>OX645064.1:67889217-69097827 GCA_951905685.1 Eumerus sabulonum
CTGGCAGCTCTGCATATTACCAGGCCACCATAGGTGACTGGCAGCTCTACATATTACCAGGCCACCATAGGTGGCTGGCAGCTCTACAGCTTACCAGGCCACCATAGGTCGCTTTCAGCTCTACATATTACCAGGCCACCATAGGTGGCTGGCAGTTCTACAGCTTACCAGGCCACCATAGGTCGCTGGCAGCTCTACAGCTTACCAGGCCACCATAGGTGGCTGGCGGCTCTACATATTACCAGGTCACCATAGGTGGCTGGCAGCTCTACATATAACCAGGCCACCACAGGTGGCTGTCAGCTCTACATATTACCAGGCCACCATAGGTGGCTGGCAGCTCTACATACTACCAGGCTACCATAGGTGGCTGGCAGCTCTACATATTACCAGGCCACCATAGGTGACTGGCAGCTCTACATATTACCAGGCCACCAGAGGTGGCTGGCAGCTCTGCATATTACCAGGCGACCATAGGTGGCTGCCAGCTCTACATACTACCAGGCCACCATAGGTGGCTGGCAGCTCTACAGCTTACCAGGCCACCATAGGTGGCTCACAGCTCTACATGTTACCAGGCCGCCATAGGTGGCTGCCAGTTCCACATATTAAAAGGCCACCGTAATTGGCTGGCAGCTCTACATATTACCAGGCCACCATAATTGGCTGGCAGCTCTACATATTACCAGGCCACCATAATTGGCTGGCAACTCTACATACAGCCAGGCCAACATAGGTGGCTGGCAGCTCTACATGTTACCAGGCCACCATAGGTGGCTGGCAGCTCTACATATTACCAGGCCACCATAGGTGGCTGGCAGCTCTACATATTACCAGGCCACCATAGGTGGCTGGCAGCTCTACATATTACCAGGCCACCATAGGTGGCTGGCAGCTTTACATATTACCAGGCCACCATAAGTGGCTGGCAGCTCTACGTATTACCAGGCCACCATAGGTGGCTGGCAGCTCTACATATTACCAGGCCACCATAGGTGGCTGGCAGCTCTACATGTTACCAGGCCACCATAGGTCGCTGGCAGCTCTACATGTTACCAGGCCACCATAGGTGGCTGGCAGCTTTACATATTACCAGGCCACCATAGGTGGCTGGCAGCTCTACATATTACCAGGCCACCATAGGTGGCCGGCAGCTCTACATGTTACCAGGCCACCATAGGTGGCTGGCAGCTCTACATATTACCAGGCCACCATAGGTAGCTGGCAGCTCTACATATTGCCAGGCCACCATAGGTGGCTGGCAGCTCTGCATATTACCAGGCCACCATAGGTGACTGGCAGCTCTACATATTACCAGGCCACCATAGGTGGCTGGCAGCTCTACAGCTTACCAGGCCAACATAGGTCGCTTTCAGCTCTACATATTACCAGGCCACCATAGGTGGCTGGCAGTTCTACAGCTTACCAGGCCACCATAGGTCGCTGGCAGCTCTACAGCTTACCAGGCCACCATAGGTGGCTGGCAGCTCTACATATTACCAGGCCACCTTAGGTGGCTGGCAGCTCTACATATAACCAGGCCACCACAGGTGGTGGCTGTCAGCTCTACATATTACCAGGCCAAAATAGGTGGCTGGCAGCTCTACATACTACCAGGTTACCATAGGTGGCTGGCAGCTCTACATATTGCCAGGCCACCATAGGTGGCTGGCAGCTCTGCATATTACCAGGCCACCATAGGTGACTGGCAGCTCTACATATTACCAGGCCACCATAGGTGGCTGGCAGCTCTACAGCTTACCAGGCCACCATAGGCCGCTTTCAGCTCTACATATTACCAGGCCACCATAGGTGGCTGGCAGTTCTACAGCTTACCAGGCCACCATAGGTCGCTGGCAGCTCTACAGCTTACCAGGCCACCATAGGTGGCTGGCAGCTCTACATATTACCAGGCCACCATAGGTGGCTGGCAGCTCTACATATAACCAGGCCACCACAGGTGGCTGTCAGCTCTACATATTACCAGGCCACCATAGGTGGCTGGCAGCTCTACATACTACCAGGCTACCATAGGTGGCTGGCAGCTCTACATATTACCAGGCCACCATAGGTGACTGGCAGCTCTATATATTACCAGGCCACCAGAGGTGGCTGGCATCTCTGCATATTACCAGGCCACAATAGGTGGCTGCCAGCTCTACATACTACAAGGCCACCATAGGTGGCTGGCAGCTCTACAGCTTACCAGGCCACCATAGGTGGCTCACAGCTCTACATGTTACCAGGCCACCATAGGTGGCTGTCAGTTCCACATATTAAAAGGCCACCATAATTGGCTGGCAGCTCTACATATTACCAGGCCACCATAGTTGGCTGGCAGCTCTACATATTACCAGGCCTCCATAATTGGCTGGCGATTCTACATACTGCCAGGCCAACATAGGTGGCTGGCAGCTCTACATACTACCAGGCCACCAATGGTGGCTGGCAGCTCTACATACTACTAGGCCACTATAGGTGGCTGGCAGTTTTACATATTACCAGGCCACCATAGGTGGCTGGCAGCTCTGCATATTACCAGGCAGCCATAGGTGGTTGGCAGCTCTACAGCTTACCAGGATACCATAGGTGGCTGGCAGCTCTACAGCTTACCAGGACACCATAGGTGGCTGGCAGCTTTACATATTACCAGGCCACCATAGGTGGCTGGCAGCTCTACATACTACCAGGCCACCATAGGTGGCTGGCAGCTCTACAGCTTACCAGGACACCATAGGTGGCTGGCAGCTTTACATATTACCAGGCCACCATAGGTGGCTGGCAGCTCTACATATCACCAGGCAGCCATAGGTGGTTGGCAGCTCTACAGCTTACCAGGACACCATAGGTGGCTGGCAGCTTTACACATTACCAGGCCACCATAGGTGGCTTTCAGCTCTACATACTACCAGGCCACCAATGGTGGCTGGCAGCTCTACATACTACTAGGCCACTATAGGTGGCTGGCAGCTCTACATACTACCAGGTTACCATAGGTGGCTGGCAGCTCTACATATTACCAGGCCACCATAGGTAGCTGGCAGCTCTACATATTGCCAGGCCACCATAGGTGGCTGGCAGCTCTGCATATTACCAGGCCACCATAGGTGACTGGCAGCTCTACATATTTCCAGGCCACCATAGGTGGCTGGCAGCTCTACAGCTTACCAGGCCACCATAGGTCGCTTTCAGCTCTACATATTACCAGGCCACCATAGGTGGCTGGCAGTTCTACAGCTTACCAGGCCACCATAGGTCGCTGGCAGCTCTACAGCTTACCAGGCCACCATAGGTGGCTGGCAGCTCTACATATTACCAGGCCACCATAGGTGGCTGGCAGCTCTACATATAACCAGGCCACCACAGGTGGCTGTCAGCTCTACATATTACCAGGCCACCATAGGTGGCTGGCAGCTCTACATACTACCAGGCTACCATAGGTGGCTGGCAGCTCTACATATTACCAGGCCACCATAGGTGACTGGCAGCTCTATATATTACCAGGCCACCAGAGGTGGCTGGCATCTCTGCATATTACCAGGCCACCATAGGTGGCTGCCAGCTCTACATACTACAAGGCCACCATAGGTGGCTGGCAGCTCTACAGCTTACCAGGCCACCATAGGTGGCTCACAGCTCTACATGTTACCAGGCCACCATAGGTGGCTGTCAGTTCCACATATTAAAAGGCCACCATAATTGGCTGGCAGCTCTACATATTACCAGGCCACCATAGTTGGCTGGCAGCTCTACATATTACCAGGCCTCCATAATTGGCTGGCGATTCTACATACTGCCAGGCCAACATAGGTGGCTGGCAGCTCTACATACTACCAGGCCACCAATGGTGGCTGGCAGCTCTACATACTACTAGGCCACTATAGGTGGCTGGCAGTTTTACATATTACCAGGCCACCATAGGTGGCTGGCAGCTCTGCATATTACCAGGCAGCCATAGGTGGTTGGCAGCTCTACAGCTTACCAGGATACCATAGGTGGCTGGCAGCTCTACAGCTTACCAGGACACCATAGGTGGCTGGCAGCTTTACATATTACCAGGCCACCATAGGTGGCTGGCAGCTCTACATACTACCAGGCCACCATAGGTGGCTGGCAGCTCTACAGCTTACCAGGACACCATAGGTGGCTGGCAGCTTTACATATTACCAGGCCACCATAGGTGGCTGGCAGCTCTACATATCACCAGGCAGCCATAGGTGGTTGGCAGCTCTACAGCTTACCAGGACACCATAGGTGGCTGGCAGCTTTACACATTACCAGGCCACCATAGGTGGCTTTCAGCTCTACATACTACCAGGCCACCAATGGTGGCTGGCAGCTCTACATACTACTAGGCCACTATAGGTGGCTGGCAGCTCTACATATCACCAGGCAGCCATAGGTGGTTGGCAGCTCTACAGCTTACCAGGACACCATAGGTGGCTGGCAGCTTTACACATTACCAGGCCACCATAGGTGGCTTTCAGCTCTACATATTACCAGGCCACCATAGGTGGCCGGCAGCTCTACATGTTACCAGGCCACCATAGGTGGCTGGCAGCTCTACATACTACCAGGCCACCAATGGTGGCTGGCAGCTCTACATACTACTTGGCCACTATAGGTGGCTGGCAACTTTACATATTACCAGGCCACCAGAGGTGGCTGGCACCTCTGCATATTACCAGGCCACCATAGGTGGCTGACAGTTCTACATACTACAAGGCCACCATAGGTGGCTGGCAGCTCTACAGCTTACCAGGCCAGCATAGGTGGCTCACAGCTTTACATGTTACCAGGCCACCATAGGTGGCTGTCAGTTCCACATATTAAAAGGCCACCATAATTGGCTGGCAGCTCTACATATTACCAGGCCACCATAGTTGGCTGGCAGCTCTACATATTACCAGGCCTCCATAATTGGCTGGCAATTCTACATACTGCCAGGCCAACATAGGTGGCTGGCAGCTCTACAGCTTACCAGGACACCATAGGTGGCTGGCAGCTTTACATATTACCAGGCCACCATAGGTGGCTGGCAGCTCTACATATTACCAGGCCACCATAGGTGGCTGGCAGCTCTCAGTTTACCAGGCCACCATAGGTCGCTTACAGCTCTACATATTACCACGCCACCATAGGTGGCTGGCAGCTCTACATATTACCAGGCCACCATAGTTGGCTGGCAGATCCTAATATTACCAGGCCACCATAGGGGGCTGGAAGCTCTACATGTTACCAGGCCAGCATAGGTGGCTGGTTGCTCTACATATTACCAGGCCACCATAGTTGGCTGGGAGCTCTGCATATTACCAGGCCACCATAGGTGGCTGGCAGCTCAACATATTACCAGGCCACCATAGGTGGCTGGCAGCTCTACAGCTTACCAGGCCACCATAGGTGGCTCACAGCTCTACATGTTACCAGGCCGCCATAGGTGGCTGCCAGTTCCACATATTAAAAGGCCACCATAATTGGCTGGCAGCTCTACATATTACCAGGCCACCATAATTGGCTGGCAGCTCTACATATTACCAGGCCTCCATAATTGGCTGGCAACTCTACATACAGCCAGGCCAACATAGGTGGCTGGCAGCTCTACATGTTACCAGGCCACCATAGGTGGCTGGCAGCTCTACATATTACCAGGCCACCATAGGTGGCTGGCAGCTCTACATATTACCAGGCCACTATAGGTGGCTGGCAGCTTTACATATTACCAGGCCACCATAAGTGGCTGGCAGCTCTCCATATTACCAGGCCACCATAGGTGGCTGGCAGCTCTACATATTACCAGGCCACCATAGGTGGCTGGCAGCTCTACATGTTACCAGGCCACCATAGGTCGCTGGCAGCTCTACATGTTACCAGGCCACCATAGGTGGCTGGCAGCTTTACATATTACCAGGCCACCATAGGTGGCTGGCAGCTCTACATATTACCAGGCCACCATAGGTGGCCGGCAGCTCTACATGTTACCAGGCCACCATAGGTGGCTGGCAGCTCTACATATTACCAGGCCACCATAGGTAGCTGGCATCTCTACATATTGCCAGGCCACCATAGGTGGCTGGCAGCTCTGCATATTACCAGGCCACCATAGGTGACTGGCAGCTCTACATATTACCAGGCCACCATAGGTGGCTGGCAGCTCTACAGCTTACCAGGCCAACATAGGTCGCTTTCAGCTCTACATATTACCAGGCCAGCATAGGTGGCTGGCAGTTCTACAGCTTACCAGGCCACCATAGGTCGCTGGCAGCTCTACAGCTTACCAGGCCACCATAGGTGGCTGGCAGCTCTACATATTACCAGGCCACCATAGGTGGCTGGCAGCTCTACATATAACCAGGCCACCACAGGTGGCTGTCAGCTCTACATGTTACCAGGCCAAAATAGGTGGCTGGCAGCTCTACATACTACCAGGTTACCATAGGTGGCTGGCAGCTCTACATATTACCAGGCCACCATAGGTGACTGGCAGCTCTACATATTACCAGGCCACCAGAGGTGGCTGGCAGCTCTGCATATTACCAGGCCACCATAGGTGGCTGCCAGCTCTACATACTACCAGGCCACCCTAGGTGGCTGCCAGCTCTACATACTGCCAGGCCACCACAGGTGGCTGGCAGCTCTACAGCTTACCAGGCCACCATAGGTGGCTCACAGCTCTACATGTTGCCAGGCCACCATAGGTGGCTGTCAGTTCCACATATTAAAAGGCCACCATAATTGGCTGGCAGCTCTACATATTACCAGGCCACCATAATTGGCTGGCAGCTCTACATATTACCAGGCCTCCATAATTGGCTGGCAACTCTACATACTGCCAGGCCAACATAGGTGGCTGGCAGCTCTACATACTACCAGGCCACCAATGGTGGCTGGCAGCTCTACATACTACTAGGCCACTATAGGTGGCTGGCAGTTTTACATATTACCAGGCCACCATAGGTGGCTGGCAGCTCTGCATATTTCCAGGCCACCATAGGTGGCTGGCAGCTCTACATATCACCAGGCAGCCATAGGTGGTTGGCAGCTCTACAGCTTACCAGGACACCATAGGTGGCTGGCAGCTTCACACATTACCAGGCCACCATAGGTGGCTTTCAGCTCTACATATTACCAGGCCACCATAGGTGGCCGGCAGCTCTACATGTTACCAGGCTACCATAGGTGGCTGGCAGCTCTACATATTACCAGGCCGCCATAGGTGGCTGGCAGCTTTACATATTACCAGGCCACCATAAGTGGCTGGCAGCTCTACATGTTACCAGGCCAGGCCACCATAGGTGGCTGGCAGCTTTACATATTACCAGGCCACCATAGGTGGCTGGCAGCTCTACATGTTACCAGGCCACCATAGGTCGCTGGCAGCTCTACATGTTACCAGGCCACCATAGGTGGCTGGCAGCTTTACATATTACCAGGCCACCATAGGTCGCTGGCAGCTCTACATATTACCAGGCCACCATAGGTGACTGGCAGCTCTACATATTACCAGGCCACCATAGGTGGCTGGCAGCTCTACATGTTACCAGGCCACCATAGGTGGCTGGCAGCTCTACATATTACCAGGCCACCATAGGTGGCTGGCAGCTCTACATATTACCAGGCCACCATAGGTGGCTGGCAGCTTTACATATTACCAGGCCACCATATGTGGCTGGCAGCTCTACATATTACCAGGCCACCATAGGTGGCTGGCAGCTCTACATATTACCAGGCCACCATAGGTGGCTGGCAGCTCTACATATTGCCAGGCCGCCATAGGTGGCTGGCAGCTCTACATATTACCAGGCCACCATAAGTGGCTCTCAGCCTTACAGCTTACCAGGCCGCCATATGTGGCTGGCAGCTCTACATATTACCAGGCCACCATAGGTGGCTGGCAGCTTACATATTACCAGGCCACCATAGTTGGCTGGCAGATCTACATATTACCAGGCCAACATAGGTGACTGGCAGCTCTACATATTACCAAGCCACCATAGGTGGCTGGCAGCTCTACATATTACCAGGCCACCGTAGGTGGCTGGCATCTCTACATATTACCAGGCCACCATAGGTGGCTGGCAGCTCTACATATTACCAGGCCACCATAGGTGGCTGGCAGCTCTACATATTACCAGGCCACCATTGGTGGCTGGCAGTTATACATATTACCAGGCCACCATAGGTGTGGCAGCTCTACATTTTACCAGGCCACCATAGGTGGCTGGCAGCTCTACATGTTACCAGGCCACCATAGTTGGCTGGCAGACCTACATATTACCAGGCCACCATAGGGGGCTGGAAGCTCTACATGTTACCAGGCCACCATAGGTGGCTGGCAGCTCTACATATTACCAGGCCACCATAGGTGGCTGGCAGCTCTACATATTACCAGGCCATCATAGGTGGCTGGCAGCTCTACAGCTTACCAGGACACCATAGGTGGCTGGCAGCTTTACATATTACCAGGCCACCATAGGTGGCTGGCATCTCTACATATTACCAGGCCACCATAGGTGGCTGGCAGCTCTATATATTACCAGGCCACCATAAGTGGCTGGCAGCTCTACATGTTACCAGGCCACCATAGGTGGCTGGCAACTCTACATATTACCAGGCCAGCATAGGTGGCTGGCAGCTCTACATATTACCAGGCCACCATAGGTGGCTGGCAGCTCTACATATTACCAGGCCACCAGAGGTGGCTGGCAGCTTTACATATTACCAGGCCACCATAAGTGGCTGGCAGCTCTACATATTACCAGGCCACCATAGGTGGCTGGCAGCTCTACATATTACCAGGCCACCATAGGTGGCCGGCAGCTCTACATGTTACCAGGCCACCATAGGTGGCTGGCAGCTCTACATGTTACCAGGCCACCATAGGTAGCTGGCAGCTCTACATATTGCCAGGCCACCATAGGTGGCTGGCAGCTCTGCATATTACCAGGCCACCATAGGTGACTGGCAGCTCTACATATTACCAGGCCACCATAGGTGGCTGGCAGCTCTACAGCTTACCAGGCCACCATAGGTCGCTTTCAGCTCTACATATTACCAGGCCACCATAGGTGGCTGGCAGTTCTACAGCTTACCAGGCCACCATAGGTCGCTGGCAGCTCTACAGCTTACCAGGCCACCATAGGTGGCTGGCAGCTCTACATATTACCAGGCCACCATAGGTGGCTGGCAGCTCTACATATAACCAGGCCACCACAGGTGGCTGTCAGCTCTACATATTACCAGGCCACCATAGGTGGCTGGCAGCTCTACATACTACCAGGCTACCATAGGTGGCTGGCAGCTCTACATATTACCAGGCCACCATAGGTGACTGGCAGCTCTACATATTACCAGGCCACCAGAGGTGGCTGGCATCTCTGCATATTACCAGGCCACCATAGGTGGCTGCCAGCTCTACAGCTTACCAGGCCACCATAGGTGGCTGGCAGCTCTACATTTTACCAGGCCACCATAGGTGGCTGGCAGCTCTACATGTTACCAGGCCACCATAGTTAGCTGGCAGACCTACATATTACCAGGCCACCATAGGGGGCTGGAAACTCTACATGTTACCAGGCCACCATAGGTGGCTGTCAGTTCCACATATTAAAAGGCCACCATAATTGGCTGGCAGCTCTACATATTACCAGGCCACCATAGTTGGCTGGCAGCTCTACATATTACCAGGCCTCCATAATTGGCTGGCAATTCTACATACTGCCAGGCCAACATAGGTGGCTGGCAGCTCTACATACTACCAGGCCACCAATGGTGGCTGGCAGCTCTACATACTACTAGGCCACTATAGGTGGCTGGCAGTTTTACATATTACCAGGCCACCATAGGTGGCTGGCAGCTCTGCATATTACCAGGCAGCCATAGGTGGTTGGCAGCTCTACAGCTTACCAGGACACCATAGGTGGCTGGCAGCTTTACACACTACCAGGCCGCCATAGGTGGCTTTCAGCTCTACATACTACCAGGCCACCATAGGTGGCTGGCAGTTCTACAGCTTACCAATATGCCAGGTGGCTGGCAGCTCTACATATTACCATGCCACCATAGGAGGCTGGCAGCTCTACATATTATCAGGCCACCATAGGTGGCTGGCAGCTCTACATGTTACCAGGTCACCATAGGTGGCTGGCAGCTGTACATATTACCAGGCCACCATAGGTGGCTGGCAATTCTACATATTACCAGGCCACCAGGGGTGGCTGGCAGCTCTGCATATTACCAGGCCACCATAGGTGGCTGCCAGCTCTACATACTACCAGGCCACCATAGGTGGCTGGCAGCTCTACAGCTTACCAGGACACCATAGGTGGCTGGCAGCTTTACATATCACCAGGCCACCATAGGTGGCTGGCAGCTCTACATACTATCAGGCCACTATATGTGGCTGGCAGCTCTACAGCTTACCAGGACACCATAGGTGGCTGGCAGCTTTACATATTACCAGGCCACCATAGGTGGCTGGCAGCTCTACATATCACCAGGCAGCCATAGGTGGTTGGCAGCTCTACAGCTTACCAGGACACCATAGGTGGCTGGCAGCTTTACACATTACCAGGCCACCATAGGTGGCTTTCAGCTCTACATACTACCAGGCCACCAATGGTGGCTGGCAGCTCTACATACTACTAGGCCACTATAGGTGGCTGGCAGCTCTACATATCACCAGGCAGCCATAGGTTGTTGGCAGCTCTACAGCTTACCAGGACACCATAGGTGGCTGGCAGCTTTACACATTACCAGGCCACCATAGGTGGCTTTCAGCTCTACATATTACCAGGCCACCATAGGTGGCCGGCAGCTCTACATGTTACCAGGCCACCATAGGTGGCTGGCAGCTCTACATACTACCAGGCCACCAATGGTGGCTGGCAGCTCTACATACTACTAGGCCACTATAGGTGGCTGGCAGCTTTACATATTACCAGGCCACCATAGGTGGCTGGCATCTCTACATATTACCAGGCCACCATAGGTGGCTGGCAGCTTTACACATTACCAGGCCACCATAGGTGGCTTTCAGCTCTACATATTACCAGGCCACCATAGGTGGCTGGCAGTTCTACAGCTTACCAATATGCCAGGTGGCTGGCAGCTCTACATATTACCATGCCACCATAGGTGGCTGGCAGCTCTACATATTACCAGGCCACCATAGGTGGCTGGCAGCTCTACATGTTACCAGGTCACCATAGGTGGCTGGCAGCTGTACATATTACCAGGCCACCATAGGTGGCTGGCAATTCTACATATTACCAGGCCACCAGGGGTGGCTGGCAGCTCTACATATTACCAAGCCACCATAGGTGGCTGGCAGCTCTACATATTACCAGGCCACCAGAGGTGGCTGGCATCTCTGCATATTACCAGGCCACCATAGGTGACTGGCAGCTCTACATATTACCAGGCCACCAGAGGTGGCTGGCATCTCTGCATATTACCAGGCCACCATAGGTGGCTGCCAGCTCTACATATTACCAGGCCACCATAGGTGGCTGGCAGTTCTACAGCTTACCAATATGCCAGGTGGCTGGCAGCTCTACATATTACCATGCCACCATAGGTGGCTGGCAGCTCTACATATTACCAGGCCACCATAGGTGGCTGGCAGCTCTACATATTACCAGGCCACCATAGGTGGCTGGCAGTTCTACAGCTTACCAATATGCCAGGTGGCTGGCAGCTCTACATATTACCATGCCACCATAGGTGGCTGGCAGCTCTACATATTACCAGGCCACCATAGGTGGCTGGCAGCTCTACATGTTACCAGGTCACCATAGGTGGCTGGCAGCTGTACATATTACCAGGCCACCATAGGTGGCTGGCAATTCTACATATTACCAGGCCACCAGGGGTGGCTGGCAGCTCTACATATTACCAAGCCACCATAGGTGGCTGGCAGCTCTACATATTACCAGGCCACCAGAGGTGGCTGGCATCTCTGCATATTACCAGGCCACCATAGGTGACTGGCAGCTCTACATATTACCAGGCCACCATAGGTGGCTGGCAATTCTACATATTACCAGGCCACCAGGGGTGGCTGGCAGCTCTACATATTACCAAGCCACCATAGGTGGCTGGCAGCTCTACATATTACCAGGCCACCAGAGGTGGCTGGCATCTCTGCATATTACCAGGTCACCATAGGTGGCTGGCAGCTGTACATATTACCAGGCCACCATAGGTGGCTGGCAATTCTACATATTACCAGGCCACCAGGGGTGGCTGGCAGCTCTGCATATTACCAGGCCACCATAGGTGGCTGCCAGCTCTACATACTACCAGGCCACCATAGGTGGCTGGCAGCTCTACAGCTTACCAGGACACCATAGGTGGCTGGCAGCTTTACATATCACCAGGCCACCATAGGTGGCTGGCAGCTCTACATACTATCAGGCCACTATATGTGGCTGGCAGCTCTACATATTACCAGGCCACCATTGGTGGCTGGCAGTTATACATATTACCAGGCCACCATAGGTGTGGCAGCTCTACATTTTACCAGGCCACCATAGGTGGCTGGCAGCTCTACATGTTACCAGGCCACCATAGTTGGCTGGCAGACCTACATATTACCAGGCCACCATAGGGGGCTGGAAGCTCTACATGTTACCAGGCCACCATAGGTGGCTGGCAGCTCTACATATTACCAGGCCACCATAGGTGGCTGGCAGCTCTACATGTTACCAGGCCACCATAGGTCGCTGGCAGCTCTACATGTTACCAGGCCACCATAGGTGGCTGGCAGCTTTACATATTACCAGGCCACCATAGGTGGCTGGCAGCTCTACATATTACCAGGCCACCATAGGTGGCCGGCAGCTCTACATGTTACCAGGCCACCATAGGTGGCTGGCAGCTCTACATGTTACCAGGCCACCATAGGTAGCTGGCAGCTCTACATATTGCCAGGCCACCATAGGTGGCTGGCAGCTCTGCATATTACCAGGCCACCATAGGTGACTGGCAGCTCTACATATTACCAGGACACCATAGGTGGCTGGCAGCTCTACAGCTTACCAGGCCACCATAGGTCGCTTTCAGCTCTATATATTAGCAGGCCACCATAGGTGGCTGGCAGTTCTACAGCTTACCAGGCCACCATAGGTCGCTGGCAGCTCTACAGCTTACCAGGCCACCATAGGTGGCTGGCAGCTCTACATATTACCAGGCCACCATAGGTGGCTGGCAGCTCTACATATAACCAGGCCACCACAGGTGGCTGTCAGCTCTACATATTACCGGGCCACCATAGGTGGCTGGCAGCTCTACATACTACCAGGCTACCATAGGTGGCTGGCAGCCCTACATATTACCAGGCCACCAGAGGTGGCTGGCATCTCTGCATATTACCAGGCCACCATAGGTGACTGGCAGCTCTACATATTACCAGGCCACCAGAGGTGGCTGGCATCTCTGCATATTACCAGGCCACCATAGGTGGCTGCCAGCTCTACATACTACAAGGCCACCATAGGTGGCTGGCAGCTCTACAGCTTACCAGGCCACCATAGGTGGCTCACAGCTCTACATGTTACCAGGCCACCATAGGTGGCTGTCAGTTCCACATATTAAAAGGCCACCATAATTGGCTGGCAGCTCTACATATTACCAGGCCACCATAGTTGGCTGGCAGCTCTACATATTACCAGGCCTCCATAATTGGCTGGCAATTCTACATACTGCCAGGCCAACATAGGTGGCTGGCAGCTCTACATACTACCAGGCCACCAATGGTGGCTGGCAGCTCTACATACTACTAGGCCACTATAGGTGGCTGGCAGTTTTACATATTACCAGGCCACCATAGGTGGCTGGCAGCTCTGCATATTACCAGGCAGCCATAGGTGGTTGGCAGCTCTACAGCTTACCAGGACACCATAGGTGGCTGGCAGCTTTACACATTACCAGGCCGCCATAGGTGGCTTTCAGCTCTACATACTACCAGGCCACCATAGGTGGCTGGCAGTTCTACAGCTTACCAATATGCCAGGTGGCTGGCAGCTCTACATATTACCATGCCACCATAGGTGGCTGGCAGCTCTACATATTACCAGGCCACCATAGGTGGCTGGCAGCTCTACATGTTACCAGGTCACCATAGGTGGCTGGCAGCTGTACATATTACCAGGCCACCATAGGTGGCTGGCAAATCTACATATTACCAGGCCACCAGGGGTGGCTGGCAGCTCCGCATATTACCAGGCCACCATAGGTGGCTGCCAGCTCTACATACTACCAGGCCACCATAGGTGGCTGGCAGCTCTACAGCTTACCAGGACACCATAGGTGGCTGGCAGCTTTACATATCACCAGGCCACCATAGGTGGCTGGCAGCTCTACATACTACCAGGCTACCATAGGTGGCTGGCAGCTCTACAGCTTACCAGGACACCATAGGTGGCTGGCAGCTTTACATATTACCAGGCCACCATAGGTGGCTGGCAGCTCTACATATCACCAGGCAGCCATAGGTGGTTGGCAGCTCTACAGCTTACCAGGACACCATAGGTGGCTGGCAGCTTTACACATTACCAGGCCACCATAGGTGGCTTTCAGCTCTACATACTACCAGGCCACCAATGGTGGCTGGCAGCTCTACATACTACTAGGCCACTATAGGTGGCTGGCAGCTCTACATATCACCAGGCAGCCATAGGTGGTTGGCAGCTCTACAGCTTACCAGGACACCATAGGTGGCTGGCAGCTTTACACATTACCAGGCCCCATAGGTGGCTTTCAGCTCTACATATTACCAGGCCACCATAGGTGGCCGGCAGCTCTACATGTTACCAGGCCACCATAGGTGGCTGGCAGCTCTACATACTACCAGGCCACCAATGGTGGCTGGCAGCTCTACATACTACTAGGCCACTATAGGTGGCTGGCAGCTTTACATATTACCAGGCCACCATAGGTGGCTGGCATCTCTACATATTACCAGGCCACCATAGGTGGCTGGCAGCTTTACACGTTACCAGGCCACCATAGGTGGCTTTCAGCTCTACATATTACCAGGCCACCATAGGTGGCTGGCAGTTCTACAGCTTACCAATATGCCAGGTGGCTGGCAGCTCTACATATTACCATGCCACCATAGGTGGCTGGCAGCTCTACATATTACCAGGCCACCATAGGTGGCTGGCAGCTCTACATGTTACCAGGTCACCATAGGTGGCTGGCAGCTGTACATATTACCAGGCCACCATAGGTGGCTGGCAATTCTACATATTACCAGGCCACCAGGGGTGGCTGGAAGCTCTGCATATTACCAGGCCACCATAGGTGGCTGCCAGCTCTACATACTACCAGGCCACCATAGGTGGCTGGCAGCTCTACAGCTTACCAGGACACCATAGGTGGCTGGCAGCTTTACATATTACCAGGCCACCATAGGTGGCTGGCAGCTTTACATATTACCAGGCCACCATAGGTGGCTGGCAGCTCTACAGTTTACCAGGCCACCATAGGTCGCTTACAGCTCTACATATTACCACGCCACCATAGGTGGCTGGCAGCTCTACATATTACCAGGCCACCATAGTTGGCTGGCAGATCCTAATATTACCAGGCCACCATATGGGGCTGGAAGCTCTACATGTTACCAGGCCACCATAGGTGGCTGGTTGCTCTACATATTACCAGGCCACCATAGTTGGCTGGGAGCTCTACATATTACCAGGCCACCATAGGTGGCTGGCAGCTCTACAGCTTACCAGGACACCATAGGTGGCTGGCAGCTTTACATATTACATATTACCAGGCCACCATAGGTGGCTGGCAGCTCTTCATATTACCAGGCCACCATAGGTGGCTGGCAGCTCTACATATTACCAGGCCACCATAGGTGGCTGGCAGCTCTACATGTTACCAGGCCACCATAGGTGGCTGGCAGCTCTACATATTACCAGGCCACCATAGGTGGCTGCCAGCTTTACATATTACCAGGCCACATGTTACCAGGCCACCATAGGTGGCTGGCATCTCTACATATTACCAGGCCACCATAGGTGGTTGCCAGCTTTACATATTACTAGGCCACCATAGGTGGCTGGCAGCTCTACATATTACCAGGCCACCATAGGTGGCTGGCAGCTCTACATATTACCAGGCCACCATAGGTGGCTGGCAGCTCTACATATTATCAGGCCACCATAGGTACCTGGCAGCTCTACATGTTACCAGGCCACCATAGGTGGCTGGCAGCTCTACATATTACCAGGCCACCATAGGTGGCTGGCAGCTTTACATATTACCAGGCCACCATATGTGGCTGGCAGCTCTACATATTACCAGGCCACCATAGGTTGCTGGCAGCTGTACACATTACCAGGCCACCATAGGTGGCTGGCAGCTCTACATATTACCAGGCCACCATAGGTGGCTGGCAGCTCTACATATTACCAGGCCACCATAGGTGGCTGGCTGCTCTGCATATTACCAGGCCACCATAGGTGACTGGCAGCTCTACATATTACCAGGCCACCATAGGTGGCTGGCAGTTCTACAGCTTACCAGGCCACCATAGGTCGCTGGCAGCTCTACAGCTTGCCAGTTCTACAGCTTACCAGGCCACCATAGGTCGCTGGCAGCCCTACAGCTTACCAGGCCACCATAGGTCGCTGGCAGCTCTACAGCATACCAGGCCACCATAGGTGGCTGGCTGCTCTGCATATTACCAGGCCACCATAGGTGACTGGCAGCTCTGCATATTACCAGGCCACCATAGGTGGCTGGCAGCACTACAGCTTACCAGGCCACCATAGGTCGCTTTCAGCTCTACATATTACCAGGCCACCATAGGTGGCTGGAAGTTCTACAGCTTACCAGGCCACCATAGGTCGCTGGCAGCTCTACAGCTTGCCAGTTCTACAGCTTACCAGGCCACCATAGGTCGCTGGCAGCCCTACAGCTTACCAGGCCACCATAGGTGGGTGGCAGCTCTACATATTACCAGGCCACCATCGGTGGCTGTCGGCTCTACATATTACCAGGCCACCATTGGTGGCTGGCAGCTCAACATATCACCAGGCCACCATAGGTGGCTCTCAGCCTTACAGCTTACCAGGCCACCATATGTGGCTGGCAGCTCTACATATTACCAGGCCACTATAGGTGGCTGGCAGCTTACATATTACCAGGCCACCATAGTTGGCTGGCAGATCTACATATCACCAGGCCACCATAGGTGGCTGGCAGCTCTAGATATTACCAGGTCACCATTGGTGGCTGGCAGTTCTACATATTACCAGGCCACCATAGGTGTGGCAGCTCTACATTTTACCAGGCCACCATAGGTGGCTGCCAGCTCTACATACTACCAGGCCACCATAGGTGGCTGGCAGCTCTACAGCTTACCAGGCCACCATAGGTGGCTCACAGCTCTACATGTTACCAGGCCGCCATAGGTGGCTGTCAGTTCCACATATTAAAAGGCCACCATAATTGGCTGCCAGCTCTACATATTACCAGGCCACCATAATTGGCTGGCAGCTCTACATATTACCAGGCCTCCATAATTGGCTGGCAACTCTACATACAGTCAGGCCAACATAGGTGGCTGGCAGCTCTACATGTTACCAGGCCACCATAGGTGGCTGGCAGCTCTACATATTACCAGGCCACCATAGGTGGCTGGCAGCTCTACATATTACCAGGCCACCATAGGTGGCTGGCAGCTCTACATATTACCAGGCCACCATAGGTGGCTGGCAGCTTTACATATTACCAGGCCACCATAAGTGGCTGGCAGCTCTACATACTACCAGGCCACCATAGGTGGCTGGCAGCTCTACATATTACCAGGCCACCATAGGTGGCTGGCAGCTCTACATGTTACCAGGCCAATATAGGTCGCTGGCAGCTCTACATGTTACCAGGCCACCATAGGTCGCTGGCGGCTTTACATATTACCAGGCCACCATAGGTGGCTGACAGCTCTACATATTACCAGGCCACCATAGGTGGCCGGCAGCTCTACATGTTACCAGGCCACCATAGGTGGCTGGCAGCTCTACATATTACCAGGCCACCATAGGTGGCTGGCAGCTCTACATGTTACCAGGCCACCATAGGTCGCTGGCAGCTCTACATGTTACCAGGCCACCATAGGTGGCTGGCAGCTTTACATATTACCAGGCCACCATAGGTGGCTGGCAGCTCTACATATTACCAGGCCACCATAGGTGGCCGGCAGCTCTACATGTTACCAGGCCACCATAGGTGGCTGGCAGCTCTACATATTACCAGGCCACCATAGGTGGCTGGCAGCTCTACATGTTACCAGGCCACCATAGGTCGCTGGCAGCTCTACATGTTACCAGGCCACCATAGGTGGCTGGCAGCTTTACATATTACCAGGCCACCATAGGTGGCTGGCAGCTCTACAGCTTACCAGGCCACCATAGGTCGCTTTCAGCTCTACATATTACCAGGCCACCATAGGTGGCTGGCAATTCTACAGCTTACCAGGCCACCATAGGTCGCTGGCAGCTCTACAGCTTACCAGGCCACCATAGGTGGCTGGCGGCTCTACATATTACCAGGTCAACATAGGTGGCTGGCAGCTCTACATATAACCAGGCCACCACAGGTGGCTGTCAGCAATACATATTACCAGGCCACTATAGGTGGCTGGCAGCTCTACATATTACCAGGCCACCATAGGGGCTGGCAGCTCTACAGCTTACCAGGCCACCATAGGTCGCTTTCAGCTCTACATATTACCAGGCCACCATAGGTGGCTGGCAATTCTACAGCTTACCAGGCCACCATAGGTCGCTGGCAGCTCTACATATTACCAGGCCACCATAGGTGGCTGGCGGCTCTACATATTACCAGGTCAACATAGGTGGCTGGCAGCTCTACATATAACCAGGCCACCACAGGTGGCTGTCAGCAATACATATTACCAGGCCACTATAGGTGGCTGGCAGCTCTACATACTACCAGGCTACCATAGGTGGCTGGCAGCTATACATATTACCAGGCCACCATAGGTGACTGGCAGCTCTACATATTACCAGGCCACCAGAGGTGGCTGGCAGCTCTGCATATTACCAGGCCACCATAGGTGGCTGCCAGCTCTACATACTACCAGGCCACCATAGGTGGCTGGCAGCTCTACAGCTTACCAGGCCACCATAGGTGGCTCACAGCTCTACATGTTACCAGGCCGCCATAGGTGGCTGTCAGTTCCACATATTAAAAGGCCACCATAATTGGCTGGCAGCTCTACATATTACCAGGCCACCATAATTGGCTGGCAGCTCTACATATTACCAGGCCTCCATAATTGGCTGGCAACTCTACATACAGCCAAGCCAACATAGGTGGCTGGCAGCTCTACATGTTACCAGGCCACCATAGGTGGCTGGCAGCTCTACATATTACCAGGCCACCATAGGTGGCTGGCAGCTCTACATACTACCAGGTTACCATAGGTGGCTGGCATCTCTACATATTACCAGGCCACCATAGGTGGCTGGCAGCTATACATATTACCAGGCCACCATAGGTGGCTGGCAGCTCTACAGCTAACCAGGACACCATAGGTGGCTGGCAGCTCTACATATTACCAGGCCACCATAGGTGGCTGGCAGCTCTACATGTTACCAGGCCACCATAGGTCGCTGGCAGCTCTACATGTTACCAGGCCACCATAGGTGGCTGGCAGCTTTACATATTACCAGGCCACCATAGGTGGCTGGCAGCTCTACATGTTACCAGGCCACCATAGGTCGCTGGCAGCTCTACATGTTACCAGGCCACCATAGGTGGCTGGCAGCTCTACATATTACCAGGCCACCATAGGTGGCTGGCAGCTCTACATACTACCAGGCTACCAAAGGTGGCTGGCAGCTCTACATATTACCAGGCCACCATAGGTGGCTGGCAATTCTACAGCTTACCAGGCCACCATAGGTCGCTGGCAGCTCTACAGCTTACCAGGCCACCATAGGTGGCTGGCGGCTCTACATATTACCAGGTCACCATAGGTGCCTGGCAGCTCTACATATAACCAGGCCACCACAGGTGGCTGTCAGCAATACATATTACCAGGCCACCATAGGTGGCTGGCAGCTCTACATACTACCAGGCTACCATAGGTGGCTGGCAGCTCTACATATTACCAGGCCACCATAGGTGACTGGCAGCTCAACATATTACCAGGCCACCAGAGGTGGCTGGCAGCTCTGCATATTACCAGGCCACCATAGGTGGCTGCCAGCTCTACATACTACCAGGCCACCATAGGTGGCTGGCAGCTCTACAGCTTACCAGGCCACCATAGGTGGCTCACAGCTCTACATGTTACCAGGCCGCCATAGGTGGCTGTCAGTTCCACATATTAAAAGGCCACCATAATTGGCTGGCAGCTCTACATATTACCAGGCCACCATAATTGGCTGGCAGCTCTACATATTACCAGGCCTCCATAATTGGCTGGCAACTCTACATACAGCCAGGCCAACATAGGTGGCTGGCAGCTCTACATATTACCAGGCCACCATAGGTGGCCGGCAGCTCTTCATATTACCAGGCCACCATAGGTGGCTGGCAGCCCTGCATATTACCAGGCCCCCATAGGTGGCTTGCAGCTCTACATATTACCAGGCCACCATAGGTGGCTGGCAGCTCTACGTACTACCAGGCTACCATAGGTGGCTGGCAGCTCTACATATTACCAGGCCACCATAGGTGGCTTGCAGCTCTACATATTACCAGGCCACCATAGGTGGCTGGCAGCTCTACGTACTACCAGGCTACCATAGGTGGCTGGCAGCTCTACGTACTACCAGGCTACCATAGGTGGCTGGCAGCTTTACATATTACCAGGCCTCCATAGGTGGCTGGCAGCTCTACATATTACCAGGCCACCATAGGTGGCTGGCAGCTCTACATATTACCAGGCCACCATAGGTGGCTGGCAGCTCTACATATTACCAGGCCACCATAGGTGGCTGGCAGCTCTACATGTTACCAGGCCACCATAGGTCGCTGGCAGCTCTACATGTTACCAGGCCACCATAGGTGGCTGGCAGCTTTACATATTACCAGGCCACCATAGGTGGCTGGCAGCTCTACATATTACCAGGCCACCATAGGTGGCCGGCAGCTCTACATGTTACCAGGCCACCATAGGTGGCTGGCAGCTCTACATATTACCAGGCCACCGTAGGTGGCTGGCAGCTCTACATGTTACCAGGCCACCATAGGTCGCTGGCAGCTCTACATGTTACCAGGCCACCATAGGTGGCTGGCAGCTTTACATATTACCAGGCCACCATAGGTGGCTGGCAGCTCTACATATTACCAGGCCACCATAGGTGGCCGGCAGCTCTACATGTTACCAGGCCGCCATAGGTGGCTGTCAGTTCCACATATTAAAAGGCCACCATAATTGGCTGGCAGCTCTACATATTACCAGGCCACCATAATTGGCTGGCAGCTCTACATATTACCAGGCCTCCATAATTGGCTGGCAACTCTACATACAGCCAGGCCAACATAAGTGGCTGGCAGCCCTACATGTTACCAGGCCACCATAGGTGGCTGTCAGCTCTACATATTACCAGGCCAAAATATGTGGCTGGCAACTCTACATACTACCAGGTTACCATAGGTGGCTGGCAGCTCTACATATTACCAGGCCACCATAGGTGACTGGCAGCTCTACATATTACCAGGCCACCAGAGGTGGCTGGCAGCTCTGCATATTACCAGGCCACCATAGGTGGCTGCCAGCTCTACATACTACCAGGCCACCATAGGTGGCTGCCAGCTCTACATACTACCAGGCCACCATAGGTGGCTGGCAGCTCTACAGCTTACCAGGCCACCATAGGTGGCTCACAGTTCTACATGTTGCCAGGCCACCATAGGTGGCTGTCAGTTCCACATATTAAAAGGCCACCATAATTGGCGGGCAGCTCTACATATTACCAGGCCACCATAATTGGCTGGCAGCTCTACATATTACCAGGCCTCCATAATTGGCTGGCAACTCTACATACTGCCAGGCCAACATAGGTGGCTGGCAGCTCTACATACTACCAGGCCACCAATGGTGGCTGGCAGCTCTACATACTACTAGGCCACTATAGGTGGCTGGCAGTTTTACATATTACCAGGCCACCATAGGTGGCTGGCAGCTCTGCATATTTCCAGGCCACCATAGGTGGCTGGCAGCTCTACATATCACCAGGCAGCCATAGGTGGTTGGCAGCTCTACAGCTTACCAGGACACCATAGGTGGCTGGCAGCTTTACACATTACCAGGCCACCATAGGTGGCTTTCAGCTCTACATATTACCAGGCCACCATAGGTGGCCGGCAGCTCTACATGTTACCAGGCTACCATAGGTGGCTGGCAGCTTTACATATTACCAGGCCGCCATAGGTGGCTGGCAGCTTTACATACACCAGGCCACCATAAGTGGCTGGCAGCTCTACATATTACCAGGCCACCATAGGTGGCTGGCAGCTCTACATGTTACCAGGTCACCATAGGTGGCTGGCAGCTCTACATATTACCAGGCCACCATAGTTGGCTGGCAGATCCTAATATTACCAGGCCACCATAGGGGGCTGGAAGCTCTACATGTTACCAGGCCACCATAGGTCGCTGGCAGCTCTACATGTTACCAGGCCACCATAGGTGGCTGGCAGCTTTACATATTACCAGGCCACCATAGGTGGCTGGCAGCTCTACAGCTTACCAGGCCACCATAGGTCGCTTTCAGCTCTACATATTACCAGGCCACCATAGGTGGCTGGCAATTCTACAGCTTACCAGGCCACCATAGGTCGCTGGCAGCTCTACAGCTTACCAGGCCACCATAGGTGGCTGGCGGCTCTACATATTACCAGGTCAACATAGGTGGCTGGCAGCTCTACATATAACCAGGCCACCACAGGTGGCTGTCAGCAATACATATTACCAGGCCACTATAGGTGGCTGGCAGCTCTACATACTACCAGGCTACCATAGGTGGCTAGCAGCTATACATATTACCAGGCCACCATAGGTGACTGGCAGCTCTACATATTACCAGGCCACCAGAGGTGGCTGGCAGCTCTGCATATTACCAGGCCAACATAGGTGGCTGCCAGCTCTACATACTACCAGGCCACCATAGGTGGCTGGCAGCTCTACAGCTTACCAGGCCACCATAGGTGGCTCACAGCTCTACATGTTACCAGGCCGCCATAGGTGGCTGTCAGTTCCACATATTAAAAGGCCACCATAATTGGCTGGCAGCTCTACATATTACCAGGCCACCATAGGTGGCTGGCAGCTCTACATACTACCAGGTTACCATAGGTGGCTGGCATCTCTACATATTACCAGGCCACCATAGGTGGCTGGCAGCTATACATATTACCAGGCCACCATAGGTGGCTGGCAGCTCTACAGCTTACCAGGACACCATAGGTGGCTGGCAGCTTTACATATTACCAGGCCACCATAGGTGGCTGGCAGCTCTACATATTACCAGGCCACCATAGGTGGCTGGCAGCTCTACATGTTACCAGGCCACCATAGGTCGCTGGCAGCTCTACATGTTACCAGGCCACCATAGGTGGCTGGCAGCTCTACATATTACCAGGCCACCATAGGTGGCTGGCAGCTCTACATGTTACCAGGCCACCATAGGTCGCTGGCAGCTCTACATGTTACCAGGCCACCATAGGTGGCTGGCAGCTCTACATATTACCAGGCCACCATAGGTGGCTGGCAGCTCTACATACTACCAGGCTACCATAGGTGGCTGGCAGCTCTACATATTACCAGGCCACCATAGGTGGCTGGCAATTCTACAGCTTACCAGGCCACCATAGGTCGCTGGCAGCTCTACAGCTTACCAGGCCACCATAGGTGGCTGGCGGCTCTACATATTACCAGGTCACCATAGGTGGCTGGCAGCTCTACATATAACCAGGCCACCACAGGTGGCTGTCAGCAATACATATTACCAGGCCACCATAGGTGGCTGGCAGCTCTACATACTACCAGGCTACCATAGGTGGCTGGCAGCTCTACATATTACCAGGCCACCATAGGTGACTGGCAGCTCTACATATTACCAGGCCACCAGAGGTGGCTGGCAGCTCTGCATATTACCAGGCCACCATAGGTGGCTGCCAGCTCTACATACTACCAGGCCACCATAGGTGGCTGGCAGCTCTACAGCTTACCAGGCCACCATAGGTGGCTCACAGCTCTACATGTTACCAGGCCGCCATAGGTGGCTGTCAGTTCCACATATTAAAAGGCCACCATAATTGGCTGGCAGCTCTACATATTACCAGGCCACCATAATTGGCTGGCAGCTCTACATATTACCAGGCCTCCATAATTGGCTGGCAACTCTACATACAGCCAGGCCAACATAGGTGGCTGGCAGCTCTACATATTACCAGGCCACCATAGGTGGCCGGCAGCTCTTCATATTACCAGGCCACCATAGGTGGCTGGCAGCCCTGCATATTACCAGGCCCCCATAGGTGGCTTGCAGCTCTACATATTACCAGGCCACCATAGGTGGCTGGCAGCTCTACGTACTACCAGGCTACCATAGGTGGCTGGCAGCTCTACATATTACCAGGCCACCATAGGTGGCTTGCAGCTCTACATATTACCAGGCCACCATAGGTGGCTGGCAGCTCTACGTACTACCAGGCTACCATAGGTGGCTGGCAGCTCTACGTACTACCAGGCTACCATAGGTGGCTGGCAGCTTTACATATTACCAGGCCTCCATAGGTGGCTGGCAGCTCTACATATTACCAGGCCACCATAGGTGGCTGGCAGCTCTACATATTACCAGGCCACCATAGGTGGCTGGCAGCTCTACATATTACCAGGCCACCATAGGTGGCTGGCAGCTCTACATGTTACCAGGCCACCATAGGTCGCTGGCAGCTCTACATGTTACCAGGCCACCATAGGTGGCTGGCAGCTTTACATATTACCAGGCCACCATAGGTGGCTGGCAGCTCTACATATTACCAGGCCACCATAGGTGGCCGGCAGCTCTACATGTTACCAGGCCACCATAGGTGGCTGGCAGCTCTACATATTACCAGGCCACCATAGGTGGCTGGCAGCTCTACATGTTACCAGGCCACCATAGGTCGCTGGCAGCTCTACATGTTACCAGGCCACCATAGGTGGCTGGCAGCTTTACATATTACCAGGCCACCATAGGTGGCTGGCAGCTCTACATATTACCAGGCCACCATAGGTGGCCGGCAGCTCTACATGTTACCAGGCCGCCATAGGTGGCTGTCAGTTCCACATATTAAAAGGCCACCATAATTGGCTGGCAGCTCTACATATTACCAGGCCACCATAATTGGCTGGCAGCTCTACATATTACCAGGCCTCCATAATTGGCTGGCAACTCTACATACAGCCAGGCCAACATAGGTGGCTGGCAGCCCTACATGTTACCAGGCCACCATAGGTGGCTGGCAGCCCTGCATATTACCAGGCCCCCATAGGTGGCTTGCAGCTCTACATATTACCAGGCCACCATAGGTGGCTGGCAGCTCTACGTACTACCAGGCTACCATAGGTGGCTGGCAGCTCTACATATTACCAGGCCACCATAGGTGGCTTGCAGCTCTACATATTACCAGGCCACCATAGGTGGCTGGCAGCTCTACGTACTTCCAGGCTACCATAGGTGGCTGGCAGTTCTACGTACTACCAGGCTACCATAGGTGGCTGGCAGCTTTACATATTACCAGGCCTCCATAGGTGGCTGGCAGCTCTACATATTACCAGGCCACCATAGGTGGCTGGCAGCTCTACATATTACCAGGCCACCATAGGTGGCTGGCAGCTCTACATATTACCAGGCCACCATAGGTGGCTGGCAGCTCTACATGTTACCAGACCACCATAGGTCGCTGGCAGCTCTACATGTTACCAGGCCACCATAGGTGGCTGGCAGCTTTACATATTACCAGGCCACCATAGGTGGCTGGCAGCTCTACATATTACCAGGCCACCATAGGTGGCCGGCAGCTCTACATGTTACCAGGCCACCATAGGTGGCTGGCAGCTCTACATATTACCAGGCCACCATAGGTGGCTGGCAGCTCTACATGTTACCAGGCCACCATAGGTCGCTGGCAGCTCTACATGTTACCAGGCCACCATAGGTGGCTGGCAGCTTTACATATTACCAGGCCACCATAGGTGGCTGGCAGCTCTACATATTACCAGGCCACCATAGGTGGCCGGCAGCTCTACATGTTACCAGGCCGCCATAGGTGGCTGTCAGTTCCACATATTAAAAGGCCACCATAATTGGCTGGCAGCTCTACATATTACCAGGCCACCATAATTGGCTGGCAGCTCTACATATTACCAGGCCTCCATAATTGGCTGGCAACTCTACATACAGCCAGGCCAACATAGGTGGCTGGCAGCCCTACATGTTACCAGGCCACCATAGGGGGCTGTCAGCTCTACATATTACCAGGCCAAAATAGGTGGCTGGCAGCTCTACATAATACCAGGTTACCATAGGTGGCTGGCAGCTCTACATATTACCAGGCCACCATAGGTGACTGGCAGCTCTACATATTACCAGGCCACCAGAGGTGGCTGGCAGCTCTGCATATTACCAGGCCACCATAGGTGGCTGCCAGCTCTACATACTACCAGGCCACCATAGGTGGCTGCCAGCTCTACATACTACCAGGCCACCATAGGTGGCTGGCAGCTCTACAGCTTACCAGGCCACCATAGGTGGCTCACAGTTCTACATGTTGCCAGGCCACCATAGGTGGCTGTCAGTTCCACATATTAAAAGGCCACCATAATTGGCGGGCAGCTCTACATATTACCAGGCCACCATAATTGGCTGGCAGCTCTACATATTACCAGGCCTCCATAATTGGCTGGCAACTCTACATACTGCCAGGCCAACATAGGTGGCTGGCAGCTCTACATACTACCAGGCCACCAATGGTGGCTGGCAGCTCTACATACTACTAGGCCACTATAGGTGGCTGGCAGTTTTACATATTACCAGGCCACCATAGGTGGCTGGCAGCTCTGCATATTTCCAGGCCACCATAGGTGGCTGGCAGCTCTACATATCACCAGGCAGCCATAGGTGGTTGGCAGCTCTACAGCTTACCAGGACACCATAGGTGGCTGGCAGCTTTACACATTACCAGGCCACCATAGGTGGCTTTCAGCTCTACATATTACCAGGCCACCATAGGTGGCCGGCAGCTCTACATGTTACCAGGCTACCATAGGTGGCTGGCAGCTCTACATATTACCAGGCCGCCATAGGTGGCTGGCAGCTTTACATATCACCAGGCCACCATAAGTGGCTGGCAGCTCTACATATTACCAGGCCACCATAGGTGGCTGGCAGCTCTACATGTTACCAGGTCACCATAGGTGGCTGGCAGATCCTAATATTACCAGGCCACCATAGGGGGCTGGAAGCTCTACATGTTACCAGGCCACCATAGGTCGCTGGCAGCTCTACATGTTACCAGGCCACCATAGGTGGCTGGCAGCTTTACATATTACCAGGCCACCATAGGTGGCTGGCAGCTCTACAGCTTACCAGGCCACCATAGGTCGCTTTCAGCTCTACATATTACCAGGCCACCATAGGTGGCTGGCAATTCTACAGCTTACCAGGCCACCATAGGTCGCTGGCAGCTCTACAGCTTACCAGGCCACCATAGGTGGCTGGCGGCTCTACATATTACCAGGTCAACATAGGTGGCTGGCAGCTCTACATATAACCAGGCCACCACAGGTGGCTGTCAGCAATACATATTACCAGGCCACTATAGGTGGCTGGCAGCTCTACATACTACCAAGCTACCATAGGTGGCTGGCAGCTATACATATTACCAGGCCACCATAGGTGACTGGCAGCTCTACATATTACCAGGCCACCAGAGGTGGCTGGCAGCTCTGCATATTACCAGGCCACCATAGGTGGCTGCCAGCTCTACATACTACCAGGCCACCATAGGTGGCTGGCAGCTCTACAGCTTACCAGGCCACCATAGGTGGCTCACAGCTCTACATGTTACCAGGCCGCCATAGGTGGCTGTCAGTTCCACATATTAAAAGGCCACCATAATTGGCTGGCAGCTCTACATATTACCAGGCCACCATAGGTGGCTGGCAGCTCTACATACTACCAGGTTACCATAGGTGGCTGGCATCTCTACATATTACCAGGCCACCATAGGTGGCTGGCAGCTATACATATTACCAGGCCACCATAGGTGGCTGGCAGCTCTACAGCTTACCAGGACACCATAGGTGGCTGGCAGCTTTACATATTACCAGGCCACCATAGGTCGCTGGCAGCTCTACATGTTACCAGGCCACCATAGGTGGCTGGCAGCTCTACATATTACCAGGCCACCATAGGTGGCTGGCAGCTCTACATGTTACCAGGCCACCATAGGTCGCTGGCAGCTCTACATGTTACCAGGCCACCATAGGTGGCTGGCAGCTCTACATATTACCAGGCCACCATAGGTGGCTGGCAGCTCTACATACTACCAGGCTACCATAGGTGGCTGGCAGCTCTACATATTACCAGGCCACCATAGGTGGCTGGCAATTCTACAGCTTACCAGGCCACCATAGGTCGCTGGCAGCTCTACAGCTTACCAGGCCACCATAGGTGGCTGGCGGCTCTACATATTACCAGGTCACCATAGGTGGCTGGCAGCTCTACATATAACCAGGCCACCACAGGTGGCTGTCAGCAATACATATTACCAGGCCACCATAGGTGGCTGGCAGCTCTACATACTACCAGGCTACCATAGGTGGCTGGCAGCTCTACATATTACCAGGCCACCATAGGTGACTGGCAGCTCTACATATTACCAGGCCACCAGAGGTGGCTGGCAGCTCTGCATATTACCAGGCCACCATAGGTGGCTGCCAGCTCTACATACTACCAGGCCACCATAGGTGGCTGGCAGCTCTACAGCTTACCAGGCCACCATAGGTGGCTCACAGCTCTACATGTTACCAGGCCGCCATAGGTGGCTGTCAGTTCCACATATTAAAAGGCCACCATAATTGGCTGGCAGCTCTACATATTACCAGGCCACCATAATTGGCTGGCAGCTCTACATATTACCAGGCCTCCATAATTGGCTGGCAACTCTACATACAGCCAGGCCAACATAGGTGGCTGGCAGCTCTACATATTACCAGGCCACCATACGTGGCCGGCAGCTCTTCATATTACCAGGCCACCATAGGTGGCTGGCAGCCCTGCATATTACCAGGCCCCCATAGGTGGCTTGCAGCTCTACATATTACCAGGCCACCATAGGTGGCTGGCAGCTCTACGTACTACCAGGCTACCATAGGTGGCTGGCAGCTCTACATATTACCAGGCCACCATAGGTGGCTTGCAGCTCTACATATTACCAGGCCACCATAGGTGGCTGGCAGCTCTACGTACTACCAGGCTACCATAGGTGGCTGGCAGCTCTACGTACTACCAGGCTACCATAGGTGGCTGGCAGCTTTACATATTACCAGGCCTCCATAGGTGGCTGGCAGCTCTACATATTACCAGGCCACCATAGGTGGCTGGCAGCTCTACATATTACCAGGCCACCATAGGTGGCTGGCAGCTCTACATGTTACCAGGCCACCATAGGTCGCTGGCAGCTCTACATGTTACCAGGCTACCATAGGTGGCTGGCAGCTTTACATAGTACCAGGCCACCATAGGTGGCTGGCAGCTCTACATATTACCAGGCCACCATAGGTGGCCGGCAGCTCTACATGTTACCAGGCAACCATAGGTGGCTGGCAGCTCTACATATTACCAGGCCACCATAGGTGGCTGGCAGCTCTACATGTTACCAGGCCACCATAGGTCGCTGGCAGCTCTACATGTTACCAGGCCACCATAGGTGGCTGGCAGCTTTACATATTACCAGGCCACCATAGGTGGCTGGCAGCTCTACATATTACCAGGCCACCATAGGTGGCCGGCAGCTCTACATGTTACCAGGCCGCCATAGGTGGCTGTCAGTTCCACATATTAAAAGGCCACCATAATTGGCTGGCAGCTCTACATATTACCAGGCCACCATAATTGGCTGGCAGCTCTACATATTACCAGGCCTCCATAATTGGCTGGCAACTCTACATACAGCCAGGCCAACATAGGTGGCTGGCAGCCCTACATGTTACCAGGCCACCATAGGTGGCTGTCAGCTCTACATATTACCAGGCCAAAATAGGTGGCTGGCAGCTCTACATACTACCAGGTTACCATAGGTGGCTGGCAGCTCTACATATTACCAGGCCACCATAGGTGACTGGCAGCTCTACATATTACCAGGCCACCAGAGGTGGCTGGCAGCTCTGCATATTACCAGGCCACCATAGGTGGCTGCCAGCTCTACATACTACCAGGCCACCATAGGTGGCTGCCAGCTCTACATACTACCAGGCCACCATAGGTGGCTGGCAGCTCTACAGCTTACCAGGCCACCATAGGTGGCTCACAGTTCTACATGTTGCCAGGCCACCATAGGTGGCTGTCAGCTCTACATACTACCAGGCCACCATAGGTGGCTGCCAGCTCTACATACTACCAGGCCACCATAGGTGGCTGGCAGCTCTACAGCTTACCAGGCCACCATAGGTGGCTCACAGTTCTACATGTTGCCAGGCCACCATAGGTGGCTGTCAGTTCCACATATTAAAAGGCCACCATAATTGGCGGGCAGCTCTACATATTACCAGGCCACCATAATTGGCTGGCAGCTCTACATATTACCAGGCCTCCATAATTGGCTGGCAACTCTACATACTGCCAGGCCAACATAGGTGGCTGGCAGCTCTACATACTACCAGGCCACCAATGGTGGCTGGCAGCTCTACATACTACTAGGCCACTATAGGTGGCTGGCAGTTTTACATATTACCAGGCCACCATAGGTGGCTGGCAGCTCTGCATATTTCCAGGCCACCATAGGTGGCTGGCAGCTCTACATATCACCAGGCAGCCATAGGTGGTTGGCAGCTCTACAGCTTACCAGGACACCATAGGTGGCTGGCAGCTTTACACATTACCAGGCCACCATAGGTGGCTTTCAGCTCTACATATTACCAGGCCACCATAGGTGGCCGGCAGCTCTACATGTTACCAGGCTACCATAGGTGGCTGGCAGCTCTACATATTACCAGGCCGCCATAGGTGGCTGGCAGCTTTACATATTACCAGGCCACCATAAGTGGCTGGCAGCTCTACATATTACCAGGCCACCATAGGTGGCTGGCAGCTCTACATGTTACCAGGACACCATAGGTGGCTGGCAGCTTTACACATTACCAGGCCACCATAGGTGGCTTTCAGCTCTACATATTACCAGGCCACCATAGGTGGCCGGCAGCTCTACATGTTACCAGGCCTCCATAGGTGGCTGGCAGCTCTACATATTACCAGGCCACCATAGGTGGCTGGCAGCTCTACATATTACCAGGCCACCATAGGTGGCTGGCAGCTCTACATATTACCAGGCCACCATAGGTGGCTGGCAGCTCTACATGTTACCAGGCCACCATAGGTCGCTGGCAGCTCTACATGTTACCAGGCTACCATAGGTGGCTGGCAGCTTTACATATTACCAGGCCACCATAGGTGGCTGGCAGCTCTACATATTACCAGGCCACCATAGGTGGCCGGCAGCTCTACATGTTACCAGGCAACCATAGGTGGCTGGCAGCTCTACATATTACCAGGCCACCATAGGTGGCTGGCAGCTCTACATGTTACCAGGCCACCATAGGTCGCTGGCAGCTCTACATGTTACCAGGCCACCATAGGTGGCTGGCAGCTTTACATATTACCAGGCCACCATAGGTGGCTGGCAGCTCTACATATTACCAGGCCACCATAGGTGGCCGGCAGCTCTACATGTTACCAGGCCGCCATAGTTGGCTGTCAGTTCCACATATTAAAAGGCCACCATAATTGGCTGGCAGCTCTACATATTACCAGGCCGCCATAATTGGCTGGCAGCTCTACATATTACCAGGCCTCCATAATTGGCTGGCAACTCTACATACAGCCAGGCCAACATAGGTGGCTGGCAGCCCTACATGTTACCAGGCCACCATAGGTGGCTGTCAGCTCTACATATTACCAGGCCAAAATAGGTGGCTGGCAGCTCTACATACTACCAGGTTACCATAGGTGGCTGGCAGCTGTACATATTACCAGGCCACCATAGGTGGCTGGCAGCCCTACAGTTTACCAGGCCACCATAGGTGACTGGCAGCTCTACATATTACCAGGCCACCAGAGGTGGCTGGCAGCTCTGCATATTACCAGGCCACCATAGGTGGCTGGCAGCTCTACATATTACCAGGCCACCATAGGTGGCTGGCTGCTCTGCATATTACCAGGCCACCATAGGTGACTGGCAGCTCTACATATTACCAGGCCACCATAGGTGGCTGGCAGCACTACAGCTTACCAGGCCACCATAGGTCGCTTTCAGCTCTACATATTACCCGGCCACCATAGGTGGCTGGCAGCTCTGCATATTTCCAGGCCACCATAGGTGGCTGGCAGCTCTACATATCACCAGGCAGCCATAGGTGGTTGGCAGCTCTACAGCTTACCAGGACACCATAGGTGGCTGGCAGCTTTACACATTACCAGGCCACCATAGGTGGCTTTCAGCTCTACATATTACCAGGCCACCATAGGTGGCCGGCAGCTCTACATGTTACCAGGCTACCATAGGTGGCTGGCAGCTCTACATATTACCAGGCCGCCATAGGTGGCTGGCAGCTTTACATATTACCAGGCCACCATAAGTGGCTGGCAGCTCTACATATTACCAGGCCACCATAGGTGGCTGGCAGCTCTACATGTTACCAGGTCACCATAGGTGGCTGGCAGCTGTACATATTACCAGGCCACCATAGGTGGCTGGCAATTCTACATATTACCAGGCCACCAGGGGTGGCTGGCAGCTCTGCGTATTACCAGGCCACCATAGGTGGCTGTCAGCTCTACATACTACCAGGCCACCATAGGTGGCTGGCAGCTCTACAGCTTACCAGGACACCATAGGTGGCTGGCAGCTTTACATATTACCAGGCCACCATAGGTGGCTGGCAGCTCTACATATTACCAGGCCACCATAGGTGGCTGGCAGCCCTACAGTTTACCAGGCCACCATAGGTCGCTTACAGCTCTACATATTACCACGCCACCATAGGTGGCTGGCAGCTCTACATATTACCAGGCCACCATAGTTGGCTGGCAGATCCTAATATTACCAGGCCACCATAGGGGGCTGGAAGCTCTACATGTTACCAGGCCACCATAGGTGGCTGGTTGCTCTACATATTACCAGGCCACCATAGTTGGCTGGGAGCTCTACATATTACCAGGCCACCATAGGTGGCTGGCAGCTCTACAGCTTACCAGGACACCATAGGTGGCTGGCAGCTTTGCATATTACATATTACCAGGCCACCATAGGTGGCTGGCAGCTCTACATATTACCAGGCCACCATAGGTGGCTTGCAGCTCTACATATTACCAGGCCACCATAGGTGGCTGGCAGCTCTACATGTTACCAGGCCACCATAGGTGGCTGGCAGCTCTACATATTACCAGGCCACCATAGGTGGCTGCCAGCTTTACATATTACCAGACCACATGTTACCAGGCCACCATAGGTGGCTGGCAGCTCTACATATTACCAGGCCACCATAGGTGGCTGCCAGCTTTACATATTACTAGGCCACCATAAGTGGCTGGCAGCTCTACATATTACCAGGCCACCATAGGTGGCTGGCAGCTCTACATATTACCAGGCCACCATAGGTGGCTGGCAGCTCTACATATTATCAGGCCACCATAGTTACCTGGCAGCTCTACATGTTACCAGGCCACCATAGGTGGCTGGCAGCTCTACATATTACCAGGCCACCATAGGTGGCTGGCAGCTTTACATACTACCAGGCCACCATATGTGGCTGGCAGCTCTACATATTACCAGGCCACCATAGGTTGCTGGCAGCTCTACATATTACCAGGCCACCATAGGTGGCTGGCAGCTCTACATATTACCAGGCCACCATAGGTGGCTGGCAGCTCTACATATTACCAGGCCACCATAGGTGGCTGGCTGCTCTGCATATTACCAGGCCACCATAGGTGACTGGCAGCTCTACATATTACCAGGCCACCATAGGTGGCTGGCAGCACTACAGCTTACCAGGCCACCATAGGTCGCTTTCAGCTCTACATATTACCCGGCCACCATAGGTGGCTGGCAGTTCTACAGCTTACCAGGCCACCATAGGTCGCTGGCAGCTCTACAGCTTGCCAGTTCTACAGCTTACCAGGCCACCATAGGTCGCTGGCAGCCCTACAGCTTACCAGGCCACCATAGGTCGCTGGCAGCTCTACAGCATACCAGGCCACCATAGGTGGCTGGCTGCTCTGCATATTACCAGGCCACCATAGGTGACTGGCAGCTCTGCATATTACCAGGCCACCATAGGTGGCTGGCAGCACTACAGCTTACCAGGCCACCATAGGTCGCTTTCAGCTCTACATATTACCAGGCCACCATAGGTGGCTGGCAGCTCTACATATTACCAGGCCACCATAGGTGGCTGGCAGCTCTACATATTACCAGGCCACCATAGGTGGCTGGCTGCTCTGCATATTACCAGGCCACCATAGGTGACTGGCAGCTCTACATATTACCAGGCCACCATAGGTGGCTGGCAGCACTACAGCTTACCAGGCCACCATAGGTCGCTTTCAGCTCTACATATTACCAGGCCACCATAGGTGGCTGGCAGTTCTACAGCTTACCAGGCCACCATAGGTCGCTGGCAGCTCTACAGCTTGCCAGTTCTACAGCTTACCAGGCCACCATAGGTCGCTGGCAGCCCTACAGCTTACCAGGCCACCATAGGTCGCTGGCAGCTCTACAGCATACCAGGCCACCATAGGTGGCTGGCTGCTCTGCATATTACCAGGCCACCATAGGTGACTGGCAGCTCTGCATATTACCAGGCCACCATAGGTGGCTGGCAGCACTACAGCTTACCAGGCCACCATAGGTCGCTTTCAGCTCTGCATATTACCAGGCCACCATAGGTGGCTGGCAGCACTACAGCTTACCAGGCCACCATAGGTCGCTTTCAGCTCTACATATTACCAGGCCACCATAGGTGGCTGGAAGTTCTACAGCTTACCAGGCCACCATAGGTCGCTGGCAGCCCTACAGCTTACCAGGCCACCATAGGTGGGTGGCAGCTCTACATATTACCAGGCCACCATAGGTGGCTGTCGGCTCTACATATTACCAGGCCACCATTGGTGGCTGGCAGCTCAACATATCACCAGGCCACCATAGGTGGCTCTCAGCCTTACAGCTTACCAGGCCACCATATGTGGCTGGCAGCTCTACATATTACCAGGCCACCATAGGTGGCTGGCAGCTTACATATTACCAGGCCACCATAGTTGGCTGGCAGATCTACATATCACCAGGCCACCATAGGTGGCTGGCAGCTCTAGATATTACCAGGTCACCATTGGTGGCTGGCAGTTCTACATATTACCAGGCCACCATAGGTGTGGTAGCTCTACATTTTACCAGGCCACCATAGGTGGCTGCCAGCTCTACATACTACCAGGCCACCATAGGTGGCTGGCAGCTCTACAGCTTACCAGGCCACCATAGGTGGCTCACAGCTCTACATGTTACCAGGCCGCCATAGGTGGCTGTCAGTTCCACATATTAAAAGGCCACCATAATTGGCTGGCAGCTCTACATATTACCAGGCCACCATAATTGGCTGGCAGCTCTACATATTACCAGGCCTCCATAATTGGCTGGCAACTCTACATACAGCCAGGCCAACATAGGTGGCTGGCAGCTCTACATGTTACCAGGCCACCATAGGTGGCTGGCAGCTCTACATATTACCAGGCCACCATAGGTGGCTGGCAGCTCTACATATTACCAGGCCACCATAGGTGGCTGGCAGCTCTACATATTACCAGGCCACCATAGGTGGCTGGCAGCTTTACATATTACCAGGCCACCATAAGTGGCTGGCAGCTCTACATATTACCAGGCCACCATAGGTGGCTGGCAGCTCTACATATTACCAGGCCACCATAGGTGGCTGGCAGCTCTACATGTTACCAGGCCACCATAGGTCGCTGGCAGCTCTACATGTTACCAGGCCACCATAGGTGGCTGGCAGCTTTACATATTACCAGGCCACCATAGGTGGCTGGCAGCTCTACATATTACCAGGCCACCATAGGTGGCCGGCAGCTCCACATGTTACCAGGCCACCATAGGTGGCTGGCAGCTCTACATATTACCAGGCCACCATAGGTGGCTGGCAGCTCTACATGTTACCAGGCCACCATAGGTCGCTGGCAGCTCTACATGTTACCAGGCCACCATAGGTGGCTGGCAGCTTTACATATTACCAGGCCACCATAGGTGGCTGGCAGCTCTACATATTACCAGGCCACCATAGGTGGCCGGCAGCTCTACATGTTACCAGGCCACCATAGGTGGCTGGCAGCTCTACATATTACCAGGCCACCATAGGTGGCTGGCAGCTCTACATGTTACCAGGCCACCATAGGTCGCTGGCAGCTCTACATGTTACCAGGCTACCATAGGTGGCTGGCAGCTTTACATATTACCAGGCCACCATAGGTGGCTGGCAGCTCTACAGCTTACCAGGCCACCATAGGTCGCTTTCAGCTCTACATATTACCAGGCCACCATAGGTGGCTGGCAATTCTACAGCTTACTAGGCCACCATAGGTCGCTGGCAGCTCTACAGCTTACCAGGCCACCATAGGTGGCTGGCGGCTCTACATATTACCAGGTCACCATAGGTGGCTGGCAGCTCTACATATAACCAGGCCACCACAGGTGGCTGTCAGCAATACATATTACCAGGCCACCATAGGTGGCTGGCAGCTCTACATACTACCAGGCTACCATAGGTGGCTGGCAGCTCTACATATTACCAGGCCACCATAGGTGACTGGCAGCTCTACATATTACCAGGCCACCAGAGGTGGCTGGCAGCTCTGCATATTACCAGGCCACCATAGGTGGCTGCCAGCTCTACATACTACCAGGCCACCATAGGTGGCTGGCAGCTCTACAGCTTACCAGGCCACCATAGGTGGCTCACAGCTCTACATGTTACCAGGCCGCCATAGGTGGCTGTCAGTTCCACATATTAAAAGGCCACCATAATTGGCTGGCAGCTCTACATATTACCAGGCCACCATAATTGGCTGGCAGCTCTACATATTACCAGGCCTCCATAATTGGCTGGCAACTCTACATACAGCCAGGCCAACATAGGTGGCTGGCAGCTCTACATGTTACCAGGCCACCATAGGTGGCTGGCAGCTCTACATATTACCAGGCCACCATAGGTGGCTGGCAGCTCTACATACTACCAGGTTACCATAGGTGGCTGGCATCTCTACATATTACCAGGCCACCATAGGTGGCTGGCAGCTATACATATTACCAGGCCACCATAGGTGGCTGGCAGCTCTACAGCTAACCAGGACACCATAGGTGGCTGGCAGCTTTACATATTACCAGGCCACCATAGGTGGCTGGCAGCTCTACATATTACCAGGCCACCATAGGTGGCTGGCAGCTCTACATGTTACCAGGCCACCATAGATGGCTGGCAGCTCTACATATTACCAGGCCACCATAGGTGGCTGGCAGCTTTACATATTACCAGGCCACCATAGGTGGCTGGCAGCTCTACATATTATCAGGCCACCATAGGTGGCTGGCAGCTTTACATATTACCAGGCCACCATAGGTGGCTGGCAGCTCTACATATTACCAGGCCACCATAGGTGGCCGGCAGCTCTTCATATTACCAGGCCACCATAGGTGGCTGGCAGCCCTGCATATTACCAGGCCCCCATAGGTGGCTTGCAGCTCTACATATTACCAGGCCACCATAGGTGGCTGGCAGCTCTACGTACTACCAGGCCACCATAGGTGGCTGGCAGCTTTACATATTACCAGGCCACCATAGGTGGCTGGCAGCTCTACATATTATCAGGCCACCATAGGTGGCTGGCAGCTTTACATATTACCAGGCCACCATAGGTGGCTGGCAGCTCTACATATTACCAGGCCACCATAGGTGGCTTGCAGCTCTACATATTACCAGGCCACCATAGATGGCTGGCAGCTCTACGTACTACCAGGCTACCATAGGTGGCTGGCAGCTCTACGTACTACCAGGCTACCATAGGTGGCTGGCAGCTTTACATATTACCAGGCCTCCATAGGTGGCTGGCAGCTCTACATATTACCAGGCCACCATAGGTGGCTGGCAGCTCTACATATTACCAGGCCACCATAGGTGGCTGGCAGCTCTACATATTACCAGGCCACCATAGGTGGCTGGCAGCTCTACATGTTACCAGGCCACCATAGGTCGCTGGCAGCTCTACATGTTACCAGGCCACCATAGGTGGCTGGCAGCTTTACATATTACCAGGCCACCATAGGTGGCTGGCAGCTCTACATATTACCAGGCCACCATAGGTGGCCGGCAGCTCTACATGTTACCAGGCCACCATAGGTGGCTGGCAGCTCTACAGCTTACCAGGCCACCATAGGTCGCTTTCAGCTCTACATATTACCAGGCCACCATAGGTGGCTGGCAATTCTACAGCTTACCAGGCCACCATAGGTCGCTGGCAGCTCTACAGCTTACCAGGCCACCATAGGTGGCTGGCGGCTCTACATATTACCAGGTCACCATAGGTGGCTGGCAGCTCTACATATAACCAGGCCACCACAGGTGGCTGTCAGCAATACATATTACCAGGCCACCATAGGTGGCTGGCAGCTCTACATACTACCAGGCTACCATAGGTGGCTGCCAGCTCTACATACTACCAGGCCACCATAGGTGGCTGGCAGCTCTACAGCTTACCAGGCCACCATAGGTGGTTCACAGCTCTACATGTTACCAGGCCGCCATAGGTGGCTGTCAGTTCCACATATTAAAAGGCCACCATAATTGGCTGGCAGCTCTACATATTACCAGGCCACCATAATTGGCTGGCAGCTCTACATATTACCAGGCCTCCATAATTGGCTGGCAACTCTACATACAGCCAGGCCAACATAGGTGGCTGGCAGCTCTACATGTTACCAGGCCACCATAGGTGGCTGTCAGCTTTACATATTACCAGGCCACCATAAGTGGCTGGCAGCTCTACATATTACCAGGCCACCATAGGTGGCTGGCAGCTCTACATATTACCAGGCCACCATAGGTGGCTGGCAGCTCTACATATTACCAGGCCACCATAAGTGGCTGGCAGCTTTACATATTACCAGGCCACCATAAGTGGCTGGCAGCTCTACATATTACCAGGCCACCATAGGTGGCTGGCAGCTCTACATATTACCAGGCCACCATAGGTGGCTGGCAGCTCTACATGTTACCAGGCCACCATAGGTCGCTGGCAGCTCTACATGTTACCAGGCCACCATAGGTGGCTGGCAGCTTTACATATTACCAGGCCACCATAGGTGGCTGGCAGCTCTACATATTACCAGGCCACCATAGGTGGCCGGCAGCTCTACATGTTACCAGGCCACCATAGGTGGCTGGCAGCTCTACATATTACCAGGCCACCATAGGTGGCTGGCAGCTCTACATGTTACCAGGCCACCATAGGTCGCTGGCAGCTCTACATGTTACCAGGCCACCATAGGTGGCTGGCAGCTTTACATATTACCAGGCCACCATAGGTGGCTGGCAGCTCTACATATTACCAGGCCACCATAGGTGGCCGGCAGCTCTACATGTTACCAGGCCACCATAGGTGGCTGGCAGCTCTACATATTACCAGGCCACCATAGGTGGCTGGCAGCTCTACATGTTACCAGGCCACCATAGGTCGCTGGCAGCTCTACATGTTACCAGGCCACCATAGGTGGCTGGCAGCTTTACATATTACCAGGCCACCATAGGTGGCTGGCAGCTCTACATATTACCAGGCCACCATAGGTGGCCGGCAGCTCCACATGTTACCAGGCCACCATAGGTGGCTGGCAGCTCTACATATTACCAGGCCACCATAGGTGGCTGGCAGCTCTACATGTTACCAGGCCACCATAGGTCGCTGGCAGCTCTACATGTTACCAGGCCACCATAGGTGGCTGGCAGCTTTACATATTACCAGGCCACCATAGGTGGCTGGCAGCTCTACATATTACCAGGCCACCATAGGTGGCCGGCAGCTCTACATGTTACCAGGCCACCATAGGTGGCTGGCAGCTCTACATATTACCAGGCCACCATAGGTGGCTGGCAGCTCTACATGTTACCAGGCCACCATAGGTCGCTGGCAGCTCTACATGTTACCAGGCTACCATAGGTGGCTGGCAGCTTTACATATTACCAGGCCACCATAGGTGGCTGGCAGCTCTACAGCTTACCAGGCCACCATAGGTCGCTTTCAGCTCTACATATTACCAGGCCACCATAGGTGGCTGGCAATTCTACAGCTTACCAGGCCACCATAGGTCGCTGGCAGCTCTACAGCTTACCAGGCCACCATAGGTGGCTGGCGGCTCTACATATTACCAGGTCACCATAGGTGGCTGGCAGCTCTACATATAACCAGGCCACCACAGGTGGCTGTCAGCAATACATATTACCAGGCCACCATAGGTGGCTGGCAGCTCTACATACTACCAGGCTACCATAGGTGGCTGGCAGCTCTACATATTACCAGGCCACCATAGGTGACTGGCAGCTCTACATATTACCAGGCCACCAGAGGTGGCTGGCAGCTCTGCATATTACCAGGCCACCATAGGTGGCTGCCAGCTCTACATACTACCAGGCCACCATAGGTGGCTGGCAGCTCTACAGCTTACCAGGCCACCATAGGTGGCTCACAGCTCTACATGTTACCAGGCCGCCATAGGTGGCTGTCAGTTCCACATATTAAAAGGCCACCATAATTGGCTGGCAGCTCTACATATTACCAGGCCACCATAATTGGCTGGCAGCTCTACATATTACCAGGCCTCCATAATTGGCTGGCAACTCTACATACAGCCAGGCCAACATAGGTGGCTGGCAGCTCTACATGTTACCAGGCCGCCATAGGTGGCTGGCAGCTCTACATATTACCAGGCCACCATAGGTGGCTGGCAGCTCTACATACTACCAGGTTACCATAGGTGGCTGGCATCTCTACATATTACCAGGCCACCATAGGTGGCTGGCAGCTATACATATTACCAGGCCACCATAGGTGGCTGGCAGCTCTACAGCTAACCAGGACACCATAGGTGGCTGGCAGCTTTACATATTACCAGGCCACCATAGGTGGCTGGCAGCTCTACATATTACCAGGCCACCATAGGTGGCTGGCAGCTCTACATGTTACCAGGCCACCATAGATGGCTGGCAGCTCTACATATTACCAGGCCACCATAGGTGGCTGGCAGCTTTACATATTACCAGGCCACCATAGGTGGCTGGCAGCTCTACATATTACCAGGCCACCATAGGTGGCTGGCAGCTTTACATATTACCAGGCCACCATAGGTGGCTGGCAGCTCTACATATTACCAGGCCACCATAGGTGGCCGGCAGCTCTTCATATTACCAGGCCACCATAGGTGGCTGGCAGCCCTGCATATTACCAGGCCCCCATAGGTGGCTTGCAGCTCTACATATTACCAGGCCACCATAGGTGGCTGGCAGCTCTACGTACTACCAGGCTACCATAGGTGGCTGGCAGCTCTACATATTACCAGGCCACCATAGGTGGCTTGCAGCTCTACATATTACCAGGCCACCATAGGTGGCTGGCAGCTCTACGTACTACCAGGCTACCATAGGTGGCTGGCAGCTCTACGTACTACCAGGCTACCATAGGTGGCTGGCAGCTTTACATATTACCAGGCCTCCATAGGTGGCTGGCAGCTCTACATATTACCCGGCCACCATAGGTGGCTGGCAGCTCTACATATTACCAGGCCACCATAGGTGGCTGGCAGCTCTACATATTACCAGGCCACCATAGGTGGCTGGCAGCTCTACATGTTACCAGGCCACCATAGGTCGCTGGCAGCTCTACATGTTACCAGGCCACCATAGGTGGCTGGCAGCTTTACATATTACCAGGCCACGATAGGTGGCTGGCAGCTCTACATATTACCAGGCCACCATAGGTGGCCGGCAGCTCTACATGTTACCAGGCCACCATAGGTGGCTGGCAGCTCTACAGCTTACCAGGCCACCATAGGTCGCTTTCAGCTCTACATATTACCAGGCCACCATAGGTGGCTGGCAATTCTACAGCTTACCAGGCCACCATAGGTCGCTGGCAGCTCTACAGCTTACCAGGCCACCATAGGTGGCTGGCGGCTCTACATATTACCAGGTCACCATAGGTGGCTGGCAGCTCTACATATAACCAGGCCACCACAGGTGGCTGTCAGCAATACATATTACCAGGCCACCATAGGTGGCTGGCAGCTCTACATACTACCAGGCTACCATAGGTGGCTGCCAGGTCTACATACTACCAGGCCACCATAGGTGGCTGGCAGCTCTACAGCTTACCAGGCCACCATAGGTGGCTCACAGCTCTACATGTTACCAGGCCGCCATAGGTGGCTGTCAGTTCCACATATTAAAAGGCCACCATAATTGGCTGGCAGCTCTACATATTACCAGGCCACCATAATTGGCTGGCAGCTCTACATATTACCAGGCCTCCATAATTGGCTGGCAACTCTACATACAGCCAGGCCAACATAGGTGGCTGGCAGCTCTACATGTTACCAGGCCACCATAGGTGGCTGTCAGCTTTACATATTACCAGGCCACCATAAGTGGCTGGCAGCTCTACATATTACCAGGCCACCATAGGTGGCTGGCAGCTCTACATATTACCAGGCCACCATAGGTGGCTGGCAGCTCTACATATTACCAGGCCACCATAAGTGGCTGGCAGCTTTACATATTACCAGGCCACCATAAGTGGCTGGCAGCTCTACATATTACCAGGCCACCATAGGTGGCTGGCAGCTCTACATATTACCAGGCCACCATAGGTGGCTGGCAGCTCTACATGTTACCAGGCCACCATAGGTCGCTGGCAGCTCTACATGTTACCAGGCCACCATAGGTGGCTGGCAGCTTTACATATTACCAGGCCACCATAGGTGGCTGGCAGCTCTACATATTACCAGGCCACCATAGGTGGCCGGCAGCTCTACATGTTACCAGGCCACCATAGGTGGCTGGCAGCTCTACATATTACCAGGCCACCATAGGTGGCTGGCAGCTCTACATGTCACCAGGCCACCATAGGTCGCTGGCAGCTCTACATGTTACCAGGCCACCATAGGTGGCTGGCAGCTTTACATATTACCAGGCCACCATAGGTGGCTGGCAGCTCTACATATTACCAGGCCACCATAGGTGGCCGGCAGCTCTACATGTTACCAGGCCACCATAGGTGGCTGGCAGCTCTACATATTACCAGGCCACCATAGGTGGCTGGCAGCTCTACATGTTACCAGGCCACCATAGGTCGCTGGCAGCTCTACATGTTACCAGGCCACCATAGGTGGCTGGCAGCTTTACATATTACCAGGCCACCATAGGTGGCTGGCAGCTCTACAGCTTACCAGGCCACCATAGGTCGCTTTCAGCTCTACATATTACCAGGCCACCATAGGTGGCTGGCAATTCTACAGCTTACCAGGCCACCATAGGTCGCTGGCAGCTCTACAGCTTACCAGGCCACCATAGGTGGCTGGCGGCTCTACATATTACCAGGTCACCATAGGTGGCTGGCAGCTCTACATATAACCAGGCCACCACAGGTGGCTGTCAGCAATACATATTACCAGGCCACCATAGGTGGCTGGCAGCTCTACATACTACCAGGCTACCATAGGTGGCTGGCAGCTCTACATATTACCAGGCCACCATAGGTGACTGGCAGCCCTACATATTACCAGGCCACCAGAGGTGGCTGGCAGCTCTGCATATTACCAGGCCACCATAGGTGGCTGCCAGCTCTACGTACTACCAGGCCACCATAGGTGGCTGGCAGCTCTACAGCTTACCAGGCCACCATAGGTGGCTCACAGCTCTACATGTTACCAGGCCGCCATAGGTGGCTGTCAGTTCCACATATTAAAAGGCCACCATAATTGGCTGGCAGCTCTACATATTACCAGGCCACCATAATTGGCTGGCAGCTCTACATATTACCAGGCCTCCATAATTGGCTGGCAACTCTACATACAGCCAGGCCAACATAGGTGGCTGGCAGCTCTACATGTTACCAGGCCACCATAGGTGGCTGGCAGCTCTACATATTACCAGGCCACCATAGGTGGCTGGCAGCTCTACATACTACCAGGTTACCATAGGTGGCTGGCATCTCTACATATTACCAGGCCACCATAGGTGGCTGGCAGCTATACATATTACCAGGCCACCATAGGTGGCTGGCAGCTCTACAGCTTACCAGGACACCATAGGTGGCTGGCAGCTTTACATATTACCAGGCCACCATAGGTGGCTGGCAGCTCTACATATTACCAGGCCACCATAGGTGGCTGGCAGCTCTACATGTTACCAGGCCACCATAGGTCGCTGGCAGCTCTACATGTTACCAGGCCACCATAGATGGCTGGCAGCTCTACATATTACCAGGCCACCATAGGTGGCTGGCAGCTTTACATATTACCAGGCCACCATAGGTGGCTGGCAGCTCTACATATTACCAGGCCACCATAGGTGGCCGGCAGCTCTTCATATTACCAGGCCACCATAGGTGGCTGGCAGCCCTGCATATTACCAGGCCCCCATAGGTGGCTTGCAGCTCAACATATTACCAGGCCACCATAGGTGGCTGGCAGCTCTACGTACTACCAGGCTACCATAGGTGGCTGGCAGCTCTACATATTACCAGGCCACCATAGGTGGCTTGCAGCTCTACATATTACCAGGCCACCATAGGTGGCTGGCAGCTCTACGTACTACCAGGCTACCATAGGTGGCTGGCAGCTCTACGTACTACCAGGCTACCATAGGTGGCTGGCAGCTTTACATATTACCAGGCCTCCATAGGTGGCTGGCAGCTCTACATATTACCAGGCCACCATAGGTGGCTGGCAGCTCTACATATTACCAGGCCACCATAGGTGGCTGGCAGCTCTACATATTACCAGGCCACCATAGGTGGCTGGCAGCTCTACATGTTACCAGGCCACCATAGGTCGCTGGCAGCTCTACATGTTACCAGGCCACCATAGGTGGCTGGCAGCTTTACATATTACCAGGCCACCATAGGTGGCTGGCAGCTCTACATATTACCAGGCCACCATAGGTGGCCGGCAGCTTTACATGTTACCAGGCCACCATAGGTGGCTGGCAGCTCTACATATTACCAGGCCACCATAGGTGGCTGGCAGCTCTACATGTTACCAGGCCACCATAGGTCGCTGGCAGCTCTACATGTTACCAGGCCACCATAGGTGGCTGGCAGCTTTACATATTACCAGGCCACCATAGGTGGCTGGCAGCTCTACATATTACCAGGCCACCATAGGTGGCCGGCAGCTCTACATGTTACCAGGCCGCCATAGGTGGCTGTCAGTTCCACATATTAAAAGGCCACCATAATTGGCTGGCAGCTCTACATATTACCAGGCCACCATAATTGGCTGGCAGCTCTACATATTACCAGGCCTCCATAATTGGCTGGCAACTCTACATACAGCCAGGCCAACATAGGTGGCTGGCAGCTCTACATGTTACCAGGCCACCATAGGTGGCTGTCAGCTCTACATATTACCAGGCCAAAATAGGTGGCTGGCAGCTCTACATACTACCAGGTTACCATAGGTGGCTGGCAGCTCTACATATTACCAGGCCACCATAGGTGACTGGCAGCTCTACATATTACCAGGCCACCAGAGGTGGCTGGCAGCTCTGCATATTACCAGGCCACCATAGGTGGCTGCCAGCTCTACATACTACCAGGCCCCCATAGGTGGCTGCCAGCTCTACATACTACCAGGCCACCATAGGTGGCTGGCAGCTCTACAGCTTACCAGGCCACCATAGGTGGCTCACAGCTCTACATGTTGCCAGGCCACCATAGGTGGCTGTCAGTTCCACATATTAAAAGGCCACCGTAATTGGCTGGCAGCTCTACATATTATCAGGCCACCATAATTGGCTGGCAACTCTACATATTACCAGGCCTCCATAATTGGCTGGCAACTCTACATACTGCCAGGCCAACATAGGTGGCTGGCAGCTCTACATACTACCAGGCCACCAATGGTGGCTGGCAGCTCTACATACTACTAGGCCACTATAGGTGGCTGGCAGTTTTACATATTACCAGGCCACCATAGGTGGCTGGCAGCTCTGCATATATCCAGGCCACCATAGGTGGCTGGCAGCTCTACATATCACCAGGCAGCCATAGGTGGTTGGCAGCTCTACAGCTTACCAGGACACCATAGGTGGCTGGCAGCTTTACACATTACCAGGCCACCATAGGTGGCTTTCAGCTCTACATATTACCAGGCCACCATAGGTGGCCGGCAGCTCTACATGTTACCAGGCTACCATAGGTGGCTGGCAGTTCTACATATTACCAGGCCACCATAGGTGGCTGGCAGCTCTGCATATTTCCAGGCCACCATAGGTGGCTGGCAGCTCTACATATTACCAGGCCACCATAGGTGGCCGGCAGCTCTACATGTTACCAGGCTACCATAGGTGGCTGGCAGTTCTACATATTACCAGGACACCATAGGTGGCTGGCAGCTTTACACATTACCAGGCCACCATAGGTGGCTTTCAGCTCTACATATTACCAGGCCACCATAGGTGGCTGGCAGCTCTACATATTGCCAGGCCGCCATAGGTGGCTGGCAGCTCTACATATTACCAGGCCACCATAAGTGGCTCTCAGCCTTACAGCTTACCAGGCCGCCATATGTGGCTGGCAGCTCTACATATTACCAGGCCACCATAGGTGGCTGGCAGCTTACATATTACCAGGCCACCATAGTTGGCTGGCAGATCTACATATTACCAGGCCAACATAGGTGACTGGCAGCTCTACATATTACCAAGCCACCATAGGTGGCTGGCAGCTCTACATATTACCAGGCCACCGTAGGTGGCTGGCATCTCTACATATTACCAGGCCACCATAGGTGGCTGGCAGCTCTACATATTACCAGGCCACCATAGGTGGCTGGCAGCTCTACATATTACCAGGCCACCATTGGTGGCTGGCAGTTATACATATTACCAGGCCACCATAGGTGTGGCAGCTCTACATTTTACCAGGCCACCATAGGTGGCTGCCAGCTCTACATACTACCAGGCCACCATAGGTGGCTGGCAGCTCTACAGCTTACCAGGCCACCATAGGTGGCTCACAGCTCTACATGTTACCAGGCCGCCATAGGTGGCTGTCAGTTCCACATATTAAAAGGCCACCATAATTGGCTGGCAGCTCTGCATATTACCAGGCCACCATAGGTGGCTGCCAGCTCTACATACTACCAGGCCACCATAGGTGGCCGGCAGCTCTACATGTTACCAGGCCACCATAGGTGGCTGGCAGCTCTACATGTTACCAGGCCACCATAGGTAGCTGGCAGCTCTACATATTGCCAGGCCACCACAGGTGGCTGGCAATTCTACAGCTTACCAGGCCACCATAGGTCGCTGGCAGCTCTACAGCTTACCAGGCCACCATAGGTGGCTGGCGGCTCTACATATTACCAGGTCACCATAGGTGGCTGGCAGCTCTACATATAACCAGGCCACCACAGGTGGCTGTCAGCAATACATATTACCAGGCCACCATAGGTGGCTGGCAGCTGTACATACTACCAGGCTACCATAGGTGGCTGGCAGTTCTACATATTACCAGGACACCATAGGTGGCTGGCAGCTTTACACATTACCAGGCCACCATAGGTGGCTTTCAGCTCTACATATTACCAGGCCACCATAGGTGGCTGGCAGCTCTACATATTGCCAGGCCGCCATAGGTGGCTGGCAGCTCTACATATTACCAGGCCACCATAAGTGGCTCTCAGCCTTACAGCTTACCAGGCCGCCATATGTGGCTGGCAGCTCTACATATTACCAGGCCACCATAGGTGGCTGGCAGCTTACATATTACCAGGCCACCATAGTTGGCTGGCAGATCTACATATTACCAGGCCAACATAGGTGACTGGCAGCTCTACATATTACCAAGCCACCATAGGTGGCTGGCAGCTCTACATATTACCAGGCCACCGTAGGTGGCTGGCATCTCTACATATTACCAGGCCACCATAGGTGGCTGGCAGCTCTACATATTACCAGGCCACCATAGGTGGCTGGCAGCTCTACATATTACCAGGCCACCATTGGTGGCTGGCAGTTATACATATTACCAGGCCACCATAGGTGTGGCAGCTCTACATTTTACCAGGCCACCATAGGTGGCTGGCAGCTCTACATGTTACCAGGCCACCATAGTTGGCTGGCAGACCTACATATTACCAGGCCACCATAGGGGGCTGGAAGCTCTACATGTTACCAGGCCACCATAGGTGGCTGGCAGCTCTACATATTACCAGGCCACCATAGGTGGCTGGCAGCTCTACATATTACCAGGCCATCATAGGTGGCTGGCAGCTCTACAGCTTACCAGGACACCATAGGTGGCTGGCAGCTTTACATATTACCAGGCCACCATAGGTGGCTGGCATCTCTACATATTACCAGGCCACCATAGGTGGCAGGCAGCTCTATATATTACCAGGCCACCATAAGTGGCTGGCAGCTCTACATGTTACCAGGCCACCATAGGTGGCTGGCAGCTCTACATATTACCAGGCCACCATAGGTGGCTGGCAGCTCTACATATTACCAGGCCACCATAGGTGGCTGGCAGCTCTACATATTACCAGGCCACCATAGGTGGCTGGCAGCTTTACATATTACCAGGCCACCATAAGTGGCTGGCAGCTCTACATATTACCAGGCCACCATAGGTGGCTGGCAGCTCTACATGTTACCAGGCCACCATAGGTGGCTGGCAGCTCTACATGTTACCAGGCCACCATAGGTCGCTGGCAGCTCTACATGTTACCAGTTCACCATAGGTGGCTGGCAGCTTTACATATTACCAGGCCACCATAGGTGGCTGGCAGCTCTACATATTACCAGGCCACCATAGGTGGCCGGCAGCTCTACATGTTACCAGGCCACCATAGGTGGCTGGCAGCTCTACATGTTACCAGGCCACCATAGGTAGCTGGCAGCTCTACATATTGCCAGGCCACCATAGGTGGCTGGCAGCTCTGCATATTACCAGGCCACCATAGGTGACTGGCAGCTCTACATATTACCAGGCCACCATAGGTGGCTGGCAGCTCTACAGCTTACCAGGCCACCATAGGTCGCTTTCAGCTCTACATATTACCAGGCCACCATAGGTGGCTGGCAGTTCTACAGCTTACCAGGCCACCATAGGTCGCTGGCAGCTCTACAGCTTACCAGGCCACCATAGGTGGCTGGCAGCTCTACATATTACCAGGCCACCATAGGTGGCTGGCAGCTCTACATATAACCAGGCCACCACAGGTGGCTGTCAGCTCTACATATTACCAGGCCACCATAGGTGGCTGGCAGCTCTACATACTACCAGGCTACCATAGGTGGCTGGCAGCTCTACATATTACCAGGCCACCATAGGTGACTGGCAGCTTTACATATTACCAGGCCACCAGAGGTGGCTGGCATCTCTGCATATTACCAGGCCACCATAGGTGGCTGCCAGCTCTACATACTACAAGGCCACCATAGGTGGCTGGCAGCTCTACAGCTTACCAGGCCACCATAGGTGGCTCACAGCTCTACATGTTACCAGGCCACCATAGGTGGCTGTCAGTTCCACATATTAAAAGGCCACCATAATTGGCTGGCAGCTCTACATATTACCAGGCCACCATAGTTGGCTGGCAGCTCTACATATTACCAGGCCTCCATAATTGGCTGGCAATTCTACATACTGCCAGGCCAACATAGGTGGCTGGCAGCTCTACATACTACCAGGCCACCAATGGTGGCTGGCAGCTCTACATACTACTAGGCCACTATAGGTGGCTGGCAGTTTTACATATTACCAGGCCACCATAGGTGGCTGGCAGCTCTGCATATTACCAGGCAGCCATAGGTGGTTGGCAGCTCTACAGCTTACCAGGACACCATAGGTGGCTGGCAGCTTTACACATTACCAGGCCGCCATAGGTGGCTTTCAGCTCTACATATTACCAGGCCACCATAGGTGGCTGGCAGTTCTACAGCTTACCAATATGCCAGGTGGCTGGCAGCTCTACATATTACCATGCCACCATAGGTGGCTGGCAGCTCTACATATTACCAGGCCACCATAGGTGGCTGGCAGCTCTACATGTTACCAGGTCACCATAGGTGGCTGGCAGCTGTACATATTACCAGGCCACCATAGGTGGCTGGCAATTCTACATATTACCAGGCCACCAGGGGTGGCTGGCAGCTCTGCATATTACCAGGCCACCATAGGTGGCTGCCAGCTCTACATACTACCAGGCCACCATAGGTGGCTGGCAGCTCTACAGCTTACCAGGACACCATAGGTGGCTGGCAGCTTTACATATCACCAGGCCACCATAGGTGGCTGGCAGCTCTACATACTACCAGGCCACCATAGGTGGCTGGCAGCTCTACAGCTTACCAGGACACCATAGGTGGCTGGCAGCTTTACATATTACCAGGCCACCATAGGTGGCTGGCAGCTCTACATATCACCAGGCAGCCATAGGTGGTTGGCAGCTCTACAGCTTACCAGGACACCATAGGTGGCTGGCAGCTTTACACATTACCAGGCCACCATAGGTGGCTTTCAGCTCTACATACTACCAGGCCACCAATGGTGGCTGGCAGCTCTACATACTACTAGGCCACTATAGGTGGCTGGCAGCTCTACATATCACCAGACAGCCATAGGTGGTTGGCAGCTCTACAGCTTACCAGGACACCATAGGTGGCTGGCAGCTTTACACATTACCAGGCCACCATAGGTGGCTTTCAGCCCTACATATTACCAGGCCACCATAGGTGGCCGGCAGCTCTACATGTTACCCGGCCACCATAGGTGGCTGGCAGCTCTACATACTACCAGGCCACCAATGGTGGCTGGCAGCTCTACATACTACTAGGCCACTATAGGTGGCTGGCAGCTTTACATATTACCAGGCCACCATAGGTGGCTGGCATCTCTACATATTACCAGGCCACCATAGGTGGCTGGCAGCTTTACACATTACCAAGCCACCATAGGTGGCTTTCAGCTCTACATATTACCAGGCCACCATAGGTGGCTGGCAGCTCTACATATTACCAGGCCACCATAGGTGGCTGGCAGCTCTACATATTACCAGGCCACCATAGGTGGCTGGCTGCTCTGCATATTACCAGGCCACCATAGGTGACATATTACATATTACCAGGCCACCATAGGTGGCTGGCAGTTCTACAGCTTACCAGGCCACCATATGTCGCTGGCAGCTCTACAGCTTGCCAGTTCTACAGCTTACCAGGCCACCATAGGTCGCTGGCAGCCCTACAGCTTACCAGGCCACCATAGGTCGCTGGCAGCTCTACAGCATACCAGGCCACCATAGGTGGCTGGCTGCTCTGCATATTACCAGGCCACCATAGGTGACTGGCAGCTCTGCATATTACCAGGCCACCATAGGTGGCTGGCAGCACTACAGCTTACCAGGCCACCATAGGTCGCTTTCAGCTCTACATATTACCCGGCCACCATAGGTGGCTGGAAGTTCTACAGCTTACCAGGCCACCATAGGTCGCTGGCAGCTCTACAGCTTGCCAGTTCTACAGCTTACCAGGCCACCATAGGTCGCTGGCAGCCCTACAGCTTACCAGGCCACCATAGGTGGGTGGCAGCTCTACATATTACCAGGCCACCATCGGTGGCTGTCGGCTCTACATATTACCAGGCCACCATTGGTGGCTGGCAGCTCAACATATCACCAGGCCACCATAGGTGGCTCTCAGCTTTACAGCTTACCAGGCCACCATATGTGGCTGGCAGCTCTACATATTACCAGGCCACCATAGGTGGCTGGCAGCTTACATATTACCAGGCCACCATAGTTGGCTGGCAGATCTACATATCACCAGGCCACCATAGGTGGCTGGCAGCTCTAGATATTACCAGGTCACCATTGGTGGCTGGCAGTTCTACATATTACCAGGCCACCATAGGTGTGGCAGCTCTACATTTTACCAGGCCACCATAGGTGGCTGCCAGCTCTACATACTACCAGGCCACCATAGGTGGCTGGCAGCTCTACAGCTTACCAGGCCACCATAGGTGGCTCACAGCTCTACGGCCTCCATAATTGGCTGGCAACTCTACATACAGCCAGGCCAACATAGGTGGCTGGCAGCTCTACATGTTACCAGGCCACCATAGGTGGCTGGCAGCTCTACATATTACCAGGCCACCATAGGTGGCTGGCAGCTCTACATATTACCAGGCCACCATAGCTGGCTGGCAGCTCTACATATTACCAGGCCACCATAGGTGGCTGGCAGCTTTACATATTACCAGGCCACCATAAGTGGCTGGCAGCTCTACATATTACCAGGCCACCATAAGTGGCTGGCAGCTCTACATATTACCAGGCCACCATAGGTGGCTGGCAGCTCTACATGTTACCAGGCCACCATAGGTCGCTGGCAGCTCTACATGTTACCAGGCCACCATAGGTGGCTGGCAGCTTTACATATTACCAGGCCACCATAGGTGGCTGGCAGCTCTACATATTACCAGGCCACCATAGGTGGCCGGCAGCTCTACATGTTACCAGGCCACCATAGGTGGCTGGCAGCTCTACATATTACCAGGCCACCATAGGTGGCTGGCAGCTCTACATGTTATCAGGCCACCATAGGTCGCTGGCAGCTCTACATGTTACCAGGCCACCATAGGTGGCTGGCAGCTTTACATATTACCAGGCCACCATAGGTGGCTGGCAGCTCTACATATTACCAGGCCACCATAGGTGGCCGGCAGCTCTACATGTTACCAGGCCACCATAGGTGGCTGGCAGCTCTACATATTACCAGGCCACCATAGGTGGCTGGCAGCTCTACATGTTACCAGGCCACCATAGGTCGCTGGCAGCTCTACATGTTACCAGGCCACCATAGGTGGCTGGCAGCTTTACATATTACCAGGCCACCATAGGTGGCTGGCAGCTCTACAGCTTACCAGGCCACCATAGGTCGCTTTCAGCTCTACATATTACCAGGCCACCACAGGTGGCTGGCAATTCTACAGCTTACCAGGCCACCATAGGTCGCTGGCAGCTCTACAGCTTACCAGGCCACCATAGGTGGCTGGCGGCTCTACATATTACCAGGTCACCATAGGTGGCTGGCAGCTCTACATATAACCAGGCCACCACAGGTGGCTGTCAGCAATACATATTACCAGGCCACCATAGGTGGCTGGCAGCTGTACATACTACCAGGCTACCATAGGTGGCTGGCAGCTCTACATATTACCAGGCCACCATAGGTGACTGGCAGCTCTACATATTACCAGGCCACCAGAGGTGGCTGGCAGCTCTGCATATTACCAGGCCACCATAGGTGGCTGCCAGCTCTACATACTACCAGGCCACCATAGGTGGCTGGCAGCTCTACAGCTTACCAGGCCACCATAGGTGGCTCACAGCTCTACATGTTACCAGGCCGCCATAGGTGGCTGTCAGTTCCACATATTAAAAGGCCACCATAATTGGCTGGCAGCTCTACATATTATCAGGCCACCATAATTGGCTGGCAGCTCTACATATTACCAGGCCTCCATAATTGGCTGGCAACTATACATACAGCCAGGCCAACATAGGTGGCTGGCAGCTCTACATGTTACCAGGCCACCATAGGTGGCTGGCAGCTCTACATATTACCAGGCCACCATAGGTGGCTGGCAGCTCTACATACTACCAGGCCACCATAGGTGGCTCGCAGCTATACATATTACCAGGCCACCATAGGTGGCTGGCAGCTCTACATATTACCAGGCCACCATAGGTGGCTGGCAGCTCTACATGTTACCAGGCCACCATAGGTGGCTGGCAGCTCTACATATTACCAGGCCACCATAGGTGGCTCGCAGCTATACATATTACCAGGCCACCATAGGTGGCTGGCAGCTCTACAGCTTACCAGGACACCATAGGTGGCTGGCAGCTTTACATATTACCAGGCCACCATAGGTGGCTGGCAGCTCTACATATTACCAGGCCACCATAGGTGGCTGGCAGCTCTACATGTTACCAGGCCACCATAGGTCGCTGGCAGCTCTACATGTTACCAGGCCACCATAGGTGGCTGGCAGCCTTACATATTACCAGGCCACCATAGGTGGCTGGCAGCTCTACATATTACCAGGCCACCATAGGTGGCCGGCAGCTCTACATGTTACCAGGGCGCCATAGGTGGCTGTCAGTTCCACATATTAAAAGGCCACCATAATTGGCTGGCAGCTCTACATATTACCAGGCCACCATAATTGGCTGGCAGCTCTACATATTACCAGGCCTCCATAATTGGCTGGCAACTATACATACAGCCAGGCCAACATAGGTGGCTGGCATCTCTACATATTACCAGGCCACCATAGGTGGCTCGCAGCTATACATATTACCAGGCCACCATAGGTGGCTGGCAGCTCTACAGCTTACCAGGACACCATAGGTGGCTGGCAGCTTTACATATTACCAGGCCACCATAGGTGGCTGGCAGCTCTACATATTACCAGGCCACCATAGGTGGCTGGCAGCTCTACATGTTACCAGGCCACCATAGATGGCTGGCAGCTCTACATATTACCAGGCCACCATAGGTGGCTGGCAGCTTTACATATTACCAGGCCACCCTAGGTGGCTGGCAGCTCTACATATTACCAGGCCACCATAGGTGGCTGGCAGCTTTACATGTTACCAGGCCACCATAGGTGGCTGGCAGCTCTACATATTACCAGGCCGCCATAGGTGGCCGGCAGCTCTTCATATTACCAGGCCACCATAGGTGGCTGGCAGCCCTGCATATTACCAGGCCCCCATAGGTGGCTTGCAGCTCTACATATTACCAGGCCACCATAGGTGGCTGGCAGCTCTACGTACTACCAGGCTACCATAGGTGGCTGGCATCTCTACATATTACCAGGCCACCATAGGTGGCTTGCAGCTCTACATATTACCAGGCCACCACAGGTGGCTGGCAGCTCTACGTACTACCAGGCTACCATAGGTGGCTGGCAGCTCTACGTACTACCAGGCTACCATAGGTGGCTGGCAGCTTTACATATTACCAGGCCTCCATAGGTGGCTGGCAGCTCTACATATTACCAGGCCACCATAGGTGGCTGGCAGCTCTACATATTACCAGGCCACCATAGGTGGCTGGCAGCTCTACATATTACCAGGCCACCATAGGTGGCTGGCAGCTCTACATGTTACCAGGCCACCATAGGTCGCTGGCAGCTCTACATGTTACCAGGCCACCATAGGTGGCTGGCAGCTTTACATATTACCAGGCCACCATAGGTGGCTGGCAGCTCTACATATTACCAGGCCACCATAGGTGGCCGGCAGCTCTACATGTTACCAGGCCACCATAGGTGGCTGGCAGCTCTACATATTACCAGGCCACCATAGGTGGCTGGCAGCTCTACATGTTACCAGGCCACCATAGGTCGCTGGCAGCTCTACATGTTACCAGGCCACCATAGGTGGCCGGCAGCTCTACATGTTACCAGGCCACCATAGGTGGCTGGCAGCTCTACATATTACCAGGCCACCATAGGTGGCTGGCAGCTCTACATGTTACCAGGCCACCATAGGTCGCTGGCAGCTCTACATGTTACCAGGCCACCATAGGTGGCTGGCAGCTTTACATATTACCAGGCCACCATAGGTGGCTGGCAGCTCTACATATTACCAGGCCACCATAGGTGGCCGGCAGCTCTACATGTTACCAGGCCGCCATAGGTGGCTGTCAGTTCCACATATTAAAAGGCCACCATAATTGGCTGGCAGCTCTACATATTACCAGGCCACCATAATTGGCTGGCAGCTCTACATATTACCAGGCCTCCATAATTGGCTGGCAACTCTACATACAGCCAGGCCAACATAGGTGGCTGGCAGCTCTACATGTTACCAGGCCACCATAGGTGGCTGTCAGCTCTACATATTACCAGGCCAAAATAGGTGGCTGGCAGCTCTACATACTACCAGGTTACCATAGGTGGCTGGCAGCTCTACATATTACCAGGCCACCATAGGTGACTGGCAGCTCTACATATTACCAGGCCACCAGAGGTGGCTGGCAGCTCTGCATATTACCAGGCCACCATAGGTGGCTGCCAGCTCTACATACTACCAGGCCACCATAGGTGGCTGCCAGCTCTACATACTACCAGGCCACCATAGGTGGCTGGCAGCTCTACAGCTTACCAGGCCACCATAGGTGGCTCACAGCTCTACATGTTGCCAGGCCACCATAGGTGGCTGGCAGCTCTGCATATTACCAGGCCACCATAGGTGACTGGCAGCTCTACATATTACCAGGCCACCATAGGTGGCTGGCAGTTCTACAGCTTACCAGGCCACCATAGGTCGCTGGCAGCTCTACAGCTTGCCAGTTCTACAGCTTACCAGGCCACCATAGGTCGCTGGCAGCTCTACATATTACCAGGCCACCATAGGTGGCTGGCAGCTCTACATATTACCAGGCCACCATATGTGGCTGGCAGCTCTATATATTACCAGACCACCATAGGTGGCTGGCAGCTTTACATATTACCAGGCCACCATAGGTGGCTGGCAGCTCTACAGCTTACCAGGCCACCATAGGTCGCTTTCAGCTCTACATATTACCAGGCCACCATAGGTGGCTGGCAGTTCTACAGCTTACCAGGCCACCATAGGTCGCTGGCAGCTCTACAGCTTACCAGGCCACCATAGATGGCTGGCGGCTCTACATATTACCAGGCCACCATAGGTGGCTGGCAGCTCTACATATTACCAGGCCACCATATGTGGCTGGCAGCTCTATATATTACCAGACCACCATAGGTGGCTGGCAGCTTTACATATTACCAGGCCACCATAAGTGGCTGGCAGCTCTATATATTACCAGGCCACCATAGGTGGCTGGCAGCTCTACATGTTACCAGGCCACCATAGGTGGCTGGCAGCTCTACATTTTACCAGGCCACCATAGGTGGCTGGCAGCTCTACATATTACCAGGCCACCATATGTGGCTGGCAGCTCTATATATTACCAGACCACCATAGGTGGCTGGCAGCTTTACATATTACCAGGCCACCATAAGTGGCTGGCAGCTCTACATATTACCAGGCCACCATAGGTGGCTGGCAGCTCTACATATTACCAGGCCACCATAGGTGGCTGGCAGCTCTACATGTTACCAGGCCGCCATAGGTGGCTGTCAGTTCCACATATTAAAAGGCCACCATAATTGGCTGGCAGCTCTACATATTACCAGGCCACCATAATTGGCTGGCAGCTCTACATATTACCAGGCCTCCATAATTGGCTGGCAACTCTACATACAGCCAGGCCAACATAGGTGGCTGGCAGCTCTACATGTTACCAGGCCACCATAGGTGGCTGGCAGCTCTACATATTACCAGGCCACCATAGGTGGCTGGCAGCTCTACATACTACCAGGTTACCATAGGTGGCTGGCATCTCTACATATTACCAGGCCACCATAGGTGGCTGGCAGCTATACATATTACCAGGCCACCATAGGTGGCTGGCAGCTCTACAGCTAACCAGGACACCATAGGTGGCTGGCAGCTTTACATATTACCAGGCCACCATAGGTGGCTGGCAGCTCTACATATTACCAGGCCACCATAGGTGGCTGGCAGCTCTACATGTTACCAGGCCACCATAGATGGCTGGCAGCTCTACATATTACCAGGCCACCATAGGTGGCTGGCAGCTTTACATATTACCAGGCCACCATAGGTGGCTGGCAGCTCTACATATTATCAGGCCACCATAGGTGGCTGGCAGCTTTACATATTACCAGGCCACCATAGGTGGCTGGCAGCTCTACATATTACCAGGCCACCATAGGTGGCCGGCAGCTCTTCATATTACCAGGCCACCATAGGTGGCTGGCAGCCCTGCATATTACCAGGCCCCCATAGGTGGCTTGCAGCTCTACATATTACCAGGCCACCATAGGTGGCTGGCAGCTCTACGTACTACCAGGCTACCATAGGTGGCTGGCAGCTCTACATATTACCAGGCCACCATAGGTGGCTTGCAGCTCTACATATTACCAGGCCACCATAGATGGCTGGCAGCTCTACGTACTACCAGGCTACCATAGGTGGCTGGCAGCTCTACGTACTACCAGGCTACCATAGGTGGCTGGCAGCTTTACATATTACCAGGCCTCCATAGGTGGCTGGCAGCTCTACATATTACCAGGCCACCATAGGTGGCTGGCAGCTCTACATATTACCAGGCCACCATAGGTGGCTGGCAGCTCTACATATTACCAGGCCACCATAGGTGGCTGGCAGCTCTACATGTTACCAGGCCACCATAGGTCGCTGGCAGCTCTACATGTTACCAGGCCACCATAGGTGGCTGGCAGCTTTACATATTACCAGGCCACCATAGGTGGCTGGCAGCTCTACATATTACCAGGCCACCATAGGTGGCCGGCAGCTCTACATGTTACCAGGCCACCATAGGTGGCTGGCAGCTCTACAGCTTACCAGGCCACCATAGGTCGCTTTCAGCTCTACATATTACCAGGCCACCATAGGTGGCTGGCAATTCTACAGCTTACCAGGCCACCATAGGTCGCTGGCAGCTCTACAGCTTACCAGGCCACCATAGGTGGCTGGCGGCTCTACATATTACCAGGTCACCATAGGTGGCTGGCAGCTCTACATATAACCAGGCCACCACAGGTGGCTGTCAGCAATACATATTACCAGGCCACCATAGGTGGCTGGCAGCTCTACATACTACCAGGCTACCATAGGTGGCTGCCAGCTCTACATACTACCAGGCCACCATAGGTGGCTGGCAGCTCTACAGCTTACCAGGCCACCATAGGTGGTTCACAGCTCTACATGTTACCAGGCCGCCATAGGTGGCTGTCAGTTCCACATATTAAAAGGCCACCATAATTGGCTGGCAGCTCTACATATTACCAGGCCACCATAATTGGCTGGCAGCTCTACATATTACCAGGCCTCCATAATTGGCTGGCAACTCTACATACAGCCAGGCCAACATAGGTGGCTGGCAGCTCTACATGTTACCAGGCCACCATAGGTGGCTGTCAGCTTTACATATTACCAGGCCACCATAAGTGGCTGGCAGCTCTACATATTACCAGGCCACCATAGGTGGCTGGCAGCTCTACATATTACCAGGCCACCATAGGTGGCTGGCAGCTCTACATATTACCAGGCCACCATAAGTGGCTGGCAGCTTTACATATTACCAGGCCACCATAAGTGGCTGGCAGCTCTACATATTACCAGGCCACCATAGGTGGCTGGCAGCTCTACATATTACCAGGCCACCATAGGTGGCTGGCAGCTCTACATGTTACCAGGCCACCATAGGTCGCTGGCAGCTCTACATGTTACCAGGCCACCATAGGTGGCTGGCAGCTTTACATATTACCAGGCCACCATAGGTGGCTGGCAGCTCTACATATTACCAGGCCACCATAGGTGGCCGGCAGCTCTACATGTTACCAGGCCACCATAGGTGGCTGGCAGCTCTACATATTACCAGGCCACCATAGGTGGCTGGCAGCTCTACATGTTACCAGGCCACCATAGGTCGCTGGCAGCTCTACATGTTACCAGGCCACCATAGGTGGCTGGCAGCTTTACATATTACCAGCCCACCATAGGTGGCTGGCAGCTCTACATATTACCAGGCCACCATAGGTGGCCGGCAGCTCTACATGTTACCAGGCCACCATAGGTGGCTGGCAGCTCTACATATTACCAGGCCACCATAGGTGGCTGGCAGCTCTACATGTTACCAGGCCACCATAGGTCGCTGGCAGCTCTACATGTTACCAGGCCACCATAGGTGGCTGGCAGCTTTACATATTACCAGGCCACCATAGGTGGCTGGCAGCTCTACATATTACCAGGCCACCATAGGTGGCCGGCAGCTCCACATGTTACCAGGCCACCATAGGTGGCTGGCAGCTCTACATATTACCAGGCCACCATAGGTGGCTGGCAGCTCTACATGTTACCAGGCCACCATAGGTCGCTGGCAGCTCTACATGTTACCAGGCCACCATAGGTGGCTGGCAGCTTTACATATTACCAGGCCACCATAGGTGGCTGGCAGCTCTACATATTACCAGGCCACCATAGGTGGCCGGCAGCTCTACATGTTACCAGGCCACCATAGGTGGCTGGCAGCTCTACATATTACCAGGCCACCATAGGTGGCTGGCAGCTCTACATGTTACCAGGCCACCATAGGTCGCTGGCAGCTCTACATGTTACCAGGCTACCATAGGTGGCTGGCAGCTTTACATATTACCAGGCCACCATAGGTGGCTGGCAGCTCTACAGCTTACCAGGCCACCATAGGTCGCTTTCAGCTCTACATATTACCAGGCCACCATAGGTGGCTGGCAATTCTACAGCTTACCAGGCCACCATAGGTCGCTGGCAGCTCTACAGCTTACCAGGCCACCATAGGTGGCTGGCGGCTCTACATATTACCAGGTCACCATAGGTGGCTGGCAGCTCTAAATATAACCAGGCCACCACAGGTGGCTGTCAGCAATACATATTACCAGGCCACCATAGGTGGCTGGCAGCTCTACATACTACCAGGCTACCATAGGTGGCTGGCAGCTCTACATATTACCAGGCCACCATAGGTGACTGGCAGCTCTACATATTACCAGGCCACCAGAGGTGGCTGGCAGCTCTGCATATTACCAGGCCACCATAGGTGGCTGCCAGCTCTACATACTACCAGGCCACCATAGGTGGCTGGCAGCTCTACAGCTTACCAGGCCACCATAGGTGGCTCACAGCTCTACATGTTACCAGGCCGCCATAGGTGGCTGTCAGTTCCACATATTAAAAGGCCACCATAATTGGCTGGCAGCTCTACATATTACCAGGCCACCATAATTGGCTGGCAGCTCTACATATTACCAGGCCTCCATAATTGGCTGGCAACTCTACATACAGCCAGGCCAACATAGGTGGCTGGCAGCTCTACATGTTACCAGGCCGCCATAGGTGGCTGGCAGCTCTACATATTACCAGGCCACCATAGGTGGCTGGCAGCTCTACATACTACCAGGTTACCATAGGTGGCTGGCATCTCTACATATTACCAGGCCACCATAGGTGGCTGGCAGCTATACATATTACCAGGCCACCATAGGTGGCTGGCAGCTCTACAGCTAACCAGGACACCATAGGTGGCTGGCAGCTTTACATATTACCAGGCCACCATAGGTGGCTGGCAGCTCTACATATTACCAGGCCACCATAGGTGGCTGGCAGCTCTACATGTTACCAGGCCACCATAGATGGCTGGCAGCTCTACATATTACCAGGCCACCATAGGTGGCTGGCAGCTTTACATATTACCAGGCCACCATAGGTGGCTGGCAGCTCTACATATTACCAGGCCACCATAGGTGGCTGGCAGCTTTACATATTACCAGGCCACCATAGGTGGCTGGCAGCTCTACATATTACCAGGCCACCATAGGTGGCCGGCAGCTCTTCATATTACCAGGCCACCATAGGTGGCTGGCAGCCCTGCATATTACCAGGCCCCCATAGGTGGCTTGCAGCTCTACATATTACCAGGCCACCATAGGTGGCTGGCAGCTCTACGTACTACCAGGCTACCATAGGTGGCTGGCAGCTCTACATATTACCAGGCCACCATAGGTGGCTTGCAGCTCTACATATTACCAGGCCACCATAGGTGGCTGGCAGCTCTACGTACTACCAGGCTACCATAGGTGGCTGGCAGCTCTACGTACTACCAGGCTACCATAGGTGGCTGGCAGCTTTACATATTACCAGGCCTCCATAGGTGGCTGGCAGCTCTACATATTACCAGGCCACCATAGGTGGCTGGCAGCTCTACATATTACCAGGCCACCATAGGTGGCTGGCAGCTCTACATATTACCAGGCCACCATAGGTGGCTGGCAGCTCTACATGTTACCAGGCCACCATAGGTCGCTGGCAGCTCTACATGTTACCAGGCCACCATAGGTGGCTGGCAGCTTTACATATTACCAGGCCACCATAGGTGGCTGGCAGCTCTACATATTACCAGGCCACCATAGGTGGCCGGCAGCTCTACATGTTACCAGGCCACCATAGGTGGCTGGCAGCTCTACAGCTTACCAGGCCACCATAGGTCGCTTTCAGCTCTACATATTACCAGGCCACCATAGGTGGCTGGCAATTCTACAGCTTACCAGGCCACCATAGGTCGCTGGCAGCTCTACAGCTTACCAGGCCACCATAGGTGGCTGGCGGCTCTACATATTACCAGGTCACCATAGGTGGCTGGCAGCTCTACATATAACCAGGCCACCACAGGTGGCTGTCAGCAATACATATTACCAGGCCACCATAGGTGGCTGGCAGCTCTACATACTACCAGGCTACCATAGGTGGCTGCCAGCTCTACATACTACCAGGCCACCATAGGTGGCTGGCAGCTCTACAGCTTACCAGGCCACCATAGGTGGCTCACAGCTCTACATGTTACCAGGCCGCCATAGGTGGCTGTCAGTTCCACATATTAAAAGGCCACCATAATTGGCTGGCAGCTCTACATATTACCAGGCCACCATAATTGGCTGGCAGCTCTACATATTACCAGGCCTCCATAATTGGCTGGCAACTCTACATACAGCCAGGCCAACATAGGTGGCTGGCAGCTCTACATGTTACCAGGCCACCATAGGTGGCTGTCAGCTTTACATATTACCAGGCCACCATAAGTGGCTGGCAGCTCTACATATTACCAGGCCACCATAGGTGGCTGGCAGCTCTACATATTACCAGGCCACCATAGGTGGCTGGCAGCTCTACATATTACCAGGCCACCATAAGTGGCTGGCAGCTTTACATATTACCAGGCCACCATAAGTGGCTGGCAGCTCTACATATTACCAGGCCACCATAGGTGGCTGGCAGCTCTACATATTACCAGGCCACCATAGGTGGCTGGCAGCTCTACATGTTACCAGGCCACCATAGGTCGCTGGCAGCTCTACATGTTACCAGGCCACCATAGGTGGCTGGCAGCTTTACATATTACCAGGCCACCATAGGTGGCTGGCAGCTCTACATATTACCAGGCCACCATAGGTGGCCGGCAGCTCTACATGTTACCAGGCCACCATAGGTGGCTGGCAGCTCTACATATTACCAGGCCACCATAGGTGGCTGGCAGCTCTACATGTTACCAGGCCACCATAGGTCGCTGGCAGCTCTACATGTTACCAGGCCACCATAGGTGGCTGGCAGCTTTACATATTACCAGGCCACCATAGGTGGCTGGCAGCTCTACATATTACCAGGCCACCATAGGTGGCCGGCAGCTCTACATGTTACCAGGCCACCATAGGTGGCTGGCAGCTCTACATATTACCAGGCCACCATAGGCGGCTGGCAGCTCTACATGTTACCAGGCCACCATAGGTCGCTGGCAGCTCTACATGTTACCAGGCCACCATAGGTGGCTGGCAGCTTTACATATTACCAGGCCACCATAGGTGGCTGGCAGCTCTACAGCTTACCAGGCCACCATAGGTCGCTTTCAGCTCTACATATTACCAGGCCACCATAGGTGGCTGGCAGCTCTACAGCTTACCAGGCCACCATAGGTGGCTGGCGGCTCTACATATTACCAGGTCACCATAGGTGGCTGGCAGCTCTACATATAACCAGGCCACCACAGGTGGCTGTCAGCAATACATATTACCAGGCCACCATAGGTGGCTGGCAGCTCTACATACTACCAGGCTACCATAGGTGGCTGGCAGCTCTACATATTACCAGGCCACCATAGGTGACTGGCAGCCCTACATATTACCAGGCCACCAGAGGTGGCTGGCAGCTCTACATGTTACCAGGCCGCCATAGGTGGCTGTCAGTTCCACATATTAAAAGGCCACCATAATTGGCTGGCAGCTCTACATATTACCAGGCCACCATAATTGGCTGGCAGCTCTACATATTACCAGGCCTCCATAATTGGCTGGCAACTCTACATACAGCCAGGCCAACATAGGTGGCTGGCAGCTCTACATGTTACCAGGCCACCATAGGTGGCTGGCAGCTCTACATATTACCAGGCCACCATAGGTGGCTGGCAGCTCTACATACTACCAGGTTACCATAGGTGGCTGGCAGCTCTACATATTACCAGGCCACCATAGGTGGCTGCCAGCTCTACGTACTACCAGGCCACCATAGGTGGCTGGCAGCTCTACAGCTTACCAGGCCACCATAGGTGGCTCACAGCTCTACATGTTACCAGGCCGCCATAGGTGGCTGTCAGTTCCACATATTAAAAGGCCACCATAATTGGCTGGCAGCTCTACATATTACCAGGCCACCATAATTGGCTGGCAGCTCTACATATTACCAGGCCTCCATAATTGGCTGGCAACTCTACATACAGCCAGGCCAACATAGGTGGCTGGCAGCTCTACATGTTACCAGGCCACCATAGGTGGCTGGCAGCTCTACATATTACCAGGCCACCATAGGTGGCTGGCAGCTCTACATACTACCAGGTTACCATAGGTGGCTGGCATCTCTACATATTACCAGGCCACCATAGGTGGCTGGCAGCTATACATATTACCAGGCCACCATAGGTGGCTGGCAGCTCTACAGCTTACCAGGACACCATAGGTGGCTGGCAGCTTTACATATTACCAGGCCACCATAGGTGGCTGGCAGCTCTACATATTACCAGGCCACCATAGGTGGCTGGCAGCTCTACATGTTACCAGGCCACCATAGGTCGCTGGCAGCTCTACATGTTACCAGGCCACCATAGATGGCTGGCAGCTCTACATATTACCAGGCCACCATAGGTGGCTGGCAGCTTTACATATTACCAGGCCACCATAGGTGGCTGGCAGCTCTACATATTACCAGGCCACCATAGGTGGCCGGCAGCTCTTCATATTACCAGGCCACCATAGGTGGCTGGCAGCCCTGCATATTACCAGGCCCCCATAGGTGGCTTGCAGCTCAACATATTACCAGGCCACCATAGGTGGCTGGCAGCTCTACGTACTACCAGGCTACCATAGGTGGCTGGCAGCTCTACATATTACCAGGCCACCATAGGTGGCTTGCAGCTCTACATATTACCAGGCCACCATAGGTGGCTGGCAGCTCTACGTACTACCAGGCTACCATAGGTGGCTGGCAGCTCTACGTACTACCAGGCTACCATAGGTGGCTGGCAGCTTTACATATTACCAGGCCTCCATAGGTGGCTGGCAGCTCTACATATTACCAGGCCACCATAGGTGGCTGGCAGCTCTACATATTACCAGGCCACCATAGGTGGCTGGCAGCTCTACATATTACCAGGCCACCATAGGTGGCTGGCAGCTCTACATGTTACCAGGCCACCATAGGTCGCTGGCAGCTCTACATGTTACCAGGCCACCATAGGTGGCTGGCAGCTTTACATATTACCAGGCCACCATAGGTGGCTGGCAGCTCTACATATTACCAGGCCACCATAGGTGGCCGGCAGCTTTACATATTACCAGGCCACCATAGGTGGCTGGCAGCTCTACATATTACCAGGCCACCATAGGTGGCTGGCAGCTCTACATGTTACCAGGCCACCATAGGTCGCTGGCAGCTCTACATGTTACCAGGCCACCATAGGTGGCTGGCAGCTTTACATATTACCAGGCCACCATAGGTGGCTGGCAGCTCTACATATTACCAGGCCACCATAGGTGGCCGGCAGCTCTACATGTTACCAGGCCGCCATAGGTGGCTGTCAGTTCCACATATTAAAAGGCCACCATAATTGGCTGGCAGCTCTACATATTACCAGGCCACCATAATTGGCTGGCAGCTCTACATATTACCAGGCCTCCATAATTGGCTGGCAACTCTACATACAGCCAGGCCAACATAGGTGGCTGGCAGCTCTACATGTTACCAGGCCACCATAGGTGGCTGTCAGCTCTACATATTACCAGGCCAAAATAGGTGGCTGGCAGCTCTACATACTACCAGGTTACCATAGGTGGCTGGCAGCTCTACATATTACCAGGCCACCATAGGTGACTGGCAGCTCTACATATTACCAGGCCACCAGAGGTGGCTGGCAGCTCTGCATATTACCAGGCCACCATAGGTGGCTGCCAGCTCTACATACTACCAGGCCCCCATAGGTGGCTGCCAGCTCTACATACTACCAGGCCACCATAGGTGGCTGGCAGCTCTACAGCTTACCAGGCCACCATAGGTGGCTCACAGCTCTACATGTTGCCAGGCCACCATAGGTGGCTGTCAGTTCCACATATTAAAAGGCCACCGTAATTGGCTGGCAGCTCTACATATTATCAGGCCACCATAATTGGCTGGCAACTCTACATATTACCAGGCCTCCATAATTGGCTGGCAACTCTACATACTGCCAGGCCAACATAGGTGGCTGGCAGCTCTACATACTACCAGGCCACCAATGGTGGCTGGCAGCTCTACATACTACTAGGCCACTATAGGTGGCTGGCAGTTTTACATATTACCAGGCCACCATAGGTGGCTGGCAGCTCTGCATATATCCAGGCCACCATAGGTGGCTGGCAGCTCTACATATCACCAGGCAGCCATAGGTGGTTGGCAGCTCTACAGCTTACCAGGACACCATAGGTGGCTGGCAGCTTTACACATTACCAGGCCACCATAGGTGGCTTTCAGCTCTACATATTACCAGGCCACCATAGGTGGCCGGCAGCTCTACATGTTACCAGGCTACCATAGGTGGCTGGCAGTTCTACATATTACCAGGCCACCATAGGTGGCTGGCAGCTCTGCATATTTCCAGGCCACCATAGGTGGCTGGCAGCTCTACATATTACCAGGCCACCATAGGTGGCCGGCAGCTCTACATGTTACCAGGCTACCATAGGTGGCTGGCAGTTCTACATATTACCAGGACACCATAGGTGGCTGGCAGCTTTACACATTACCAGGCCACCATAGGTGGCTTTCAGCTCTACATATTACCAGGCCACCATAGGTGGCTGGCAGCTCTACATATTGCCAGGCCGCCATAGGTGGCTGGCAGCTCTACATATTACCAGGCCACCATAAGTGGCTCTCAGCCTTACAGCTTACCAGGCCGCCATATGTGGCTGGCAGCTCTACATATTACCAGGCCACCATAGGTGGCTGGCAGCTTACATATTACCAGGCCACCATAGTTGGCTGGCAGATCTACATATTACCAGGCCAACATAGGTGACTGGCAGCTCTACATATTACCAAGCCACCATAGGTGGCTGGCAGCTCTACATATTACCAGGCCACCATAGGTGGCTGGCAGCTCTACATATTACCAGGCCACCATAGGTGGCTGGCAGCTCTACATATTACCAGGCCACCATTGGTGGCTGGCAGTTATACATATTACCAGGCCACCATAGGTGTGGCAGCTCTACATTTTACCAGGCCACCATAGGTGGCTGGCAGCTCTACATGTTACCAGGCCACCATAGTTGGCTGGCAGACCTACATATTACCAGGCCACCATAGGGGGCTGGAAGCTCTACATGTTACCAGGCCACCATAGGTGGCTGGCAGCTCTACATATTACCAGGCCACCATAGGTGGCTGGCAGCTCTACATATTACCAGGCCATCATAGGTGGCTGGCAGCTCTACAGCTTACCAGGACACCATAGGTGGCTGGCAGCTTTACATATTACCAGGCCACCATAGGTGGCTGGCATCTCTACATATTACCAGGCCACCATAGGTGGCAGGCAGCTCTATATATTACCAGGCCACCATAAGTGGCTGGCAGCTCTACATGTTACCAGGCCACCATAGGTGGCTGGCAGCTCTACATATTACCAGGCCACCATAGGTGGCTGGCAGCTCTACATATTACCAGGCCACCATAGGTGGCTGGCAGCTCTACATATTACCAGGCCACCATAGGTGGCTGGCAGCTTTACATATTACCAGGCCACCATAAGTGGCTGGCAGCTCTACATATTACCAGGCCACCATAGGTGGCTGGCAGCTCTACATGTTACCAGGCCACCATAGGTGGCTGGCAGCTCTACATGTTACCAGGCCACCATAGGTCGCTGGCAGCTCTACATGTTACCAGTTCACCATAGGTGGCTGGCAGCTTTACATATTACCAGGCCACCATAGGTGGCTGGCAGCTCTACATATTACCAGGCCACCATAGGTGGCCGGCAGCTCTACATGTTACCAGGCCACCATAGGTGGCTGGCAGCTCTACATGTTACCAGGCCACCATAGGTAGCTGGCAGCTCTACATATTGCCAGGCCACCATAGGTGGCTGGCAGCTCTGCATATTACCAGGCCACCATAGGTGACTGGCAGCTCTACATATTACCAGGCCACCATAGGTGGCTGGCAGCTCTACAGCTTACCAGGCCACCATAGGTCGCTTTCAGCTCTACATATTACCAGGCCACCATAGGTGGCTGGCAGTTCTACAGCTTACCAGGCCACCATAGGTCGCTGGCAGCTCTACAGCTTACCAGGCCACCATAGGTGGCTGGCAGCTCTACATATTACCAGGCCACCATAGGTGGCTGGCAGCTCTACATATAACCAGGCCACCACAGGTGGCTGTCAGCTCTACATATTACCAGGCCACCATAGGTGGCTGGCAGCTCTACATACTACCAGGCTACCATAGGTGGCTGGCAGCTCTACATATTACCAGGCCACCATAGGTGACTGGCAGCTTTACATATTACCAGGCCACCAGAGGTGGCTGGCATCTCTGCATATTACCAGGCCACCATAGGTGGCTGCCAGCTCTACATACTACAAGGCCACCATAGGTGGCTGGCAGCTCTACAGCTTACCAGGCCACCATAGGTGGCTCACAGCTCTACATGTTACCAGGCCACCATAGGTGGCTGTCAGTTCCACATATTAAAAGGCCACCATAATTGGCTGGCAGCTCTACATATTACCAGGCCACCATAGTTGGCTGGCAGCTCTACATATTACCAGGCCTCCATAATTGGCTGGCAATTCTACATACTGCCAGGCCAACATAGGTGGCTGGCAGCTCTACATACTACCAGGCCACCAATGGTGGCTGGCAGCTCTACATACTACTAGGCCACTATAGGTGGCTGGCAGTTTTACATATTACCAGGCCACCATAGGTGGCTGGCAGCTCTGCATATTACCAGGCAGCCATAGGTGGTTGGCAGCTCTACAGCTTACCAGGACACCATAGGTGGCTGGCAGCTTTACACATTACCAGGCCGCCATAGGTGGCTTTCAGCTCTGCATATTACCAGGCCACCATAGGTGGCTGGCAGTTCTACAGCTTACCAATATGCCAGGTGGCTGGCAGCTCTACATATTACCATGCCACCATAGGTGGCTGGCAGCTCTACATATTACCAGGCCACCATAGGTGGCTGGCAGCTCTACATGTTACCAGGTCACCATAGGTGGCTGGCAGCTGTACATATTACCAGGCCACCATAGGTGGCTGGCAATTCTACATATTACCAGGCCACCAGGGGTGGCTGGCAGCTCTGCATATTACCAGGCCACCATAGGTGGCTGCCAGCTCTACATACTACCAGGCCACCATAGGTGGCTGGCAGCTCTACAGCTTACCAGGACACCATAGGTGGCTGGCAGCTTTACATATCACCAGGCCACCATAGGTGGCTGGCAGCTCTACATACTACCAGGCCACCATAGGTGGCTGGCAGCTCTACAGCTTACCAGGACACCATAGGTGGCTGGCAGCTTTACATATTACCAGGCCACCATAGGTGGCTGGCAGCTCTACATATCACCAGGCAGCCATAGGTGGTTGGCAGCTCTACAGCTTACCAGGGCACCATAGGTGGCTGGCAGCTTTACACATTACCAGGCCACCATAGGTGGCTTTCAGCTCTACATACTACCAGGCCACCAATGGTGGCTGGCAGCTCTACATACTACTAGGCCACTATAGGTGGCTGGCAGCTCTACATATCACCAGACAGCCATAGGTGGTTGGCAGCTCTACAGCTTACCAGGACACCATAGGTGGCTGGCAGCTTTACACATTACCAGGCCACCATAGGTGGCTTTCAGCCCTACATATTACCAGGCCACCATAGGTGGCCGGCAGCTCTACATGTTACCCGGCCACCATAGGTGGCTGGCAGCTCTACATACTACCAGGCCACCAATGGTGGCTGGCAGCTCTACATACTACTAGGCCACTATAGGTGGCTGGCAGCTTTACATATTACCAGGCCACCATAGGTGGCTGGCATCTCTACATATTACCAGGCCACCATAGGTGGCTGGCAGCTTTACACATTACCAAGCCACCATAGGTGGCTTTCAGCTCTACATATTACCAGGCCACCATAGGTGGCTGGCAGCTCTACATATTACCAGGCCACCATAGGTGGCTGGCAGCTCTACATATTACCAGGCCACCATAGGTGGCTGGCTGCTCTGCATATTACCAGGCCACCATAGGTGACATATTACATATTACCAGGCCACCATAGGTGGCTGGCAGTTCTACAGCTTACCAGGCCACCATATGTCGCTGGCAGCTCTACAGCTTGCCAGTTCTACAGCTTACCAGGCCACCATAGGTCGCTGGCAGCCCTACAGCTTACCAGGCCACCATAGGTCGCTGGCAGCTCTACAGCATACCAGGCCACCATAGGTGGCTGGCTGCTCTGCATATTACCAGGCCACCATAGGTGACTGGCAGCTCTGCATATTACCAGGCCACCATAGGTGGCTGGCAGCACTACAGCTTACCAGGCCACCATAGGTCGCTTTCAGCTCTACATATTACCCGGCCACCATAGGTGGCTGGAAGTTCTACAGCTTACCAGGCCACCATAGGTCGCTGGCAGCTCTACAGCTTGCCAGTTCTACAGCTTACCAGGCCACCATAGGTCGCTGGCAGCCCTACAGCTTACCAGGCCACCATAGGTGGGTGGCAGCTCTACATATTACCAGGCCACCATCGGTGGCTGTCGGCTCTACATATTACCAGGCCACCATTGGTGGCTGGCAGCTCAACATATCACCAGGCCACCATAGGTGGCTCTCAGCTTTACAGCTTACCAGGCCACCATATGTGGCTGGCAGCTCTACATATTACCAGGCCACCATAGGTGGCTGGCAGCTTACATATTACCAGGCCACCATAGTTGGCTGGCAGATCTACATATCACCAGGCCACCATAGGTGGCTGGCAGCTCTAGATATTACCAGGTCACCATTGGTGGCTGGCAGTTCTACATATTACCAGGCCACCATAGGTGTGGCAGCTCTACATTTTACCAGGCCACCATAGGTGGCTGCCAGCTCTACATACTACCAGGCCACCATAGGTGGCTGGCAGCTCTACAGCTTACCAGGCCACCATAGGTGGCTCACAGCTCTACGGCCTCCATAATTGGCTGGCAACTCTACATACAGCCAGGCCAACATAGGTGGCTGGCAGCTCTACATGTTACCAGGCCACCATAGGTGGCTGGCAGCTTTACATATTACCAGGCCACCATAAGTGGCTGGCAGCTCTACATATTACCAGGCCACCATAAGTGGCTGGCAGCTCTACATATTACCAGGCCACCATAGGTGGCTGGCAGCTCTACATGTTACCAGGCCACCATAGGTCGCTGGCAGCTCTACATGTTACCAGGCCACCATAGGTGGCTGGCAGCTTTACATATTACCAGGCCACCATAGGTGGCTGGCAGCTCTACATATTACCAGGCCACCATAGGTGGCTGGCAGCTTTACATATTACCAGGCCACCATAAGTGGCTGGCAGCTCTACATATTACCAGGCCACCATAAGTGGCTGGCAGCTCTACATATTACCAGGCCACCATAGGTGGCTGGCAGCTCTACATGTTACCAGGCCACCATAGGTCGCTGGCAGCTCTACATGTTACCAGGCCACCATAGGTGGCTGGCAGCTTTACATATTACCAGGCCACCATAGGTGGCTGGCAGCTCTACATATTACCAGGCCACCATAGGTGGCCGGCAGCTCTACATGTTACCAGGCCACCATAGGTGGCTGGCAGCTCTACATATTACCAGGCCACCATAGGTGGCTGGCAGCTCTACATGTTATCAGGCCACCATAGGTCGCTGGCAGCTCTACATGTTACCAGGCCACCATAGGTGGCTGGCAGCTTTACATATTACCAGGCCACCATAGGTGGCTGGCAGCTCTACATATTACCAGGCCACCATAGGTGGCCGGCAGCTCTACATGTTACCAGGCCACCATAGGTGGCTGGCAGCTCTACATATTACCAGGCCACCATAGGTGGCTGGCAGCTCTACATGTTACCAGGCCACCATAGGTCGCTGGCAGCTCTACATGTTACCAGGCCACCATAGGTGGCTGGCAGCTTTACATATTACCAGGCCACCATAGGTGGCTGGCAGCTCTACAGCTTACCAGGCCACCATAGGTGGCTCACAGCTCTACGGCCTCCATAATTGGCTGGCAACTCTACATACAGCCAGGCCAACATAGGTGGCTGGCAGCTCTACATGTTACCAGGCCACCATAGGTGGCTGGCAGCTTTACATATTACCAGGCCACCATAAGTGGCTGGCAGCTCTACATATTACCAGGCCACCATAAGTGGCTGGCAGCTCTACATATTACCAGGCCACCATAGGTGGCTGGCAGCTCTACATGTTACCAGGCCACCATAGGTCGCTGGCAGCTCTACATGTTACCAGGCCACCATAGGTGGCTGGCAGCTTTACATATTACCAGGCCACCATAGGTGGCTGGCAGCTCTACATATTACCAGGCCACCATAGGTGGCTGGCAGCTTTACATATTACCAGGCCACCATAAGTGGCTGGCAGCTCTACATATTACCAGGCCACCATAAGTGGCTGGCAGCTCTACATATTACCAGGCCACCATAGGTGGCTGGCAGCTCTACATGTTACCAGGCCACCATAGGTCGCTGGCAGCTCTACATGTTACCAGGCCACCATAGGTGGCTGGCAGCTTTACATATTACCAGGCCACCATAGGTGGCTGGCAGCTCTACATATTACCAGGCCACCATAGGTGGCCGGCAGCTCTACATGTTACCAGGCCACCATAGGTGGCTGGCAGCTCTACATATTACCAGGCCACCATAGGTGGCTGGCAGCTCTACATGTTATCAGGCCACCATAGGTCGCTGGCAGCTCTACATGTTACCAGGCCACCATAGGTGGCTGGCAGCTTTACATATTACCAGGCCACCATAGGTGGCTGGCAGCTCTACATATTACCAGGCCACCATAGGTGGCCGGCAGCTCTACATGTTACCAGGCCACCATAGGTGGCTGGCAGCTCTACATATTACCAGGCCACCATAGGTGGCTGGCAGCTCTACATGTTACCAGGCCACCATAGGTCGCTGGCAGCTCTACATGTTACCAGGCCACCATAGGTGGCTGGCAGCTTTACATATTACCAGGCCACCATAGGTGGCTGGCAGCTCTACAGCTTACCAGGCCACCATAGGTCGCTTTCAGCTCTACATATTACCAGGCCACCACAGGTGGCTGGCAATTCTACAGCTTACCAGGCCACCATAGGTCGCTGGCAGCTCTACAGCTTACCAGGCCACCATAGGTGGCTGGCGGCTCTACATATTACCAGGTCACCATAGGTGGCTGGCAGCTCTACATATAACCAGGCCACCACAGGTGGCTGTCAGCAATACATATTACCAGGCCACCATAGGTGGCTGGCAGCTGTACATACTACCAGGCTACCATAGGTGGCTGGCAGCTCTACATATTACCAGGCCACCATAGGTGACTGGCAGCTCTACATATTACCAGGCCACCAGAGGTGGCTGGCAGCTCTGCATATTACCAGGCCACCATAGGTGGCTGCCAGCTCTACATACTACCAGGCCACCATAGGTGGCTGGCAGCTCTACAGCTTACCAGGCCACCATAGGTGGCTCACAGCTCTACATGTTACCAGGCCGCCATAGGTGGCTGTCAGTTCCACATATTAAAAGGCCACCATAATTGGCTGGCAGCTCTACATATTATCAGGCCACCATAATTGGCTGGCAGCTCTACATATTACCAGGCCTCCATAATTGGCTGGCAACTATACATACAGCCAGGCCAACATAGGTGGCTGGCAGCTCTACATGTTACCAGGCCACCATAGGTGGCTGGCAGCTCTACATATTACCAGGCCACCATAGGTGGCTGGCAGCTCTACATACTACCAGGTTACCATAGGTGGCTGGCATCTCTACATATTACCAGGCCACCATAGGTGGCTCGCAGCTATACATATTACCAGGCCACCATAGGTGGCTGGCAGCTCTACAGCTTACCAGGACACCATAGGTGGCTGGCAGCTTTACATATTACCAGGCCACCATAGGTGGCTGGCAGCTCTACATATTACCAGGCCACCATAGGTGGCTGGCAGCTCTACATGTTACCAGGCCACCATAGATGGCTGGCAGCTCTACATATTACCAGGCCACCATAGGTGGCTGGCAGCTTTACATATTACCAGGCCACCATAGGTGGCTGGCAGCTCTACATATTACCAGGCCACCATAGGTGGCTGGCAGCTTTACATGTTACCAGGCCACCATAGGTGGCTGGCAGCTCTACATATTACCAGGCCGCCATAGGTGGCCGGCAGCTCTTCATATTACCAGGCCACCATAGGTGGCTGGCAGCCCTGCATATTACCAGGCCCCCATAGGTGGCTTGCAGCTCTACATATTACCAGGCCACCATAGGTGGCTGGCAGCTCTACGTACTACCAGGCTACCATAGGTGGCTGGCATCTCTACATATTACCAGGCCACCATAGGTGGCTTGCAGCTCTACATATTACCAGGCCACCACAGGTGGCTGGCAGCTCTACGTACTACCAGGCTACCATAGGTGGCTGGCAGCTCTACGTACTACCAGGCTACCATAGGTGGCTGGCAGCTTTACATATTACCAGGCCTCCATAGGTGGCTGGCAGCTCTACATATTACCAGGCCACCATAGGTGGCTGGCAGCTCTACATATTACCAGGCCACCATAGGTGGCTGGCAGCTCTACATATTACCAGGCCACCATAGGTGGCTGACAGCTCTACATGTTACCAGGCCACCATAGGTCGCTGGCAGCTCTACATGTTACCAGGCCACCATAGGTGGCTGGCAGCTTTACATATTACCAGGCCACCATAGGTGGCTGGCAGCTCTACATATTACCAGGCCACCATAGGTGGCCGGCAGCTCTACATGTTACCAGGCCACCATAGGTGGCTGGCAGCTCTACATATTACCAGGCCACCATAGGTGGCTGGCAGCTCTACATGTTACCAGGCCACCATAGGTCGCTGGCAGCTCTACATGTTACCAGGCCACCATAGGTGGCCGGCAGCTCTACATGTTACCAGGCCACCATAGGTGGCTGGCAGCTCTACATATTACCAGGCCACCATAGGTGGCTGGCAGCTCTACATGTTACCAGGCCACCATAGGTCGCTGGCAGCTCTACATGTTACCAGGCCACCATAGGTGGCTGGCAGCTTTACATATTACCAGGCCACCATAGGTGGCTGGCAGCTCTACATATTACCAGGCCACCATAGGTGGCCGGCAGCTCTACATGTTACCAGGCCGCCATAGGTGGCTGTCAGTTCCACATATTAAAAGGCCACCATAATTGGCTGGCAGCTCTACATATTACCAGGCCACCATAATTGGCTGGCAGCTCTACATATTACCAGGCCTCCATAATTGGCTGGCAACTCTACATACAGCCAGGCCAACATAGGTGGCTGGCAGCTCTGCATGTTACCAGGCCACCATAGGTGGCTGTCAGCTCTACATATTACCAGGCCAAAATAGGTGGCTGGCAGCTCTACATACTACCAGGTTACCATAGGTGGCTGGCAGCTCTACATATTACCAGGCCACCATAGGTGACTGGCAGCTCTACATATTACCAGGCCACCAGAGGTGGCTGGCAGCTCTGCATATTACCAGGCCACCATAGGTGGCTGCCAGCTCTACATACTACCAGGCCACCATAGGTGGCTGCCAGCTCTACATACTACCAGGCCACCATAGGTGGCTGGCAGCTCTACAGCTTACCAGGCCACCATAGGTGGCTCACAGCTCTACATGTTGCCAGGCCACCATAGGTGGCTGGCAGCTCTGCATATTACCAGGCCACCATAGGTGACTGGCAGCTCTACATATTACCAGGCCACCATAGGTGGCTGGCAGTTCTACAGCTTACCAGGCCACCATAGGTCGCTGGCAGCTCTACAGCTTGCCAGTTCTACAGCTTACCAGGCCACCATAGGTCGCTGGCAGCTCTACATATTACCAGGCCACCATAGGTGGCTGGCAGCTCTACATATTACCAGGCCACCATATGTGGCTGGCAGCTCTATATATTACCAGACCACCATAGGTGGCTGGCAGCTTTACATATTACCAGGCCACCATAAGTGGCTGGCAGCTCTACATATTACCAGGCCACCATAGGTGGCTGGCAGCTCTACAGCTTACCAGGCCACCATAGGTCGCTTTCAGCTCTACATATTACCAGGCCACCATAGGTGGCTGGCAGTTCTACAGCTTACCAGGCCACCATAGGTCGCTGGCAGCTCTACAGCTTACCAGGCCACCATAGATGGCTGGCGGCTCTACATATTACCAGGCCACCATAGGTGGCTGGCAGCTCTACATATTACCAGGCCACCATATGTGGCTGGCAGCTCTATATATTACCAGACCACCATAGGTGGCTGGCAGCTTTACATATTACCAGGCCACCATAAGTGGCTGGCAGCTCTATATATTACCAGGCCACCATAGGTGGCTGGCAGCTCTACATGTTACCAGGCCACCATAGGTGGCTGGCAGCTCTACATTTTACCAGGCCACCATAGGTGGCTGGCAGCTCTACATATTACCAGGCCACCATATGTGGCTGGCAGCTCTATATATTACCAGACCACCATAGGTGGCTGGCAGCTTTACATATTACCAGGCCACCATAAGTGGCTGGCAGCTCTACATATTACCAGGCCACCATAGGTGGCTGGCAGCTCTACATATTACCAGGCCACCATAGGTGGCTGGCAACTCTACATGTTACCAGGCCACCATAGGTCGCTGGCAGCTCTACATGTTACCAGGCCACCATAGGTGGCTGGCAGCTTTACATATTACCAGGCCACCATAGGTGGCTGGCAGCTCTACATATTACCAGGCCACCATAGGTGGCCGGCAGCTCTACATGTTACCAGGCCACCATAGGTGGCTGGCAGCTCTACATATTACCAGGCCACCATAGGTAGCTGGCAGCTCTACATATTGCCAGGCCACCATAGGTGGCTGGCAGCTCTGCATATTACCAGGCCACCATAGGTGACTGGCAGCTCTACATATTACCAGGCCACCATAGGTGGCTGGCAGCTCTACAGCTTACCAGGCCACCATAGGTCGCTTTCAGCTCTACATATTACCAGGCCACCATAGGTGGCTGGCAGTTCTACAGCTTACCAGGCCACCATAGGTCGCTGGCAGCTCTACAGCTTACCAGGCCACCATAGATGGCTGGCGGCTCTACATATTACCAGGCCACCATAGGTGGCTGGCAGCTCTACATATAACCAGGCCACCACAGGTGGCTGTCAGCTCTACATATTACCAGGCCACCATAGGTGGCTGGCAGCTCTACATACTACCAGGCTACCATAGGTGGCTGGCAGCTCTACATATTACCAGGCCACCATAGGTGACTGGCAGCTCTACATATTACCAGGCCACCAGAGGTGGCTGGCAGCTCTGCATATTACCAGGCCTCCATAGGTGGCTGCCAGCTCTACATACTACCAGGCCACCATAGGTGGCTGGCAGCTCTACAGCTTACCAGGCCACCATAGGTGGCTCACAGCTCTACATGTTACCAGGCCACCATAGGTGGCTGTCAGTTCCACATATTAAAAGGCCACCACAATTGGCTGGCAGCTCTACATATTACCAGGCCACCATAATTGGCTGGCAGCTCTACATATTACCAGGCCTCCATAATTGGCTGGCAACTCTACATACTGCCAGGCCAACATAGGTGGCTGGCAGCTCTACATGTTACCAGGCCACCATAGGTGGCTGGCAGCTCTACATATTACCAGGCAACCATAGGTGGCTGGCAGCTCTACATATTACCAGGCCACCATATGTGGCTGGCAGCTCTACATATTACCAGGCCACCATAGGTGGCTGGCAGCTTTACATATTACCAGGCCACCATAAGTGGCTGGCAGCTCTACATATTACCAGGCCACCATAGGTGGCTGGCAGCTCTACATATTACCAGGCCACCATAGGTGGCTGGCAGCTCTACATGTTACCAGGCCACCATAGGTCGCTGGCAGCTCTACATGTTACCAGGCCACCATAGGTGGCTGGCAGCTTTACATATTACCAGGCCACCATAGGTGGCTGGCAGCTCTACATATTACCAGGCCACCATAGGTGGCCGGCAGCTCTACATATTACCAGGCCACCATAGGTGGCTGGCAGCTCTACATATTACCAGGCCACCATAGGTAGCTGGCAGCTCTACATATTGCCAGGCCACCATAGGTGGCTGGCAGCTCTGCATATTACCAGGCCACCATAGGTGACTGGCAGCTCTACATATTACCAGGCCACCATAGGTGGCTGGCAGCTCTACAGCTTACCAGGCCACCATAGGTCGCTTCCAGCTCTACATATTACCAGGCCACCATAGGTGGCTGGCAGTTCTACAGCTTACCAGGCCACCATAGGTCGCTGGCAGCTCTACAGCTTACCAGGCCACCAAAGGTGGCTGGCAGCTCTACATATTACCAGGCCACCATAGGTGGCTGGCAGCTCTACATATAACCAGGCCACCACAGGTGGCTGTCAGCTCTACATATTACCAGGCCACCATAGGTGGCTGGCAGCTCTACATACTACCAGGCTACCATAGGTGGCTGGCAGATCTACATATTACCAGGCCACCATAGGTGACTGGCAGCTCTACATATTACCAGGCCACCGGACGTGGCTGGCAGCTCTGCATATTACCAGGCCACCATAGGTGGCTGCCAGCTCTACATACTACCAGGCCACCATAGGTGGCTGCCAGCTCTACATACTACCAGGCCACCATAGGTGGCTGGCAGCTCTCCAGCTTACCAGGCCACCATAGGTGGCTCACAGCTCTACATGTTACCAGGCCACCATAGGTGGCTGTCAGTTCCACATATTAAAAGGCCACCATAATTAGCTGGCAGCTCTGCATATTACCAGGCCACCATAGGTGGCTGGCAGCTCTGCATATTACCAGGCCACCATAGGTGACTGGCAGCTCTACATATTACCAGGCCACCATGGGTGGCTGGCAGCTCTACAGCTTACCAGGCCACCATAGGTCGCTTTCAGCTCTACATATTACCAGGCCACCATAATTGGCTGGCAGCTCTACATATTACCAGGCCTCCATAATTGGCTGGCAACTCTACATACTGCCAGGCCAACATAGGTGGTTGGCAGCTCTACATACTACCAGGCCACCAATGGTGGCTGGCAGCTCTACATACTACTAGGCCACTATAGGTGGCTGGCAGTTTTACATATCACCAGGCCACCATAGGTGGCTGGCAGCTCTGCATATTACCAGGCCACCATAGGTGGCTGGCAGCTCTACATATCACCAGGCAGCCATAGGTGGTTGGCAGCTCTACAGCTTACCAGGACACCATAGGTGGCTGGCAGCTTTACATATTACCAGGCCACCATAGGTGGCTTTCAGCTCTACATATTACCAGGCCACCATGGGTGGCTGGCAGTTCTACAGATTACCAGGCCACCATAGGTCGCTGGCAGCTCTACAGCTTACCAGGCCACCATAGGTGGCTGGCAGCTCTACATATTACCAGGCCACCATAGGTCGCTGGCAGCTCTACAGCTTGCCAGTTCTACAGCTTACCAGGCCACCATAGGTCGCTGGCAGCCCTACAGCTTACCAGGCCACCATAGGTGGGTGGCAGCTCTACATATTTCCAGGCCACCATCGGTGGCTGTCGGCTCTACATATTACCAGGCCACCATAGGAGACTGGCAGCTCTACAGCTTACCAGGCCCCCATAGGTCGCTGGCAGCTCTACAGCTTACCAGGCCCCCATAAGTCGCTGGCAGCTCTACAGGTTACCAGGCCACCATAGGTGGCTGGCAGCTCTACATATTACCAGGCCACCATAGGTGGCTGGCAGCTCTACATATTACCAGGCCACCATAGGTGGCTGGCAGCTCTACATATTACCATACCACCATAGGTGGCTGGCAGCTCTACATATTACCAGGCCACCATAGGTGGCTGCCAGCTCTACATACTACCAGGCCACCATAGGTGGCTGGCAGCTCTACAGCTTACCAGGCCACCATAGGTGGCTCACAGCTCTACATGTTGCCAGGCCACCATAGGTGGCTGGCAGCTCTGCATATTACCAGGCCACCATAGGTGACTGGCAGCTCTACATATTACCAGGCCACCATAGGTGGCTGGCAGTTCTACAGCTTACCAGGCCACCATAGGTCGCTGGCAGCTCTACAGCTTGCCAGTTCTACAGCTTACCAGGCCACCATAGGTCGCTGGCAGCTCTACATATTACCAGGCCACCATAGGTGGCTGGCAGCTCTACATATTACCAGGCCACCATATGTGGCTGGCAGCTCTATATATTACCAGACCACCATAGGTGGCTGGCAGCTTTACATATTACCAGGCCACCATAAGTGGCTGGCAGCTCTACAGCTTACCAGGCCACCATAGGTCGCTTCCAGCTCTACATATTACCAGGCCACCATAGGTGGCTGGCAGTTCTACAGCTTACCAGGCCACCATAGGTCGCTGGCAGCTCTACAGCTTACCAGGCCACCATAGGTGGCTGGCAGCTCTACATATTACCAGGCCACCATAGGTGGCTGGCAGCTCTACATATTACCATACCACCATAGGTGGCTGGCAGCTCTACATATTACCAGGCCACCATAGGTGGCTGCCAGCTCTACATACTACCAGGCCACCATAGGTGGCTGGCAGCTCTACAGCTTACCAGGCCACCATAGGTGGCTCACAGCTCTACATGTTGCCAGGCCACCATAGGTGGCTGGCAGCTCTGCATATTACCAGGCCACCATAGGTGACTGGCAGCTCTACATATTACCAGGCCACCATAGGTGGCTGGCAGTTCTACAGCTTACCAGGCCACCATAGGTCGCTGGCAGCTCTTCAGCTTGCCAGTTCTACAGCTTACCAGGCCACCATAGGTCGCTGGCAGCTCTACATATTACCAGGCCACCATAGGTGGCTGGCAGCTCTACATATTGCCAGGCCACCATAGGTGGCTGGCAGCTCTGCATATTACCAGGCCACCATAGGTGACTGGCAGCTCTACATATTACCAGGCCACCATAGGTGGCTGGCAGCTCTACAGCTTACCAGGCCACCATAGGTCGCTTCCAGCTCTACATATTACCAGGCCACCATAGGTGGCTGGCAGTTCTACAGCTTACCAGGCCACCATAGGTCGCTGGCAGCTCTACAGCTTACCAGGCCACCATAGGTGGCTGGCAGCTCTACATATTACCAGGCCACCATAGGTGGCTGGCAGCTCTACATATAACCAGGCCACCACAGGTGGCTGTCAGCTCTACATATTACCAGGCCACCATAGGTGGCTGGCAGCTCTACATACTACCAGGCTACCATAGGTGGCTGGCAGATCTACATATTACCAGGCCACCATAGGTGACTGGCAGCTCTACATATTACCAGGCCACCGGACGTGGCTGGCAGCTCTGCATATTACCAGGCCACCATAGGTGGCTGCCAGCTCTACATACTACCAGGCCACCATAGGTGGCTGCCAGCTCTACATACTACCAGGCCACCATAGGTGGCTGGCAGCTCTCCAGCTTACCAGGCCACCATAGGTGGCTCACAGCTCTACATGTTACCAGGCCACCATAGGTGGCTGTCAGTTCCACATATTAAAAGGCCACCATAATTAGCTGGCAGCTCTGCATATTACCAGGCCACCATAGGTGGCTGGCAGCTCTGCATATTACCAGGCCACCATAGGTGACTGGCAGCTCTACATATTACCAGGCCACCATAGGTGGCTGGCAGCTCTACAGCTTACCAGGCCACCATAGGTCGCTTTCAGCTCTACATATTACCAGGCCACCATAATTGGCTGGCAGCTCTACATATTACCAGGCCTCCATAATTGGCTGGCAACTCTACATACTGCCAGGCCAACATAGGTGGTTGGCAGCTCTACATACTACCAGGCCACCAATGGTGGCTGGCAGCTCTACATACTACTAGGCCACTATAGGTGGCTGGCAGTTTTACATATCACCAGGCCACCATAGGTGGCTGGCAGCTCTGCATATTACCAGGCCACCATAGGTGGCTGGCAGCTCTACATATCACCAGGCAGCCATAGGTGGTTGGCAGCTCTACAGCTTACCAGGACACCATAGGTGGCTGGCAGCTTTACATATTACCAGGCCACCATAGGTGGCTTTCAGCTCTACATATTACCAGGCCACCATGGGTGGCTGGCAGTTCTACAGATTACCAGGCCACCATAGGTCGCTGGCAGCTCTACAGCTTACCAGGCCACCATAGGTGGCTGGCAGCTCTACATATTACCAGGCCACCATAGGTCGCTGGCAGCTCTACAGCTTGCCAGTTCTACAGCTTACCAGGCCACCATAGGTCGCTGGCAGCCCTACAGCTTACCAGGCCACCATAGGTGGGTGGCAGCTCTACATATTACCAGGCCACCATCGGTGGCTGTCGGCTCTACATATTACCAGGCCACCATAGGAGACTGGCAGCTCTACAGCTTACCAGGCCCCCATAGGTCGCTGGCAGCTCTACAGCTTACCAGGCCCCCATAAGTCGCTGGCAGCTCTACAGGTTACCAGGCCACCATAGGTGGCTGGCAGCTCTACATATTACCAGGCCACCATAGGTGGCTGGCAGCTCTACATATTACCAGGCCACCATAGGTGGCTGGCAGCTCTACATATTACCATACCACCATAGGTGGCTGGCAGCTCTACATATTACCAGGCCACCATAGGTGGCTGGCAGCTCTACATGTTACCAGGCCACCATAGGTGGCTGGCAGCTCTACAGTTTACCAGGCCACCATAGGTCGCTTGCAGCTCTACATATTACCACGCCACCATAGGTGGCTGGCAGCTCTGCATATTACCAGGCCACCATAGGTGGCTGCCAGCTCTACATACTACCAGGCCACCATAGGTGGCTGGCAGCTCTACAGCTTACCAGGACACCATAGGTGGCTGGCAGCTTTACATATTACCAGGCCACCATAGGTGGCTGGCAGCTCTACATATTACCAGGCCACCATAGGTGGCTGGCAGCTCTACAGTTTACCAGGCCACCATAGGTCGCTTACAGCTCTACATATTACCACGCCACCATAGGTGGCTGGCAGCTCTACATATTACCAGGCCACCATAGTTGGCTGGCAGATCCTAATATTACCAGGCCACCATAGGGGGCTGGAAGCTCTACATGTTACCAGGCCACCATAGGTGGCTGGTTGATCTACATATTACCAGGCCACCATAGGTGGCTGGCAGCTCTACATATTACCAGGCCACCATAGGTGGCTGGCAGCTCTACAGCTTACCAGGACACCATAGGTGGCTGGCAGCTTTACATATTACCAGGCCACCATAGGTGGCTGGCAGCTCTACTTATTACCAGGCCACCGTAGGTGGCTGGCAGCTCTACATGTTACCAGGCCACCATAGGTGGCTGGCAGCTCTACATATTACCAGGCCACCATAGGTGGCTGGCCGCTTTACATATTACCAGGCCACCATAGGTGTCTGGCAGCTCTACATATTACCAGGCCACCATAGGTGGCTGGCAGCTCTACATATTACCAGGCCACCATAGGTGGCTTGCAACTCTACATATTACCAGGCCACCATAGGTGGCTGGCAGCTCTACGTACTACCAGGCTACCATAGGTGGCTGGCAGCTCTACATACTACCAGGCCACCATAGGTGGCTGGCAGCTCTATATATTACCAGGCCACCATAGGTGGCTGGCAGCTTTACATATTACCAGGCCACCATAGGTGGCTGGCAGCTCTACATATTACCAGGCCACCATAGGTGGCTGGCAGCTTTACATATTACCAGGCCACCATAGGTGGCTGGCAGCTCTACATATTACCAGGCCACCATAGGTGGCTGGCAGCTCTACATATTACCAGGCCACCATAGGTGGCTGGCAGCTCTACATATTACCAGGCCACCATAGGTGGCTTGCAGCTCTACATATTACCAGGCCACCATAGGTGGCTGGCAGCTCTACTTATTACCAGGCCACCATAGGTGGCTGGCAGCTCTACTTATTACCAGGCCACCATAGGTGGCTGGCAGTTCTACAGCTTACCAGGCCACCATAGGTCGCTGGCAGCTCTTCAGCTTACCAGGCCACCATAGGTGGCTGGCAGCTCTACATATTACCAGGCCACCATAGGTGGCTGGCAGCTCTACATATAACCAGGCCACCACAGGTGGCTGTCAGCTCTACATATTACCAGGCCACCATAGGTGGCTGGCAGCTCTACATACTACCAGGCTACCATAGGTGGCTGGCAGCTCTACATATTACCAGGCCACCATAGGCGGCTGCCAGCTCTACATACTACCAGGCCACCATAGGTGGCTGCCAGCTCTACATACTACCAGGCCACCATAGGTGGCTGGCAGCTCTCCAGCTTACCAGGCCACCATAGGTGGCTCACAGCTCTACATGTTACCAGGCCACCATAGGTGGCTGTCAGTTCCACATATTAAAAGGCCACCATAATTGGCTGGCAGCTCTGCATATTACCAGGCCACCATAGGTGGCTGCCAGCTCTGCATTTACCAGGCCACCATAGGTGACTGGCAGCTCTACATATTACCAGGCCACCATAGGTGGCTGTCAGCTCTACATATTACCAGGCCACCACAGGTGGCTGTCAGCTCTACATATTACCAGGCCACCATAGGTGGCTGGCAGCTCTACAGCTTACCAGGCCACCATAGGTGGCTGGCAGCTCTACATATTACCAGGCCACCATAGGTGGCTGTCAGCTCTACATATTACCAGGCCACCACAGGTGGCTGTCAGCTCTACATATTACCGGGCCACCATAATTGGCTGGCAGCTCTACATATTACCAGGCCTCCATAATTGGCTGGCAACTCTACATACTGCCAGGCCAACATAGGTACCTGGCAGCTCTACATACTACCAGGCCACCAATGGTGGCTGGCAGCTCTACATACTACTAGGCCACTATAGGTGGCTGGCAGTTTTACATATTACCAGGCCACCATAGGTGGCTGGCAGCTCTGCATATTACCAGGCCACCATAGGTGGCTGGCAGCTCTACATATTACCAGGCCACCGGACGTGGCTGGCAGCTCTGCATATTACCAGGCCACCATAGGTGGCTGCCAGCTCTACATACTACCAGGCCACCATAGGTGGCTGCCAGCTCTACATACTACCAGGCCACCATAGGTGGCTGCCAGCTCTACATACTACCAGGCCACCATAGGTGGCTGGCAGCTCTCCAGCTTACCAGGCCACCATAGGTGGCTCACAGCTCTACATGTTACCAGGCCACCATAGGTGGCTGTCAGTTCCACATATTAAAAGGCCACCATAATTAGCTGGCAGCTCTGCATATTACCAGGCCACCATAGGTGGCTGGCAGCTCTGCATATTACCAGGCCACCATAGGTGACTGGCAGCTCTACATATTACCAGGCCACCATAGGTGGCTGGCAGCTCTACAGCTTACCAGGCCACCATAGGTCGCTTTCAGCTCTACATATTACCAGGCCACCATAATTGGCTGGCAGCTCTACATATTACCAGGCTTCCATAATTGGCTGGCAACTCTACATACTGCCAGGCCAACATAGGTGGTTGGCAGCTCTACATACTACCAGGCCACCAATGGTGGCTGGCAGCTCTACATACTACTAGGCCACTATAGGTGGCTGGCAGTTTTACATATCACCAGGCCACCATAGGTGGCTGGCAGCTCTGCATATTACCAGGCCACCATAGGTGGCTGGCAGCTCTACATATCACCAGGCAGCCATAGGTGGTTGGCAGCTCTACAGCTTACCAGGACACCATAGGTGGCTGGCAGCTTTACATATTACCAGGCCACCATAGGTGGCTTTCAGCTCTACATATTACCAGGCCACCATGGGTGGCTGGCAGTTCTACAGATTACCAGGCCACCATAGGTCGCTGACAGCTCTACAGCTTACCAGGCCACCATAGGTGGCTGGCAGCTCTACATATTACCAGGCCACCATAGGTCGCTGGCAGCTCTACAGCTTGCCAGTTCTACAGCTTACCAGGCCACCATAGGTCGCTGGCAGCCCTACAGCTTACCAGGCCACCATAGGTGGGTGGCAGCTCTACATATTACCAGGCCACCATCGGTGGCTGTCGGCTCTACATATTACCAGGCCACCATAGGAGACTGGCAGCTCTACAGCTTACCAGGCCCCCATAGGTCGCTGGCAGCTCTACAGCTTACCAGGCCCCCATAAGTCGCTGGCAGCTCTACAGGTTACCAGGCCACCATAGGTGGCTGGCAGCTCTACATATTACCAGGCCACCATAGGTGGCTGGCAGCTCTACATATTACCAGGCCACCATAGGTGGCTGGCAGCTCTACATATTACCATACCACCATAGGTGGCTGGCAGCTCTACATATTACCAGGCCACCATAGGTGGCTGGCAGCTCTACATGTTACCAGGCCACCATAGGTGGCTGGCAGCTCTACAGTTTACCAGGCCACCATAGGTCGCTTGCAGCTCTACATATTACCACGCCACCATAGGTGGCTGGCAGCTCTGCATATTACCAGGCCACCATAGGTGGCTGCCAGCTCTACATACTACCAGGCCACCATAGGTGGCTGGCAGCTCTACAGCTTACCAGGACACCATAGGTGGCTGGCAGCTTTACATATTACCAGGCCACCATAGGTGGCTGGCAGCTCTACATATTACCAGGCCACCATAGGTGGCTGGCAGCTCTACAGTTTACCAGGCCACCATAGGTCGCTTACAGCTCTACATATTACCACGCCACCATAGGTGGCTGGCAGCTCTACATATTACCAGGCCACCATAGTTGGCTGGCAGATCCTAATATTACCAGGCCACCGTAGGGGGCTGGAAGCTCTACATGTTACCAGGCCACCATAGGTGGCTGGTTGATCTACATATTACCAGGCCACCATAGGTGGCTGGCAGCTCTACATATTACCAGGCCACCATAGGTGGCTGGCAGCTCTACAGCTTACCAGGACACCATAGGTGGCTGGCAGCTTTACATATTACCAGGCCACCATAGGTGGCTGGCAGCTCTACTTATTACCAGGCCACCGTAGGTGGCTGGCAGCTCTACATGTTACCAGGCCACCATAGGTGGCTGGCAGCTCTACATATTACCAGGCCACCATAGGTGGCTGGCCGCTTTACATATTACCAGGCCACCATAGGTGTCTGGCAGCTCTACATATTACCAGGCCACCATAGGTGGCTGGCAGCTCTACATATTACCAGGCCACCATAGGTGGCTTGCAACTCTACATATTACCAGGCCACCATAGGTGGCTGGCAGCTCTACGTACTACCAGGCTACCATAGGTGGCTGGCAGCTCTACATACTACCAGGCCACCATAGGTGGCTGGCAGCTCTATATATTACCAGGCCACCATAGGTGGCTGGCAGCTTTACATATTACCAGGCCACCATAGGTGGCTGGCAGCTCTACATATTACCAGGCCACCATAGGTGGCTGGCAGCTTTACATATTACCAGGCCACCATAGGTGGCTGGCAGCTCTACATATTACCAGGCCACCATAGGTGGCTGGCAGCTCTACATATTACCAGGCCACCATAGGTGGCTGGCAGCTCTACATATTACCAGGCCACCATAGGTGGCTTGCAGCTCTACATATTACCAGGCCACCATAGGTGGCTGGCAGCTCTACTTATTACCAGGCCACCATAGGTGGCTGGCAGCTCTACTTATTACCAGGCCACCATAGGTGGCTGGCAGTTCTACAGCTTACCAGGCCACCATAGGTCGCTGGCAGCTCTACAGCTTACCAGGCCACCATAGGTGGCTGGCAGCTCTAGATATTACCAGGCCACCATAGGTGGCTGGCAGCTCTACATATAACCAGGCCACCACAGGTGGCTGTCAGCTCTACATATTACCAAGCCACCATAGGTGGCTGGCAGCTCTACATACTACCAGGCTACCATAGGTGGCTGGCAGCTCTACATATTACCAGGCCACCATAGGCGGCTGCCAGCTCTACATACTACCAGGCCACCATAGGTGGCTGCCAGCTCTACATACTACCAGGCCACCATAGGTGGCTGGCAGCTCTCCAGCTTACCAGGCCACCATAGGTGGCTCACAGCTCTACATGTTACCAGGCCACCATAGGTGGCTGTCAGTTCCACATATTAAAAGGCCACCATAATTGGCTGGCAGCTCTGCATATTACCAGGCCACCATAGGTGGCTGCCAGCTCTGCATTTACCAGGCCACCATAGGTGACTGGCAGCTCTACATATTACCAGGCCACCATAGGTGGCTGTCAGCTCTACATATTACCAGGCCACCACAGGTGGCTGTCAGCTCTACATATTACCAGGCCACCATAGGTGGCTGGCAGCTCTACAGCTTACCAGGCCACCATAGGTCGCTTTCAGCTCTACATATTACCGGGCCACCATAATTGGCTGGCAGCTCTACATATTACCAGGCCTCCATAATTGGCTGGCAACTCTACATACTGCCAGGCCAACATAGGTACCTGGCAGCTCTACATACTACCAGGCCACCAATGGTGGCTGGCAGCTCTACATACTACTAGGCCACTTTAGGTGGCTGGCAGTTTTACATATTACCAGGCCACCATAGGTGGCTGGCAGCTCTGCATATTACCAGGCCACCATAGGTGGCTGGCAGCTCTACATATCACCAGGCAGCCATAGGTGGTTGGCAGCTCTACAGCTTACCAGGACACCATAGGTGGCTGGCAGCTTTACATATTACCAGGCCACCATAGGTGGCTTTCAGCTCTACATATTACCAGGCCACCATAGGTGGCTGGCAGTTCTACAGATTACCAGGCCACCATAGGTCGCTGGCAGCTCTACAGCTTACCAGGCCACCATAGGTGGCTGGCAGCTCTACATATTACCAGGCCACCATAGGTCGCTGGCAGCTCTACAGCTTGCCAGTTCTACAGCTTACCAGGCCACCATAGGTCGCTGGCAGCCCTACAGCTTACCAGGCCATCTTAGGTGGGTGGCAGCTCTACATATTACCAGGCCACCATCGGTGGCTGTCGGCTCTACATATTACCAGGCCACCATAGGAGACTGGCAGCTCTACAGCTTACCAGGCCCCCATAGGTCGCTGGCAGCTCTACAGCTTACCAGGCCCCCATAAGTCGCTGGCAGCTCTACAGGTTACCAGGCCACCATAGGTGGCTGGCAGCTCTACATATTACCAGGCCACCATAGGTGGCTGGCAGCTCTACATATTACCATACCAATATAGGTGGCTGGCAGCTCTACATATTACCAGGCCACCATAGGTGGCTGGCAGCTCTACATGTTACCAGGCCACCATAGGTGGCTGGCAGCTCTACAGTTTACCAGGCCACCATAGGTCGCTTGCAGCTCTACATATTACCACGCCACCATAGGTGGCTGGCAGCTCTGCATATTACCAGGCCACCATAGGTGGCTGCCAGCTCTACATACTACCAGGCCACCATAGGTGGCTGGCAGCTCTACAGCTTACCAGGACACCATAGGTGCCTGGCAGCTTTACATATTACCAGGCCACCATAGGTGGCTGGCAGCTCTACATATTACCAGGCCACCATAGGTGGCTGGCAGCTCTACAGTTTACCAGGCCACCATACGTCGCTTACAGCTCTACATATTACCACGCCACCATAGGTGGCTGGCAGCTTTACATATTACCAGGCCACCATAGTTGGCTGGCAGATCCTAATATTACCAGGCCACCATAGGGGGCTGGAAGCTCTACATGTTACCAGGCCACCATAGGTGGCTGGTTGCTCTACATATTACCAGGCCACCATAGGTGGCTGGCAGCTCTACATATTACCAGGCCACCATAGGTGGCTTGCAGCTCTACATATTACCAGGCCACCATAGGTGGCTGGCAGCTTTACATATTACCACGCCACCATAGGTGGCTGGCAGCTTTACATATTACCAGGCCACCATAGTTGGCTGGCAGATCCTAATATTACCAGGCCACCATAGGGGGCTGGAAGCTCTACATGTTACCAGGCCACCATAGGTGGTTGGTTGCTCTAGATATTACCAGGCCACCATAGGTGGCTGGCAGCTCTACATATTACCAGGCCACCATAGGTGGCTTGCAGCTCTACATATTACCAGGCCACCATAGGTGGCTGGCAGCTTTACATATTACCAGGCCACCATAGGTGGCTGGCAGCTCTACATATTACCAGGCCACCATAGGTGGCTGGCAGCTCTACATATTACCAGGCCACCATAGGTGGCTGGCAGCTCTACATATTACCAGGCCACCATAGGTGGCTGGCAGCTCTACATATTACCAGGCCACCATAGGTGGCTGGCAGCTCTACATATTACCAGGCCACCATAGGTGGCTTGCAGCTCTACATATTACCAGGCCACCATAGGTGGCTGGCAGCTCTACGTACTACCAGGCTACCATAGGTGGCTGGCAGATCCTAATATTACCAGGCCACCATAGGTGGCTGGCAGCTGGCAGATTACCAGGCCACCATAGGTGGCTGGCAGCTTTACATATTACCAGGCCACCATAGGTGGCTGGCAGCTCTACACATTACCAGGCCACCATAGGCGGCTGGCAGCTTTACATATTACCAGGCCACCATAGGTGGCTGGCAGCTCTACATATTACCAGGCCACCATAGGTGGCTGGCAGCTCTACATATTACCAGGCCACCATAGGTGGCTGGCAGCTCTACATACTACCAGGCTACCATAGGTGGCTGGCAGATCTACATATTACCAGGCCACCATAGGTGACTGGCAGCTCTACATATTACCAGGCCACCAGACGTGGCTGGCAGCTCTGCATATTACCAGGCCACCATAGGTGGCTGCCAGCTCTACATACTACCAGGCCACCATAGGTGGCTGCCAGCTCTACATACTACCAGGCCACCATAGGTGGCTGGCAGCTCTCCAGCTTACCAGGCCACCATAGGTGGCTCACAGCTCTACATGTTACCAGGCCACCATAGGTGGCTGTCAGTTCCACATATTAAAAGGCCACCATAATTGGCTGGCAGCTCTGCATATTACCAGGCCACCATAGGTGGCTGGCAGCTCTGCATATTACCAGGCCACCATAGGTGACTGGCAGCTCTACATATTACCAGGCCACCATAGGTGGCTGGCAGCTCTACAGCTTACCAGGCCACCATAGGTCGCTTTCAGCTCTACATATTACCAGGCCACCATAATTGGCTGGCAGCTCTACATATTACCAGGCCTCCATAATTGGCTGGCAACTCTACATACTGCCAGGCCAACATAGGTGGTTGGCAGCTCTACATACTACCAGGCCACCAATGGTGGCTGGCAGCTCTACATACTACTAGGCCACTATAGGTGGCTGGCAGTTTTACATATCACCAGGCCACCATAGGTGGCTGGCAGCTTTACATATTACCAGGCCACCATAGGTGGCTGGCATCTCTACATATTACCAGGCCACCATAGGTGGCCGGCAGCTCTACATGTTACCAGGCCCCCATGGGAGGCTGGCAGCTCTACATATTACCAGGCCACCATAGGTGGCTGGCAGCTCTACATGTTACCAGGCCACCATAGGTCGCTGGCAGCTCTACATGTTACCAGGCCACCATAGGTGGCCGGCAGCTCTACATGTTACCAGGCCACCATAGGTGGCTGGCAGCTCTACATATTACCAGGCCACCATAGGTGGCTGGCAGCTCTACATGTTACCAGGCCACCATAGGTCGCTGACAGCTCTACATGTTACCAGGCCACCATAGGTGGCTGGCAGCTTTACATATTACCAGGCCACCATAGGTGGCTGGCAGCTCTACATATTACCAGGCCACCATAGGTGGCCGGCAGCTCTACATGTTACCAGGCCGCCATAGGTGGCTGTCAGTTCCACATATTAAAAGGCCACCATAATTGGCTGGCAGCTCTACATATTACCAGGCCACCATAATTGGCTGGCAGCTCTACATATTACCAGGCCTCCATAATTGGCTGGCAACTCTACATACAGCCAGGCCAACATAGATGGCTGGCAGCTCTACATGTTACCAGGCCACCATAGGTGGCTGTCAGCTCTACATATTACCAGGCCAAAATAGGTGGCTGGCAGCTCTACATACTACCAGGTTACCATAGGTGGCTGGCAGCTCTACATATTACCAGGCCACCATAGGTGACTGGCAGCTCTACATATTACCAGGCCACCAGAGGTGGCTGGCAGCTCTGCATATTACCAGGCCACCATAGGTGGCTGCCAGCTCTACATACTACCAGGCCACCATAGGTGGCTGCCAGCTCTACATACTACCAGGCCACCATAGGTGGCTGGCAGCTCTACAGCTTACCAGGCCACCATAGGTGGCTCACAGCTCTACATGTTGCCAGGCCACCATAGGTGGCTGGCAGCTCTGCATATTACCAGGCCACCATAGGTGACTGGCAGCTCTACATATTACCAGGCCACCATAGGTGGCTGGCAGTTCTACAGCTTACCAGGCCACCATAGGTCGCTGGCAGCTCTACAGCTTGCCAGTTCTACAGCTTACCAGGCCACCATAGGTCGCTGGCAGCTCTACATATTACCAGGCCACCATAGGTGGCTGGCAGCTCTACATATTACCAGGCCACCATATGTGGCTGGCAGCTCTATATATTACCAGACCACCATAGGTGGCTGGCAGCTTTACATATTACCAGGCCACCATAAGTGGCTGGCAGCTCTACATATTACCAGGCCACCATAGGTGGCTGGCAGCTCTACAGCTTACCAGGCCACCATAGGTCGCTTTCAGCTCTACATATTACCAGGCCACCATAGGTGGCTGGCAGTTCTACAGCTTACCAGGCCACCATAGGTCGCTGGCAGCTCTACAGCTTACCAGGCCACCATAGATGGCTGGCGGCTCTACATATTACCAGGCCACCATAGGTGGCTGGCAGCTCTACATATTACCAGGCCACCATATGTGGCTGGCAGCTCTATATATTACCAGACCACCATAGGTGGCTGGCAGCTTTACATATTACCAGGCCACCATAAGTGGCTGGCAGCTCTATATATTACCAGGCCACCATAGGTGGCTGGCAGCTCTACATGTTACCAGGCCACCATAGGTGGCTGGCAGCTCTACATTTTACCAGGCCACCATAGGTGGCTGGCAGCTCTACATGTTACCAGGCCACCATAGGTGGCTGGCAGCTCTATATATTACCAGACCACCATAGGTGGCTGGCAGCTTTACATATTACCAGGCCACCATAAGTGGCTGGCAGCTCTACATATTACCAGGCCACCATAGGTGGCTGGCAGCTCTACATATTACCAGGCCACCATAGGTGGCTGGCAGCTCTACATGTTACCAGGCCACCATAGGTCGCTGGCAGCTCTACATGTTACCAGGCCACCATAGGTGGCTGGCAGCTTTACATATTACCAGGCCACCATAGGTGGCTGGCAGCTCTACATATTACCAGGCCACCATAGGTGGCCGGCAGCTCTACATGTTACCAGGCCACCATAGGTGGCTGGCAGCTCTACATATTACCAGGCCACCATAGGTAGCTGGCAGCTCTACATATTGCCAGGCCACCATAGGTGGCTGGCAGCTCTGCATATTACCAGGCCACCATAGGTGACTGGCAGCTCTACATATTACCAGGCCACCATAGGTGGCTGGCAGCTCTACAGCTTACCAGGCCACCATAGGTCGCTTTCAGCTCTACATATTACCAGGCCACCATAGGTGGCTGGCAGTTCTACAGCTTACCAGGCCACCATAGGTCGCTGGCAGCTCTACAGCTTACCAGGCCACCATAGATGGCTGGCGGCTCTACATATTACCAGGCCACCATAGGTGGCTGGCAGCTCTACATATAACCAGGCCACCACAGGTGGCTGTCAGCTCTACATATTACCAGGCCACCATAGGTGGCTGGCAGCTCTACATACTACCAGGCTACCATAGGTGGCTGGCAGCTCTACATATTACCAGGCCACCATAGGTGACTGGCAGCTCTACATATTACCAGGCCACCAGAGGTGGCTGGCAGCTCTGCATATTACCAGGCCACCATAGGTGGCTGCCAGCTCTACATACTACCAGGCCACCATAGGTGGCTGGCAGCTCTACAGCTTACCAGGCCACCATAGGTGGCTCACAGCTCTACATGTTACCAGGCCACCATAGGTGGCTGTCAGTTCCACATATTAAAAGGCCACCACAATTGGCTGGCAGCTCTACATATTACCAGGCCACCATAATTGGCTGGCAGCTCTACATATTACCAGGCCTCCATAATTGGCTGGCAACTCTACATACTGCCAGGCCAACATAGGTGGCTGGCAGCTCTACATGTTACCAGGCCACCGTAGGTGGCTGGCAGCTCTACATATTACCAGGCAACCATAGGTGGCTGGCAGCTCTACATATTACCAGGCCACCATATGTGGCTGGCAGCTCTACATATTACCAGGCCACCATAGGTGGCTGGCAGCTTTACATATTACCAGGCCACCATAAGTGGCTGGCAGCTCTACATATTACCAGGCCACCATAGGTGGCTGGCAGCTCTACATATTACCAGGCCACCATAGGTGGCTGGCAGCTCTACATGTTACCAGGCCACCATAGGTCGCTGGCAGCTCTACATGTCACCAGGCCACCATAGGTGGCTGGCAGCTTTACATATTACCAGGCCACCATAGGAGGCTGGCAGCTCTACATATTACCAGGCCACCATAGGTGGCCGGCAGCTCTACATATTACCAGGCCACCATAGGTGGCTGGCAGCTCTACATATTACCAGGCCACCATAGGTAGCTGGCAGCTCTACATATTGCCAGGCCACCATAGGTGGCTGGCAGCTCTGCATATTACCAGGCCACCATAGGTGACTGGCAGCTCTACATATTACCAGGCCACCATAGGTGGCTGGCAGCTCTACAGCATACCAGGCCACCATAGGTCGCTTCCAGCTCTACATATTACCAGGCCACCATAGGTGGCTGGCAGTTCTACAGCTTACCAGGCCACCATAGGTCGCTGGCAGCTCTACAGCTTACCAGGCCACCATAGGTGGCTGGCAGCTCTACATATTACCAGGCCACCATAGGTGGCTGGCAGTTCTACAGCTTACCAGGCCACCATAGGTCGCTGGCAGCTCTACAGCTTACCAGGCCACCATAGATGGCTGGCGGCTCTACATATTACCAGGCCACCATAGGTGGCTGGCAGCTCTACATATAACCAGGCCACCACAGGTGGCTGTCAGCTCTACATATTACCAGGCCACCATAGGTGGCTGGCAGCTCTACATATTACCAGGCCACCATAGGTGGCTGGCAGCTCTACATATTACCAGGCCACCATAGGTAGCTGGCAGCTCTACATATTGCCAGGCCACCATAGGTGGCTGGCAGCTCTGCATATTACCAAGCCACCATAGGTGACTGGCAGCTCTACATATTACCAGGCCACCATAGGTGGCTGGCAGCTCTACAGCATATACATATAACCAGGCCACCACAGGTGGCTGTCAGCTCTACATATTACCAGGCCACCATAGGTGGCTGGCAGCTCTACATACTACCAGGCTACCATAGGTGGCTGGCAGATCTACATATTACCAGGCCACCATAGGTGACTGGCAGCTCTACATATTACCAGGCCACCAGACGTGGCTGGCAGCTCTGCATATTACCAGGCCACCATAGGTGGCTGCCAGCTCTACATACTACCAGGCCACCATAGGTGGCTGCCAGCTCTACATACTACCAGGCCACCATAGGTGGCTGGCAGCTCTCCAGCTTACCAGGCCACCATAGGTGGCTCACAGCTCTACATGTTACCAGGCCACCATAGGTGGCTGTCAGTTCCACATATTAAAAGGCCACCATAATTGGCTGGCAGCTCTGCATATTACCAGGCCACCATAGGTGGCTGGCAGCTCTGCATATTACCAGGCCACCATAGGTGACTGGCAGCTCTACATATTACCAGGCTACCATAGGTGGCTGGCAGCTCTACAGCTTACCAGGCCACCATAGGTCGCTTTCAGCTCTACATATTACCAGGCCACCATAATTGGCTGGCAGCTCTACATATTACCAGGCCTCCATAATTGGCTGGCAACTCTACATACTGCCAGGCCAACATAGGTGGTTGGCAGCTCTACATACTACCAGGCCACCAATGGTGGCTGGCAGCTCTACATACTACTAGGCCACTATAGGTGGCTGGCAGTTTTACATATCACCAGGCCACCATAGGTGGCTGGCAGCTCTGCATATTACCAGGCCACCATAGGTGGCTGGCAGCTCTACATATCACCAGGCAGCCATAGGTGGTTGGCAGCTCTACAGCTTACCAGGACACCATAGGTGGCTGGCAGCTTTACATATTACCAGGCCACCATAGGTGGCTTTCAGCTCTACATATTACCAGGCCACCATGGGTGGCTGGCAGTTCTACAGATTACCAGGCCACCATAGGTCGCTGGCAGCTCTACAGCTTACCAGGCCACCATAGGTGGCTGGCAGCTCTACATATTACCAGGCCACCATCGGTGGCTGTCGGCTCTACATATTACCAGGCCACCATAGGAGACTGGCAGCTCTACAGCTTACCAGGCCCCCATAGGTCGCTGGCAGCTCTACAGCTTACCAGGCCCCCATAAGTCGCTGGCAGCTCTACAGGTTACCAGGCCACCATAGGTGGCTGGCAGCTCTACATATTACCAGGCCACCATAGGTGGCTGGCAGCTCTACATATTACCAGGCCACCATAGGTGGCTGGCAGCTCTACATATTACCATACCACCATAGGTGGCTGGCAGCTCTACATATTACCAGGCCACCATAGGTGGCTGGCAGCTCTACATGTTACCAGGCCACCATAGGTGGCTGGCAGCTCTACAGTTTACCAGGCCACCATAGGTCGCTTGCAGCTCTACATATTACCACGCCACCATAGGTGGCTGGCAGCTCTGCATATTACCAGGCCACCATAGGTGGCTGCCAGCTCTACATACTACCAGGCCACCATAGGTGGCTGGCAGCTCTACAGCTTACCAGGACACCATAGGTGGCTGGCAGCTTTACATATTACCAGGCCACCATAGGTGGCTGGCAGCTCTACATATTACCAGGCCACCATAGGTGGCTGGCAGCTCTACAGTTTACCAGGCCACCATAGGTCGCTTACAGCTCTACATATTACCACGCCACCATAGGTGGCTGGCAGCTCTACATATTACCAGGCCACCATAGTTGGCTGGCAGATCCTAATATTACCAGGCCACCATAGGGGGCTGGAAGCTCTACATGTTACCAGGCCACCATAGGTGGCTGGTTGATCTACATATTACCAGGCCACCATAGGTGGCTGGCAGCTCTACATATTACCAGGCCACCATAGGTGGCTGGCAGCTCTACAGCTTACCAGGACACCATAGGTGGCTGGCAGCTTTACATATTACCAGGCCACCATAGTTGGCTGGCAGATCCTAATATTACCAGGCCACCATAGGGGGCTGGAAGCTCTACATGCTACCAGGCCACCATAGGTGGCTGGTTGATCTACATATTACCAGGCCACCATAGGTGGCTGGCAGCTCTACATATTGCCAGGCCACCATAGGTGGCTGGCAGCTCTGCATATTACCAGGCCACCATAGGTGACTGGCAGCTCTACATATTACCAGGCCACCATAGGTGGCTGGCAGCTCTACAGCATACCAGGCCACCATAGGTCGCTTCCAGCTCTACATATTACCAGGCCACCATAGGTGGCTGGCAGTTCTACAGCTTACCAGGCCACCATAGGTCGCTGGCAGCTCTACAGCTTACCAGGCCACCATAGGTGGCTGGCAGCTCTACATATTACCAGGCCACCATAGGTGGCTGGCAGCTCTACATATAACCAGGCCACCACAGGTGGCTGTCAGCTCTACATATTACCAGGCCACCATAGGTGGCTGGCAGCTCTACATACTACCAGGCTACCATAGGTGGCTGGCAGATCTACATATTACCAGGCCACCATAGGTCGCTGGCAGCTCTACAGCTTGCCAGTTCTACAGCTTACCAGGCCACCATAGGTCGCTGGCAGCCCTACAGCTTACCAGGCCACCATAGGTGGGTGGCAGCTCTACATATTACCAGGCCACCATCGGTGGCTGTCGGCTCTACATATTACCAGGCCACCATAGGAGACTGGCAGCTCTACAGCTTACCAGGCCCCCATAGGTCGCTGGCAGCTCTACAGCTTACCAGGCCCCCATAAGTCGCTGGCAGCTCTACAGGTTACCAGGCCACCATAGGTGGCTGGCAGCTCTACATATTACCAGGCCACCATAGGTGGCTGGCAGCTCTACATATTACCAGGCCACCATAGGTGGCTGGCAGCTCTACATATTACCATACCACCATAGGTGGCTGGCAGCTCTACATATTACCAGGCCACCATAGGTGGCTGGCAGCTCTACATGTTACCAGGCCACCATAGGTGGCTGGCAGCTCTACAGTTTACCAGGCCACCATAGGTCGCTTGCAGCTCTACATATTACCACGCCACCATAGGTGGCTGGCAGCTCTGCATATTACCAGGCCACCATAGGTGGCTGCCAGCTCTACATACTACCAGGCCACCATAGGTGGCTGGCAGCTCTACAGCTTACCAGGACACCATAGGTGGCTGGCAGCTTTACATATTACCAGGCCACCATAGGTGGCTGGCAGCTCTACATATTACTAGGCCACCATAGGTGGCTGGCAGCTCTACAGTTTACCAGGCCACCATAGGTCGCTTACAGCTCTACATATTACCACGCCACCATAGGTGGCTGGCAGCTCTACATATTACCAGGCCACCATAGTTGGCTGGCAGATCCTAATATTACCAGGCAGCTCTACATGTTACCAGGCCACCATAGGTGGCTGGTTGATCTACATATTACCAGGCCACCATAGGTGGCTGGCAGCTCTACATATTACCAGGCCACCATAGGTGGCTGGCAGCTCTACAGCTTACCAGGACACCATAGGTGGCTGCCTACAGCTTACCAGGCCACCATAGGTCGCTGGCAGCCCTACAGCTTACCAGGCCACCATAGGTGGGTGGCAGCTCTACATATTACCAGGCCACCATCGGTGGCTGTCGGCTCTACATATTACCAGGCCACCATAGGAGACTGGCAGCTCTACAGCTTACCAGGCCCCCATAGGTCGCTGGCAGCTCTACAGCTTACCAGGCCCCCATAAGTCGCTGGCAGCTCTACAGGTTACCAGGCCACCATAGGTGGCTGGCAGCTCTACATATTACCAGGCCACCATAGGTGGCTGGCAGCTCTACATATTACCAGGCCACCATAGGTGGCTGGCAGCTCTACATATTACCATACCACCATAGGTGGCTGGCAGCTCTACATATTACCAGGCCACCATAGGTGGCTGGCAGCTCTACATGTTACCAGGCCACCATAGGTGGCTGGCAGCTCTACAGTTTACCAGGCCACCATAGGTCGCTTGCAGCTCTACATATTACCACGCCACCATAGGTGGCTGGCAGCTCTGCATATTACCAGGCCACCATAGGTGGCTGCCAGCTCTACATACTACCAGGCCACCATAGGTGGCTGGCAGCTCTACAGCTTACCAGGACACCATAGGTGGCTGGCAGCTTTACATATTACCAGGCCACCATAGGTGGCTGGCAGCTCTACATATTACCAGGCCACCATAGGTGGCTGGCAGCTCTACAGTTTACCAGGCCACCATAGGTCGCTTACAGCTCTACATATTACCACGCCACCATAGGTGGCTGGCAGCTCTACATATTACCAGGCCACCATAGTTGGCTGGCAGATCCTAATATTACCAGGCCACCATAGGTGGCTGGAAGCTCTACATGTTACCAGGCCACCATAGGTGGCTGGTTGATCTACATATTACCAGGCCACCATAGGTGGCTGGCAGCTCTACATATTACCAGGCCACCATAGGTGGCTGGCAGCTCTACAGCTTACCAGGACACCATAGGTGGCTGGCAGCTTTACATATTACCAGGCCACCATAGGTGGCTGGCAGCTCTACATATTACCAGGCCACCATAGGTGGCTGGCAGCTCTACATGTTACCAGGCCACCATAGGTGGCTGGCAGCTCTACATATTACCAGGCCACCATAGGCGGCTGGCCGCTTTACATATTACCAGGCCACCATAGGTGTCTGGCAGCTCTACATATTACCAGGCCACCATAGGTGGCTGGCAGCTCTACATATTACCAGGCCACCATAGGTGGCTTGCAACTCTACATATTACCAGGCCACCATAGGTGGCTGGCAGCTCTACGTACTACCAGGCTACCATAGGTGGCTGGCAGCTCTACATACTACCAGGCCACCATAGGTGGCTGGCAGCTCTACATATTACCAGGCCACCATAGGTGGCTGGCAGCTTTACATATTACCAGGCCACCATAGGTGGCTGGCAGCTCTACATATTACCAGGCCACCATAGGTGGCTGGCAGCTTTACATATTACCAGGCCACCATAGGTGGCTGGCAGCTCTACATATTACCAGGCCACCATAGCTGGCTGGCAGCTCTACATATTACCAGGCCACCATAGGTGGCTGGCAGCTCTACATATTACCAGGCCACCATAGGTGGCTTGCAGCTCTACATATTACCAGGCCACCATAGGTGGCTGGCAGCTCTACTTATTACCAGGCCACCATAGGTGGCTGGCAGCTCTACTTATTACCAGGCCACCATAGGTGGCTGGCAGTTCTACAGCTTACCAGGCCACCATAGGTCGCTGGCAGCTCTACAGCTTACCAGGCCACCATAGGTCGCTGGCAGCTCTACAGCTTACCAGGCCACCATAGGTGGCTGGCAGCTCTACATATTACCAGGCCACCATAGGTGGCTGGCAGCTCTACATATAACCAGGCCACCACAGGTGGCTGTCAGCTCTACATATTACCAGGCCACCATAGGTGGCTGGCAGCTCTACATACTACCAGGCTACCATAGGTGGCTGGCAGCTCTACATATTACCAGGCCACCATAGGCGGCTGCCAGCTCTACATACTACCAGGCCACCATAGGTGGCTGCCAGCTCTACATACTACCAGGCCACCATAGGTGGCTGGCAGCTCTCCAGCTTACCAGGCCACCATAGGTGGCTCACAGCTCTACATGTTACCAGGCCACCATAGGCGGCTGTCAGTTCCACATATTAAAAGGCCACCATAATTGGCTGGCAGCTCTGCATATTACCAGGCCACCATAGGTGGCTGCCAGCTCTGCATATTACCAGGCCACCATAGGTGACTGGCAGCTCTACATATTACCAGGCCACCATAGGTGGCTGTCAGCTCTACATATTACCAGGCCACCACAGGTGGCTGTCAGCTCTACATATTACCAGGCCACCATAGGTGGCTGGCAGCTCTACAGCTTACCAGGCCACCATAGGTCGCTTTCAGCTCTACATATTACCAGGCCACCATAATTGGCTGGCAGCTCTACATATTACCAGGCCTCCATAATTGGCTGGCAACTCTACATACTGCCAGGCCAACATAGGTACCTGGCAGCTCTACATACTACCAGGCCACCAATGGTGGCTGGCAGCTCTACATACTACTAGGCCACTATAGGTGGCTGGCAGTTTTACATATTACCAGGCCACCATAGGTGGCTGGCAGCTCTGCATATTACCAGGCCACCATAGGTGGCTGGCAGCTCTACATATCACCAGGCAGCCATAGGTGGTTGGCAGCTCTACAGCTTACCAGGACACCATAGGTGGCTGGCAGCTTTACATATTACCAGGCCACCATAGGTGGCTTTCAGCTCTACATATTACCAGGCCACCATAGGTGGCTGGCAGTTCTACAGATTACCAGGCCACCATAGGTCGCTGGCAGCTCTACAGCTTACCAGGCCACCATAGGTGGCTGGCAGCTCTACATATTACCAGGCCACCATAGGTCGCTGGCAGCTCTACAGCTTGCCAGTTCTACAGCTTACCAGGCCACCATAGGTCGCTGGCAGCCCTACAGCTTACCAGGCCATCATAGGTGGGTGGCAGCTCTACATATTACCAGGCCACCATCGGTGGCTGTCGGCTCTACATATTACCAGGCCACCATAGGAGACTGGCAGCTCTACAGCTTACCAGGCCCCCATAGGTCGCTGGCAGCTCTACAGCTTACCAGGCCCCCATAAGTCGCTGGCAGCTCTACAGGTTACCAGGCCACCATAGGTGGCTGGCAGCTCTACATATTACCAGGCCACCATAGGTGGCTGGCAGCTCTACATATTACCAGGCCACCATAGGTGGCTGGCAGCTCTACATATTACCATACCAATATAGGTGGCTGGCAGCTCTACATATTACCAGGCCACCATAGGTGGCTGGCAGCTCTACATGTTACCAGGCCACCATAGGTGGCTGGCAGCTCTACAGTTTACCAGGCCACCATAGGTCGCTTGCAGCTCTACATATTACCACGCCACCATAGGTGGCTGGCAGCTCTGCATATTACCAGGCCACCATAGGTGGCTGCCAGCTCTACATACTACCAGGCCACCATAGGTGGCTGGCAGCTCTACAGCTTACCAGGACACCATAGGTGGCTGGCAGCTTTACATATTACCAGGCCACCATAGGTGGCTGGCAGCTCTACATATTACCAGGCCACCATAGGTGGCTGGCAGCTCTACAGTTTACCAGGCCACCATAGGTCGCTTACAGCTCTACATATTACCACGCCACCATAGGTGGCTGGCAGCTTTACATATTACCAGGCCACCATAGTTGGCTGGCAGATCCTAATATTACCAGGCCACCATAGGGGGCTGGAAGCTCTACATGTTACCAGGCCACCATAGGTGGCTGGTTGCTCTACATATTACCAGGCCACCATAGGTGGCTGGCAGCTCTACATATTACCAGGCCACCATAGGTGGCTTGCAGCTCTACATATTACCAGGCCACCATAGGTGGCTGGCAGCTTTACATATTACCACGCCACCATAGGTGGCTGGCAGCTTTACATATTACCAGGCCACCATAGTTGGCTGGCAGATCCTAATATTACCAGGCCACCATAGGGGGCTTGAAGCTCTACATGTTACCAGGCCACCATAGGTGGCTGGTTGCTCTACATATTACCAGGCCACCATAGGTGGCTGGCAGCTCTACATATTACCAGGCCACCATAGGTGGCTTGCAGCTCTACATATTACCAGGCCACCATAGGTGGCTGGCAGCTTTACATATTACCAGGCCACCATAGGTGGCTGGCAGCTCTACATATTACCAGGCCACCATAGGTGGCTGGCAGCTCTACATATTACCAGGCCACCATAGGTGGCTGGCAGCTCTACAGCTTACCAGGACACCATATGTGGCTGGCAGCTTTACATATTACCAGGCCACCATAGGTGGCTGGCAGCTCTACATATTACCAGGCCACCATAGGTGGCTGGCAGCTCTACAGTTTACCAGGCCACCATAGGTCGCTTACAGCTCTACATATTACCACGCCACCATAGGTGGCTGGCAGCTTTACATATTACCAGGCCACCATAGTTGGCTGGCAGATCCTAATATTACCAGGCCACCATAGTTGGCTGGCAGATCCTAATATTACCAGGCCACCATAGGGGGCTGGAAGCTCTACAGCTTACCAGGCCCCCATAAGTCGCTGGCAGCTCTACAGCTTACCAGGCCCCCATAAGTCGCTGGCAGCTCTACAGGTTACCAGGCCACCATAGGTGGCTGGCAGCTCTACATATTACCAGGCCACCATAGGTGGCTGGCAGCTCTACATATTACCAGGCCACCATAGGTGGCTGCCAGCTCTACATACTACCAGGCCACCATAGTTGGCTGGCAGATCCTAATATTACCAGGCCACCATAGTTGGCTGGCAGATCCTAATATTACCAGGCCACCATCGGTGGCTGTCGGCTCTACATATTACCAGGCCACCATAGGAGACTGGCAGCTCTACAGCTTACCAGGCCCCCATAGGTCGCTGGCAGCTCTACAGCTTACCAGGCCCCCATAAGTCGCTGGCAGCTCTACAGGTTACCAGGCCACCATAGGTGGCTGGCAGCTCTACATATTACCAGGCCACCATAGGTGGCTGGCAGCTCTACATATTACCAGGCCACCATAGGTGGCTGCCAGCTCTACATACTACCAGGCCACCATAGGTGGCTGGCAGCTCTACAGCTTACCAGGACACCATAGTTGGCTGGCAGATCCTAATATTACCAGGCCACCATAGTTGGCTGGCAGATCCTAATATTACCAGGCCACCATAGGGGGCTGGAAGCTCTACAGCTTACCAGGCCCCCATAAGTCGCTGGCAGCTCTACAGCTTACCAGGCCCCCATAAGTCGCTGGCAGCTCTACAGGTTACCAGGCCACCATAGGTGGCTGGCAGCTCTACATATTACCAGGCCACCATAGGTGGCTGGCAGCTCTACATATTACCACGCCACCATAGGTGGCTGGCAGCTTTACATATTACCAGGCCACCATAGTTGGCTGGCAGATCCTAATATTACCAGGCCACCATAGTTGGCAGGCAGATCCTAATATTACCAGGCCACCATCGGTGGCTGTCGGCTCTACATATTACCAGGCCACCATAGGAGACTGGCAGCTCTACAGCTTACCAGGCCCCCATAGGTCGCTGGCAGCTCTACAGCTTACCAGGCCCCCATAAGTCGCTGGCAGCTCTACAGGTTACCAGGCCACCATAGGTGGCTGGCAGCTCTACATATTACCAGGCCACCATAGGTGGCTGGCAGCTCTACATATTACCAGGCCACCATAGGTGGCTGCCAGCTCTACATACTACCAGGCCACCATAGGTGGCTGGCAGCTCTACAGCTTACCAGGACACCATAGGTGGCTGGCAGCTTTACATATTACCAGGCCACCATAGGTGGCTGGCAGCTCTACATATTACCAGGCCACCATAGGTGGCTGGCAGCTCTACAGTTTACCAGGCCACCATAGGTCGCTTACAGCTCTACATATTACCACGCCACCATAGGTGGCTGGCAGCTTTACATATTACCAGGCCACCATAGTTGGCTGGCAGATCCTAATATTACCAGGCCACCATAGTTGGCTGGCAGATCCTAATATTACCAGGCCACCATAGGGGGCTGGAAGCTCTACATGTTACCAGGCCACCATAGGTGGCTTGCAGCTGTACATATTACCAGGCCACCATAGGTGGCTGGCAGCTTTACATATTACCACGCCACCATAGGTGGCTGGCAGCTTTACATATTACCAGGCCACCATAGTTGGCTGGCAGATCCTAATATTACCAGGCCACCATAGGGGGCTGGAAGCTCTACATGTTACCAGGCCACCATAGGTGGCTGGCAGCTTTACATATTACCAGGCCACCATAGGTGGCTGGCAGCTCTACATATTACCAGGCCACCATAGGTGGCTGGCAGCTCTACATATTACCAGGCCACCATAGGTGGCTGGCAGCTCTACATATTACCAGGCCACCATAGGTGGCTGGCAGCCCTACATATTACCAGGCCACCATAGGTGGCTGGCAGCTCTACATATTACCAGGCCACCATAGGTGGCTTGCAGCTCTACATATTACCAGGCCACCATAGGTGGCTGGCAGCTCTACGTACTACCAGGCTACCATAGGTGGCTGGCAGATCCTAATATTACCAGGCCACCATAGGTGGCTGGCAGCTCTACATATTACCAGGCCACCATAGGTGGCTGGCAGCTTTAGATATTACCAGGCCACCATAGGTGGCTGGCAGCTCTACACATTACCAGGCCACCATAGGTGACTGGCAGCTCTACATATTACCAGGCCACCAGAGGTGGCTGGCAGCTCTGCATATTACCAGGCCACCATAGGTGGCTGTCAGCTCTACATACTACCAGGCCACCATAGGTGGCTGGCAGTTCTACAGCTTACCAGGCCACCATAGGTCGCTGGCAGCTCTACAGCTTACCAGGCCACCATAGGTGGCTGGCAGCTCTACATATTACCAGGCCACCATAGGTGGCTGGCAGCTCTACATATAACCAGGCCACCACAGGTGGCTGTCAGCTCTACATATTACCAGGTCACTATAGGTGGCTGGCAGCTCTACATACTACCAGGCTACCATAGGTGGCTGGCAGCTCTACATATTACCAGGCCACCATAGGTGGCTCACAGCTCTACATGTTACCAGGCCACCATAGGTGGCTGTCAGTTCCACATATTAAAAGGCCACCATAATTGGCTGGCAGCTCTACATATTACCAGGCCACCATAATTGGTGGCTGGCAGCTCAACATACTACCAGGCCACTATAGGTGGCTGGCAGTTCTACATATTACCAGGCCACCATCGGTGGCTGGCAGCTCTGCATATTACCAGGCCACCATAGGTGGCTGGCAGCTCTACATATCACCAGGCAGCCATAGGTGGTTGGCAGCTCTACAGCTTACCAGGACACCCTAGGTGACTGCCAGCTCTACAGCTTACCAGGCCCCCATAGTTCGCTGGCAGCTCTACAGCTTACCAAGCCCCCATAAGTCGCTGGCAGCTCCACAGGTTACCAGGCCACCATAAGAGCTGCCAGCCACCTATGGTGGCCTGGTAATATGTAGAGCTGCCAGCCACCTATGGTGGCTTGGTATTATGTAGAGCTGCCAGTCACCTATGGTGGCCTGGTAACATGTAGAGCTTCCAGCCCCCTATGGTGGCCTGGTAATATGTAGGTCTGCCAGCCAACTATGGTGGCCTGGTAATATGTAGAGCTGCCAGCCACCTATGGTAGCCTGGTAAAATGTAGAGCTGCCACACCTATGGTGGCCTGGTAATTTGTAGAACTGCCAGCCACCAATGGTGGCTGGCAGCTCTACAGTTTACCAGGCCACCATAGGTCGCTTACAGCTCTACATATTACCACGCCACCATAGGTGGCTGGCAGCTCTACATATTACCAGGCCACCATAGTTGGCTGGCAGATCCTAATATTACCAGGCCACCATAGGGGGCTGGAAGCTCTACATGTTACCAGGCCACCATAGGTGGCTGGTTGATCTACATATTACCAGGCCACCATAGGTGGCTGGCAGCTCTACATATTACCAGGCCACCATAGGTGGCTGGCAGCTCTACAGCTTACCAGGACACCATAGGTGGCTGGCAGCTTTACATATTACCAGGCCACCATAGGTGGCTGGCAGCTCTACATATTACCAGGCCACCATAGGTGGCTGGCAGCTCTACATGTTACCAGGCCACCATAGGTGGCTGGCAGCTCTACATATTACCAGGCCATCATAGGTGGCTGGCCGCTATACATATTACCAGGCCACCATAGGTGTCTGGCAGCTCTACATATTACCAGGCCACCATAGGTGGCTGGCAGCTCTACATATTACCAGGCCACCATAGGTGGCTTGCAACTCTACATATTACCAGGCCACCATAGGTGGCTGGCAGCTCTACGTACTACCAGGCTACCATAGGTGACTGGCAGCTCTACATACTACCAGGCCACCATAGGTGGCTGGCAGCTCTACATATTACCAGGCCACCATAGGTGGCTGGCAGCTTTACATATTACCAGGCCACCATAGGTGGCTGGCAGCTCTACATATTACCAGGCCACCATAGGTGGCTGGCAGCTTTACATATTACCAGGCCACCATAGGTGGCTGGCAGCTCTACATATTACCAGGCCACCATAGGTGGCTGGCAGCTCTACATATTACCAGGCCACCATAGGTGGCTGGCAGCTCTACATATTACCAGGCCACCATAGGTGGCTTGCAGCTCTACATATTACCAGGCCACCATAGGTGGCTGGCAGCTCTACTTATTACCAGGCCACCATAGGTGGCTGGCAGTTCTACAGCTTACCAGGCCACCATAGGTCGCTGGCAGCTCTACAGCTTACCAGGCCACCATAGGTGGCTGGCAGCTCTACATATTACCAGGCCACCATAGGTGGCTGGCAGCTCTACATATAACCAGGCCACCACAGGTGGCTGTCAGCTCTACATATTACTAGGCCACCATAGGTGGCTGGCAGCTCTACATACTACCAGGCTACCATAGGTGGCTGGCAGCTCTACATATTACCAGGCCACCATAGGTGGCTGCCAGCTCTACATACTACCAGGCCACCATAGGTGGCTGCCAGCTCTACATACTACCAGGCCACCATAGGTGGCTGGCAGCTCTCCAGCTTACCAGGCCACCATAGGTGGCTCACAGCTCTTCATGTTACCAGGCCACCATAGGTGGCTGTCAGTTCCACATATTAAAAGGCCACCATAATTGGCTGGCAGCTCTGCATATTACCAGGCCACCATAGGTGGCTGGCAGCTCTGCATATTACCAGGCCACCATAGGTGACTGGCAGCTCTACATATTACCAGGCCACCATAGGTGGCTGTCAGCTCTACATATTACCAGGCCACCACAGGTGGCTGTCAGCTCTACATATTACCAGGCCACCATAATTGGCTGGCAGCTCTACATATTACCAGGCCTCCATAATTGGCTGGCAACTCTACATACTGCCAGGCCAACATAGGTGGCTGGCAGCTCTACATACTACCAGGCCACCAATGGTGGCTGGCAGCTCTACATACTACTAGGCCACTATAGGTGGCTGGCAGTTTTACATATTACCAGGCCACCATAGGTGGCTGGCAGCTCTGCATATTACCAGGCCACCATAGGTGGCTGGCAGCTCTACATATCACCAGGCAGCCATAGGTGGTTGGCAGCTCTACAGCTTACCAGGACACCATAGGTGGCTGGCAGCTTAACATATTACCAGGCCACCATAGGTGGCTTTCAGCTCTACATATTACCAGGCCACCATAGGTGGCTGGCAGTTCTACAGATTACCAGGCCACCATAGGTCGCTGGCAGCTCTACAGCTTACCAGGCCACCATAGGTGGCTGGCAGCTCTACATATTACCAGGCCACCATAGGTGGCTGGCAGCTCTACATATAACCAGGCCACCACAGGTGGCTGTCAGCTCTACATATTACTAGGCCACCATAGGTGGCTGGCAGCTCTACATACTACCAGGCTACCATAGGTGGCTGGCAGCTCTACATATTACCAGGCCACCATAGGTGGCTGCCAGCTCTACATACTACCAGGCCACCATAGGTGGCTGCCAGCTCTACATACTACCAGGCCACCATAGGTGGCTGGCAGCTCTCCAGCTTACCAGGCCACCATAGGTGGCTCACAGCTCTACATGTTACCAGGCCACCATAGGTGGCTGTCAGTTCCACATATTAAAAGGCCACCATAATTGGCTGGCAGCTCTGCATATTACCAGGCCACCATAGGTGGCTGGCAGCTCTGCATATTACCAGGCCACCATAGGTGACTGGCAGCTCTACATATTACCAGGCCACCATAGGTGGCTGTCAGCTCTACATATTACCAGGCCACCACAGGTGGCTGTCAGCTCTACATATTACCAGGCCACCATAATTGGCTGGCAGCTCTACATATTACCAGGCCTCCATAATTGGCTGGCAACTCTACATACTGCCAGGCCAACATAGGTGGCTGGCAGCTCTACATACTACCAGGCCACCAATGGTGGCTGGCAGCTCTACATACTACTAGGCCACTATAGGTGGCTGGCAGTTTTACATATTACCAGGCCACCATAGGTGGCTGGCAGCTCTGCATATTACCAGGCCACCATAGGTGGCTGTCAGCTCTACATATTACCAGGCCACCACAGGTGGCTGTCAGCTCTACATATTACCAGGCCACCATAATTGGCTGGCAGCTCTACATATTACCAGGCCTCCATAATTGGCTGGCAACTCTACATACTGCCAGGCCAACATAGGTGGCTGGCAGCTCTACATACTACCAGGCCACCAATGGTGGCTGGCAGCTCTACATACTACTAGGCCACTATAGGTGGCTGGCAGTTTTACATATTACCAGGCCACCATAGGTGGCTGGCAGCTCTGCATATTACCAGGCCACCATAGGTGGCTGGCAGCTCTACATATCACCAGGCAGCCATAGGTGGTTGGCAGCTCTACAGCTTACCAGGACACCATAGGTGGCTGGCAGCTTAACATATTACCAGGCCACCATAGGTGGCTTTCAGCTCTACATATTACCAGGCCACCATAGGTGGCTGGCAGTTCTACAGATTACCAGGCCACCATAGGTCGCTGGCAGCTCTACAGCTTACCAGGCCACCATAGGTGGCTGGCAGCTCTACATATTACCAGGCCACCATAGGTCGCTGGCAGCTCTACAGCTTGCCAGTTCTACAGCTTACCAGGCCACCATAGGTCGCTGGCAGCCCTACAGCTTACCAGGCCATCATAGGTGGGTGGCAGCTCTACATATTACCAGGCCACCATCGGTGGCTGTCGGCTCTACATATTACCAGGCCACCATAGGAGACTGGCAGCTCTACAGCTTACCAGGCCCCCATAGGTCGCTGGCAGTTCTACAGCTTACCAGGCCCCCATAAGTCGCTGGCAGCTCTACAGGTTACCAAGCCACCATAGGTGGCTGGCAGCTCTACATATTACCAGGCCACCATAGGTGGCTGGCAGCTCTACATATTACCAGGCCACCATAGGTGGCTGGCAGCTCTACATATTACCATACCACCATAGGTGGCTGGCAGCTCTACATATTACCAGGCCACCATAGGTGCCTGGCTGCTCTACATGTTACCAGGCCACCATAGGTGGCTGGCAGCTCTACAGTTTACCAGGCCACCATAGGTCGCTTGCAGCTCTACATATTACCACGCCACCATAGGTGGCTGGCAGCTCTGCATATTACCAGGCCACCATAGGTGGCTGCCAGCTCTACATACTACCAGGCCACCATAGGTGGCTGGCAGCTCTACAGCTTACCAGGACACCATAGGTGGCTGGCAGCTTTACATATTACCAGGCCACCATAGGTGGCTGGCAGCTCTACATATTACCAGGCCACCATAGGTGGCTGGCAGCTCTACAGCTTACCAGGCCACCATAGGTCGCTTACAGCTCTACATATTACCACGCCACCATAGGTGGCTGGCAGCTTTACATATTACCAGGCCACCATAGTTGGCTGGCAGATCCTAATATTACCAGGCCACCATAGGGGGCTGGAAGCTCTACATGTTACCAGGCCACCATAGGTGGCTGGTTGCTCTACATATTACCAGGCCACCATAGGTGGCTGGCAGCTCTACATATTACCAGGCCACCATAGGTGGCTTGCAGCTCTACATATTACCAGGTCACCATAGGTGGCTGGCAGCTTTACATATTACCAGGCCACCATAGGTGGCTGGCAGCTCTACATATTACCAGGCCACCATAGGTGGCTGGCAGCTCTACATATTACCAGGCCACCATAGGTGGCTGGCAGCTCTACATATTACCAGGCCACCATAGGTGGCTGGCAGCTCTACATATTACCAGGCCACCATAGGTGGCTGGCAGCTCTACATATTACCAGGCCACCATAGGTGGCTTTCAGCTCTACATATTACCAGGCCACCATAGGTGGCTGGCAGCTCTACGTACTACCAGGCTACCATAGGTGGCTGGCAGATCCTAATATTACCAGGCCACCATAGGTGGCTGGCAGCTCTACATAATACCAGGCCACCATAGGTGGCTGGCAGCTTTACATATTACCAGGCCACCATAGGTGGCTGGCAGCTCTACACATTACCAGGCCACCATAGGCGGCTGGCAGCTTTACATATTACCAGGCCACCATAGGTGGCTGGCAGCTCTACATATTACCAGGCCACCATAGGTGGCTGGCAGCTCTACATATTACCAGGCCACCATAGGTGGCTGGCAGCTCTACATATTACCAGGCCACCATAGGTGGCTTGCAGCTCTACATATTACCAGGCCACCATAGGTGGCTGGCAGCTCTACATATTACCAGGTCACCATAGGTGGCTGGCAGTTCTACAGCTTACCAGGCCACCATAGGTCGCTGGCAGCTCTACAGCTTACCAGGCCACCATAGGTGGCTGGCAGCTCTACATATTACCAGGCCACCATAGGTGGCTGGCAGCTCTACATATAACCAGGCCACCACAGGTGGCTGTCAGCTCTACATATTACCAGGTCACTATAGGTGGCTGGCAGCTCTACATACTACCAGGCTACCATAGGTGGCTGGCAGCTCTACATATTATCAGGCCACCATAGGTGACTGGCAGCTCTACATATTACCAGGCCACCAGAGGTGGCTGGCAGCTCTGCATATTACCAGGCCACCATAGGTGGCTGTCAGCTCTACATACTACCAGGCCACCATAGGTGGCTGGCAGCTCTACAGCTTACCAGGCCACCATAGGTGGCTCACAGCTCTACATTTTACCAGGCCACCATAGGTGGCTGTCAGTTCCACATATTAAAAGGCCACCATAATTGGCTGGCAGCTCTACATATTACCAGGCCACCATAATTGGCTGGCAGCTCTACATATTACCAGGCCTCCATAATTGGCTGGCAACTCTACATACTGCCAGGCCAACATAGGTGGCTGGCAGCTCTACATACTACCAGGCCACCAATGGTGGCTGGCAGCTCAACATACTACCAGGCCACTATAGGTGGCTGGCAGTTTTACATATTACCAGGCTACCATAGGTGGCTGGCAGCTCTACATATTACCAGGCCACCATAGGTGACTGGCAGCTCTACATATTACCAGGCCACCAGAGGTGGCTGGCAGCTCTGCATATTACCAGGCCACCATAGGTGACTGGCAGCTCTACATATTACCAGGCCACCAGAGGTGGCTGGCAGCTCTGCATATTACCAGGCCACCATAGGTGACTGGCAGCTCTACATATTACCAGGCCACCAGAGGTGGCTGGCAGCTCTGCATATTACCAGGCCACCACAGGTGGCTGTCAGCTCTACATATTACCAGGTCACTATAGGTGGCTGGCAGCTCTACATACTACCAGGCTACCATAGGCGGCTGGCAGCTCTACATATTACCAGGCCACCATAGGTGACTGGCAGCTCTACATATTACCAGGCCACCAGAGGTGGCTGGCAGCTCTGCATATTACCAGGCCACCATAGGTGGCTGTCAGCTCTACATACTACCAGGCCACCATAGGTGGCTGGCAGCTCTACAGCTTACCAGGCCACCATAGGTGGCTCACAGCTCTACATGTTACCAGGCCACCATAGGTGGCTGTCAGTTCCACATATTAAAAGGCCACCATAATTGGCTGGCAGCTCTACATATTACCAGGCCACCATAATTGGCTGGCAGCTCTACATATTACCAGGCCACCATAATTGGCTGGCAGCTCTACATACTACCAGGCCACCATAGATGGCTGGCAGCTCTACAGCTTACCAGGACACCATAGGTGGCTGGCAGCTTTACATATTACCAGGCCACCATAGGTGGTTGGCAGCTCTACATATTACCAGGCCGCCATAGGTGGCTGGCAGCTCTATATATTAACAGGCCGCCATAGGTGGCTGGCAGCTCTATATATTAACAGGCCACCATCGGTGGCTGGCAGCTCTGCATATTACCAGGCCACCATAGGTGGCTGGCAGCTCTACATATCACCAGGCAGCCATAGGTGGTTGGCAGCTCTACAGCTTACCAGGACACCCTAGGTGACTGGCAGCTCTACAGCTTACCAGGCCCCCATAGTTCGCTGGCAGCTCTACAGCTTACCAAGCCCCCATAAGTCGCTGGCAGCTCCACAGGTTACCAGGCCACCATAAGAGCTGCCAGCCACCTATGGTGGCCTGGTAATATGTAGAGCTGCCAGCCACCTATGGTGGCCTGGTAATATGTAGAGCTGCCAGCCACCTATGGTGGCTTGGTATTATGTAGAGCTGCCAGTCACCTATGGTGGCCTGGTAACATGTAGAGCTTCCAGCCCCCTATGGTGGCCTGGTAATATGTAGGTCTGCCAGCCAACTATGGTGGCCTGGTAATATGTAGAGCTGCCAGCCACCTATGGTGGCCTGGTAATATGTAGAGCTGCCAGCCACCTATGGTGGCCTGGTAATATGTAGAGCTGCCAGCCACCTATTGTGGCCTGGTAACATGTAGAGCTGCCAGCCACCTATGGTGGCCTGTTAATATATAGAGCTGCCAGCCACCTATGGCGGCCTGGTAATATGTAGAGCTGCCAACCACCTATGGTGGCCTGGTAATATGTAAAGCTGCCAGCCACCTATGGTGTCCTGGTAAGCTGTAGAGCTGCCAGCCATCTATGGTGGCCTGGTAGTATGTAGAGCTGCCAGCCACCTATGGTGGCCTGGTGATATGTAGAGCTGCCAGCCACCAGGACACCATAGGTGGCTGGCAGCTCTACATATTACCATGCCATCATAGGTGGCTGGCAGCTCTACGTACTACCAGGCTACCATAGGTGGCTGGCAGCTCTACGTACTACCAGGCTACCATAGGTGGCTGGCAGCTTTACATATTACCAGGCCTCCATAGGTGGCTGGCAGCTCTACATATTAGCAGGCCACCATAGGTGGCTGGCAGCTTACATATTACCAGGCCACCATAGGTGGCTGGCAGCTCTATAGCTTACCAGGCCACCATAGGTGGCTGGCAGCTCTATATATTACCAGGCCACAATAGGTGACTGGCAGCTCTACAGCTTACCTGGCCACCATAGGTGGCTGACAGCTCTACATATTACCAGGCCACTATAGGTGGCTGCCAGCTCTACGGCTTACCAGGCCACCATAGGTGGCTGGCAGCTCTATATATTACCAGGCCACAATAGGTAACTGGCAGCTCTACAGCTTACCTGGCCACCATAGGTGGCTGACAGCTCTACATATTACCAGGCCAACATAGGTGACTGGCAGCTCTACATATTACCAAGCCACCATAGGTGGCTGGCAGCTCTACATATTACCAGGCCACCATAGGTGGCTGGCATCTCTACATATTACCGGGCCACCATAGGTGGTTGGCAGTTTTACATATTACCAGGCCACCATAGGTGGCTGGCAGCTCTACATATTACCAGGCCACCATAGGTGGCTGGCAGCTCTACAGCTTACCAAGCCACCATAGGTGACTGGCAGCTCTTCATATTACCAGGCCACCATATGTGGCTGGCAGATCTACAGCTTACCAGGCCAACATATGTAGGTGGCTGGCAGCCCTATAGCTTACCATCCCACCAAAGGTGGCTGGCAACTCTATAGCTTACCAGACCACCATAGATGGCTGGCAGCTCTACAGCTTACCAGGCCACCATAGGTGGCTGGCAGCTCTACTGCTTACCAAGCAACCATAGGTGACTGGCAGCTCTACATATTACCAGGCCACCATATCTGGCTGGCAGATCTACAGCTTACCAGGCCAACATATGTAGGTGGCTGGCAGCCCTATAGCTTACCAGGCCACCAAAGGTGGCTGGCAACTCTATAGCTTACCAGATCACCATAGATGGCTGGCAGCTCTAAAGCTTACCAGGCCAACATATGTAGGTGGCTGGCAGCTCTACAGCTTGCCAGGCTACCATAGGTGACTGGCAGCTCTACATATTACCAGGCCACCATAGGTCGCTGGCAGCTCTACAACTTACCAGGCCACCATAGGTGACTGGCAGCTCTACATATTACCAGGCCACCATAGGTGGCTGGCAGCTCTACAGCTTACCAGGCCACCATAGATGGCTAGCAGCTCTATAGCTTACCAGGCCACCATAGATGGCTGGCAGCTCTAAAGCTTACCAGGCCAACATATGTAGGTGGCTGGCAGCTTTACATATTACCAGGCCACCATAGGTGGCTGGCTGCTCTACAGCTTACCAAGCCACCATAGGTGACTGGCAGCTCTACATATTACCAGGCCACCATATGTGGCTGGCATATCTACAGCCTACCAGGCCAACATATGTAGGTGGCTGGCAGCCCTATAGCTTACCAGGTCACCAAAGGTGGCTGGCAGCTCTGCATATTAGCAGGCCACCATAGGTGACTTCCAGCTCTACATACTACCAGGCCACCATAGGTGGCTTCCAGCTCTACATACTACCAAGCCACCATAGGTGGCTTGCAGCTCTACAGCTTACCAGGCCACCATAGGTCGCTGGCAGCTCTACAGCTTACCAGGCCCCCATAGGTCGCTGGCAGTTCTACAGCTTACCAGGCCACCATAGGTGGCTGGCAGCTCTACATATTACCAGGCCACCATAGGTGGGTGGCAGCTCTACATATTACCAGGCCACCATAGGTGGCCTGCAACTCTACAGCTTACCAGGCCACCATAGGTGGCTGGCAGCTCTACAGCTTACCAGGCCACCATAGGTGGCTTGCAGCTCTACAGCTTACCAGGCCACCATAGGTCGCTGGCAGCTCTACAGCTTACCAGGCCCCCATAGGTCGCTGGCAGTTCTACAGCTTACCAGGCCACCATAGGTGGCTGGCAGCTCTACATATTACCAGGCCACCATAGGTGGGTGGCAGCTCTACAGCTTACCAGACCACCATAGGTGGCTTGCAGCTCTACAGCTTACCAGGCCACCATAGGTCGCTGGCAGCTCTACAGCTTACCAGGCCCCCATAGGTCGCTGGCAGTTCTACAGCTTACCAGGCCACCATAGGTGGCTGGCAGCTCTACATATTACCAGGCCACTATAGGTGGCTGTCGGCTCTACAGATTACCACGCCACCATAGGTGGCTGGCAGTTTTACATATTACCACGCCACCATAGGTGGCTGGCAGCTCTACAGCTTACCAGGCCCCCATAGGTCGCTGGCAGTTCTACAGCTTACCAGGCCACCATAGGTGGCTGGCAGCTCTACATATTACCAGGCCACCATAGGTGGGCGGCAGCTCTACATATTACCAGGCCACCATAGGTGGCTGTCGGCTCTACATATTACCAGGCCACCATAGGTGGCTTGCAGCTCTACAGCTTACCAGGCCACCATAGGTCGCTGGCAGCTCTACAGCTTACCAGGCCACTATAGGTGGCTTGCAGCTCTACAGCTTACCAGGCCACCATAGGTCGCTGGCAGTTCTACAGCTTACCAGGCCACCATAGGTGGCTGGCAGCTCTACATATTACCAGGCCACCATAGGTGGCCTGCAACTCTACAGCTTACCAGGCCACCATAGGTGGCTGGCAGCTCTACAGCTTACCAGGCCACCATAGGTGGCTTGCAGCTCTACAGCTTACCAGGCCACCATAGGTCGCTGGCAGCTCTACAGCTTACCAGGCCCCCATAGGTCGCTGGCAGTTCTACAGCTTACCAGGCCACCATAGGTGGCTGGCAGATCTACATATTACCAGGCCACCATAATTGGCTGGCAGCTCTACATATTACCAGGCCTCCATAATTGGCTGGCAACTCTACATACTGCCAGGCCAACATAGGTGGCTGGCAGCTCTACATACTACCAGGCCACCAATGGTGGCTGGCAGCTCAACATACTACCAGGCCACTATAGGTGGCTGGCAGTTTTACATATTACCAGGCCACCATCGGTGGCTGGCAGCTCTGCGTATTACCAGGCCACCATAGGTGGCTGGCAGCTCTACATATCACCAGGCAGCCATAGGTGGTTGGCAGCTCTACAGCTTACCAGGACACCCTAGGTGACTGGCAGCTCTACAGCTTACCAGGCCCCCATAGTTCGCTGGCAGCTCTACAGCTTACCAAGCCCCCATAAGTCGCTGGCAGCTCCACAGGTTACCAGGCCACCATAAGAGCTGCCAGCCACCTATGGTGGCCTGGTAATATGTAGAGCTGCCAGCCACCTATGGTGGCTTGGTATTATGTAGAGCTGCCAGTCACCTATGGTGGCCTGGTAACATGTAGAGCTTCCAGCCCCCTATGGTGGCCTGGTAATATGTAGGTCTGCCAGCCAACTATGGTGGCCTGGTAATATGTAGAGCTGCCAGCCACCTATGGTGGCCTGGTAATATGTAAAGCTGCCAGCCACCTATGGTGGCCTGGTAATATGTAGAGCTGCCAGCCACCTATGGTGGCCTGGTAATATGTAGAGCTGCCAGCCACCTATTGTGGCCTGGTAACATGTAGAGCTGCCAGCCACCTATGGTGGCCTGTTAATATATAGAGCTGCCAGCCACCTATGGCGGCCTGGTAATATGTAGAGCTGCCAACCACCTATGGTGGCCTGGTAATATGTAAAGCTGCCAGCCACCTATGGTGTCCTGGTAAGCTGTAGAGCTGCCAGCCATCTATGGTGGCCTGGTAGTATGTAGAGCTGCCAGCCACCTATGGTGGCCTGGTGATATGTAGAGCCGCCAGCCACCAGGACACCATAGGTGGCTGGCAGCTCTACATATTACCATGCCATCATAGGTGGCTGGCAGCTCTGCATATTACCAGGCCACCATAGGTGGCTGCCAGCTCTACATACAACCAGGCCACCATAGGTGGCTGGCAGCTCTACAGCTTACCAAGACACCATAGGTGGCTGGCAGCTTTACATATTACCAGGCCACCATAGGTGGCTGGCAGCTCTACATATTACCAGGCCACCACAGGTGGCTGGCAGCTCTACAGATTACCAGGCCAACATGGGTGGCTGGCAGTTCTACAGATTGCCAGGCCACCATAGGTCGCTGGCAGCTCTACAGCTTACCAGGCCACCATAGGTGGCTGGCAGCTCTACATATTACCAGGCCACCATAGGTCGCTGGCAGCTCTACAGCTTGCCAGTTCTACAGCTTACCAGGCCACCATAGGTCGCTGGCAGCCCTACAGCTTACCAGGCCACCATAGGTGGGTGGCAGCTCTACATATTACCAGGCCACCATCGGTGGCTGTCGGCTCTACAAATTACCAGGCCACCATAGGAGACTGGCAGCTCTACAGCTTACCAGACCCCCATAGGTCGCTGGCAGCTCTACAGCTTACCAGGCCCCCATAAGTCGCTGGCAGCTCTACAGGTTACCAGGCCACCATAGGTGGCTGGCAGCTCTACATATTACCAGGCCACCATAGGTGGCTGGCAGCTCTACATATTACCAGGCCACCATAGGTGGCTGGCAGCTCTACATATTACCATACCACCATAGGTGGCTGGCAGCTCTACATATTACCAGGCCACCATAGGTGGCTGGCAGCTCTACATGTTACCAGGCCACCATAGGTGGCTGGCAGCTCTACAGTTTACCAGGCCACCATAGGTCGCTTGCAGCTCTACATATTACCACGCCACCATAGGTGGCTGGCAGCTCTGCATATTACCAGGCCACCATAGGTGGCTGCCAGCTCTACATACTACCAGGCCACCATAGGTGGCTGGCAGCTCTACAGCTTACCAGGACACCATAGGTGGCTGGCAGCTTTACATATTACCAGGCCACCATAGGTGGCTGGCAGCTCTACATATTACCAGGCCACCATAGGTGGCTGGCAGCTCTACAGTTTACCAGGCCACCATAGGTCGCTTACAGCTCTACATATTACCACGCCACCATAGGTGGCTGGCAGCTCTACATATTACCAGGCCACCATAGTTGGCTGGCAGATCCTAATATTACCAGGCCACCATAGGGGGCTGGAAGCTCTACATGTTACCAGGCCACCATAGGTGGCTGGTTGATCTACATATTACCAGGGCACCATAGGTGGCTGGCAGCTCTACATATTACCAGGCCACCATAGGTGGCTGGCAGCTCTACAGCTTACCAGGACACCATAGGTGGCTGGCAGCTTTACATATTACCAGGCCACCATAGGCGGCTGGCAGCTCTACATATTACCAGGCCACCATAGGTGCCTGGCAGCTCTACATGTTACCAGGCCACCATAGGTGGCTGGCAGCTCTACATATTACCAGGCCACCATAGGTGGCTGGCCGCTTTACATATTACCAGGCCACCATAGGTGTCTGGCAGCTCTACATATTACCAGGCCACCATAGGTGGCTGGCAGCTCTACATATTACCAGGCCACCATAGGTGGCTTGCAACTCTACATATTACCAGGCCACCATAGGTGGCTGGCAGTTCTACGTACTACCAGGCTACCATAGGTGGCTGGCAGCTCTACATACTACCAGGCCACCATAGGTGGCTGGCAGCTCTACATATTACCAGGCCACCATAGGTGGCTGGCAGCTTTACATATTACCAGGCCACCATAGGTGGCTGGCAGCTCTACATATTACCAGGCCACCATAGGTGGCTGGCAGCTTTACATATTACCAGGCCACCATAGGTGGCTGGCAGCTCTACATATTACCAGGCCACCATAGGTGGCTGGCAGCTCTACATATTACCAGGCCACCATAGGTGGCTGGCAGCTCTACATATTACCAGGCCACCATAAGTGGCTTGCAGCTCTACATATTACCAGGCCACCATAGGTGGCTGGCAGCTCTACTTATTACCAGGCCACCATAGGTGGCTGGCAGTTCTACAGGTTACCAGGCCACCATAGGTCGCTGGCAGCTCTACAGCTTACCAGGCCACCATAGGTGGCTGGCAGCTCTACATATTACCAGGCCACCATAGGTGGCTGGCAGCTCTATATATAACCAGGCCACCACAGGTGGCTGTCAGCTCTACATATTACCAGGCCACCATAGGTGGCTGGCAGCTCTACATACTACCAGGCTACCATAGGTGGCTGGCAGCTCTACATATTACCAGGCCACCATAGGTGGCTGCCAGCGCTACATACTACCAGGCCACCATAGGTGGCTGCCAGCTCTACATACTACCAGGCCACCATAGGTGGCTGGCAGCTCTCCAGCTTACCAGGCCACCACAGGTGGCTCACAGCTCTACATGTTACCAGGCCACCATAGGTGGCTGTCAGTTCCACATATTAAAAGGCCACCATAATTGGCTGGCAGCTCTGCATATTACCAGGCCACCATAGGTGGCTGGCAGCTCTGCATATTACCAGGCCACCATAGGTGACTGGCAGCTCTACATATTACCAGGCCACCATAGGTGGCTGTCAGCTCTACATATTACCAGGCCACCACAGGTGGCTGTCAGCTCTACATATTACCAGGCCACCATAATTGGCTGGCAGCTCTACATATTACCAGGCCTCCATAATTGGCTGGCAACTCTACATACTGCCAGGCCAACATAGGTGGCTGGCAGCTCTACATACTACCAGGCCACCAATGGTGGCTGGCAGCTCTACATACTACTAGGCCACTATAGGTGGCTGGCAGTTTTACATATTACCAGGCCACCATAGGTGGCTGGCAGCTCTGCATATTACCAGGCCACCATAGGTGGCTGGCAGCTCTACATATCACCAGGCAGCCATAGGTGGTTGGCAGCTCTACAGCTTACCAGGACACCATAGGTGGCTGGCAGCTTTACATATTACCAGCCCACCATAGGTGGCTTTCAGCTCTACATATTACCAGGCCACCATAGGTGGCTGGCAGTTCTACAGATTACCAGGCCACCATAGGTCGCTGGCAGCTCTACAGCTTACCAGGCCACCATAGGTGGCTGGCAGCTCTACATATTACCAGGCCACCATAGGTCGCTGGCAGCTCTACAGCTTGCCAGTTCTACAGCTTACCAGGCCACCATAGGTCGCTGGCAGCCCTACAGCTTACCAGGCCATCATAGGTGGGTGGCAGCTCTACATATTACCAGGCCACCATCGGTGGCTGTCGGCTCTACATATTACCAGGCCACCATAGGAGACTGGCAGCTCTACAGCTTACCAGGCCCCCATAGGTCGCTGGCAGCTCTACAGCTTACCAGGCCCCCATAAGTCGCTGGCAGCTCTACAGGTTACCAGGCCACCATAGGTGGCTGGCAGCTCTACATATTACCAGGCCACCATAGGTGGCTGGCAGCTCTACATATTACCAGGCCACCATAGGTGGCTGGCAGCTCTACATATTACCATACCACCATAGGTGGCTGGCAGCTCTACATATTACCAGGCCACCATAGGTGGCTGGCAGCTCTACATGTTACCAGGCCACCATAGGTGGCTGGCAGCTCTACAGTTTACCAGGCCACCATAGGTCGCTTGCAGCTCTACATATTACCACGCCACCATAGGTGGCTGGCAGCTCTGCATATTACCAGGCCACCATAGGTGGCTGCCAGCTCTACATACTACCAGGCCACCATAGGTGGCTGGCAGCTCTACAGCTTACCAGGACACCATAGGTGGCTGGCAGCTTTACATATTACCAGGCCACCATAGGTGGCTGGCAGCTCTACATATTACCAGGCCACCATAGGTGGCTGGCAGCTCTACAGTTTACCAGGCCACCATAGGTCGCTTACAGCTCTACATATTACCACGCCACCATAGGTGGCTGGCAGCTTTACATATTACCAGGCCACCATAGTTGGCTGGCAGATCCTAATATTACCAGGCCACCATAGGGGGCTGGAAGCTCTACAAGTTACCAGGCCACCATAGGTGGCTGGTTGCTCTACATATTACCAGGCCACCATAGGTGGCTGGCAGCTCTACATATTACCAGGCCACCATAGGTGGCTTGCAGCTCTACATATTACCAGGCCACCATAGGTGGCTGGCAGCTTTACATATTACCAGGCCACCATAGGTGGCTGGCAGCTCTACATATTACCAGGCCACCATAGGTGGCTGGCAGCTCTACATATTACCAGGCCACCATAGGTGGCTGGCAGCTCTACATATTACCAGGCCACCATAGGTGGCTGGCAGCTCTACATATTACCAGGCCACCATAGGTGGCTTGCAGCTCTACATATTACCAGGCCACCATAGGTGGCTGGCAGCTCTACGTACTACCAGGCTACCATAGGTGGCTGGCAGATCCTAATATTACCAGGCCACCATAGGTGGCTGGCAGCTCTACATATTACCAGGCCACCATAGGTGGCTGGCAGCTTTACATATTACCAGGCCACCATAGGTGGCTGGCAGCTCTACACATTACCAGGCCACCATAGGCGGCTGGCAGCTTTACATATTACCAGGCCACCATAGGTGGCTGGCAGCTCTACATATTACCAGGCCACCATAGGTGGCTGGCAGCTCTACATATTACCAGGCCACCATAGGTGGCTGGCAGCTCTACATATTACCAGGCCACCATAGGTGGCTTGCAGCTCTACATATTACCAGGCCACCATAGGTGGCTGGCAGCTCTACATATTACCAGGCCACCATAGGTGGCTGGCAGTTCTACAGCTTACCAGGCCACCATAGGTCGCTGGCAGCTCTACAGCTTACCAGGCCACCATAGGTGGCTGGCAGCTCTACATATTACCAGGCCACCATAGGTGGCTGGCAGCTCTACATATAACCAGGCCACCACAGGTGGCTGTCAGCTCTACATATTACCAGGTCACTATAGGTGGCTGGCAGCTCTACATACTACCAGGCTACCATAGGTGGCTGGCAGCTCTACATATTACCAGGCCACCATAGGTGACTGGCAGCTCTACATATTACCAGGCCACCAGAGGTGGCTGGCAGCTCTGCATATTACCAGGCCACCATAGGTGGCTGTCAGCTCTACATACTACCAGGCCACCATAGGTGGCTGGCAGCTCTACAGCTTACCAGGCCACCATAGGTGGCTCACAGCTCTACATGTTACCAGGCCACCATAGGTGGCTGTCAGTTCCACATATTAAAAGGCCACCATAATTGGCTGGCAGCTCTACATATTACCAGGCCACCATAATTGGCTGGCAGCTCTACATATTACCAGGCCTCCATAATTGGCTGGCAACTCTACATACTGCCAGGCCAACATAGGTGGCTGGCAGCTCTACATACTACCAGGCCACCAATGGTGGCTGGCAGCTCAACATACTACCAGGCCACTATAGGTGGCTGGCAGTTTTACATATTACCAGGCCACCATCGGTGGCTGGCAGCTCTGCATATTACCAGGCCACCATAGGTGGCTGGCAGCTCTACATATCACCAGGCAGCCATAGGTGGTTGGCAGCTCTACAGCTTACCAGGACACCCTAGGTGACTGGCAGCTCTACAGCTTACCAGGCCCCCATAGTTCGCTGGCAGCTTTACAGCTTACCAAGCCCCCATAAGTCGCTGGCAGCTCCACAGGTTACCAGGCCACCATAAGAGCTGCCAGCCACCTATGGTGGCCTGGTAATATGTAGAGCTGCCAGCCACCTATGGTGGCTTGGTATTATGTAGAGCTGCCAGTCACCTATGGTGGCCTGGTAACATGTAGAGCTTCCAGCCCCCTATGGTGGCCTGGTAATATGTAGGTCTGCCAGCCAACTATGGTGGCCTGGTAATATGTAGAGCTGCCAGCCACCTATGGTGGCCTGGTAAAATGTAGAGCTGCCACACCTATGGTGGCCTGGTAATTTGTAGAACTGCCAGCCACCAATGGTGGCCTGGTAATATGTAGAGCTGCCAGCCACCTATGGTGGCCTGGTAATATGCAGAGCTGCCAGCCACCTATGGTGGCCTGGTAATATGTAAAACTGCCAGCCACCTATGGTGGCCTGGTGTTATGTAGAGCTGCCAGCCACCATTGGTGGCCTGGTAGTATGTAGAGCTGCCAGCCACCTATGTTGGCCTGGCAGTATGTAGAGTTGCCAGCCAATTATGGAGGCCTGGTAATATGTAGAGCTGCCGGCCAATTATGGTGGCCTTTTAATATGTGGAACTGGCAGCCACATATGGTGGCCTGGTAACATGTAGAGCTGTGAGCCACCTATGGTGGCCTGGTAAGCTGTAGAGCTGCCAGCCACCTATGGTGGCCTGGTGGTATGTAGAGCTGGCAGCCACCTATGGTGGCCTGGTAATATGCAGAGCTGCCAGCCACCTCCGATGGCCTGGTAATATTTAGAGCTGCCAGTCACCTATGGTGGCCTGGTAATATGTAGAGCTGCCAGCCACCTATGGTAGCCTGGTAGTATGTAGAGCTGCCAGCCACCTATGGTAGCCTGGTAATATGTAGAGCTGACAGCCACCTGTGGTGGCCTGGTTATATGTAGAGCTGCCAGCCACCTATGGTGGCCTGGTAAAATGTAGAGCTGCCAGCCACCTATGGTGGCCTGGTTAGCTGTAGAGCTGCCAGCGACCTATGGTGGCCTGGTAAGCTGTAGAACTGCCAGCCATCTATGGTGGCCTGGTAATATGCATAGCTGAAAGCGACCTATGGTGGCCTGGTAAGCTGTAGAGCTGCCAGCCACCTATGGTGGCCTGGTAATATGTAGAGCTGCCAGTCACCTATGGTGGCCTGGTAATATGCAGGGCTGCCAGCCACCTATGGTGGCCTGGTAATATGAAGAGCTGCCGGCCACCTATGGTGGCCTGGTTATATGTAGAGCTGCCAGCCACCTATGGTGGCCTGGTAATATGTAGAGCTGCCAGCCACCTATGGTGGCCTGGTAATATGTAAAGCTGCCAGCCACTTATGGTGGCCTGGTAATATGTAGAGCTGCCAGCCACTTATGGTGGCCTGGTAACATGTAGAGCTGCCAGCCACCTATGTTGGCCTGGTAATATGTAGAGCTGCCAGCCACCTATGGTGGCCTGGTAATATGTAGAGCTGCCAGCCCCCTATGGTGGCCTGGTAATATGTAAAGCTGCCAGCCACCATAGGTGGCCTGGTAATATGTAGAGCTGCCAGCCACCTATGGTGGCCTGGTAATATGTAGAGCTGCCAGCCACCTATTGTGGCCTGGTAACATGTAGAGCTGCCAGCCACCTATGGTAGCCTGGTAGTACGTAGAGCTGCCAGCCACCTATGGTGGCCTGGTAATATGTAGAGCTGCCAGCCACCTATGGTGGCCTGGTAATATGTAAAGCTGCCAGCCACCTATGGTGTCCTGGTAAGCTGTAGAGCTGCCAGCCATCTATGGTGGCCTGGTAGTATGTAGAGCTGCCAGCCACCTATGGTGGCCTGGTGATATGTAGAGCTGCCAGCCACCAGGACACCATAGGTGGCTGGCAGCTCTACATACTACCAGGCCACCATAGGTGGCTGGCAGCTCTACAGCTTACCAAGACACCATAGGTGGCTGGCAGCTTTACATATTACCAGGCCACCATAGGTGGCTGGCAGCTCTACATATTACCAGGCCACCATAGGTGGCTGGCAGCTCTACATGTTACCAGGCCACAATAGGTGGCTGGCAGCTCTACATATTACCAGGCCACCATAGGTGGCTGGCAGCTCTACATATTACCAGGCCACCTATGGTGGCTGGCAGCTCTACATATTACCAGGCCACCATAGGTGGCTGGCAGCTCTACATATAACCAGGCCACCATAGGTGGCTGGCAGCTCTACAGCTTACCAAGACACCATAGGTGGCTGGCAGCTTTACATATTACCAGGCCACCATAGGTGGCTGGCAGCTCTACATATTACCAGGCCACCATAGGTGGCTGGCAGCTCTACAGATTACCAGGCCACCATAGGCCGCTTACAGCTCTACATATTACCACGCCACCATAGGTGGCTGGCAGCTCTACATATTACCAGGCCACCATAGTTGGCTGGCAGATCCTAATATTACCAGGCCACCATAGGGGGCTGGAAGCTCTACATGTTGCCAGGCCACCATAGGTGGCTGGCTGCTCTACATATTACCAGGCCACCATAGGTGGCTGGCAGCTCTACATATTACCAGGCCACCATAGGTGGCTGGCAGCTCTACAGCTTACCAGGACACCATAGGTGGCTGGCAGCTTTACATATTACCAGGCCACCATAGGTGGCTGGCAGCTCTACATATTACCAGGCCACCATAGGTGGCTGGCAGCTCTACATGTTACCAGGCCACCAGAGGTGGCTGGCAGCTCTACATACTACCAGGCCACCATAGGTGGCTGGCAGCTATACATATTACCAGGCCACCATAGGTGGCTGGCAGCTCTACATATTACCAGGCCACCATAGGTGGCTGGCAGCTTTACATATTGCCAGGCCACCATAGGTGGCTGGCAGCTCTACATATTACCAGGCCACCATAGGTGGCCGGCAGCTCTTCATATTACCAGGCCACCATAGGTGGCTGGCAGCCCTGCATATTACCAGGCCACCATAGGTGGCTTGCAGCTCTACATATTACCAGGCCACCATAGATGGCTGGCAGCTCTACGTACTACCAGGCTACCATAGGTGGCTGGCAGCTCTACATATTACCAGGCCACCATAGGTGGCTTGCAGCTCTACATATTACCAGGCCACCATAGGTGGCTGGCAGCTTTACATATTACCAGGCCACCATAGGTGGCTGGCAGCTCTACATATTACCAGGCCACCATAGGTGGCTGGCAGCTCTACATATTACCAGGCCACCATAGGTGGCTGGCAGCTCTACATATTACCAGGCCACCATAGGTGGCTGGCAGCTCTACATATTACCAGGCCACCATAGGTGGCTGGCAGCTCTACATATTACCAGGCCACCATAGGTGGCTTGCAGCTCTACATATTACCTGGCCACCATAGGTGGCTGGCAGCTCTACGTACTACCAGGCTACCATAGGTGGCTGGCAGCTCTACATATTACCAGGCCACCATAGGTGGCTGGCAGCTCTACATATTACCAGGCCACCATAGGTGGCTGGCAGCTTTACATATTACCAGGCCACCATAGGTGGCTGGCAGCTCTACATATTACCAGGCCACCATAGGCGGCTGGCGGCTTTACATATTACCAGGCCACCATAGGTGGCTGGCAGCTCTACATATTACCAGGCCACCATAGGTGGCTGGCAGCTCTACATATTACCAGGCCACCATAGGTGGCTGGCAGCTCTACATATTACCAGGCCACCATAGGTGGCTTGCAGCTCTACATATTACCAGGCCACCATAGGTGGCTGGCAGCTCTACATATTACCAGGCCACCATAGGTGGCTTGCAGCTCTACATATTACCAGGCCACCATAGGTGGCTGGCAGCTTTACATATTACCAGGCCACCATAGGTGGCTGGCAGCTCTACATATTACCAGGCCACCATAGGTGGTTGGCAGCTCTACATATTACCAGGCCACCATAGGTGGCTGGCAGCTCTACATATTACCAGGCCACCATAGGTGGCTGGCAGCTCTACATATTACCAGGCCACCATAGGTGGCTGGCAGCTCTACATATTACCAGGCCACCATAGGTGGCTTGCAGCTCTACATATTACCTGGCCACCATAGGTGGCTGGCAGCTCTACGTACTACCAGGCTACCATAGGTGGCTGGCAGCTCTACATATTACCAGGCCACCATAGGTGGCTGGCAGCTCTACATATTACCAGGCCACCATAGGTGGCTGGCAGCTCTACATATTACCAGGCCACCATAGGTGGCTGGCAGTTCTACAGATTACCAGGCCACCATAGGTCGCTGGCAGCTCTACAGCTTACCAGGCCACCATAGGTGGCTGGCAGCTCTACATATTACCAGGCCACCATAGGTGGCTGGCAGCTCTACATATAACCAGGCCACCACAGGTGGCTGTCAGCTCTACATATTACCAGGCCACCATAGGTGGCTGGCAGCTCTACATACTACCAGGCTACCATAGGTGGCTGGCAGCTCTACATATTACCAGGCCACCATAGGTGACTGGCAGCTCTACATATTACCAGGCCACCAGAGGTGGCTGGCAGCTCTGCATATTACCAGGCCACCATAGGTGGCTGTCAGCTCTACATATTACCAGGCCACCATAGGTGGCTGGCAGCTCTACATGTTACCAGGTCACCATAGATGGCTGGCAGCTCTAAAGCTTACCAGGCCAACATATGTAGGTGGCTGGCAGCTCTACAGCTTGCCAGGCTACCATAGGTGACTGGCAGCTCTACATATTACCAGGCCACCATAGGTCGCTGGCAGATCTACAACTTACCAGGCCACCATAGGTGACTGGCAGCTCTACATATAACCAGGCCACCATAGTTGGCTGGCAGATCCTAATATTACCAGGCCACCATAGGGGGCTGGAAGCACTACATGTTACCAGGCCACCATAGGTGGCTGGCAGCTCTACATATTACCAGGCCACCATAGGTGGCTTGCAGCTCTACATATTACCAGGCCACCATAGGTGGCTTGCAGCTCTACATATTACCTGGCCACCATAGGTGGCTGGCAGCTCTACGTACTACCAGGCTACCATAGGTGGCTGGCAGCTCTACATATTACCAGGCCACCATAGGTGGCTGGCAGCTCTACATATTACCAGGCCACCATAGGTGGCTGGCAGCTTTACATATTACCAGGCCACCATAGGTGGCTGGCAGCTCTACATATTACCAGGCCACCATAGGCGGCTGGCAGCTTTACATATTACCAGGCCACCGTAGGTGGCTGGCAGCTCTACATATTACCAGGCCACCATAGGTGGCTGGCAGCTCTACATATTACCAGGCCACCATAGGTGGCTGGCAGCTCTACATATTACCAGGCCACCATAGGTGGCTTGCAGCTCTACATATTACCAGGCCACCATAGGTGGCTGGCAGCTCTACATATTACCAGGCCACCATAGGTGGCTTGCAGCTCTACATATTACCTGGCCACCATAGGTGGCTGGCAGCTCTACGTACTACCAGGCTACCATAGGTGGCTGGCAGCTCTACATATTACCAGGCCACCATAGGTGGCTGGCAGCTCTACATATTACCAGGCCACCATAGGTGGCTGGCAGCTCTACATATTACCAGGCCACCATAGGTGGCTGGCAGTTCTACAGATTACCAGGCCACCATAGGTGGCTGGCAGTTCTACAGATTACCAGGCCACCATAGGTCGCTGGCAGCTCTACAGCTTACCAGGCCACCATAGGTGGCTGGCAGCTCTACATATTACCAGGCCACCATAGGTGGCTGGCAGCTCTACATATAACCAGGCCACCACAGGTGGCTGTCAGCTCTACATATTACCAGGCCACCATAGGTGGCTGGCAGCTCTACATACTACCAGGCTACCATAGGTGGCTGGCAGCTCTACATATTACCAGGCCACCATAGGTGACTGGCAGCTCTACATATTACCAGGCCACCAGAGGTGGCTGGCAGCTCTGCATATTACCAGGCCACCATAGGTGGCTGTCAGCTCTACATATTACCAGGCCACCATAGGTGGCTGGCAGCTCTACATGTTACCAGGTCACCATAGGTGGCTGGCAGCTCTACATATTACCAGGCCACCATAGGTGGCTGGCAATTCTACATATTACCAGGCCACCAGGGGTGGCTGGCAGCTCTGCATATTACCAGGCCACCATAGGTGGCTGCCAGCTCTACATACTACCAGGCCACCATAGGTGGCTGGCAGCTCTACAGCTTACCAAGACACCATAGGTGGCTGGCAGCTTTACATATTACCAGGCCACCATAGGTGGCTGGCAGCTCTACATATTACCAGGCCACCATAGGTGGCTGGCAGCTCTACAGTTTGCCAGGCCACCATAGGCCGCTTACAGCTCTACATATTACCACGCCACCATAGGGGGCTGGCAGCTCTACATATTACCAGGCCACCATAGTTGGCTGGCAGATCCTAATATTACCAGGCCACCATAGGGGGCTGGAAGCTCTACATGTTACCAGGCCACCATAGGTGGCTGGCTGCTCTACATATTACCAGGCCACCATAGGTGGCTGGCAGCTCTACATATTACCAGGCCACCATAGGTGGCTGGCAGCTCTACAGCTTACCAGGACACCATAGGTGGCTGGCAGCTTTACATATTACCAGGCCACCATAGGTGGCTGGCAGCTCTACATATTACCAGGCCACCATAGGTGGCTGGCAGCTCTACATGTTACCAGGCCACCATAGGTGGCTGGCAGCTCTACATATTACCAGGCCACCATAGGTGGCTGGCAGCTTTACATATTACCAGGCCACCATAGGTGGCTGGCAGCTCTACATATTACCAGGCCACCATAGGTGGCTGTTAGCTTTACATATTACCAGGCCACCATAGGTGGCTGGCAGCTCTACATATTACCAGGCCACCATAGGTGGCCGGCAGCTCTTCATATTACCAGGCCACCATAGGTGGCTGGCAGCCCTGCATATTACCAGGCCACCATAGGTGGCTTGCAGCTCTACATATTACCAGGCCACCATAGGTGGCTGGCAGGTCTACGTACTACCAGGCTACCATAGGTGGCTGGCAGCTCTACATATTACCTGGCCACCATAGGTGGCTTGCAGCTCTACATATTACCAGGCCACCATAGGTGGCTGGCAGCTTTACATATTACCAGGCCACCATAGGTGGCTGGCAGCTCTATATATTACCAGGCCACCATAGGTGGCTGGCAGCTCTACATATTACCAGGCCACCATAGGTGGCTGGCAGCTCTACATATTACCAGGCCACCATAGGTGGCTGGCAGCTCTACATATTACCAGGCCACCATAGGTGGCTGGCAGCTCTACATATTACCAGGCCACCATAGGTGGCTTGCAGCTCTACATATTACCTGGCCACCATGGGTGGCTGGCAGCTCTACGTACTACCAGGCTACCATAGGTGGCTGGCAGCTCTACATATTACCAGGCCACCATAGGTGGCTGGAAGCTCTACATATTACCAGGCCACCATAGGTGGCTGGCAGCTTTACATATTACCAGGCCACCATAGGTGGCTGGCAGCTCTACATATTACCAGGCCACCATAGGCGGCTGGCAGCTTTACATATTACCAGGCCACCATAGGTGGCTGGCAGATCTACATACTACCAGGCCACCATAGGTGGCTGGCAGCTCTACATATTACCAGGCCACCATAGGTGGCTGGCAGCTCTACATATTACCAGGCCACCATAGGTGGCTTGCAGCTCTACATATTACCAGGCCACCATAGGTGGCTGGCAGCTCTACATATTACCAGGCCACCATAGGTGGCTGGCAGTTCTACAGATTACCAGGCCACCATAGGTCGCTGGCAGCTCTACATACTACCAGGCCACCATAGGTGGCTAGCAGCTCTACAGCTTACCAAGACACCATAGGTGGCTGGCAGCTTTACATATTACCAGGCCACCATAGGTGGCTGGCAGCTCTACATATTACCAGGCCACCATAGGTGGCTGGCAGCTCTACAGTTTACCAGGCCACCATAGGCCGCTTACAGCTCTACATATTACCACGCCACCATAGGTGGCTGGCAGCTCTACATATTACCAGGCCACCATAGTTGGCTGGCAGATCCTAATATTACCAGGCCACCATAGGTGGCTGGCAACTCTACATATTACCAGGCCACCATAGGTGGCCGGCAGCTCTACATGTTACCAGGCCACAATAGGTGGCTGGCAGCTCTACATATTACCAGGCCACCATAGGGGGCTGGCAGCTCTACATATTACCAGGCCTCTATAGGTGGCTGGCAGCTCTACATATTACCAGGCCAACATAGGTGGTAAAGCTATGTAAAGCTGCCAGCCACCTATGGTGGCCTGGTAATATGTAGAGCTGCCAGCCACCTATGGTGGCCTGGTAACATGTAGAGCTGCCGGCCACCTATGGTGGCCTGGTAATATGTAGAGCTGCCAGCCACCTATGGTTTCCTGGTAATATGTAGAGCTGCCAGCCACCTATGGTGGCCTGGTAATATGTAAAGCTGCCAGCCACCTATGGTGGCCTGGTAATATGTAGAGCTGCCAGCCATCTATGGTGGCCTGGTAACATGTAGAGCTGCCAGCCAACTATGGTGGCCTGGTAATATGTAGAGCTGCCAGCCACCTATGGTGGCGTGATAATATGTAGAGCTGTAAGCGGCCTATGGTGGCCTGGTAAACTGTAGAGCTGCCAGCCACCTATGGTGGCCTGGTAATATGTAGAGCTGCCAGCCACCTATGGTGGCCTGGTAATATGTAAAGCTGCCAGCCACCTATGGTGGCCTGGTAATATGTAGAGCTGCCAGCCACCTATGGTGGCCTGGTAATATGTAAAGCTGCCAGCCACCTATGGTAGCCTGGTAGTACGTAGAGCTGCCAGCCACCTATGGTGGCCTGGTAATATGTAGAGCTGCCAGCCACCTATGGTGGCCTGGTAATATGTAGAGATGCCAGCTACCTACGGTGGCCTGGTAATATGTAGAGCTGCCAGCCACCTATGGTGGCCTGGTAACATGTAGAGCTGCCAGCCACCTATGGTGGCCTGGTAATATATAGAGCTGTCAGCCACCTATGGTGGCCTGGTAATATGTAGAGATGCCAGCCACCTATGGTGGCCTGGTAATATGTAAAGCTGCCAGCCACCTATGGTGTCCTGGTAAGCTGTAGAGCTGCCAGCCACCTATGATGGCCTGGTAATATGTAGAGCTGCCAGCCACCTATGGTGGCCTGGTAATATGTAGAGCTGCCAGCCACCTCTGCCAGCCACCTATTGTGGCCTGGTAACATGTAGAGCTTCCAGCCCCCTATGGTGGCCTGGTAATATGTAGGTCTGCCAGCCAACTATGGTGGCCTGGTAATATGTAGAGCTGCCAGCCACCTATGGTGGCCTGGTAAAATGTAGAGCTGCCAGCCACCTATGGTGGCCTGGTAATATGTAGAACTGCCAGCCACCAATGGTGGCCTGGTAATATGTAGAGCTGCCAGCCACCTATGGTGGCCTGGTGATATGTAGAGCTGCCAGCCACCAGGACACCATAGGTGGCTGGCAGCTCTACATATTACCAGGCCACCATAAGTGGCTGGCAGCTCTACAGCTTGCCAGGCCACCACAGGTGGCTCTCTGCTTTACACCTTACCAGGCCACCATATGTGGCTGGCAGCTCTACACATTAGCAGGCCACCATAGGTGGCTGGCAGCTTACATATTACCAGGCCACCATAGGTGGCTGGCAGCTCTATAGCTTACCAGGCCACCATAGGTGGCTGGCAGCTCTATATATTACCAGGCCACAATAGGTGACTGGCAGCTCTACAGCTTACCTGGCCACCATAGGTGGCTGACAGCTCTACATATTACCAGGCCACTATAGGTGGCTGCCAGCTCTACAGCTTACCAGGCCACCATAGGTGGCTGGCAGCTCTATATATTACCAGGCCACAATAGGTGACTGGCAGCTCTACAGCTTACCTGACCACCATAGGTGGCTGACAGCTCTACATATTACCAGGCCAACATAGGTGACTGGCAGCTCTACATATTACCAAGCCACCATAGGTGGCTGGCAGCTCTACATATTACCAGGCCACCATAGGTGGCTGGCATTTCTACATATTACCGGGCCACCATAGGTGGTTGGCAGCTCTACATATTACCAGGCCACCATAGGTGGCTGGCAGCTCTACATATTACCAGGCCACCATAGGTGGCTGGCAGCTCTACAGCTTACCAAGCCACCATAGGTGACTGGCAGCTCTACATATTACCAGGCCACCATATGTGGCTGGCAGATCTACAGCTTACCAGGCCAACATATGTAGGTGGCTGGCAGCCCTATAGCTTACCATCCCACCAAAGGTGGCTGGCAACTCTATAGCTTACCAGACCACCATAGATGGCTGGCAGCTCTACAGCTTACCAGGCCACCATAGGTGGCTGGCAGCTCTACTGCTTACCAAGCCACCATAGGTGACTGGCAGCTCTACATATTACCAGGCCACCATATCTGGCTGGCAGATCTACAGCTTACCAGGCCAACATATGTAGGTGGCTGGCAGCCCTATAGCTTACCAGGCCACCAAAGGTGGCTGGCAACTCTATAGCTTACCAGATCACCATAGATGGCTGGCAGCTCTAAAGCTTACCAGGCCAACATATGTAGGTGGCTGGCAGCTCTACAGCTTGCCAGGCTACCATAGGTGACTGGCAGCTCTACATATTACCAGGCCACCATAGGTCGCTGGCAGCTCTACAACTTACCAGGCCACCATAGGTGACTGGCAGCTCTACATATTACCAGGCCACCATAGGTGGCTGGCAGCTCTACAGCTTACCAGGCCACCATAGATGGCTAGCAGCTCTATAGCTTACCAGGCCACCATAGATGGCTGGCAGCTCTAAAGCTTACCAGGCCAACATATGTAGGTGGCTGGCAGCTTTACATATTACCAGGCCACCATAGGTGGCTGGCTGCTCTACAGCTTACCAAGCCACCATAGGTGACTGGCAGCTCTACATATTACCAGGCCACGATATGTGGCTGGCATATCTACAGCTTACCAGGCCAACATATGTAGGTGGCTGGCAGCCCTATAGCTTACCAGGTCACCAAAGGTGGCTGGCAGCTCTGCATATTAGCAGGCCACCATAGGTGACTTCCAGCTCTACATACTACCAGCCCACCATAGGTGGCTTCCAGCTCTACATACTACCAAGCCACCATAGGTGGCTTGCAGCTCTACAGCTTACCAGGCCACCATAGGTCGCTGGCAGCTCTACAGCTTACCAGGCCCCCATAGGTCGCTGGCAGTTCTACAGCTTACCAGGCCACCATAGGTGGCTGGCAGCTCTACATATTACCAGGCCACCATAGGTGGGTGGCAGCTCTACATATTACCAGGCCACCATAGGTGGCCTGCAACTCTACAGCTTACCAGGCCACCATAGGTGGCTGGCAGCTCTACAGCTTACCAGGCCACCATAGGTGGCTTGCAGCTCTACAGCTTACCAGGCCACCATAGGTCGCTGGCAGCTCTACAGCTTACCAGGCCCCCATAGGTCGCTGGCAGTTCTACAGCTTACCAGGCCACCATAGGTGGCTGGCAGCTCTACATATTACCAGGCCACCATAGGTGGGTGGCAGCTCTACAGCTTACCAGACCACCATTGGTGGCTTGCAGCTCTACAGCTTACCAGGCCACCATAGGTCGCTGGCAGCTCTACAGCTTACCAGGCCCCCATAGGTCGCTGGCAGTTCTACAGCTTACCAGGCCACCATAGGTGGCTGGCAGCTCTACATATTACCAGGCCACCATAGGTGGGTGGCAGCTCTACATATTACCAGGCCACTATAGGTGGCTGTCGGCTCTACAGATTACCACGCCACCATAGGTGGCTGGCAGTTTTACATATTACCACGCCACCATAGGTGGCTGGCAGCTCTACAGCTTACCAGGCCCCCATAGGTCGCTGGCAGTTCTACAGCTTACCAGGCCACCATAGGTGGCTGGCAGCTCTACATATTACCAGGCCACCATAGGTGGGCGGCAGCTCTACATATTACCAGGCCACCATAGGTGGCTGTCGGCTCTACATATTACCAGGCCACCATAGGTGGCTTGCAGCTCTACAGCTTACCAGGCCACCATAGGTCGCTGGCAGCTCTACAGCTTACCAGGCCACTATAGGTGGCTTGCAGCTCTACAGCTTACCAGGCCACCATAGGTCGCTGGCAGTTCTACAGCTTACCAGGCCACCATAGGTGGCTGGCAGCTCTACATATTACCAGGCCACCATAGGTGGCCTGCAACTCTACAGCTTACCAGGCCACCATAGGTGGCTGGCAGCTCTACAGCTTACCAGGCCACCATAGGTGGCTTGCAGCTCTACAGCTTACCAGGCCACCATAGGTCGCTGGCAGCTCTACAGCTTACCAGGCCCCCATAGGTCGCTGGCAGTTCTACAGCTTACCAGGCCACCATAGGTGGCTGGCAGCTCTACATATTACCAGGCCACCATAGGTGGGTGGCAGCTCTACAGCTTACCAGACCACCATAGGTGGCTTGCAGCTCTACAGCTTACCAGGCCACCATAGGTCGCTGGCAGCTCTACAGCTTACCAGGCCCCCATAGGTCGCTGGCAGTTCTACAGCTTACCAGGCCACCATAGGTGGCTGGCAGCTCTACATATTACCAGGCCACCATAGGTGGGTGGCAGCTCTACATATTACCAGGCCACTATAGGTGGCTGTCGGCTCTACAGATTACCACGCCACCATAGGTGGCTGGCAGTTTTACATATTACCAGGCCACCATAGGTGGCTGGCAGCTCTACAGCTTACCAGGCCCCCATAGGTCGCTGGCAGTTCTACAGCTTACCAGGCCACCATAGGTGGCTGGCAGCTCTACATATTACCAGGCCACCATAGGTGGTTGGCAGCTCTACATATTACCAGGCCGCCATAGGTGGCTGGCAGCTCTATATATTAACAGGCCACCATAGGTGGCTGGCAGCTCTACATGTTACCAGGCCACAATAGGTGGCTGGCAGCTCTACGTATTACCAGGCCACCATAGGTGGCTGGCAGCTCTACATATTACCAGGCCACCATAGGTGGCTTGCAGCTCTACATATTACCAGGCCACCATAGGTGGCTGGCAGCTCTACATATTACCAGGCCACCATAGGTGGCTGGCAGTTCTACAGCTTACCAGGCCACCATAGGTCGCTGGCAGCTCTACAGCTTACCAGGCCACCATAGGTGGCTGGCAGCTCTACATATTACCAGGCCACCATAGGTGGCTGGCAGCTCTACATATAACCAGGCCACCACAGGTGGCTGTCAGCTCTACATATTACCAGGTCACTATAGGTGGCTGGCAGCTCTACATACTACCAGGCTACCATAGGTGGCTGGCAGCTCTACATATTACCAGGCCACCATAGGTGACTGGCAGCTCTACATATTACCAGGCCACCAGAGGTGGCTGGCAGCTCTGCATATTACCAGGCCACCATAGGTGGCTTTCAGCTCTACATACTACCAGGCCACCATAGGTGGCTGGCAGCTCTACAGCTTACCAGGCCACCATAGGTGGCTCACAGCTCTACATGTTACCAGGCCACCATAGGTGGCTGTCAGTTCCACATATTAAAAGGCCACCATAATTGGCTGGCAGCTCTACATATTACCAGGCCACCATAATTGGCTGGCAGCTCTACATATTACCAGGCCTCCATAATTGGCTGGCAACTCTACATACTGCCAGGCCAACATAGGTGGCTGGCAGCTCTACATACTACCAGGCCACCAATGGTGGCTGGCAGCTCGAACATACTACCAGGCCACTATAGGTGGCTGGCAGTTTTACATATTACCAGGCCACCATCGGTGGCTGGCAGCTCTGCATATTACCAGGCCACCATAGGTGGCTGGCTGCTCTACATATCACCAGGCAGCCATAGGTGGTTGGCAGCTCTACAGCTTACCAGGACACCCTAGGTGACTGGCAGCTCTACAGCTTACCAGGCCCCCATAGTTCGCTGGCAGCTCTACAGCTTACCAAGCCCCCATAAGTCGCTGGCAGCTCCACAGGTTACCAGGCCACCATAAGAGCTGCCAGCCACCTATGGTGGCCTGGTAATATGTAGAGCTGCCAGCCACCTATGGTGGCTTGGTATTATGTAGAGCTGCCAGTCACCTATGGTGGCCTGGTAACATGTAGAGCTTCCAGCCCCCTATGGTGGCCTGGTAATATGTAGGTCTGCCAGCCAACTATGGTGGCCTGGTAATATGTAGAGCTGCCAGCCACCTATGGTGGCCTGGTAATATGTAAAGCTGCCAGCCACCTATGGTGGCCTGGTAATATGTAGAGCTGCCAGCCACCTATGGTGGCCTGGTAATATGTAGAGCTGCCAGCCACCTATTCTGGCCTGGTAACATGTAGAGCTGCCAGCCACCTATGGTGGCCTGTTAATATATAGAGCTGCCAGCCACCTATGGCGGCCTGGTAATATGTAGAGCTGCCAACCACCTATGGTGGCCTGGTAATATGTAAAGCTGCCAGCCACCTATGGTGTCCTGGTAAGCTGTAGAGCTGCCAGCCATCTATGGTGGCCTGGTAGTATGTAGAGCTGCCAGCCACCTATGGTGGCCTGGTGATATGTAGAGCTGCCAGCCACCAGGACACCATAGGTGGCTGGCAGCTCTACATATTACCATGCCATCATAGGTGGCTGGCAGCTCTGCATATTACCAGGCCACCATAGGTGGCTGCCAGCTCTACATACAACCAGGCCACCATAGGTGGCTGGCAGCTCTACAGCTTACCAAGACACCATAGGTGGCTGGCAGCTTTACATATTACCAGGCCACCATAGGTGGCTGGCAGCTCTACATATTACCAGGCCAACATGGGTGGCTGGCAGTTCTAAAGATTGCCAGGCCACCATAGGTCGCTGGCAGCTCTACAGCTTACCAGGCCACCATAGGTGGCTGGCAGCTCTACATATTACCAGGCCACCATAGGTCGCTGGCAGCTCTACAGCTTGCCAGTTCTACAGCTTACCAGGCCACCATAGGTCGCTGGCAGCCCTACAGCTTACCAGGCCACCATAGGTGGGTGGCAGCTCTACATATTACCAGGCCACCATCGGTGGCTGTCGGCTCTACATATTACCAGGCCACCATAGGAGACTGGCAGCTCTACAGCTTACCAGGCCCCCATAGGTCGCTGGCAGCTCTACAGCTTACCAGGCCCCCATAAGTCGCTGGCAGCTCTACAGGTTACCAGGCCACCATAGGTGGCTGGCAGCTCTACATATTACCAGGCCACCATAGGTGGCTGGCAGCTCTACATATTACCAGGCCACCATAGGTGGCTGGCAGCTCTACATATTACCATACCACCATAGGTGGCTGGCAGCTCTACATATTACCAGGCCACCATAGGTGGCTTGCAACTCTACATATTACCAGGCCACCATAGGTGGCTGGCAGCTCTACGTACTACCAGGCTACCATAGGTGGCTGGCAGCTCTACATACTACCAGGCCACCATAGGTGGCTGGCAGCTCTACATATTACCAGGCCACCATAGGTCGCTGGCAGCTCTACAGCTTGCCAGTTCTACAGCTTACCAGGCCACCATAGGTCGCAGGCAGCCCTACAGCTTACCAGGCCACCATAGGTGGGTGGCAGCTCTACATATTACCAGGCCACCATCGGTGGCTGTCGGCTCTACATATTACCAGGCCACCATAGGAGACTGGCAGCTCTACAGCTTACCAGGCCCCCATAGGTCGCTGGCAGCTCTACAGCTTACCAGGCCCCCATAAGTCGCTGGCAGCTCTACAGGTTACCAGGCCACCATAGGTGGCTGGCAGCTCTACATATTACCAGGCCACCATAGGTGGCTGGCAGCTCTACATATTACCAGGCCACCATAGGTGGCTGGCAGCTCTACATGTTACCAGGCCACCATAGGTGGCTGGCAGCTCTACAGTTTACCAGGCCACCATAGGTCGCTTGCAGCTCTACATATTACCACGCCACCATAGGTGGCTGGCAGCTCTGCATATTACCAGGCCACCATAGGTGGCTGCCAGCTCTACATACTACCAGGCCACCATAGGTGGCTGGCAGCTCTACAGCTTACCAGGACACCATAGGTGGCTGGCAGCTTTACATATTACCAGGCCACCATAGGTGGCTGGCAGCTCTACATATTACCAGGCCACCATAGGTGGCTGGCAGCTCTACAGTTTACCAGGCCACCATAGGTCGCTTACAGCTCTACATATTACCACGCCACCATAGGTGGCTGGCAGCTCTACATATTACCAGGCCACCATAGTTGGCTGCCAGATCCTAATATTACCAGGCCACCATAGGGGGCTGGAAGCTCTACATGTTACCAGGCCACCATAGGTGGCTGGTTGATCTACATATTACCAGGCCACCATAGGTGGCTGGCAGCTCTACATATTACCAGGCCACCATAGGTGGCTGGCAGCTCTACAGCTTACCAGGACACCATAGGTGGCTGGCAGCTTTACATATTACCAGGCCACCATAGGCGGCTGGCAGCTCTACATATTACCAGGCCACCATAGGTGGCTGGCAGCTCTACATGTTACCAGGCCACCATAGGTGGCTGGCAGCTCTACATATTACCAGGCCACCATAGGTGGCTGGCCGCTTTACATATTACCAGGCCACCATAGGTGTCTGGCAGCTCTACATATTACCAGGCCACCATAGGTGGCTGGCAGCTCTACATATTACCAGGCCACCATAGGTGGCTTGCAACTCTACATATTACCAGGCCACCATAGGTGGCTGGCAGCTCTACGTACTACCAGGCTACCATAGGTGGCTGGCAGCTCTACATACTACCAGGCCACCATAGGTGGCTGGCAGCTCTACATATTACCAGGCCACCATAGGTGGCTGGCAGCTTTACATATTACCAGGCCACCATAGGTGGCTGGCAGCTCTACATATTACCAGGCCACCATAGGTGGCTGGCAGCTTTACATATTACCAGGCCACCATAGGTGGCTGGCAGCTCTACATATTACCAGGCCACCATAGGTGGCTGGCAGCTCTACATATTACCAGGCCACCATAGGTGGCTGGCAGCTCTACATATTACCAGGCCACCATAGGTGGCTTGCAGCTCTACATATTACCAGGCCACCATAGGTGGCTGGCAGCTCTACTTATTACCAGGCCACCATAGGTGGCTGGCAGTTCTACAGCTTACCAGGCCACCATAGGTCGCTGGCAGCTCTACAGCTTACCAGGCCACCATAGGTGGCTGGCAGCTCTACATATTACCAGGCCACCATAGGTGGCTGGCAGCTCTACATATAACCAGGCCACCACAGGTGGCTGTCAGCTCTACATATTATCAGGCCACCATAGGTGGCTGGCAGCTCTACATACTACCAGGCTACCATAGGTGGCTGGCAGCTCTACATATTACCAGGCCACCATAGGTGGCTGGCAGCTCTCCAGCTTACCAGGCCACCATAGGTGGCTCACAGCTCTACATGTTACCAGGCCACCATAGGTGGCTGTCAGTTCCACATATTAAAAGGCCACCATAATTGGCTTGCCAGCTCTGCATATTACCAGGCCACCATAGGTGGCTGGCAGCTCTGCATATTACCAGGCCACCATAGGTGGCTGTCAGCTCTACATATTACCAGGCCACCACAGGTGGCTGTCAGCTCTACATATTACCAGGCCACCATAGGTGGCTGGCAGCTCTACAGCTTACCAGGCCACCATAGGTCGCTTTCAGCTCTACATATTACCAGGCCACCATAATTGGCTGGCAGCTCTACATATTACCAGGCCTCCATAATTGGCTGGCAACTCTACATACTGCCAGGCCAACATAGGTGGCTGGCAGCTCTACATACTACCAGGCCACCAATGGTGGCTGGCAGCTCTACATACTACTAGGCCACTATAGGTGGCTGGCAGTTTTACATATTACCAGGCCACCATAGGTGGCCGGCAGCTCTGCATATTACCAGGCCACCATAGGTGGCTGGCAGCTCTACATATCACCAGGCAGCCATAGGTGGTTGGCAGCTCTACAGCTTACCAGGACACCATAGGTGGCTGGCAGCTTTACATATTACCAGGCCACCATAGGTGGCTTTCAGCTCTACATATTACCAGGCCACCATAGGTGGCTGGCAGTTCTACAGATTACCAGGCCACCATAGGTCGCTGGCAGCTCTACAGCTTACCAGGCCACCATAGGTGGCTGGCAGCTCTACATATTACCAGGCCACCATAGGTCGCTGGCAGCTCTACAGCTTGCCAGTTCTACAGCTTACCAGGCCACCATAGGTCGCTGGCAGCCCTACAGCTTACCAGGCCATCATAGGTGGGTGGCAGCTCTACATATTACCAGGCCACCATCGGTGGCTGTCGGCTCTACATATTACCAGGCCACCATAGGAGACTGGCAGCTCTACAGCTTACCAGGCCCCCATAGGTCGCTGGCAGCTCTACAGCTTACCAGGCCCCCATAAGTCGCTGGCAGCTCTACAGGTTACCAGGCCACCATAGGTGGCTGGCAGCTCTACATATTACCAGGCCACCATAGGTGGCTGGCAGCTCTACATATTACCAGGCCACCATGGGTGGCTGGCAGCTCTACATATTACCATACCACCATAGGTGGCTGGCAGCTCTACATATTACCAGGCCACCATAGGTGGCTGGCAGCTCTACATGTTACCAGGCCACCATAGGTGGCTGGCAGCTCTACAGTTTACCAGGCCACCATAGGTCGCTTGCAGCTCTACATATTACCACGCCACCATAGGTGGCTGGCAGCTCTGCATATTACCAGGCCACCATAGGTGGCTGCCAGCTCTACATACTACCAGGCCACCATAGGTGGCTGGCAGCTCTACAGCTTACCAGGACACCATAGGTGGCTGGCAGCTTTACATATTACCAGGCCACCATAGGTGGCTGGCAGCTCTACATATTACCAGGCCACCATAGGTGGCTGGCAGCTCTACAGTTTACCAGGCCACCATAGGTCGCTTACAGCTCTACATATTACCACGCCACCATAGGTGGCTGGCAGCTTTACATATTACCAGGCCACCATAGTTGGCTGGCAGATCCTAATATTACCAGGCCACCATAGGGGGCTGGAAGCTCTACAAGTTACCAGGCCACCATAGGTGGCTGGCAGCTCTACATATTACCAGGCCACCATAGGTGGCTGGCAGCTCTACATATTACCAGGCCACCATAGGTGGCTGGCAGCTCTACATATTACCAGGCCACCATAGGTGGCTGGCAGCTCTACATATTACCAGGCCACCATAGGTGGCTGGCAGCTCTACATATTACCAGGCCACCATAGGTGGCTTGCAGCTCTACATATTACCAGGCCACCATAGGTGGCTGGCAGCTCTACGTACTACCAGGCTACCATAGGTGGCTGGCAGATCCTAATATTACCAGGCCACCATAGGTGGCTGGCAGCTCTACATATTACCAGGCCACCATAGGTGGCTGGCAGCTTTACATATTACCAGGCCACCATAGGTGGCTGGCAGCTCTACACATTACCAGGCCACCATAGGCGGCTGGCAGCTTTACATATTACCAGGCCACCATAGGTGGCTGGCAGCTCTACATATTACCAGGCCACCATAGGTGGCTGGCAGCTCTACATATTACCAGGCCACCATAGGTGGCTGGCAGCTCTACATATTACCAGGCCACCATAGGTGGCTTGCAGCTCTACATATTACCAGGCCACCATAGGTGGCTGGCAGCTCTACATATTACCAGGCCACCATAGGTGGCTGGCAGTTCTACAGCTTACCAGGCCACCATAGGTCGCTGGCAGCTCTACAGCTTACCAGGCCACCATAGGTGGCTGGCAGCTCTACATATTACCAGGCCACCATAGGTGGCTGGCAGCTCTACATATAACCAGGCCACCACAGGTGGCTGTCAGCTCTACATATTACCAGGTCACTATAGGTGGCTGGCAGCTCTACATACTACCAGGCTACCATAGGTGGCTGGCAGCTCTACATATTACCAGGCCACCATAGGTGACTGGCAGCTCCACATATTACCAGGCCACCAGAGGTGGCTGGCAACTCTACATACTGCCAGGCCAACATAGGTGGCTGGCAGCTCTACATACTACCAGGCCACCAATGGTGGCTGGCAGCTCTACATACTACTAGGCCACTATAGGTGGCTGGCAGTTTTACATATTACCAGGCCACCATAGGTGGCTGGCAGCTCTGCATATTACCAGGCCACCATAGGTGGCTGGCAGCTCTACATATCACCAGGCAGCCATAGGTGGTTGGCAGCTCTACAGCTTACCAGGACACCATAGGTGGCTGGCAGCTTTACATATTACCAGGCCACCATAGGTGGCTTTCAGCTCTACATATTACCAGGCCACCATAGGTGGCTGGCAGTTCTACAGATTACCAGGCCACCATAGGTCGCTGGCAGCTCTACAGCTTACCAGGCCACCATAGGTGGCTGGCAGCTCTACATATTACCAGGCCACCATAGGTCGCTGGCAGCTCTACAGCTTGCCAGTTCTACAGCTTACCAGGCCACCATAGGTCGCTGGCAGCCCTACAGCTTACCAGGCCATCATAGGTGGGTGGCAGCTCTACATATTACCAGGCCACCATCGGTGGCTGTCGGCTCTACATATTACCAGGCCACCATAGGAGACTGGCAGCTCTACAGCTTACCAGGCCCCCATAGGTCGCTGGCAGCTCTACAGCTTACCAGGCCCCCATAAGTCGCTGGCAGCTCTACAGGTTACCAGGCCACCATAGGTGGCTGGCAGCTCTACATATTACCAGGCCACCATAGGTGGCTGGCAGCTCTACATATTACCAGGCCACCATGGGTGGCTGGCAGCTCTACATATTACCATACCACCATAGGTGGCTGGCAGCTCTACATATTACCAGGCCACCATAGGTGGCTGGCAGCTCTACATGTTACCAGGCCACCATAGGTGGCTGGCAGCTCTACAGTTTACCAGGCCACCATAGGTCGCTTGCAGCTCTACATATTACCACGCCACCATAGGTGGCTGGCAGCTCTGCATATTACCAGGCCACCATAGGTGGCTGCCAGCTCTACATACTACCAGGCCACCATAGGTGGCTGGCAGCTCTACAGCTTACCAGGACACCATAGGTGGCTGGCAGCTTTACATATTACCAGGCCACCATAGGTGGCTGGCAGCTCTACATATTACCAGGCCACCATAGGTGGCTGGCAGCTCTACAGTTTACCAGGCCACCATAGGTCGCTTACAGCTCTACATATTACCACGCCACCATAGGTGGCTGGCAGCTTTACATATTACCAGGCCACCATAGTTGGCTGGCAGATCCTAATATTACCAGGCCACCATATGGGGCTGGAAGCTCTACAAGTTACCAGGCCACCATAGGTGGCTGGCAGCTCTACATATTACCAGGCCACCATAGGTGGCTGGCAGCTCTACATATTACCAGGCCACCATAGGTGGCTGGCAGCTCTACATATTACCAGGCCACCATAGGTGGCTGGCAGCTCTACATATTACCAGGCCACCATAGGTGGCTGGCAGCTCTACATATTACCAGGCCACCATAGGTGGCTTGCAGCTCTACATATTACCAGGCCACCATAGGTGGCTGGCAGCTCTACGTACTACCAGGCTACCATAGGTGGCTGGCAGATCCTAATATTACCAGGCCACCATAGGTGGCTGGCAGCTCTACATATTACCAGGCCACCATAGGTGGCTGGCAGCTTTACATATTACCAGGCCACCATAGGTGGCTGGCAGCTCTACACATTACCAGGCCACCATAGGCGGCTGGCAGCTTTACATATTACCAGGCCACCATAGGTGGCTGGCAGCTCTACATATTACCAGGCCACCATAGGTGGCTGGCAGCTCTACATATTACCAGGCCACCATAGGTGGCTGGCAGCTCTACATATTACCAGGCCACCATAGGTGGCTTGCAGCTCTACATATTACCAGGCCACCATAGGTGGCTGGCAGCTCTACATATTACCAGGCCACCATAGGTGGCTGGCAGTTCTACAGCTTACCAGGCCACCATAGGTCGCTGGCAGCTCTACAGCTTACCAGGCCACCATAGGTGGCTGGCAGCTCTACATATTACCAGGCCACCATAGGTGGCTGGCAGCTCTACATATAACCAGGCCACCACAGGTGGCTGTCAGCTCTACATATTACCAGGTCACTATAGGTGGCTGGCAGCTCTACATACTACCAGGCTACCATAGGTGGCTGGCAGCTCTACATATTACCAGGCCACCATAGGTGACTGGCAGCTCCATATATTACCAGGCCACCAGAGGTGGCTGGCAGCTCTGCATATTACCAGGCCACCATAGGTGGCTGTCAGCTCTACATACTACCAGGCCACCATAGGTGGCTGGCAGCTCTACAGCTTACCAGGCCACCATAGGTGGCTCACAGCTCTACATGTTACCAGGCCACCATAGGTGGCTGTCAGTTCCACATATTAAAAGGCCACCATAATTGGCTGGCAGCTCTACATATTACCAGGCCACCATAATTGGCTGGCAGCTCTACATATTACCAGGCCTCCATAATTGGCTGGCAACTCTACATACTGCCAGGCCAACATAGGTGGCTGGCAGCTCTACATACTACCAGGCCACCAATGGTGGCTGGCAGCTCAACATACTACCAGGCCACTATAGGTGGCTGGCAGTTTTACATATTACCAGGCCACCATCGGTGGCTGGCAGCTCTGCATATTACCAGGCCACCATAGGTGGCTGGCAGCTCTACATATCACCAGGCAACCATAGGTGGTTGGCAGCTCTACAGCTTACCAGGACACCCTAGGTGACTGGCAGCTCTACAGCTTACCAGGCCCCCATAGTTCGCTGGCAGCTTTACAGCTTACCAAGCCCCCATAAGTCGCTGGCAGCTCCACAGGTTACCAGGCCACCATAAGAGCTGCCAGCCACCTATGGTGGCCTGGTAATATGTAGAGCTGCCAGCCACCTATGGTGGCTTGGTATTATGTAGAGCTGCCAGTCACCTATGGTGGCCTGGTAACATGTAGAGCTTCCAGCCCCCTATGGTGGCCTGGTAATATGTAGGTCTGCCAGCCAACTATGGTGGCCTGGTAATATGTAGAGCTGCCAGCCCCCTATGGTGGCCTGGTAAAATGTAGAGCTGCCACACCTATGGTGGCCTGGTAATTTGTAGAACTGCCAGCCACCAATGGTGGCCTGGTAATATGTAGAGCTGCCAGCCACCTATGGTGGCCTGGTAATATGCAGAGCTGCCAGCCACCTATGGTGGCCTGGTAATATGTAAAACTGCCAGCCACCTATGGTGGCCTGGTGTTATGTAGAGCTGCCAGCCACCTATGTTGGCCTGGCAGTATGTAGAGTTGCCAGCCAATTATGGAGGCCTGGTAATATGTAGAGCTGCCGGCCAATTATGGTGGCCTTTTAATATGTGGAACTGGCAGCCACATATGGTGGCCTGGTAACATGTAGAGCTGTGAGCCACCTATGGTGGCCTGGTAAGCTGTAGAGCTGCCAGCCACCTATGGTGGCCTGGTGGTATGTAGAGCTGGCAGCCACCTATGGTGGCCTGGTAATATGCAGAGCTGCCAGCCACCTCCGATGGCCTGGTAATATTTAGAGCTGCCAGTCACCTATGGTGGCCTGGTAATATGTAGAGCTGCCAGCCACCTATGGTAGCCTGGTAGTATGTAGAGCTGCCAGCCACCTATGGTAGCCTGGTAATATGTAGAGCTGACAGCCACCTGTGGTGGCCTGGTTATATGTAGAGCTGCCAGCCACCTATGGTGGCCTGGTAAAATGTAGAGCTGCCAGCCACCTATGGTGGCCTGGTTAGCTGTAGAGCTGCCAGCGACCTATGGTGGCCTGGTAAGCTGTAGAACTGCCAGCCATCTATGGTGGCCTGGTAATATGCATAGCTGAAAGCGACCTATGGTGGCCTGGTAAGCTGTAGAGCTGCCAGCCACCTTTGACGGCCTGGTAATATGTAGAGCTGCCAGTCACCTATGGTGGCCTGGTAATATGCAGGGCTGCCAGCCACCTATGGTGGCCTGGTAATATGAAGAGCTGCCGGCCACCTATGGTGGCCTGGTTATATGTAGAGCTGCCAGCCACCTATGGTGGCCTGGTAATATGTAGAGCTGCCAGCCACCTATGGTGGCCTGGTAATATGTAAAGCTGCCAGCCACTTATGGTGGCCTGGTAATATGTAGAGCTGCCAGCCACTTATGGTGGCCTGGTAACATGTAGAGCTGCCAGCCACCTATGTTGGCCTGGTAATATGTAGAGCTGCCAGCCACCTATGGTGGCCTGGTAATATGTAGAGCTGCCAGCCCCCTATGGTGGCCTGGTAATATGTAAAGCTGCCAGCCACCTATGGTGGCCTGGTAATATGTAGAGCTGCCAGCCACCTATGGTGGCCTGGTAATATGTAGAGCTGCCAGCCACCTATTGTGGCCTGGTAACATGTAGAGCTGCCAGCCACCTATGGTAGCCTGGTAGTACGTAGAGCTGCCAGCCACCTATGGTGGCCTGGTAATATGTAGAGCTGCCAGCCACCTATGGTGGCCTGGTAATCTGTAAAGCTGCCAGCCACCTATGGTGTCCTGGTAAGCTGTAGAGCTGCCAGCCATCTATGGTGGCCTGGTAGTATGTAGAGCTGCCAGCCACCTATGGTGGCCTGGTGATATGTAGAGCTGCCAGCCACCAGGACACCATAGGTGGCTGGCAGCTCTACATATTACCATGCCATCATAGGTGGCTGGCAGCTCTGCATATTACCAGGCCACCATAGGTGGCTGCCAGCTCTACATACTACCAGGCCACCATAGGTGGCTGGCAGCTCTACAGCTTACCAAGACACCATAGGTGGCTGGCAGCTTTACATATTACCAGGCCACCATAGGTGGCTGGCAGCTCTACATATTACCAGGCCACCATAGGTGGCTGGCAGCTCTACAGATTACCAGGCCACCATAGGCCGCTTACAGCTCTACATATTACCACGCCACCATAGGTGGCTGGCAGCTCTACATATTACCAGGCCACCATAGTTGGCTGGCAGATCCTAATATTACCAGGCCACCATAGGGGGCTGGAAGCTCTACATGTTGCCAGGCCACCATAGGTGGCTGGCTGCTCTACATATTACCAGGCCACCATAGGTGGCTGGCAGCTCTACATATTACCAGGCCACCATAGGTGGCTGGCAGCTCTACAGCTTACCAGGACACCATAGGTGGCTGGCAGCTTTACATATTACCAGGCCACCATAGGTGGCTGGCAGCTCTACATATTACCAGGCCACCATAGGTGGCTGGCAGCTCTACATGTTACCAGGCCACCAGAGGTGGCTGGCAGCTCTACATACTACCAGGCCACCATAGGTGGCTGGCAGCTTTACATATTACCAGGCCACCATAGGTGGCTGGCAGCTCTACATATTACCAGGCCACCATAGGTGGCTGGCAGCTTTACATATTGCCAGGCCACCATAGGTGGCTGGCAGCTCTACATATTACCAGGCCACCATAGGTGGCCGGCAGCTCTTCATATTACCAGGCCACCATAGGTGGCTGGCAGCCCTGCATATTACCAGGCCACCATAGGTGGCTTGCAGCTCTACATATTACCAGGCCACCATAGATGGCTGGCAGCTCTACGTACTACCAGGCTACCATAGGTGGCTGGCAGCTCTACATATTACCAGGCCACCATAGGTGGCTTGCAGCTCTACATATTACCAGGCCACCATAGGTGGCTGGCAGCTCTACATATTACCAGGCCACCATAGGTGGCTGGCAGCTCTACATATTACCAGGCCACCATAGGTTGCTGGCAGCTCTACATATTACCAGGCCACCATAGGTGGCTTGCAGCTCTACATATTACCTGGCCACCATAGGTGGCTGGCAGCTCTACGTACTACCAGGCTACCATAGGTGGCTGGCAGCTCTACATATTACCAGGCCACCATAGGTGGCTGGCAGCTCTACATATTACCAGGCCACCATAGGTGGCTGGCAGCTCTACAGATTACCAGGCCACCATAGGCCGCTTACAGCTCTACATATTACCACGCCACCATAGGTGGCTGGCAGCTCTACATATTACCAGGCCACCATAGTTGGCTGGCAGATCCTAATATTACCAGGCCACCATAGGGGGCTGGAAGCTCTACATGTTGCCAGGCCACCATAGGTGGCTGGCTGCTCTACATATTACCAGGCCACCATAGGTGGCTGGCAGCTTTACATATTACCAGGCCACCATAGGTGGCTGGCAGCTCTACATATTACCAGGCCACCATAGGTGGCTGGCAGCTCTACATATTACCAGGCCACCATAGGTGGCTGGCAGCTCTACATATTACCAGGCCACCATAGGTGGCTGGCAGCTCTACATATTACCAGGCCACCATAGGTGGCTGGCAGCTCTACATTTTACCAGGCCACCATAGGTGGCTTGCAGCTCTACATATTACCTGGCCACCATAGGTGGCTGGCAGCTCTACGTACTACCAGGCTACCATAGGTGGCTGGCAGCTCTACATATTACCAGGCCACCATAGGTGGCTGGCAGCTCTACATATTACCAGGCCACCATAGGTGGCTGGCAGCTTTACATATTACCAGGCCACCATAGGTGGCTGGCAGCTCTACATATTACCAGGCCACCATAGGCGGCTGGCAGCTTTACATATTACCAGGCCACCATAGGTGGCTGGCAGCTCTACATATTACCAGGCCACCATAGGTGGCTGGCAGCTCTACATATTACCAGGCCACCATAGGTGGCTGGCAGCTCTACATATTACCAGGCCACCATAGGTGGCTTGCAGCTCTACATATTACCAGGCCACCATAGGTGGCTGGCAGCTCTACATATTACCAGGCCACCATAGGTGGCTTGCAGCTCTACATATTACCAGGCCACCATAGGTGGCTGGCAGCTTTACATATTACCAGGCCACCATAGGTGGCTGGCAGCTCTACATATTACCAGGCCACCATAGGTGGTTGGCAGCTCTACATATTACCAGGCCACCATAGGTGGCTGGCAGCTCTACATATTACCAGGCCACCATAGGTGGCTGGCAGCTCTACATATTACCAGGCCACCATAGGTGGCTGGCAGCTCTACATATTACCAGGCCACCATAGGTGGCTTGCAGCTCTACATATTACCTGGCCACCATAGGTGGCTGGCAGCTCTACGTACTACCAGGCTACCATAGGTGGCTGGCAGCTCTACATATTACCAGGCCACCATAGGTGGCTGGCAGCTCTACATATTACCAGGCCACCATAGGTGGCTGGCAGCTCTACATATTACCAGGCCACCATAGGTGGCTGGCAGTTCTACAGATTACCAGGCCACCATAGGTCGCTGGCAGCTCTACAGCTTACCAGGCCACCATAGGTGGCTGGCAGCTCTACATATTACCAGGCCACCATAGGTGGCTGGCAGCTCTACATATAACCAGGCCACCACAGGTGGCTGTCAGCTCTACATATTACCAGGCCACCATAGGTGGCTGGCAGCTCTACATACTACCAGGCTACCATAGGTGGCTGGCAGCTCTACATATTACCAGGCCACCATAGGTGACTGGCAGCTCTACATATTACCAGGCCACCAGAGGTGGCTGGCAGCTCTGCATATTACCAGGCCACCATAGGTGGCTGTCAGCTCTACATATTACCAGGCCACCATAGGTGGCTGGCAGCTCTACATGTTACCAGGTCACCATAGATGGCTGGCAGCTCTACATATTACCAGGCCACCATAGGTGGCTGGCAATTCTACATATTACCAGGCCACCAGGGGTGGCTGGCAGCTCTGCATATTACCAGGCCACCATAGGTGGCTGCCAGCTCTACATACTACCAGGCCACCATAGGTGGCTGGCAGCTCTACAGCTTACCAAGACACCATAGGTGGCTGGCAGCTTTACATATTACCAGGCCACCATAGGTGGCTGGCAGCTCTACATATTACCAGGCCACCATAGGTGGCTGGCAGCTCTACAGTTTACCAGGCCACCATAGGCCGCTTACAGCTCTACATATTACCACGCCACCATAGGAGGCTGGCAGCTCTACATATTACCAGGCCACCATAGTTGGCTGGCAGATCCTAATATTACCAGGCCACCATAGGGGGCTGGAAGCTCTACATGTTAACAGGCCACCATAGGTGGCTGGCTGCTCTACATATTACCAGGCCACCATAGGTGGCTGGCAGCTCTACATATTACCAGGCCACCATAGGTGGCTGGCAGCTCTACAGCTTACCAGGACACCATAGGTGGCTGGCAGCTTTACATATTACCAGGCCACCATAGGTGGCTGGCAGCTCTACATATTACCAGGCCACCATAGGTGGCTGGCAGCTCTACATGTTACCAGGCCACCATAGGTGGCTGGCAGCTCTACATATTACCAGGCCACCATAGGTGGCCGGCAGCTTTACATATTACCAGGCCACCATAGGTGGCTGGCAGCTCTACATATTACCAGGCCACCATAGGTGGCTGGTAGCTTTACATATTACCAGGCCACCATAGGTGGCTGGCAGCTCTACATATTACCAGGCCACCATAGGTGGCCGGCAGCTCTTCATATTACCAGGCCACCATAGGTGGCTGGCAGCCCTGCATATTACCAGGCCACCATAGGTGGCTTGCAGCTCTACATATTACCAGGCCACCATAGGTGGCTGGCAGGTCTACGTACTACCAGGCTACCATAGGTGGCTGGCAGCTCTACATATTACCAGGCCACCATAGGTGGCTTGCAGCTCTACATATTACCAGGCCACCATAGGTGGCTGGCAGCTTTACATATTACCAGGCCACCATAGGTGGCTGGCAGCTCTACATATTACCAGGCCACCATAGGTGGCTGGCAGCTCTACATATTACCAGGCCACCATAGGTGGCTGGCAGCTCTACATATTACCAGGCCACCATAGGTGGCTGGCAGCTCTACATATTACCAGGCCACCATAGGTGGCTTGCAGCTCTACATATTACCTGGCCACCATAGGTGGCTGGCAGCTCTACGTACTACCAGGCTACCATAGGTGGCTGGCAGCTCTACATATTACCAGGCCACCATAGGTGGCTGGCAGCTCTACATATTACCAGGCCACCATAGGTGGCTGGCAGCTTTACATATTACCAGGCCACCATAGGTGGCTGGCAGCTCTACATATTACCAGGCCACCATAGGCGGCTGGCAGCTTTACATATTACCAGGCCACCATAGGTGACTGGCAGATCTACATACTACCAGGCCACCATAGGTGGCTGGCAGCTCTACATATTACCAGGCCACCATAGGTGGCTGGCAGCTCTACATATTACCAGGCCACCATAGGTGGCTTGCAGCTCTACATATTACCAGGCCACCATAGGTGGCTGGCAGCCCTACATATTACCAGGCCACCATAGGTGGCTGGCAGTTCTACAGATTACCAGGCCACCATAGGTCGCTGGCAGCTCTACAGCTTACCAGGCCACCATAGGTGGCTGGCAGCTCTACATATTACCAGGCCACCATAGGTAGCTGGCAGCTCTACATATAACCAGGCCACCACAGGTGGCTGTCAGCTCTACATATTACCAGGCCACCATAGGTGGCTTTCAGCTCTACATACTACCAGGCTACCATAGGTGGCTGGCAGCTCTACATATTACCAGGCCACCATAGGTGACTGGCAGCTCTACATATTACCAGGCCACCAGAGGTGGCTGGCAGCTCTGCATATTACCAGGCCACCATAGGTGGCTGTCAGCTCTACATACTACCAGGCCACCATAGGTGGCTGGCAGCTCTACAGCTTACCAGGCCACCATAGGTGGCTCACAGCTCTACATGTTACCAGGCCACCATAGGTGGCTGTCAGTTCCACATATTAAAAGGCCACCATAATTGGCTGGCAGCTCTACATATTACCAGGCCACCATAATTGGCTGGCAGCTCTACATATTACCAGGCCACCATAGGTGGCTGGCAGCTCTACATGTTACCAGGCCACCATAGGTGGCTGGCAGCTCTACATATTACCAGGCCACCATAGGTGGCTGGCAGCTCTACATATTACCAGGCCACCATAGGTGACTGGCAGCTCTACATATTACCAGGCCACCAGAGGTGGCTGGCAGCTCTGCATATTACCAGGCCACCATAGGTGGCTGTCAGCTCTACATACTACCAGGTCACCATAGGTGGCTGGCAGCTCTACAGCTTACCAGGCCACCATAGGTGGCTCACAGCTCTACATGTTACCAGGCCACCATAGGTGGCTGTCAGTTCCACATATTAAAAGGCCACCATAATTGGCTGGCAGCTCTACATATTACCAGGCCACCATAGGTGGCTGGCAGCTCTACATATTACCAGGCCACCATAGGTGGCTGGCAGCTCTACATATTACCATGCCACCATAGGTGGCTGGCAGCTCTACATATTACCAGGCCACCATAGGTGGCTGGCAGCTCTACATGTTACCAGGTCACCATAGGTGGCTGGCAGCTCTACATATTACCAGGCCACCATAGGTGGCTGGCAATTCTACATATTACCAGGCCACCAGGGGTGGCTGGCAGCTCTGCATATTACCAGGCCACCATAGGTGGCTGCCAGCTCTACATACTACCAGGCCACCATAGGTGGCTGGCAGCTCTACAGCTTACCAGGACACCATAGGTGGCTGGCAGCTTTACATATTACCAGGCCACCATAGGTGGCTGGCAGCTCTACATATTATCAGGCCACCATAGTTGGCTGGCAGATCCTAATATTACCAGGCCACCATAGGGGGCTGGAAGCACTACATGTTACCAGGCCACCATAGGTGGCTGGCTGCTCTACATATTACCAGGCCACCATAGGTGGCTGGCAGCTATACATATTACCAGGCCACCATAGGTGGCTGGCAGCTCTACAGCTTACCAGGACACCATAGGTGGCTGGCAGCTATACATGTTACCAGGCCACCATAGATGGCTGGCAGCTCTACATATTACCAGGCCACCATAGGTGGCTGGCAGCTTTACATATTACCAGGCCACCATAGGTGGCTGGCAGCTCTACATATTACCAGGCCACCATAGGTGGCTGGCAGCTTTACATATTACCAGGCCACCATAGGTGGCTGGCAGCTCTACATATTACCAGGCCACCATAGGTGGCCGGCAGCTCTTCATATTACCAGGCCACCATAGGTGGCTGGCAGCCCTGCATATTACCAGTCCACCATAGGTGGCTTGCAGCTCTACATATTACCAGGCCACCATAGGTGGCTGGCCGCTCTACGTACTACCAGGCTACCATAGGTTGCTGGCAGCTCTACATATTACCAGGCCACCATAGGTGGCTTGCGGCTCTACATATTACCAGGCCACCATAGGCGGCTGGCAGCTCTACGTACTACCAGGCTACCATAGGTGGCTGGCAGCTCTACGTACTACCAGGCTACCATAGGTGGCTGGCAGCTTTACATATTACCAGGCCTCCATAGGTGGCTGGCAGCTCTACATATTACCAGGCCACCATAGGTGGCTGGCAGCTCTACATATTACCAGGCCACCATAGGTGGCTGGCAGCTCTACATATTACCAGGCCACCATAGGTGGCTGGCAACTCTACATATTACCAGGCCACCATAGGTGGCCGGCAGCTCTACATGTTACCAGGCCACAATAGGTGGCTGGCAGCTCTACATATTACCAGGCCACCATAGGGGGCTGGCAGCTCTACATATTACCAGGCCTCTATAGGTGGCTGGCAGCTCTACATATTACCAGGCCAACATAGGTGGTAAAGCTATGTAAAGCTGCCAGCCACCTATGGTGGCCTGGTAATATGTAGAGCTGCCAGCCACCTATGGTGGCCTGGTAACATGTAGAGCTGCCGGCCACCTATGGTGGCCTGGTAATATGTAGAGCTGCCAGCCACCTATGGTTTCCTGGTAATATGTAGAGCTGCCAGCCACCTATGGTGGCCTGGTAATATGTAAAGCTGCCAGCCACCTATGGTGGCCTGGTAATATGTAGAGCTGCCAGCCATCTATGGTGGCCTGGTAACATGTAGAGCTGCCAGCCACCTATGGTGGCCTGGTAATATGTAGAGCTGCAAGCCACCTATGGTGGCCTGGTAATATGTAAAGCTGCCAGCCACCTATGGTGTCCTGGTAAGCTGTAGAGCTGCCAGCCACCTATGGTGGCCTGGTAATATGTATAGCTGCCAGCCACCTATGGTGGCCTGGTAATATGTAGAGCAGCCAGCCACCTATGGTGGCCTGGTAACATGTAGAGCTTCCAGCCCCCTATGGTGGCCTGGTAATATTAGGATCTGCCAGCCAACTATGGTGGCCTGGTAATATGTAGAGCTGCCAGCCACCTATGGTGGCGTGGTAATATGTAGAGCTGTAAGCGGCCTATGGTGGCCTGGTAAACTGTAGAGCTGCCAGCCACCTATGGTGGCCTGGTAATATGTAGAGCTGCCAGCCACCTATGGTGGCCTGGTAATATGTAAAGCTGCCAGCCACCTATGGTGGCCTGGTAATATGTAGAGCTGCCAGCCACCTATGGTGGCCTGGTAATATGTAAAGCTGCCAGCCACCTATGGTGGCCTGGTAATATGTAGAGCTGCCAGCCATCTATGGTGGCCTGGTAATATGTAGAGCTGCCAGCCACCTATGGTGGCCTGGTAATATGTAGAGCTGCCAGCCGCCTATGGTGGCCTGGTAATATGTAAAGCTGCCAGCCACCTATGGTGTCCTGGTAAGCTGTAGAGCTGCCAGCCACCTATGGTGGCCTGGTAATATGTATAGCTGCCAGCCACCTATGGTGGCCTGGTAATATGTAGAGCAGCCAGCCACCTATGGTGGCCTGGTAACATGTAGAGCTTCCAGCCACCTATTGTGGCCTGGTAACATGTAGAGCTGCCAGCCACCTAAGGTGGCCTGGTAATATGTAGAGCTGCTAGCCACCTATGGTGGCCTGGTAATATGTAGAGCTGCCAGCCACCTATGGTGGCCTGGTAATATGTAGAGCTGCCAGCCACCTATGGAGGCCTGGTAATATGTAAAGCTGCCAGCCACCTATGGTAGCCTGGTAGTACGTAGAGCTGCCAGCCACCTATGGTGGCCTGGTAAAATGTAGAGCTGCCAGCCACCTATGGTGGCCTGGTAATATGTAGAGATGCCAGCTACCTACGGTGGCCTGGTAATATGTAGAGCTGCCAGCCACCTACGGTGGCCTGGTAACATGTAGAGCTGCCAGCCACCTATGGTGGCCTGGTAATATATAGAGCTGTCAGCCACCTATGGTGGCCTGGTAATATGTAGAGATGCCAGCCACCTATGGTGGCCTGGTAATATGTAAAGCTGCCAGCCACCTATGGTGTCCTGGTAAGCTGTAGAGCTGCCAGCCACCTATGATGGCCTGGTAATATGTAGAGCTGCCAGCCACCTATGGTGGCCTGGTAATATGTAGAGCTGCCAGCCACCTCTGCCAGCCACCTATGGTGGCCTGGTAACATGTAGAGCTTCCAGCCCCCTATGGTGGCCTGGTAATATGTAGATCTGCCAGCCAACTATGGTGGCCTGGTAATATGTAGAGCTGCCAGCCACCTATGGTGGCCTGGTAAAATGTAGAGCTGCCAGCCACCTATGGTGGCCTGGTAATATGTAGAACTGCCAGCCACCAATGGTGGCCTGGTAATATGTAGAGCTGCCAGCCACCTATGGTGGCCTGGTGATATGTAGAGCTGCCAGCCACCAGGACACCATAGGTGGCTGGCAGCTCTACATATTACCAGGCCACCATAAGTGGCTGGCAGCTCTACAGCTTGCCAGGCCACCACAGGTGGCTCTCTGCTTTACACCTTACCAGGCCACCATATGTGGCTGGCAGCTCTACACATTAGCAGGCCACCATAGGTGGCTGGCAGCTTACATATTACCAGGCCACCATAGGTGGCTGGCAGCTCTATAGGTTACCAGGCCACCATAGGTGGCTGGCAGCTCTATATATTACCAGGCCACAATAGGTGACTGGCAGCTCTACAGCTTACCTGGCCACCATAGGTGGCTGACAGCTCTACATATTACCAGGCCACTATAGGTGGCTGCCAGCTCTACAGCTTACCAGGCCACCATAGGTGGCTGGCAGCTCTATATATTACCAGGCCACAATAGGTGACTGGCAGCTCTACAGCTTACCTGGCCACCATAGGTGGCTGACAGCTCTACATATTACCAGGCCAACATAGGTGACTGGCAGCTCTACATATTACCAAGCCACCATAGGTGGCTGGCAGCTCTACATATTACCAGGCCACCATAGGTGGCTGGCATCTCTACATATTACCGGGCCACCATAGGTGGTTGGCAGCTCTACATATTACCAGGCCACCATAGGTGGCTGGCAGCTCTACATATTACCAGGCCACCATAGGTGGCTGGCAGCTCTACAGCTTACCAAGCCACCATAGGTGACTGGCAGCTCTACATATTACCAGGCCACCATATGTGGCTGGCAGATCTACAGCTTACCAGGCCAACATATGTAGGTGGCTGGCAGCCCTATAGCTTACCATCCCACCAAAGGTGGCTGGCAACTCTATAGCTTACCAGACCACCATAGATGGCTGGCAGCTCTACAGCTTACCAGGCCACCATAGGTGGCTGGCAGCTCTACTGCTTACCAAGCCACCATAGGTGACTGGCAGCTCTACATATTACCAGGCCACCATATCTGGCTGGCAGATCTACAGCTTATCAGGCCAACATATGTAGGTGGCTGGCAGCCCTATAGCTTACCAGGCCACCAAAGGTGGCTGGCAACTCTATAGCTTACCAGATCACCATAGATGGCTGGCAGCTCTAAAGCTTACCAGGCCAACATATGTAGGTGGCTGGCAGCTCTACAGCTTGCCAGGCTACCATAGGTGACTGGCAGCTCTACATATTACCAGGCCACCATAGGTCGCTGGCAGCTCTACAACTTACCAGGCCACCATAGGTGACTGGCAGCTCTACATATTACCAGGCCACCATAGGTAGCTGGCAGCTCTACAGCTTACCAGGCCACCATAGATGGCTAGCAGCTCTATAGCTTACCAGGCCACCATAGATGGCTGGCAGCTCTAAAGCTTACCAGGCCAACATATGTAGGTGGCTGGCAGCTTTACATATTACCAGGCCACCATAGGTCGCTGGCAGCTCTACAGCTTACCAGGCCCCCATAGGTTGCTGGCAGTTCTACAGCTTACCAGGCCACCATAGGTGGCTGGCAGCTCTACATATAACCAGGCCACCATAGGTGGGTGGCAGCTCTACAGCTTACCAGACCACCATAGGTGGCTTGCAGCTCTACAGCTTACCAGGCCACCATAGGTCGCTGGCAGCTCTACAGCTTACCAGGCCCCCATAGGTCGCTGGCAGTTCTACAGCTTACCAGGCCACCATAGGTGGCTGGCAGCTCTACATATTACCAGGCCACCATAGGTGGGTGGCAGCTCTACATATTACCAGGCCACTATAGGTGGCTGTCGGCTCTACAGATTACCACGCCACCATAGGTGGCTGGCAGTTTTACATATTACCAGGCCACCATAGGTGGCTGGCAGCTCTACAGCTTACCAGGCCCCCATAGGTCGCTGGCAGTTCTACAGCTTACCAGGCCACCATAGGTGGCTGGCAGCTCTACATATTACCAGGCCACCATAGGTGGGCGGCAGCTCTACATATTACCAGGCCACCATAGGTGGCTGTCGGCTCTACATATTACCAGGCCACCATAGGTGGCTTGCAGCTCTACAGCTTACCAGGCCACCATAGGTCGCTGGCAGCTCTACAGCTTACCAGGCCACTATAGGTGGCTTGCAGCTCTACAGCTTACCAGGCCACCATAGGTCGCTGGCAGCTCTACAGCTTACCAGGCCCCCATAGGTCGCTGGCAGTTCTACAGCTTACCAGGCCACCATAGGTGGCTGGCAGCTCTACATATTAACAGGCCACCATAGGTGGGTGGCAGCTCTACATATTACCAGGCCACCATAGGTGGCTGGCAGCTCTACAGCTTACCAGGACACCATAGGTGGCTGGCAGCTTTACATATTACCAGGCCACCATAGGTGGCTGGCAGCTCTACATATTACCAGGCCACCATAGGTGGCTGGCAGCTCTACATGTTACCAGGCCACCATAGGTGGCTGGCAGCTCTACATATTACCAGGCCACCATAGGTGGCCGGCAGCTTTACATATTACCAGGCCACCATAGGTGGCTGGCAGCTCTACATATTACCAGGCCACCATAGGTGGCTGGCAGCTCTACATATTACCAGGCCACCATAGGTGGCTGGCAGCTCTACATATTACCAGGCCACCATAGGTGGCTGGCAGCTCTACATATTACCAGGCCACCATAGGTGGCTTGCAGCTCTACATATTACCTGGCCACCATAGGTGGCTGGCAGCTCTACGTACTACCAGGCTACCATAGGTGGCTGGCAGCTCTACATATTACCAGGCCACCATAGGTGGCTGGCAGCTCTACATATTACCAGGCCACCATAGGTGGCTGGCAGCTTTACATATTACCAGGCCACCATAGGTGGCTGGCAGCTCTACATATTACCAGGCCACCATAGGCGGCTGGCAGCTTTACATATTACCAGGCCACCATAGGTGACTGGCAGATCTACATACTACCAGGCCACCATAGGTGGCTGGCTGCTCTACATATTACCAGGCCACCATAGGTCGCTGGCAGTTCTACAGCTTACCAGGCCACCATAGGTGGCTGGCAGCTCTACATATTACCAGGCCACCATAGGTGGCTGGCAGCTCTACATATTACCAGGCCACCATAGGTGGCTGGCAGCTTTACATATTACCAGGCCACCATAGGTGGCTGGCAGCTCTACATATTACCAGGCCACCATAGGCGGCTGGCAGCTTTACATATTACCAGGCCACCATAGGTGACTGGCAGATCTACATACTACCAGGCCACCATAGGTGGCTGGCTGCTCTACAGCTTACCAGGCCCCCATAGGTCGCTGGCAGTTCTACAGCTTACCAGGCCACCATAGGTGGCTGGCTGCTCTACATATTACCAGGCCACCATAGGTGGCTGGCAGCTCTACATATTACCAGGCCACCATAGGTGGCTGGCAGCTCTACAGCTTACCAGGACACCATAGGTGGCTGGCAGCTTTACATATTACCAGGCCACCATAGGTGGCTGGCAGCTCTACATATTACCAGGCCACCATAGGTGGCTGGCAGCTCTACATGTTACCAGGCCACCATAGGTGGCTGGCAGCTCTACATATTACCAGGCCACCATAGGTGGCCGGCAGCTTTACATATTACCAGGCCACCATAGGTGGCTGGCAGCTCTACATATTACCAGGCCACCATAGGTGGCTGGTAGCTTTACATATTACCAGGCCACCATAGGTGGCTGGCAGCTCTACATATTACCAGGCCACCATAGGTGGCCGGCAGCTCTTCATATTACCAGGCCACCATAGGTGGCTGGCAGCCCTGCATATTACCAGGCCACCATAGGTGGCTTGCAGCTCTACATATTACCAGGCCACCATAGGTGGCTGGCAGGTCTACGTACTACCAGGCTACCATAGGTGGCTGGCAGCTCTACATATTACCAGGCCACCATAGGTGGCTTGCAGCTCTACATATTACCAGGCCACCATAGGTGGCTGGCAGCTTTACATATTACCAGGCCACCATAGGTGGCTGGCAGCTCTACATATTACCAGGCCACCATAGGTGGCTGGCAGCTCTACATATTACCAGGCCACCATAGGTGGCTGGCAGCTCTACATATTACCAGGCCACCATAGGTGGCTGGCAGCTCTACATATTACCAGGCCACCATAGGTGGCTTGCAGCTCTACATATTACCTGGCCACCATAGGTGGCTGGCAGCTCTACGTACTACCAGGCTACCATAGGTGGCTGGCAGCTCTACATATTACCAGGCCACCATAGGTGGCTGGCAGCTCTACATATTACCAGGCCACCATAGGTGGCTGGCAGCTTTACATATTACCAGGCCACCATAGGTGGCTGGCAGCTCTACATATTACCAGGCCACCATAGGCGGCTGGCAGCTTTACATATTACCAGGCCACCATAGGTGACTGGCAGATCTACATACTACCAGGCCACCATAGGTGGCTGGCAGCTCTACATATTACCAGGCCACCATAGGTGGCTGGCAGCTCTACATATTACCAGGCCACCATAGGTGGCTTGCAGCTCTACATATTACCAGGCCACCATAGGTGGCTGGCAGCCCTACATATTACCAGGCCACCATAGGTGGCTGGCAGTTCTACAGATTACCAGGCCACCATAGGTCGCTGGCAGCTCTACAGCTTACCAGGCCACCATAGGTGGCTGGCAGCTCTACATATTACCAGGCCACCATAGGTAGCTGGCAGCTCTACATATAACCAGGCCACCACAGGTGGCTGTCAGCTCTACATATTACCAGGCCACCATAGGTGGCTTTCAGCTCTACATACTACCAGGCTACCATAGGTGGCTGGCAGCTCTACATATTACCAGGCCACCATAGGTGACTGGCAGCTCTACATATTACCAGGCCACCAGAGGTGGCTGGCAGCTCTGCATATTACCAGGCCACCATAGGTGGCTGTCAGCTCTACATACTACCAGGCCACCATAGGTGGCTGGCAGCTCTACAGCTTACCAGGCCACCATAGGTGGCTCACAGCTCTACATGTTACCAGGCCACCATAGGTGGCTGTCAGTTCCACATATTAAAAGGCCACCATAATTGGCTGGCAGCTCTACATATTACCAGGCCACCATAATTGGCTGGCAGCTCTACATATTACCAGGCCACCATAGGTGGCTGGCAGCTCTACATGTTACCAGGCCACCATAGGTGGCTGGCAGCTCTACATATTACCAGGCCACCATAGGTGGCTGGCAGCTCTACATATTACCAGGCCACCATAGGTGACTGGCAGCTCTACATATTACCAGGCCACCAGAGGTGGCTGGCAGCTCTGCATATTACCAGGCCACCATAGGTGGCTGTCAGCTCTACATACTACCAGGTCACCATAGGTGGCTGGCAGCTCTACAGCTTACCAGGCCACCATAGGTGGCTCACAGCTCTACATGTTACCAGGCCACCATAGGTGGCTGTCAGTTCCACATATTAAAAGGCCACCATAATTGGCTGGCAGCTCTACATATTACCAGGCCACCATAGGTGGCTGGCAGCTCTACATATTACCAGGCCACCATAGGTGGCTGGCAGCTCTACATATTACCATGCCACCATAGGTGGCTGGCAGCTCTACATATTACCAGGCCACCATAGGTGGCTGGCAGCTCTACATGTTACCAGGTCACCATAGGTGGCTGGCAGCTCTACATATTACCAGGCCACCATAGGTGGCTGGCAATTCTACATATTACCAGGCCACCAGGGGTGGCTGGCAGCTCTGCATATTACCAGGCCACCATAGGTGGCTGCCAGCTCTACATACTACCAGGCCACCATAGGTGGCTGGCAGCTCTACAGCTTACCAGGACACCATAGGTGGCTGGCAGCTTTACATATTACCAGGCCACCATAGGTGGCTGGCAGCTCTACATATTATCAGGCCACCATAGTTGGCTGGCAGATCCTAATATTACCAGGCCACCATAGGGGGCTGGAAGCACTACATGTTACCAGGCCACCATAGGTGGCTGGCTGCTCTACATATTACCAGGCCACCATAGGTGGCTGGCAGCTATACATATTACCAGGCCACCATAGGTGGCTGGCAGCTCTACAGCTTACCAGGACACCATAGGTGGCTGGCAGCTATACATGTTACCAGGCCACCATAGATGGCTGGCAGCTCTACATATTACCAGGCCACCATAGGTGGCTGGCAGCTTTACATATTACCAGGCCACCATAGGTGGCTGGCAGCTCTACATATTACCAGGCCACCATAGGTGGCTGGCAGCTTTACATATTACCAGGCCACCATAGGTGGCTGGCAGCTCTACATATTACCAGGCCACCATAGGTGGCCGGCAGCTCTTCATATTACCAGGCCACCATAGGTGGCTGGCAGCCCTGCATATTACCAGTCCACCATAGGTGGCTTGCAGCTCTACATATTACCAGGCCACCATAGGTGGCTGGCCGCTCTACGTACTACCAGGCTACCATAGGTGGCTGGCAGCTCTACATATTACCAGGCCACCATAGGTGGCTTGTGGCTCTACATATTACCAGGCCACCATAGGCGGCTGGCAGCTCTACGTACTACCAGGCTACCATAGGTGGCTGGCAGCTCTACGTACTACCAGGCTACCATAGGTGGCTGGCAGCTTTACATATTACCAGGCCTCCATAGGTGGCTGGCAGCTCTACATATTACCAGGCCACCATAGGTGGCTGGCAGCTCTACATATTACCAGGCCACCATAGGTGGCTGGCAGCTCTACATATTACCAGGCCACCATAGGTGGCTGGCAACTCTACATATTACCAGGCCACCATAGGTGGCCGGCAGCTCTACATGTTACCAGGCCACAATAGGTGGCTGGCAGCTCTACATATTACCAGGCCACCATAGGGGGCTGGCAGCTCTACATATTACCAGGCCTCTATAGGTGGCTGGCAGCTCTACATATTACCAGGCCAACATAGGTGGTAAAGCTATGTAAAGCTGCCAGCCACCTATGGTGGCCTGGTAATATGTAGAGCTGCCAGCCACCTATGGTGGCCTGGTAACATGTAGAGCTGCCGGCCACCTATGGTGGCCTGGTAATATGTAGAGCTGCCAGCCACCTATGGTTTCCTGGTAATATGTAGAGCTGCCAGCCACCTATGGTGGCCTGGTAATATGTAAAGCTGCCAGCCACCTATGGTGGCCTGGTAATATGTAGAGCTGCCAGCCATCTATGGTGGCCTGGTAACATGTAGAGCTGCCAGCCACCTATGGTGGCCTGGTAATATGTAGAGCTGCAAGCCACCTATGGTGGCCTGGTAATATGTAAAGCTGCCAGCCACCTATGGTGTCCTGGTAAGCTGTAGAGCTGCCAGCCACCTATGGTGGCCTGGTAATATGTATAGCTGCCAGCCACCTATGGTGGCCTGGTAATATGTAGAGCAGCCAGCCACCTATGGTGGCCTGGTAACATGTAGAGCTTCCAGCCCCCTATGGTGGCCTGGTAATATTAGGATCTGCCAGCCAACTATGGTGGCCTGGTAATATGTAGAGCTGCCAGCCACCTATGGTGGCGTGGTAATATGTAGAGCTGTAAGCGGCCTATGGTGGCCTGGTAAACTGTAGAGCTGCCAGCCACCTATGGTGGCCTGGTAATATGTAGAGCTGCCAGCCACCTATGGTGGCCTGGTAATATGTAAAGCTGCCAGCCACCTATGGTGGCCTGGTAATATGTAGAGCTGCCAGCCACCTATGGTGGCCTGGTAATATGTAAAGCTGCCAGCCACCTATGGTGGCCTGGTAATATGTAGAGCTGCCAGCCATCTATGGTGGCCTGGTAATATGTAGAGCTGCCAGCCACCTATGGTGGCCTGGTAATATGTAGAGCTGCCAGCCGCCTATGGTGGCCTGGTAATATGTAAAGCTGCCAGCCACCTATGGTGTCCTGGTAAGCTGTAGAGCTGCCAGCCACCTATGGTGGCCTGGTAATATGTATAGCTGCCAGCCACCTATGGTGGCCTGGTAATATGTAGAGCAGCCAGCCACCTATGGTGGCCTGGTAACATGTAGAGCTTCCAGCCACCTATTGTGGCCTGGTAACATGTAGAGCTGCCAGCCACCTAAGGTGGCCTGGTAATATGTAGAGCTGCTAGCCACCTATGGTGGCCTGGTAATATGTAGAGCTGCCAGCCACCTATGGTGGCCTGGTAATATGTAGAGCTGCCAGCCACCTATGGAGGCCTGGTAATATGTAAAGCTGCCAGCCACCTATGGTAGCCTGGTAGTACGTAGAGCTGCCAGCCACCTATGGTGGCCTGGTAAAATGTAGAGCTGCCAGCCACCTATGGTGGCCTGGTAATATGTAGAGATGCCAGCTACCTACGGTGGCCTGGTAATATGTAGAGCTGCCAGCCACCTACGGTGGCCTGGTAACATGTAGAGCTGCCAGCCACCTATGGTGGCCTGGTAATATATAGAGCTGTCAGCCACCTATGGTGGCCTGGTAATATGTAGAGATGCCAGCCACCTATGGTGGCCTGGTAATATGTAAAGCTGCCAGCCACCTATGGTGTCCTGGTAAGCTGTAGAGCTGCCAGCCACCTATGATGGCCTGGTAATATGTAGAGCTGCCAGCCACCTATGGTGGCCTGGTAATATGTAGAGCTGCCAGCCACCTCTGCCAGCCACCTATGGTGGCCTGGTAACATGTAGAGCTTCCAGCCCCCTATGGTGGCCTGGTAATATGTAGATCTGCCAGCCAACTATGGTGGCCTGGTAATATGTAGAGCTGCCAGCCACCTATGGTGGCCTGGTAAAATGTAGAGCTGCCAGCCACCTATGGTGGCCTGGTAATATGTAGAACTGCCAGCCACCAATGGTGGCCTGGTAATATGTAGAGCTGCCAGCCACCTATGGTGGCCTGGTGATATGTAGAGCTGCCAGCCACCAGGACACCATAGGTGGCTGGCAGCTCTACATATTACCAGGCCACCATAAGTGGCTGGCAGCTCTACAGCTTGCCAGGCCACCACAGGTGGCTCTCTGCTTTACACCTTACCAGGCCACCATATGTGGCTGGCAGCTCTACACATTAGCAGGCCACCATAGGTGGCTGGCAGCTTACATATTACCAGGCCACCATAGGTGGCTGGCAGCTCTATAGGTTACCAGGCCACCATAGGTGGCTGGCAGCTCTATATATTACCAGGCCACAATAGGTGACTGGCAGCTCTACAGCTTACCTGGCCACCATAGGTGGCTGACAGCTCTACATATTACCAGGCCACTATAGGTGGCTGCCAGCTCTACAGCTTACCAGGCCACCATAGGTGGCTGGCAGCTCTATATATTACCAGGCCACAATAGGTGACTGGCAGCTCTACAGCTTACCTGGCCACCATAGGTGGCTGACAGCTCTACATATTACCAGGCCAACATAGGTGACTGGCAGCTCTACATATTACCAAGCCACCATAGGTGGCTGGCAGCTCTACATATTACCAGGCCACCATAGGTGGCTGGCATCTCTACATATTACCGGGCCACCATAGGTGGTTGGCAGCTCTACATATTACCAGGCCACCATAGGTGGCTGGCAGCTCTACATATTACCAGGCCACCATAGGTGGCTGGCAGCTCTACAGCTTACCAAGCCACCATAGGTGACTGGCAGCTCTACATATTACCAGGCCACCATATGTGGCTGGCAGATCTACAGCTTACCAGGCCAACATATGTAGGTGGCTGGCAGCCCTATAGCTTACCATCCCACCAAAGGTGGCTGGCAACTCTATAGCTTACCAGACCACCATAGATGGCTGGCAGCTCTACAGCTTACCAGGCCACCATAGGTGGCTGGCAGCTCTACTGCTTACCAAGCCACCATAGGTGACTGGCAGCTCTACATATTACCAGGCCACCATATCTGGCTGGCAGATCTACAGCTTATCAGGCCAACATATGTAGGTGGCTGGCAGCCCTATAGCTTACCAGGCCACCAAAGGTGGCTGGCAACTCTATAGCTTACCAGATCACCATAGATGGCTGGCAGCTCTAAAGCTTACCAGGCCAACATATGTAGGTGGCTGGCAGCTCTACAGCTTGCCAGGCTACCATAGGTGACTGGCAGCTCTACATATTACCAGGCCACCATAGGTCGCTGGCAGCTCTACAACTTACCAGGCCACCATAGGTGACTGGCAGCTCTACATATTACCAGGCCACCATAGGTAGCTGGCAGCTCTACAGCTTACCAGGCCACCATAGATGGCTAGCAGCTCTATAGCTTACCAGGCCACCATAGATGGCTGGCAGCTCTAAAGCTTACCAGGCCAACATATGTAGGTGGCTGGCAGCTTTACATATTACCAGGCCACCATAGGTCGCTGGCAGCTCTACAGCTTACCAGGCCCCCATAGGTTGCTGGCAGTTCTACAGCTTACCAGGCCACCATAGGTGGCTGGCAGCTCTACATATAACCAGGCCACCATAGGTGGGTGGCAGCTCTACAGCTTACCAGACCACCATAGGTGGCTTGCAGCTCTACAGCTTACCAGGCCACCATAGGTCGCTGGCAGCTCTACAGCTTACCAGGCCCCCATAGGTCGCTGGCAGTTCTACAGCTTACCAGGCCACCATAGGTGGCTGGCAGCTCTACATATTACCAGGCCACCATAGGTGGGTGGCAGCTCTACATATTACCAGGCCACTATAGGTGGCTGTCGGCTCTACAGATTACCACGCCACCATAGGTGGCTGGCAGTTTTACATATTACCAGGCCACCATAGGTGGCTGGCAGCTCTACAGCTTACCAGGCCCCCATAGGTCGCTGGCAGTTCTACAGCTTACCAGGCCACCATAGGTGGCTGGCAGCTCTACATATTACCAGGCCACCATAGGTGGGCGGCAGCTCTACAGCTTACCAGGCCCCCATAGGTCGCTGGCAGTTCTACAGCTTACCAGGCCACCATAGGTGGCTGGCAGCTCTACATATTACCAGGCCACCATAGGTGGGTGGCAGCTCTACATATTACCAGGCCACTATAGGTGGCTGTCGGCTCTACAGATTACCACGCCACCATAGGTGGCTGGCAGTTTTACATATTACCAGGCCACCATAGGTGGCTGGCAGCTCTACAGCTTACCAGGCCCCCATAGGTCGCTGGCAGTTCTACAGCTTACCAGGCCACCATAGGTGGCTGGCAGCTCTACATATTACCAGGCCACCATAGGTGGCTGGCAGCTCTACAGCTTACCAGGCCCCCATAGGTCGCTGGCAGTTCTACAGCTTACCAGGCCACCATAGGTGGCTGGCAGCTCTACATATTACCAGGCCACCATAGGTGGGTGGCAGCTCTACATATTACCAGGCCACTATAGGTGGCTGTCGGCTCTACAGATTACCACGCCACCATAGGTGGCTGGCAGTTTTACATATTACCAGGCCACCATAGGTGGCTGGCAGCTCTACAGCTTACCAGGCCCCCATAGGTCGCTGGCAGTTCTACAGCTTACCAGGCCACCATAGGTGGGTGGCAGCTCTACATATTACCAGGCCACTATAGGTGGCTGTCGGCTCTACAGATTACCACGCCACCATAGGTGGCTGGCAGTTTTACATATTACCAGGCCACCATAGGTGGCTGGCAGCTCTACAGCTTACCAGGCCCCCATAGGTCGCTGGCAGTTCTACAGCTTACCAGGCCACCATAGGTGGCTGGCAGCTCTACATATTACCAGGCCACCATAGGTGGGTGGCAGCTCTACATATTACCAGGCCACTATAGGTGGCTGTCGGCTCTACAGATTACCACGCCACCATAGGTGGCTGGCAGTTTTACATATTACCAGGCCACCATAGGTGGCTGGCAGCTCTACAGCTTACCAGGCCCCCATAGGTCGCTGGCAGTTCTACAGCTTACCAGGCCACCATAGGTGGCTGGCAGCTCTACATATTACCAGGCCACCATAGGTCGCTGGCAGCTCTACAACTTACCAGGCCACCATAGGTGACTGGCAGCTCTACATATTACCAGGCCACTATAGGTGGCTGTCGGCTCTACAGATTACCACGCCACCATAGGTGGCTGGCAGTTTTACATATTACCAGGCCACCATAGGTGGCTGGCAGCTCTACAGCTTACCAGGCCCCCATAGGTCGCTGGCAGTTCTACAGCTTACCAGGCCACCATAGGTGGCTGGCAGCTCTACATATTACCAGGCCACCATAGGTGGCTGGCAGCTCTACAGCTTACCAGGCCCCCATAGGTCGCTGGCAGTTCTACAGCTTACCAGGCCACCATAGGTGGCTGGCAGCTCTACATATTACCAGGCCACCATAGGTGGGTGGCAGCTCTACATATTACCAGGCCACTATAGGTGGCTGTCGGCTCTACAGATTACCACGCCACCATAGGTGGCTGGCAGTTTTACATATTACCAGGCCACCATAGGTGGCTGGCAGCTCTACAGCTTACCAGGCCCCCATAGGTCGCTGGCAGTTCTACAGCTTACCAGGCCACCATAGGTGGCTGTCGGCTCTACATATTACCAGGCCACCATAGGTGGCTTGCAGCTCTACAGCTTACCAGGCCACCATAGGTCGCTGGCAGCTCTACAGCTTACCAGGCCACTATAGGTGGCTTGCAGCTCTACAGCTTACCAGGCCACCATAGGTCGCTGGCAGCTCTACAGCTTACCAGGCCCCCATAGGTCGCTGGCAGTTCTACAGCTTACCAGGCCACCATAGGTGGCTGGCAGCTCTACATATTAACAGGCCACCATAGGTGGGTGGCAGCTCTACATATTACCAGGCCACCATAGGTGGCTGTCGGCCCTACATATTACCAGGCCACCATAGGTGGCTGGCAGCTCTGCATATTAGCAGGCCACCATAGGTGGCTTCCAGCTCTACATACTACCAGGCCACCATAGGTGGCTTCCAGCTCTACATACTACCAGGCCACCATAGGTGGCTTGCAGCTCTACAGCTTACCAGGCCACCATATGTCGCTGGCAGCTCTACAGCTTACCAGGCCCCCATAGGTCGCTGGTAGTTCTACAGCTTACCAGGCCACCATAGGTGGCTGGCAGCTCTACATATTACCAGGCCACCATAGGTGGCTGGCTGTAGGTAGTTCTACAGCTTACCAGGCCACCATAGGTGGCTGGCAGCTCTACATATTACCAGGCCACCATAGGTGGGTGGCAGCTCTACATATTACCAGGCCACCATAGGTGGCTGTCGGCTCTACATATTACCAGGCCACTATAGGTGGCTTGCAGCTCTACATATTACCAGGCCACCATAGGTGGGTGGCAGCTCTACATATTACCAGGCCACCATAGGTGGCCTGCAACTCTACAGCTTACCAGGCCACCATAGGTGGCTGGCAGCTCTACAGCTTACCAGGCCACCATAGGTGGCTTGCAGCTCTACAGCTTACCAGGCCACCATAGGTCGCTGGCAGCTCTACAGCTTACCAGGCCCCCATAGGTCGCTGGCAGTTCTACAGCTTACCAGGCCACCATAGGTGGCTGGCAGCTCTACATATTACCAGGCCACCATAGGTGGGTGGCAGCTCCACAGCTTACCAGACCACCATAGGTGGCTTGCAGCTCTACAGCTTACCAGGCCACCATAGGTGGCTGGCAAATCTACAGCTTACCAGGCCACCATAGGCTGCTGGCAGCTCTATAGCTTACCAGGCCACCATAGGTGGCTGGCAGCTCTATAGCTTACCAGGCCACCATAGGTGGCTGGCAGCTCTATATATTACCAGGCCACAATAGGTGACTGGCAGCTCTACAGCTTACCTGGCCACCATAGGTGGCTGACAGCTCTACATATTACCAGGCCACTATAGGTGGCTGCCAGCTCTACAGCTTACCAGGCCACCATAGGTGGCTGGCAGCTCTACAGCTTACGTATTACCTGCTCTACGTATTACCAGGCCACCATAGGTTGCTGGCAGCTCTACAGCTTACCAGGCCCCCATAGGTCGCTGGCAGTTCTACAGCTTACCAGGCCACCATAGGTGGCTGGCAGCTCTACATATTACCAGGCCACCATAGGTGGGTGGCAGCTCTACATATTACCAGGCCACCATAGGTGGCTGTCGGCTCTACATATTACCAGGCCACCATAGGTGGCTGGCAGCTCTGCATATTACCAGGCCACCATAGGTGGGTGGCAGCTCTACATATTACCAGGCCACCATAGGTGGCTGTCGGCTCTACATATTACCAGGCCACCATAGGTGGCTGGCAGCTCTGCATATTACCAGGCCACCATAGGTGGGTGGCAGCACTACAGCTTACCAGGCCCCCATAGGTCGCTGGCAGTTCTACAGCTTACCAGGCCACCATAGGTGGCTGGCAGCTCTACATATTACCAGGCCACCATAGGTGGGTGGCAGCTCTACATATTACCAGGCCACCATAGGTGGCTGTCGGCTCTACATATTACCAGGCCACCATAGGTGGCTGGCAGCTCTGCATATTACCAGGCCACCATAGGTGGGTGGCAGCTCTACATATTACCAGGCCACCATAGGTGGCTGTCGGCTCTACATATTACCAGGCCACCATAGGTGGCTGGCAGCTCTGCATATTACCAGGCCACCATAGGTTGCTGGCAGCTCTACAGCTTACCAGGCCCCCATAGGTCGCTGGCAGTTCTACAGCTTACCAGGCCACCATAGGTGGCTGGCAGCTCTACATATTACCAGGCCACCATAGGTGGGTGGCAGCTCTACATATTACCAGGCCACCATAGGTGGCTGTCGGCTCTACATATTACCAGGCCACCATAGGTGGCTGGCAGCTCTGCATATTACCAGGCCACCATAGGTGGGTGGCAGCTCTACATATTACCAGGCCACCATAGGGGGCTGTCGGTTCTACATATTACCAGGCCACCAAAGGTGGCTGGCAACTCTACAGCTTACCAGGCCACCATAGGTGGCTGGCAGCTCTACAGCTTACCAGGCCACCATAGGTGGCTTGCAGCTCTACAGCTTACCAGGCCACCATAGGTCGCTGGCAGCTCTACAGCTTACCAGGCCCCCATAGGTCGCTGGCAGTTCTACAGCTTACCAGGCCACCATAGGTGACTGGCAGCTCTACATATTACCAGGCCACCATATGTGGCTGGCATATCTACAGCTTACCAGGCCAACATATGTAGGTGGCTGGCAGCCCTATAGCTTACCAGGTCACCAAAGGTGGCTGGCAGCTCTGCATATTAGCAGGCCACCATAGGTGACTTCCAGCTCTACATACTACCAGGCCACCATAGGTGGCTTCCAGCTCTACATACTACCAAGCCACCATAGGTGGCTTGCAGCTCTACAGCTTAGCAGGCCACCATAGGTCGCTGGCAGCTCTACAGCTTACCAGGCCCCCATAGGTCGCTGGCAGTTCTACAGCTTACCAGGCCACCATAGGTGGCTGGCAGCTCTACATATTACCAGGCCACCATAGGTGGGTGGCAGCTCTACATATTACCAGGCCACCTTAGGTGGCCTGCAACTCTACAGCTTACCAGGCCACCTTAGGTGGCTGGCAGCTCTACAGCTTACCAGGCCACCATAGGTGGCTTGCAGCTCTACAGCTTACCAGGCCACCATAGGTCGCTGGCAGCTCTACAGCTTACCAGGCCCCCATAGGTTGCTGGCAGTTCTACAGCTTACCAGGCCACCATAGGTGGCTGGCAGCTCTACATATAACCAGGCCACCATAGGTGGGTGGCAGCTCTACAGCTTACCAGACCACCATAGGTGGCTTGCAGCTCTACAGCTTACCAGGCCACCATAGGTCGCTGGCAGCTCTACAGCTTACCAGGCCCCCATAGGTCGCTGGCAGTTCTACAGCTTACCAGGCCACCATAGGTGGCTAGCAGCTCTACATATTACCAGGCCACCATAGGTGGGTGGCAGCTCTACATATTACCAGGCCACTATAGGTGGCTGTCGGCTCTACAGATTACCACGCCACCATAGGTGGCTGGCAGTTTTACATATTACCAGGCCACCATAGGTGGCTGGCAGCTCTACAGCTTACCAGGCCCCCATAGGTCGCTGGCAGTTCTACAGCTTACCAGGCCACCATAGGTGGCTTGCAGCTCTACAGCTTACCAGGCCACCATAGGTCGCTGGCAGCTCTACAGCTTACCAGGCCACTATAGGTGGCTTGCAGCTCTACAGCTTACCAGGCCACCATAGGTCGCTGGCAGCTCTACAGCTTACCAGGCCCCCATAGGTCGCTGGCAGTTCTACAGCTTACCAGGCCACCATAGGTGGCTGGCAGCTCTACATATTAACAGGCCACCATAGGTGGGTGGCAGCTCTACATATTACCAGGCCACCATAGGTGGCTGTCGGCCCTACATATTACCAGGCCACCATAGGTGGCTGGCAGCTCTGCATATTAGCAGGCCACCATAGGTGGCTTCCAGCTCTACATACTACCAGGCCACCATAGGTGGCTTCCAGCTCTACATACTACCAGGCCACCATAGGTGGCTTGCAGCTCTACAGCTTACCAGGCCACCATATGTCGCTGGCAGCTCTACAGCTTACCAGGCCCCCATAGGTCGCTGGTAGTTCTACAGCTTACCAGGCCACCATAGGTGGCTGGCAGCTCTACATATTACCAGGCCACCATAGGTGGCTGGCTGTAGGTAGTTCTACAGCTTACCAGGCCACCATAGGTGGCTGGCAGCTCTACATATTACCAGGCCACCATAGGTGGGTGGCAGCTCTACATATTACCAGGCCACCATAGGTGGCTGTCGGCTCTACATATTACCAGGCCACTATAGGTGGCTTGCAGCTCTACATATTACCAGGCCACCATAGGTGGGTGGCAGCTCTACATATTACCAGGCCACCATAGGTGGCCTGCAACTCTACAGCTTACCAGGCCACCATAGGTGGCTGGCAGCTCTACAGCTTACCAGGCCACCATAGGTGGCTTGCAGCTCTACAGCTTACCAGGCCACCATAGGTCGCTGGCAGCTCTACAGCTTACCAGGCCCCCATAGGTCGCTGGCAGTTCTACAGCTTACCAGGCCACCATAGGTGGCTGGCAGCTCTACATATTACCAGGCCACCATAGGTGGGTGGCAGCTCCACAGCTTACCAGACCACCATAGGTGGCTTGCAGCTCTACAGCTTACCAGGCCACCATAGGTGGCTGGCAACTCTACAGCTTACCAGGCCACCATAGGCTGCTGGCAGCTCTATAGCTTACCAGGCCACCATAGGTGGCTGGCAGCTCTATAGCTTACCAGGCCACCATAGGTGGCTGGCAGCTCTATATATTACCAGGCCACAATAGGTGACTGGCAGCTCTACAGCTTACCTGGCCACCATAGGTGGCTGACAGCTCTACATATTACCAGGCCACTATAGGTGGCTGCCAGCTCTACAGCTTACCAGGCCACCATAGGTGGCTGGCAGCTCTACAGCTTACGTATTACCTGCTCTACGTATTACCAGGCCACCATAGGTTGCTGGCAGCTCTACAGCTTACCAGGCCCCCATAGGTCGCTGGCAGTTCTACAGCTTACCAGGCCACCATAGGTGGCTGGCAGCTCTACATATTACCAGGCCACCATAGGTGGGTGGCAGCTCTACATATTACCAGGCCACCATAGGTGGCTGTCGGCTCTACATATTACCAGGCCACCATAGGTGGCTGGCAGCTCTGCATATTACCAGGCCACCATAGGTGGGTGGCAGCTCTACATATTACCAGGCCACCATAGGTGGCTGTCGGCTCTACATATTACCAGGCCACCATAGGTGGCTGGCAGCTCTGCATATTACCAGGCCACCATAGGTGGGTGGCAGCACTACAGCTTACCAGGCCCCCATAGGTCGCTGGCAGTTCTACAGCTTACCAGGCCACCATAGGTGGCTGGCAGCTCTACATATTACCAGGCCACCATAGGTGGGTGGCAGCTCTACATATTACCAGGCCACCATAGGTGGCTGTCGGCTCTACATATTACCAGGCCACCATAGGTGGCTGGCAGCTCTGCATATTACCAGGCCACCATAGGTGGGTGGCAGCTCTACATATTACCAGGCCACCATAGGTGGCTGTCGGCTCTACATATTACCAGGCCACCATAGGTGGCTGGCAGCTCTGCATATTACCAGGCCACCATAGGTTGCTGGCAGCTCTACAGCTTACCAGGCCCCCATAGGTCGCTGGCAGTTCTACAGCTTACCAGGCCACCATAGGTGGCTGGCAGCTCTACATATTACCAGGCCACCATAGGTGGGTGGCAGCTCTACATATTACCAGGCCACCATAGGTGGCTGTCGGCTCTACATATTACCAGGCCACCATAGGTGGCTGGCAGCTCTGCATATTACCAGGCCACCATAGGTGGGTGGCAGCTCTACATATTACCAGGCCACCATAGGGGGCTGTCGGTTCTACATATTACCAGGCCACCAAAGGTGGCTGGCAACTCTACAGCTTACCAGGCCACCATAGGTGGCTGGCAGCTCTACAGCTTACCAGGCCACCATAGGTGGCTTGCAGCTCTACAGCTTACCAGGCCACCATAGGTCGCTGGCAGTTCTACAGCTTACCAGGCCACCATAGGTGGCTGGCAGCTCTACATATTACCAGGCCACCATAGGTGGGTGGCAGCTCTACATATTACCAGGCCACCATAGGTGGCTGTCGGCTTACATATTACCAGGCCACCATAGGTGGCTGGCAGCTCTGCATATTAGCAGGCCACCATAGGTGGCTTCCAGCTCTACATACTACCAGGCCACCATAGGTGGCTTCCAGCTCTACATACTACCAGGCCACCATAGGTGGCTGGCAGGTCCACAGCTAGCCAGGCCACCATAGGTGGCTGGCAACTCTACAGCTTACCAGACCACCATAGGTGGCTTGCAGCTCTACAGCTTACCAGGCCACCATAGGTGGCTGGCAACTCTACAGCTTACCAGGCCACCATAGGTGGCTGGCAGCTCTACATATTACCAGGCCACCATAAATGGCTGGCAGCTCTACAGCTTGCCAGGCCACCACAGATGGCTAGCAGGTCTATAGCTTACCAGGCCACCATAGATGGCTGGCAGCTCTAAAGCTTACCAGGCCAACATATGTAGGTGGCTGGCAGCTCTACATATTACCAGGCCACCATAGGTGGCTGGCAGCTCTACAGCTTACCAAGCCACCATAGGTGACTGGCAGCTCTGCATATTACCAGGCCACCATATGTGGCTGGCAGATCTACAGCTTACCAGGCCAACATATGTAGGTGGCTGGCAGCCCTATAGCTTACCAGGCCACCAAAGGTGGCTGGCAGCTCTACATATTACCAGGCCACCATAGGTGGGTGGCAGCTCTACATATTACCAGGCCACCATAGGTGGCTGTCGGCTCTACATATTACCAGGCCACCATAGGTGGCTGGCAGCTCTGCATATTAGCAGGCCACCATAGGTGGCTTCCAGCTCTACATACTACCAGGCCACCATAGGTGGCTGGCAGGTCCACAGCTAACCAGGCCACCATAGGTGGCTGGCAACTCTACAGCTTACCAGGCCACCATAGGTGGCTTGCAGCTCTACAGCTTACCAGGCCACCATAGGTGGCTGGCAACTCTACAGCTTACCAGGCCACCATAGGTGGCTGGCAGCTCTATAGCTTACCAGGCCACCATAGGTGGCTGGCAGCTCTATAGCTTACCAGGCCACCATAGGTGGCTGGCAGCTCTACAGCTTACCAGGCCACCATAGGTGGCTGGCAGCTCTATATATTACCAGGCCACTATAGGTGACTGGCAGCTCTACAGCTTACCTGGCCACCATAGGTGGCTGACAGCTCTACATATTACCAGGCCACTATAGGTGGCTGCCAGCTCTACAGCTTACCCGGCCACCATAGGTGGCTGGCAGCTCTACAGCTTACGTATTACCTGCTCTACGTATTACCAGGCCACCATAGGTTGCTGGCAGCTCTACAGCTTACCAGGCCACCGTAGGTGGCTGGCAGCTCTTCATATTACCAGGCCACCAAAAGTGTCTGGCAGCTCTACATACTACCAGGCCACAATAGGTGGCTGGCAGCTCTACAGCTTGCCAGGCCACCATAGGTGGCTGGCGCCTCTATATGTTACCAGGCCACCATAGGTGGCTGGCAGCTCTACAGCTTACCAGGCCAATATAGGTGGCAGGCAGCGAATGGTGATTCGCTCTTCTCCATCCGTAATTGAGAGAGGAAATCTCCAGGTGGCACCACGAGGAGGTGGGGATGGGACTTACTAACAGTGCCGCAAGGTTTTTGTCTGCGGTCGCTCTTCTCGCGCAGACCGCAGAATTTTCCTCTCGAAACGACCGCTTTTGTTAAGGTCCAAGCCTTTGCGCCGTAAAGGAGGACTGGGATGATTAAGGTCTTATATAGTGTCACCTTGGTTTTCCGAGAGAGGGCTCTACTTCTCAATTGCCTCTTGAGCCCAAAGAAACAACGGTTGGCAAGGGTGATTCTGCGTTTTATCTCAGCGCTGGTGTTGTTGTCGCTGGTCATCAGTGAGCCAAGGTAGACGAATTCCTTGACCACTTCAAAATTATATCCGCCCATGTTGACATTCTGGCCAATACGTCGGTATTGTCCGTCTCTTCTAGATGAAAGCAGATATTTGGTTTTACCCTCATTAATTCATTAACCTTAAGACCCTTCTTAGCCGCTTCTACCTCAATGCTTACAAAGGCCTCATTGACGTCTCGCTGTGTCCGTCCAATCACGTCACTGTCTTGTGTTGGCCAGGGACTCTTGAACGATCTTTTCAAGCACGATGTTGAAAAAGTTGCATGACAGCGCGTCACCTTGCCTAAATCCTTTTTTAACATCAGAGGTCTGGGTTTGCTCATTACCGACCTTAATGGAGCAGCGAGAATTCTCCATTGTCATCCTGCACAGTCGGATGAGTTTGGCAGGGATGTTAAAACTAGACATGGCTTTGTATAGCTCATAGCTCATCTCTATACACGCTGTCGTATGCAGCCTTGAAATCGACGAAGAGGTGGTGAGTATCTATTTGGTATTCCTGGGTCGTCTCCAAGATCTGCCGTAACGTAAATATTGGATTTACCTGGCCTGAAACCACACTGATAAGTGCCGATCAGGTTATTTACACACGGTTTCAGGCGTTCACACAATACGGCAGATGTGCGATGTTAAGGATACTTATTCCTCTATAGTTGGCGCAGTTATAGGGGTTCTCCTTTCTTATGGACCGGGCAAACGATGCTGAGATTCCATTTGTCGGGCATGCTTTCCTCCGACCATACCTTGCAAATGAGATGGTGCATGCACCTTACCAGCTCATTTCCAGACGCCTTAAGAAGCTCAGCAGACAGGCCTTATGGTTTGGAGTTTTATCATATGCTTTACTGTACTTATTGGTGTTTCTAGGTACCCGAGGGTAGGTAGGCTGAGTGTGCTAGACCCTAACTTTGCGAGTTCGTCGGCCGCGCAGTTTCCTGGAATATCCCTATGCCGGGGAACCCACAATACTTCAATGGTGAACTGCTCAGCCATCTCATCTAGAGATAGGCGACAGTTAAGAGATGTCTTTGATTTGTAGGTTACCGCTGCCAGGGATTTTATCGTAGATTGGCTATCCGCGCAAATGATAATATCCTTGGCGGATATTACATTGATCCTGAGCCATGCAAGGGCCTCCGTTATCGCTGTTATTTCAGCCTGATACACACTGCAGTAATTTGGGAGTCTGAAGGATAGGTTAAGCTCCTTGGAGATGACTCCACTGCCTACACCCGGCTCCATCTTAGAGCCATCGGTATAGAGGGAGATCGAGTCCTTTGGTATGACTTTCCCTTCAGCCCATTCCTCCCTGGATGGAAAAACAGCTTCGAAGTTCCTAGTGAACACGTTTTGCGGAATGATATAGTCTATGTCCATGGGTACTTCGAAGGTTTTTTAGAATGGTTGTGTGTCCTTTTTGTGATGTGGGCCATTTTATTATGCTGCTCTTCCTCAGGGCCGCGCAGGCAGCAGACAGGCCGTCTGCCCCGCGGCTTAATTAGACTTAAGTCTTGATATCGCTATTTTGACTTCGTCTAGGTCGGGTGGACTGAATTCTGTTACATCGTCGTCCATTACGAATGGCTCGTTCTGCCTGACAGCGGTATCTTGTCTATCATCGCCGTTATACCGTCTGCAGAAGTGGTCTTTCCAAATCCTCAGCATCGACTGCGACTCTACTACCAGTTCTCCATTTTCATCCCTGCAGGCCGCCGCTCTGCCTTTGTAGCCATGGCATGTTCGTTTTATCTTATTGTAAAACTTACGGGCGTCATTCCTGCGGAAGCATCTCTCCATCTCCTTGATCTCACGCTTTCCGTGCTCTCTCTTCTCTCTTCTCAAAAGCGTGTGTTCCTATCTTCTCTGCTGCTCATAGATTTCGCGAGCAGCTCCCGTCCATCGTTGCAGCATGGCTTTATATGCCTCTTGTTTTGCTGCATGGGCTTGTACGCATTGTTCATCGAACCAAATCCCTGGGGGTGGCGGTTAGAAACCCAACACCTCTGAGGCAGCGTTTCTGAGAGAGCTTGTAGGAGACACGATCGGCAAAGATTCTGGCAGGCTCTTGCGATTGTAGCCTTCCGACGTCAAGCTTACTTAGTCCTACTCGACTCCTAAGCATTCTTGATATCCTCATTCGTATACGGGCAAGTGCGAGGTCACTGCCTGTGAGCGCATGCCGCTTGCGCTCCAATTTATCTCTGACTGGTGTGGCAGAGAGGGGTTATCTATTAACCCAAATAAGACAATCTCAGTCCCATTTACAAAGAGGGGAAAGGTACAACCCTGCTCAATCTTACTAAATGGCATACGCATAGGATTTTCAGAGGAAGTAAAGTATCTAGGTATTGACCTACACCGTAGACTCAACTGGAACTCCAATATGATAAACAAACTCGACGCACCTACGGTAAAACCTGGGGACTTAAACCTAAGGTAGTCTACTGGTTATACAGTAAGACCTATCGTCACCTACGGGTCCACCGTATGGTGGACAAAAGTTGAGCAAGAAACTACAATTGTTAAGCTTCAACGCCTTCAGAGAGTAGCGTGTCTCGGCATCACAGGCGCTATGCCATCCTGCCCTACGGCAGCACAAGAAGCACTCATTGGACTCGCCCCACTGCACCTTTTTATCAAAAAGGTGGCATTACGCAGTGCAATCAGAATCCTCTGCTCGGGTACAAATGTTCCATGTAGACCTGCAGGCCACATGTCTATATTACAACACTTTCCCGAGCTGGATACGATTACTACAGTCTCGGACGCATTGCCACACACCTTCACCTTTGACAAGAGATTTGAGATACTTATCCCAAACCGCTCTGCAGGGGAAAACAGTGATCCCCTTCTGAATTTCAAAGGCCCTAGGTGGTACACGGATGGCTCCAAGATGGCTTCCGGCGTTGGCGCCGGCATCTTTGGACCAAAACGCAAAATCTCGAAGGCCCTGGGAATAAGCCCCAGCATCTTCCAAGCAGAGCTGCATGCCATCCTAACATGCGTCAATCTAAATCTCGAGACTGGCATCAGAGGAGTAACCATCAACTTACTCTCTGATAGCCAAGCAGCGCTTAAAGCACTGGGTTCGTACAGCACGAACTCAAAAACCGTCAAGGAATGCCATGACGCCCTACAAGACCTCGCCAATAGAAACAATGTTAAACTTTGGTGGGTGCCAGGACATAAAGGTATCAAGGGCAATGAAATCGCCGACCAACTTGCCAGGAAGGGCTCCAGTAACAAGTATATAGGTCCGGAACCATTCTGCGACATTCCCGCGTCTAAGATAAATTACTTCCTAGACAAGTGGGAAAAATTACAACACCTGCCCTTTTGGAAGAGCTTTCGGGGACTCCGTCAATCTAAAGGACTTATACGACCACTGAACAAACACCCTATTGACATACTCAAACTCAATAGGATGGATATCAGAAGACTAGTCAGCTATCTAACGGGACACTGCAGTCTGAGATATCATCTAAACAAAATTAGCCTCTCGTCCGAAACTGAGTGTCGGCTCTGTCTCGAGGACGAAGAGACGGCGGAACACATACTATGTGAGTGTGCTGCTCTCTGCCATCTTAGGAAGCGTATCCTTCTCAGTGACGTTATGACTCCTGAGGGATACACCCTGGCTCCCAGGAGAAGCATTCTCAACTTCATTATAGAGGTGGAGAGGCTACTCGGCTAATCAGCTAGCAGGCACAATAGATCTGCATAGGTCGCAGTGCCGTATTGCTAATAGTAGCAATAGCCCCATATGTAGAAAAAAAAATTATCACTCGTACCTTGGCTACAACAAGGTAGTGGTCCGAGTCGATGTTAGCCCCGCGGAAGGTTCGTACGTCGAGAATACAGAAGGAGTGTCTGGCGTCGATCGCAATGTGACTACTATACCCTCTGTAGCATAGTTGTCATAAACTGTAGATCCCTTCCACCTTCGCGGAAATAGAATCGCACTCCCCATGGGTGAGTGAAAGAAGCATGGGTTTGGTCCTTCATGGACTGTAACGCCTGCATCCACAATAACAATAATACCAATGCGAACCATTTTCAATTCCAAATGTGTAAGACCACACATTGGTGATGTCTGGAATTTAAATCAGGCATTGCTTGGGCTTTGTTGCGTTCTCGCAAGACTCTTATTGACACTAAATCCATTGGTGAGCACATAGAGGTCACCAGTATAGAAAAAAAAAAATCGCAAAAAGCTATACAAATACAAAGCAGTAATCACTACACTATTCCCATCAACTGTTGCTTCGAAATGTCCATCCTCGTCTGATGAAGCAACAGTTGGTAAGAGGTAGCTGGCAAGAAGCCCTTGGCACGTTGTTTCATTGCCGCGACCATTGTGCTGAATACTGGATATTGAAGACATGATTCATTACTGGATGTGACCAGGAGACTATCTGCGCACACTCAATGTAAACGCACGAGCACAAAATACTTTCACTGGCATGGCATTCAGTATACACTCTCCAGCTGGATACGTATGGCATGGGGCATGCTATTCACAACGTGGCCTCCTTTTCATAAAGAGGTATTACCCTGACAAAGTGCCTTTTTTAAGTAGACAATCACTTCAAGTAGACTCCTCTTCTAAGGCAGTCGACATGGCATATGCAAAAGTTATTCGATAAAAGTCAGGCCATTGTCACCCTGCTTAATTGCTTAAGTCTGTCTTGGCTAAAAGCTAGCCCGCAAATGCTACAGAGCGTGTTGTTTGCAATGTCATATACAACGGTCGCACATAGAAAGCGGTCGCATCTATCTTTGAATTCGGAACGTGTAGCTGCCCCACAATTTAAGAATACCCGATTCATTTGCCGATTTCGGTGTCGGTTTATTACATCTCACATTCCAATTGGGAGTACATGAACGATTTGTTATAACCTTTACGTGCGCTCGAGCTTCATATCATACTGAATACGTTTAGGTGTTAAATAAGGCCATTAAAAGTCGTGATTGCCACAGTAACATGTGCACGTACATTAATTAAATTTGAATGAGCTATAGAGCCTTATAGGAGGGCATGGGCTCGGACATACAGGGTAAGGTTGTTGATTGCTCTCAACCTGGCGAGATGCCAGCAACGATCCCTGTTTAAATGCCCGGGTCAAGTTGACATACGGCCTCCTCGCGGCGCCCTCTGGATAACCTCTTCAATAACCGTTGGGAGGTGAACAAACGTATGCAGCGAAAAAAACCCCACCAGAATGGCGGTTGTGCGGCGGGCTAACCATCCGCTCACGTTAAAAAAAGAAAAGTTATGAATGAGCAAGATGCCTCGGATACACGGACGGATACTCGACGACGACAACGCACGAAAAAGGAACACGATTTGCGAGTATGCTCCTGGAATGTCAGAACCCTGTACACTCCCGGACCTGCTCATAAACTAGAAGGAATCCTCACGCAGTACAAGGCGGATATTACTGTGGTCCAGGAAATACGCTGGATAGGAAACGGTATGATAATGAAGAAAAATTGCGACATTTACTACAGCTGTCACAAAAGGTTGCACTTACTGGGATGCGGATTTGTCGTGGGAAAGCGGTTAAGGTCGAAGACCATCGACTTTAAACCTATAGGTGATCGCCTGGCTGTGATCCGCATCAGAGGGAGATTCTATAACATCAGCCTTATATGTGCACACGCCCCTACCGACGAGGCTGAAGACCCTATCAAGGAGTACTTCTATGACCTCCTGGACAACGCCTAAGGAGTTTGTCCGGAGTACGATGTAAAAATCGTGCTCTGGGACTTCAACGCCAAAATCGGTAAGGAAAAGACCCTTGGCGGAGTGATCGGAAAGCACAGCCTCCACGAAACAACAACAGATAACGGCTTCCGACTCGCTGACTTTGCGACAGCTCGTAATGCGGTGATAAGTAGCACAAGATTCCCTCGCAAGCGAATCCACACAGCAACCTGGCGATCTCCGGACGGTCGAACCGCCAACCAAATCGACCATGTGCTCATTGACGCAAGGCACTCGTCAAACATCCTGGATGTGCGAACATTCAGAGGGGCAAATGTCGACTCTGACCACTTCCTTGTAGCAGCAAGATTCAGAGCTCGACTGTCCAATGTCAGAAAGCTGCACCAGCCCATCAGGAGGAGGTTCGACATTGGGCGCCTGAGCACACCGGAGGTTGCCAGAGTCTACAGGGAGCAGCTGAGCGAAAGACTCTACGGTATGCCTACGTCGAACACAAATGCCAATAATATGTGGTTGCATTGCCGCTCAGCCATTCAGGAAGTAGCCGAAACCACCTTAGGATACCTACCACCCCCGACAAGAAACCCGTGGTATGATGGCGAGTGTCAGCAGAAAAAGGCAGCAACCGAGGAGGCGTACCAAAAGGCGCTGCAGAGGAAAACCAGGGCAGCGCAAGAAGAGTACCGAGCCAGAAGAAGGGAGGAGAAAAAACTACTGCGACAAAAGAAAAGAATCTTCGCAGCCTCCCAGCTCAAGCATATCGAGGAGTCTAGGGATAAACATAAAATACGAGCCTTTTACAAGAAAGCCAAAGGCCTTGCAGGCGGCTTTAAAAAGGGCACCCTGGCTCTTCGAAACTGCGAGGGTAATCTTGTCACCGACCCGCAGGGAATAGTGGATGTATTTAAGCAGCACTTCCAGCAGCTGCTTAACGAGCATGACCAAGAGAGAGTGGTAGGGGCCGAGGAAATCCCAACTCCAGCCGCTGAAGTAGTCCTCCCACCCAGCATCGAAGAAGTCGGCACAGCTATTCAGAAGCTGAAGAACAACAAGGCCGCAGGCGCAGATGGCTTGCCATCAGAGCTCTTCAAGGCTGGCGGCGATGTTCTGGTAGGGGGCATGCCCCAGATCATCTGCAGAATTTGGGAAGATGAAAGCATGCCCGACGACTGGAATACCAGCTCTATATGCCCCATCTACAAAAAAGGCGATCCTACCTCTTGCAAGAACTATGGAGGTATATCCCTGCTCAATGTCGCATACAAGATCCTGTCCAGCGTATTGTGTGAACGTCTAAAACCATTTTGCACCGCACTAATCGGCAGCTACCAGTGTGGCTTCCGGCCCGGTATATCACACTTCGACAAATCCTGGAAAAGACCAACGAGATTCGAGTCGATACCCACCATCTTTTCATCGATTTCAAAGCGGCCTACGGCAGCATTCATCGTGAAGAACTGTTTCGCGCGATGGCCGAATTCGGGATGATCCCGGTAAAACTGATCCAGTTGTGTCGCGCCACGCTAAAAAACACGCGATGCACCGTGCAACTCGGTTCTAGGACCTCGGAACCATTCGAAACATGCACCGGATTTCGACAAGGAGATACGCTGTCATGTGACTTCTTCAACCCGGTGCTGGAGCAGATAGTGCGACGGGCAGGCGTCAACAGGGAAGGCACTATCTTTTACAAGTCCATCCAGCTGCTAGGATACGCGGATGATATCGACATCATCGCGTGTTCCCGCCGTGGCATTGTGGAAGCATTCACGGCGATTGAAGAACAGGCGAAACGAGTTGGTCTTAAGATCAATGAGGACAAAACTTAACACATGGTGTCAAGCAAAAACCAATCCGTCGCTCACCACCTGGGACAAAATATACCAATTGACGGCTACAATTTCGAGGTAGTTAAGGAGTTTGTCTACCTCGGGGCAAACTCCTCACTCGAAAGACCAAAGTCATGCTTTACAAAACGCTCATTCTGCCAGTCTTGCTGTACGGAGCCGAAAGCTGGACGATAAACAGGACAGCGGAGCTGATTTTGGGTTCTTTCGGAAGAAAAATTCTGAGCCGGATATTTGATCCTGTCTGTGAGGAAGGTGAATGGAGAAGAAGACACAACCGCGAACTCTACGAGCTGTACCAAGATGTGGATGTAGTCCGGAAGGCAAGGATCCGTCGACTACACTGGCTCGGCCACATCGAGCGCATGGACATCAACGGTCCAGCTAAGAGGGTCTTCGACTCCGAGCCTCCTGGTTCGAGAAGAAGAGGAAGACCGAACCTCCGGTATAAAGACCAAGTAATCGCGGATGTAAGACATCTTGGTCTTGACAACTGGAAGCAGCGTACCCGGGACCGTCAAGGATGGAAGGCAGCTATAGCTCAGGCTCAGATCCTCCATGGATCGCTGGCCTGATAAGTAAGTAACTATAGAGCCTTATGTTCTTAGGCAAATCGCTGACTTATCTTCATTTTAAAAGGCAGGCCTTATATTTCCCGACACAGCCATGTCATCGAACGTGTTTTTCACGGTGTTTCTCCTCAGCGGGGTTCTGACGAAACCCCCTGTAGTAAAATTGTCATGAAAAGCTTCTCGAAATTCGCCGTTCGGAACCGGCTATAAAACTGTAGGTCCCTTTCACCTATGTGAAAATGAAATCACACACAACATGGGTGATTGAGAGAAGTTCGGCTCAGGTCCTTCGTGGACTGTAACGCCAACATACATACATACATACCTTATATTTCTAGAAATATTTTAATCCAAGGAAGTTAAGTATCTGGGGGCCACCTTAGATAGCAAGCTTCTCTGGTCAAGGCATGTTGAGTCAAAAATCACCAAAACGCTGTCAGGTTTCTGCCAATGTAATGGAGCTTTTTGCAAAACATAAGACTTATCGCCGGTAAAGGTCGGCAATAATAAGACCTATAGTCATACGCATCGGTTGTTTTGGTCGAACAGACTAACACGTGATAACGCCGTAGCCTCTTTCACCAAACTCCAAAGAACGGTTTGTCTCAGCTGTACATAGGTTGCCCCGGACACCCCGGGCGATATATGATATTGATCATTGGCGATTCGAGAACCATGGTTTCCCCTGGTTCAATGACGATGCTACGGCAATTAACGCCATCGCCAATGAAGGTGCTAACACACTGTTCATTTCGACGGATGATCTCCAGTTGATCTTCATGTCACTAAAAAATAAAAAATCCGCGGGTACTGACGGTGTACCCAATGTTGTGCTCAGACACCTTCCACCAGTAGCTATAGAGAGGTACGCCATCCTGTTCAACAATGCACTGAATAATGCATATTATCCGGTGCATTGGAAAACGGCGTTGGTCCAACCAATCCTTAAGAGGGGCAAAGACTCCTCTAATCCGGCAAATCTCCGGTCGATAAGTCTCCTTCCGAGTATCAGCAAGGTCTTCGAGAAGGTAATCCGGATAACCAATTCGGTATCAGGTAGGGGCATCATACTACACATGCCGCGTCGAAACTCGTCTCGGATATCCAATGGAATAAATGCAAGAACCAATGCACGGGTGCCTGCCTGGTTGACTTGGAAAAAGCCTTCGACACCGTATGGTTATAAGGACTCTACTACAGGCTCAAGCGGTTGGGCATAAGTAAACCATTGCTATATTGCTGTTCGCGACCGGACGGGCGTCCACTGGCAGGTAAAAGTGTAGTCAGGTACCTCGGGATCTGGCTAAATTTGTATTTTAACAAAAATGTAGATGCTGCTCTGGAAAGAGCCCGGGGCGCTTTCGCCAACTTGATTCAAAGGTGAAGGTAGTCTGCTACATGGCCTTAATCAGGCCTATGATTGCCTATGGATGTCCCGTCCGGTTTAATGTCAGCGCAAGTTTAATGGAAAGGATTCGGGTGTTTGAGTGACAATGTCTGAGGACTTGTCTTGGATTACACAGAACACCAGTGTCTGAGTACAGAAAGTTCTATCCCAACGGGGTCCTGTACAATAGGGCAGGTACTTTACGGATAGACAACTTCCTAATAAAACTGATTCGAGGTCACGTGGCGAGGGCAATGGCTTCGGTTAAAAACTTGATATCTGGGGCTTACTACCCCAATACTACGTATTTTAAAAAAGTGCGTCTGAACGGCTGTGTTCCCCCGGGAGCATTCCTTTATTTTGATAATTGTGGGCTGATCCAGGATAGGTTGGCAGTACCGCTAATCTTCCATGTGGCCCGTAATTCTGTGGAGCGCCGACTCCTCTACGAGCTTGATGTCGTGCTCTGTGAGCCCGAGCGCCTCAGGTTCAGTAGAGCGGTTTCTCACCGAGATAGAGAAGACGTTGTGATCCTCCTCTTCGTCACATACAGCACAGGTAGGCGTCTCACTGATGCCGAGCACGTAGAGATGCTTGGCAAAAGTGTAATGGCCCGTGATAACTCCCACAAGCCTTCTGCAGTCGACTCTCCTTAAAGACAGGAGGAATGCTGCAGATTTTTTACAGACATCAGGGCATACGCGCTGAGTAATCCTGCAAACTGGACAATCCCTCCATCTACGGTTGTGTTTATTAAATACACAATCGTTTATGTAGGAATTTACCGTGGACGCAGGTAGACCTAGAGCGGGTTCAGATCCTGAGAAGCTCTCCTCTGAACCCATTCTAGCGAGTTCGTCAGAGGTCTCATTTCCTGGGATCCCAGAGTGGCCTGGAACCCATACAAGCCTTAATGAATTTAGTCTGCCGACTCTGTTCAAGAAGGACTTGAGTTCAAGCACTAATTTGGAGCTAGTTAAGGGGTTACACACAGCTTTTAGTGCAGCTTGGCTGTCACTACAGACGCATATGCTTTCCCCCTTCTACATGTGCTTCACAACATAGTGCATGGCCATTAGGATTGCGTATATTTCTGATTGGAAGACAGACGCATATTTTCCGAAGGAGAAGTGCAGTCGAACGTTTTCGCGCTCAAAGAAGACCCCAGCAGCGGACCCCCGCCCAGACCTGGAGCCATCCATGAAAATGCGAAGACTATCCTTTCCAGGTTCAGTATCCAGCCATAGCAAATCCTGACGCCATGGAAACTCGACTGTGAAACTACGGTGCAGTAGTGTAACGGGCGTCAGTGCGTCAGAAGGCATGTCCTTGAGACAGGGGTCGCAAGACAATTCTTGCGCAAGCACGCCGTTATTCCTATGCGAGTTATACCAAAAGCAATTTCTCTTCAGACGAGACAAGGCTTTCAGGGCACACCCTCTGATAAATATATCAAGAGGTGAAAGGTTCATCAAAAACTTCTAGAGCAGCGCCTGGCGTGCTGGAGAAAGCCCCCATGCAGCTGAGACAAACCGTTCTTTGGAGTTTGGTAAAAGAGGCTACGACGTGTTTGCGATTTAGTCTGTTCCACCAGACAACCGATGAATATGAGATTATAGGTCTTATCACTGCCGTGTAGAACCAGAGGACCTTTGCCGGTGATAAACCCCATGTTTTGCCAAAAGCTCCTTTGCATTGCCAGAAAGCTGACAACGCTTTGGTGGTTTTTGACTCAACATGCTTTGAGCAAAGAAGCTTGCTATCTAAGATGACTCCTAGATACTTTGCCTCCTTGGATATCGGGATGGAAGTGCCTTTTAGTACCAGCTGAGTCATGTCAGTATTTTTCCTCCTTCGTGTAATGAGAACGACATGGGTCTTAAGATGATTGACTGACAGCCCATTTCTAGTACACCAATCATCGATCACATTTAGCTCCGCCTGTGCTTTGAGACGGACAGTCGCTTAGCTTGCGCCGGCGGGCATAGGTTTCAGAGGTATTGAGAGCATCGAACAGAGAATCGACCACCATGCACCATAACAGCGGAGACAGAACACAACCTTGCGGGTAGCCCCTGTTAACGCGGGATCTGACACCCTAGTCGAGGCCTGCATCAGCGGTCACTGTCCTGTGCACAAGCATTGCTTTGATCCACTAGACCAGTGCCTCATTGTTGAAATATCATATTCATCAGCGCATTGTATGAACATGAACATATCTTAACTCACCACACTTTGTATTCTATTTACCACGCTTGTCAATATCCTGAATTATTTATGACATTTCTGAATAAATCTTTTCTTCATTCTCTGTTCAACCTTCAATAAAGTCGTTTCGTTTTCACAGGTTATGGGCCCAGATCCAAGTTCGCGGTAGAAGTAATATATAGTCATATGTATATAAAGATAACAGTTTTTTTGCGGATAAAAGAAAAATAAAAAAGTTGGTTCTTTTGCAAATAAATTTTGTGGTTACTTTGGAAATACGTATATATTGCTGGTATTTGTTGCTGCTGTTTTGCGAAGGGTATAGTCTGCCGATTATTTTGCCGCCTTTTTGTTTTGCCGCTTTCTATTGCTTTTACAACATGGACGGTGAAATATTCAAAATTGAAAAGCTCAATTGTGCAGATCAGTGGGGAGTCTGGAAATTCCAAGTAAAGGTAATGCTTAGTGCAAGTGAACTCTATGAGGTTGTAAGTGGGGAGTGTTTGAAACCCGAGGCAACTGGATCCGATATGTCTAAGGTTGTTGCATGGGACAAGAAGGATAAGAAGGCACAGAAAGTAATTGTAATGAGTGTTGGCCCTCAGCCATTAATTCATATTATGAATTGCACTACGTCGAATGCAATGTGGGTGAAATTGGAGTCTATTTACGAACAAAAGGCACTGACAAACATCCATTTTCTGCAACAGAAATTCAACAGTTTTATTAGGGATCCATTGGACAACATAGCTACTCATATTTCTAAATTGGAGTCTCTTGTCTATCAGCTGAAACAATGCGGTGAGTCTATAACGGAAAACATGCTTATAACAAAAATTGTAATGACATTGCCAGCGGACTTCAACCATTTTTTTACCGCTTGGGAATCAACGGCAGTTAGTGATAAAACGTTAGAGAAATTAACTGCGCGTCTGGTGATGGAAGAATCCCGTTTATCTGTACAGTCTCGCAACAAAGAAAGTCGAGTTATACAAGATGGTGAATCAAGTGCGTTAACTGCAAGGAGGAATTTACGATTTCAAAAATCAAATATGAATTCAAGCCAACATAAAGGCAAATTAGGAAAGTGTTTTTGGTGCAAGAAACCTGGTCATTGGAAAAGGAACTGCCCACTGAGAACTGCAAATGTGTCGCAAACAGAACCTACGAGTGACGCATTCATATGTACTGCGGTTTCAAGCAGAGATGTAGGCTGTGAGGAATGGTTTCTAGACTCAGGTGCCAGTGACCATATGACCTTCAGACGGGATTGGTTTGCTGAGTACAAGGCATTCAATTATCCACAATATGTTCGCATTGGCAACGGAAAGACTATTAGTGCGATTGGCGTTGGAAATATTAACATTAAAGCCTATAATAATCAACGATGGTACCCAAAGCTTCTTACAAATGTTTTGTTTGTTCCGGACATTCACATTAATTTATTTTCGTCAAATAAAGCACTTGACAAGAACCTTCGCCTGGTGTCCGACAGTAACAAATGTGCGCTGCTGCATGGTCAGTGTACTGTGGCAGTGGGAGTTCGTAAGGGTTCGTTGTTCAAGATGCTGTTCAGAGTTGAGGAACCGAAATCTGCAAATGTTAGTGTAAAGGTTGAATCAATCAGACTTTGGCATGAACGCTTAGGTCATCAGAATGTGAATTACGTTCGAAGATTTCTTAAGGAAAGTGACATTAAATATAATGATGAAAAGGACTTCTTCTGTGATGCATGTGCCCTTGGGAAATCCCATCGTTTTCCTTTTAAAAGAAGCTGCAGTAAAGCTAAATGTGTTGGTGAGATTGTGCATGCAGATCTTTGTGGACCCATGCAAAATACCTCAGTGGCTGGTTCGAAGTATTTTCTTCTCTTCAAAGATGATTTTTCAAAATATAGAACGGTGTACTTTCTAAAACAAAAGGATGAAGTTTTCAAAATCTTTAAATCATTCTTAAATAAAATTAAAATGGAAACTGGCACATCGGTTCAAACAATTCGCACTGATAACGGCACGGAATTCGTCAACGCTGAAATGAAATCATTTCTTTCAGATAATTCTGTGCGACACCAGACTTCTGCCCCGTATTCCCCCCAACAAAACGGCAGAGCTGAAAGGGAAATGAGGACCGTCGTAGAAGCAGCTAGAACAATGATACATGCGAGTGGTTTGTCGCTTAAGCTCTGGGCAGAGGCAGTTAACATGGCTGTATACGTTATAAATCTAACAGCGCCAACCGATCTAGCTGGCAAGCATCCAGCCCAACTATGGTTCAAGGATCCACCATCAAAATTTAACTTCTTTGAGATGCAGGTATTTGGAGCTGAGTGCTTTGCACATATTCCCTCACAGAAACGGCGGAAATGGGATGCAAAATCACGACCAGGCATTTTTGTTGGATATTCCGAAAACACAAAGGGATATCGTATATATTTCTCAGATACTGATAAGGTTGAAATAATTCGTGATATTATATTTAAAAAAGCTTCAGTTTCAGGTGAAAGCAGAGAAGTTACGGTAGCGCTTGATAACAAATCCGAGGATAATGTAGTAGACGAACCCGAAGAGGTTAAGACTGAAGGCTTGTCATCTGACGATGACAGAATTCAGAATTCAGATAGTAAAGATGCAATTGATTTACAATCCTGTTTAGAACCATTATCCACTGAATCCATTAAGCAACGATTAAGGAGTGCGAAGGGGGAAAGGGCCGAATCCATGACAGCTTTACTGCAAATTGGAGCTTTTTTGGCAGACCGGTATGTACCAACGACATTTGAAGAAGTACCTAGGTCAGCTGATGCTGCGAAATGGCAAGTTGCGATGCTAGAGGAAATTGAGGCATTACATAAGAACAATACATGGGAGCTAGTAGAACCACCAACGATGAGAAAAATAATTGACAGCAGATGGGTATTTAAAATTAAGGATGCTGTCAGCAATGAACCCAACAAATATAAAGCAAGACTCGTAGTAAGGGGGTTTACACAAGAAGCTGGCATTGATTATGATGAGATCTTTAGCCCAGTAGCGCGTTTCAGTTCCATAAGGGCTATACTTGCAGTTGCAGCGTACAAAAAAATGGTAATTAAGCAAATCGACATCAAGACAGCCTTCCTAAATGGGGACTTACACGAAGCTATATACATGCATCAGCCAAAAGGATTTAATGATGGAAGCGGGAGGGTTTGCCTGCTAAAAAAGAGTCTGTATGGACTAAAGCAGGCGTCCAGATGTTGGAATATCAAGTTCACCGAATTTCTACGCTCATTTAGTTTGGTGCCTTCGAAGGCTGATCCCTGTGTATTTGTTGGAAAGCGTATCCTCGTAGTTATCTACGTTGACGATGGGTTGATAGTGGGAGAGAACGAAGAGAAAGTTGACCAGCTGATTTCGTATCTGAAAGGAGTATTCGAGGTTAAGGTGTCTCATGTAGGACACTTTCTGGGATTACAGATTGATCATCGAGCCGATGGATCAGTTTTTCTTTCACAAAGTCGTTACGTTGATCGCATTTTGGATAGATTCAAAATGTCGGATGCAAACCCGGTTTCAACACCAGCGGATTATTTGATCACGAAGGGTCCCTGCAGTGAAAAACATAAGCTGAATTGCGTATTTCCATATCGAGAAGCAGTGGGGTCTCTCATGTACCTTGCCACTGGAACCAGGCCTGATATTTCCTATGCTCTTGGGGTCGTCAGTCGTCATGTAGAGCATCCAACTGCACAAGATATCGCAGCGATAAAGCGTGTCATCCGATATGTAAAAGGATCAAAAACGAATGGTATTCTTTTTAATTCAAACTATAAATGTAAATTATGTTGTTACAGCGACTCTGACTTTGCGGGGGATCCAGAGACAAGACGCTCTACCAGAGGCTATGTGTTTTTATTTGGAAAATCGCCGATTTCATGGATGTCACAACGTCAAAAATGTGTTTCTCTCTCTACCATGGAAGCGGAATATATAGCAGCGGCGCATGCAGCTAAAGAAATAGTGTGGCTGAAGCGGTTATTTGACGAGATACTACCTGGAGAATGTGGTCAGCCAAGCCTTCTGGTTGACAACGAAAGTGCTATTAGGCTTGCACGAAATCCAGAATTCCACAAAAGAAGCAAGCACATCGAGGTGAAATACCACTTTATTCGCGAGAAATTTGCAGAAGGAGTTTTTGAACTCTCGCATGTTTCAACTGAAGAGCAGATTGCCGACGTATTTACTAAACCACTACCACGAGGTAGATTTGAAATTTTAAGAAATAAAATGGGAATTTGCGTAGCTTGAATTTTCTAAAAAAAAAAAAAATATATATTTTATTGTAACTTAATGAATGTAAATAACTTAATACAATGCTGATGAAAGTGGGAGTGTTGAAATATCATATTCATCAGCGCATTGTATGAACATGAACATATCTTAACTCACCACACTTTGTATTCTATTTACCACGCTTGTCAATATCCTGAATTATTTATGACATTTCTGAATAAATCTTTTCTTAATTCTCTGTTCAACCTTCAATAAAGTCGTTTCGTTTTCACACTCATCTACGCCATCATGTCTGGCAGCGTTACACATGCTGTCGAAAGTTGCGTTATCAAAAGCTCCCTCAAAGTCGATGGTGATGCCCAACGCGGACTCTTTCCTTTCGAGCGCGCATTCAATCCTCCCAACTAGGTTCCGCGCTGGTAAGCATGTTGCATCTCCGAAAGAGGGTGCATTCGAAGGGCAATTTTGCGCACGTGCAACTCTACCAGTCTCTCCATGCTTTTCAACAGGAAGGATGTTAGACTAATTGGTCTGAAGCTCTTGGCAAGTGAGTAGTCCTCTTTTCCTATTTTGGGAATGGACACCACTTTCACTGTACGCCAAGGGATGGGTATGTGAGCAAGTGCTTGACTAGCAGTGAAAGTTCTTTTCAAAGTAGGAAGCAGCTGCCTTATACCTTTTTGCAGCATAGCAGGATATATTCCGTCGGTACCCGGCGATCTGAAACCATCGAAGGATGCCACAGCAAATTCAATTCAACCGATATTTGTTCCAGTCATCTTCCGATTTCGATTTGAGCGATCTATTCAGAAGACTTCTGGCTTCTCTGCGAAGGCTTTCGAGCTCGGCATTCCACCAGGGGACCAATTTCCTGCAGGGAGGCTTGCTGACAGGACATGCGAGTTCAAAACAACTGGTGACGACGCTATTCAAGTTATGAACAGCGTCCTCTTCCAACTATTTCGTTCTGAGCTTAGGTAGGACTGGAGTGGATTTCTCAAGCTCCTCTCTAAACCGTACCCAGTCCGCCCTTCTCGGATTCCGTCTAGGTTGCCAGGAAGAGATCCCACAACTTAATCGGAGTTCGATATATTTATGATCCGACAGCGTAGCATCGGGCAAGACTCGCCAGTTAGTGATGTCCTTCACATATCTATTGGATAGGGTCAGGTCAATCACCTCCTGTCGTCTTGTCGTAACAAACGTTGGTTGAGAGCCACCATTGTTGATGGTAAGGTCTGACGAGAGAATGAAGTCCAAAAGACGGTTCCCCTTGTATTACACTTGCTGCTGCCCCAAGCAGTGTTTTGGGCATTAGCATCGCAACACAAGGTGAGACCAATCCTTCTGGCTCCACAGTAGTCTACGAGTTCAGAAACTACCTTCGGTGGTGGAGGTAGTATCGAGTCGTAGGGAAAGTAGGCAGACGCAACGACGAAGTGTTCTATTGCTCCGTGAGTTTTGTAGCTTACTCTAGCAGCCACCAAATCTTGTCCACAAAAGTGCCCAAGTTTGGTTGCCGATAGTGAATTGGACAACGATTTTGGTCGAAAAATCATCTTTTCCTGCGAGGTGCATTTTCATCTTGGCGGATAAGTTAACAACCCCTTGTTTCTGACGAAAGAGGAACGTGGCCCTCCAGGTTGGGGCTTGTGCTTAGGGTAACATCGCTATCATGTAAAAACCCACTTGTTCCGAAACAACTACAAGCCTCTGATACGGAAGGATACAAAGCTGACGACCCCTGCAAACGACTTGAGAGTCTGCACCTGAAATGTGAGGTCCCTCAACAGACCGAGTGCAGGCGATCAATTGGAGCAAACCCTCAACTGCTATAAAGAAGTTATAACCGCACTCCAAGAAGTGCGATGGTATGGACTAGACAAAAAACGGATGAAAAACTGCGACATCTACCACGGGAACTGCTACAAGGAGAACAAACAGCGCCTATTCGGGTGCGGATTCGTTATTCGAGGAAGACTCCGACAAAAGATCTTAAGCTTCCGAGATGTAAGAGAACGCCTCATAACGATCCGCATCAAAGCTAAATTTGGAAATATTAGCTTATTATGCGGAAGAAAAGGACGATCGACCCAAAGAAGAATTCTACAATCTCCTGGACAGAACCTACATATGCGCAATGCCCCAGCTACGACACAAAAATAGTCCTAGGAGATGTTAATGCAAAAAAAGAGGACATATTTGAGTCGATCATAGGAAAGCATAGCCTTCATAACATCTCATTCGACAACGGACCTAAGCCAACCGATTTCCTAACTAGGCATAACCTCCTTGTAGCAAGCACACAATTCTCCCATCTCAACATCTACAAGGGGACCTCGCGGTCTTTTGATCAATCGACCTCCAACCAGATTGATCCCATTGCGATCGACGAAAGACACTCCTCCAGTATTCTTGACGTACGAACCTTCCGATGGTGGTTATAGGGATTCTCCTTTCTTATGGACCGGCAAACGATGCTGAGATTCCATTCGTCGGGCATACTTTCCTCCGACCATACCTTGCAAATGAGATGGTGCATGCACCTTACTAGTTCATCTCCAGCTGCCTTAAAAAGCTTAGCAGACAGGCCGTCTGCGCCCTCAGCTTTATTAGACTTAAGTCTTGATATTGCTATTTTAACTTCGTCTAGGTTGGGGGGACGGAACTCTCTTACACCGTCGTCCATTACGAATGGATCGTTCTGCCTGGCAGCGGTATAATGTCTGTTATGGCCGTTACATAGTCTGTAGAAGTGGTCTTGCCAAATCCTCAGCATCGACTGTGACTCCACTAACAGTTTTCCATTTTCATCCCTGCAGGCCGCCGCTCTGGCTTTGTAGCCATGGCATGTTCGTTTTACCTTATTGTAAAACTTCCGGGTTTCATTTCTGCGGAAGCATCCCTTCATCTCCTCGATCTCACGCTTTCCGTGCTCTCTCTCCTCTTTCTTCTGAAAAGCGTGTGCTCTTCTCTTCTCCTCTGCTCATAGATTTCGCGAGCAGGGAGGCGGAGGCTGTGTGTCAACTTGGATTGAGCAGGGACAGAGATCGAAGCTGGCGTTCGCCATGTTAAACATGATCCACTTCCTTGCTCTGTTTGCTCGCTACCTCCCCCTCATTCATTGGACTTCGGAAATTCGAGGCCCGAAACGCTACTGGTATCAGCGCCTGACCAACCTTGAGGCCACGGTAACGCAAGTGGGCATCCCAACAGCATTCATCACGCTACCCGCTGCTGACCTGTGGTAGCCCGATCTCGCTAAGCTTATGAGGGCAAACTTCGAGGATGACTCGACACTTACAGAACAACAAATTGCTCTTCGGCGTCAAAAGCTTCTCGTGTCGAGGTGTCATCCTGCACAGTTTGACGAGTTTGGCAGGAATGTTAAAACATGACAGGGCTCTGTACAGCACGTCTCTATAAACAATGTCGTACGCGGCTTGAAAGCCGACAAAAAGATGGTGCGTGTCGACCTGGAATTCATGGGTCTTCTCCAAGATCTGCCATAGTGTAAATATTTGGTCTATCGTGGATTTTCCTGGCCTGAAATCACACTGGTAGGAACCTATCAGGTTGTCCACGAACGGTTTCAGGTACTTACAGAGTACGGCAGAGAGGATCTTGTACGCGATGTTCAGGAGGCTTATCCCTCTGTAATTGGCGCAGTCATAGGGGTCTCCTTTCTTATGGACCAGGCAAACGATACTGAGATTCCATTCATCGGGCATACATTCCTCCGACCATATCTTGCAGATGAGTTGGTGCATGTTCCTGACCAGCTCGTCGCCAGCTGCTTTAAACAGTTCCGCGCGGAGTCCGTCTGCTCCAGCAGCTTTATAAAACTTAAGTTTCGATATCGCTATCTTAACATCGTCTAGTTCGGGTGGACGGGATTCTCTTTCGTCTTCGTCCATTGTGAATGGCTTGCTCTGCCTGACGGCGGCATTTTTACTATCATCGCCATTATACAGTCTGCAGAAGTGGTCCTTCCACAACCTCAGCATCGACTGTGACTACATTACTAGTTGTTCGTGCTCATCCCTACAGGCTTCCGCTCTAGCTTTATAGCCTTGGCATGTTCGTTTTACTTTTTGTTAATTTTCGAACGTCGTTCCTGCAGTAACATCTCTCCATCTCCTCGATCTCGCGCTTCTCGTGCTCCTTCTTTTTCCTTCTCAGAAGCGCATGCTCCTCCCTCCTTTTCTGTTCATAGAGCTTGCGGACAGCTCTCGTCCGTCGATGCAATGTGGCCATGTATGCATTCTGTTTCTCTACATGGGCCTGTCTGCACTCATCATCAAACCATGGGTTTCTCGACGGTGGTGGCTCGAAACCGAGTACATCTGAGGCGGCCTCTCTAATGGCGTTCTGACAACGACTCCATTGCTGTTCTATGGTTTCTGCAGATTGCTTCGGGACTTGAGAGAGCTTGAGGGATACTTGATCGGTGAATGTCCTGGCGCTCTCCTGCGATTGCAGCTTTCCGACGTTAATTCCGAGAAATTCGCATCCGCACCTTGGCTGCAACGAGGTAATGTTCCGATTCGATGTTGGCTCCTCGAAAGGTTCGGACATCTAGGATGCTGGAGCAGTGTCTGCCGTCGATCGCAATATGATCAATTTGATTGATTCTCGATTGATCGAAAGACCGCCAGGTCCCTTTATGGATGTTGAGGTGTGGGAATCGTGTACTTGCTACTACCAGGTTATGTCCCGCCATAAAGTCCACTAGCCTTAGTCCGTTGGACTCGTTCAAAGATAGCTTGTGGACACATAAAAAGCTTTTATTGCCGAGATTGGTCTTGACGCGGATAGTTATGAGGCGTTCGCTTACATACTGGAAGCTTAAGAGTTTTTTCCTGAGTCTGCCTCGAACAACAAATCCGCATCCGAATAAGCGTTGTTTATTTTCTCTATAGCAGTTTCCGTAGCAGATATCACCGTTTTTCATCCGCCTTTTGCCTGGCCCATCCCATCGCACTTCTTGGAGCGCGGTAATGTCTGCCTTATAGCAGTCTAAAGGGTTGACCAGTTATCCGGCGACACTTGGTCTATTGAGGGACCTACCGTTCCGGATGCAGATCCGGTATTGGTTTCCTTTGTGATGTTTGCGGGGGTTGTCAACATGCAATCCGTCCGTATCCGGACGGACACCCTTTGGTTCACTAGTGCTTTCAGTGATTACAAAGTCGCCTGATCACTGCGGCCACGAGTGGGCCTATTGTGATGTCCCCCGCTAACAGTTAACTCAAGAATCCTGAGTTAGTGGTAAGACTTGGTATGCTTTTGAGTGAGCTAGCAGCGATCTCTTCTGCCGATTCTTCTTCACCTTCTTGTCTAGGTGACGATGACGTGTACTGACCAGGCAGTTACAGTGGCATAGTATGGGCTCTGCTGTTTCTTCGTCTTCATTACACATTCTGCAAGTGTCATCTTGTATGATGCCCATCGTTTTGAGGTGTTTATTGACTGGGCAGTGTCCAGTAAGGAAATCTGACTCCTCGAGAGCATGAGGAGTTGTTTCGTCCTACTGAGAGATGTGGTTGGGAGGAACAACTTGGCTTGTCTGCTACCTTTCGTCATAACCAATTGTTTGTGTAGCATTTGGTGGTGCTAATGGGTATGCCGCAGAAAGGCCGTGGCATCATAAATGGTGATGCAGAGCCTTTCCTTGCTAGTAGGTCCGCCTTTTCGTTGCCTGTATGGCCGCTGTGTCCAGGTATCCAAACGAGATGAACTCTGTTTGTACTGGCCAGCCTGTGAAGTAGCTGTAGGCAGTCCCATACCAGTTTGGAGGTAATTTCAAAGCTCTTTAGGGCTAGAAGTGCAGCCTATTTCTGTTTATATTTTCTCTGAGGCAGTTAAAACGGAGTTATATCTATCCATGCTGACGTAGATACATGTGCCTGTATTTGCCCCGTATACTACAGCCCCAACGCCTTCGTCCGTTTTGGAGCCATCTGTGTACCACACGTAGGATCCACGATTGAAGGAGGGTCTATCCTGTTCCCAAATTTGTCGGTTGGGGAATGTGACCTTGTATTTTTGGCTGAAGTTGTATCTGGGGAGACAGTTGTCTGTGAGAGAAATCCTTAGGATTTCATTCCTGTTTATTTCGGTCAGGATATGAGGGTGAAAGAGCCTACGGTTAGAGTCATCCTCCACGATCAGTCTATGGGCGGAGACCATGGCTTGTTTCTTCAGTTGGAGATGAAGAGGTGGCAGGTCTGTGATGACTTCTAGTGCTGCTGTGGGGGTTGTTCCCACATGCAAGCTATTCTTTGCAAGTTATTGAGCTTGGCTTGGACTGATATTTGTTTTGTTTTGTGCCACCAGACGGGTGCAGCATATGTAAGAACTGGTCTGGTGATTGCTGTATATAGCCAGCGGAACATTTTGGGGTTTGTGTCCCAGTTTTTGCCAGTGAGACTTTTGCTGGTCCATAAAGAGATCCTGGCTTTCTCAATGGTCAGTGTTAATGACATTATTGTTAGTTAGTTGTTAGTTATCAGGCCAGCTATCCATGGAGGATCTGAGCCTGAGCTATAGCTGCCTTCCATCCTTGACGGTCCCGGGCACGCTGCTTCCAGTTGTCAAGACCAAGATGTCTTACATCCGCGATTACTTGGTCTTTATGCCGGAGGTTCGGTCTTCCTCTTCTTCTCGAACCAGGAAGCTCGGAGTCGTAGACCCTCTTAGCTGGAGCGTTGATGTCCATGCGCTCGATGTGGCAAGCCAGATTAGTCGACGGATCCTTGCCTTCCGGACTACATCCACATCTTGGTACAGCTCGTAGAGTTCGCGGTTGTGTCTTCTTCTCCATTCACCTTCCTCACAGACAGGGAACAAATATCCGGCGCAGAATTTTTCTTTCGAAAGAACCCAAAATCAGCTCCGCTGTCCTGCTTATCGTCCAGCTTTCGGCTCCGTACAGCAAGACTGGCAGAATGAGCGTTTTGTAAAGCATGACTTTGGTCTTTCGAGTGAGGAGTTTGCCCCGAGGTAGACAAACTCCTTAACTACCTCGAAACTGTAGCTGTCAATTGTTATATTTTGTCCCGGGTGGTGAGCGACGGATTGATTTTCGCTTGACAGCATGTATTTCGTGATCTTAAGACCAACTCGTTTCGCCTGTTCTTCAATCGCCGTGAATGCTTCCATAATGCCACGGCGAGAACACGCGATGATGTCGATATCATCCGCGTATCCTAGCAGCTGGGTGAACTTGTAAAAGATGGTGCCTTCCCTGTTGACGCCTGCCCTTCGCACTATCTGCTCCAGCACCAGGTTGAGGAAGTCACATGACTCCAGCATCTCCTTGCCGAAATCCGGTGCATGTTTCGAATGGTTCCGAGGTCCTAGAACCGAGTTGCACGGTGCGGCATATAGAGCTGGTATTCCAGTCGTCGGGCATGCTTTCATCTTCCCAAATTCTGCAGATGATCTGGTGCATGCTCCCTACCAGAACGTCGCCGCCAGCCTTGATGAGCTCTGATGGCAAGCCATCTGAGCCTGCGGCCTTGTTGTTCTTCAGCTTCTGAATAGCTGTGCCGACTTCTTCGATGCTGGATGGGAGGACTACTTCAGCGGCGGGAGTTAGGATTTCCTCGGTCCCTACCACTCTCTCTTGGTCATGCTCGTTAAGCAACTGCTGGATATGATTCTTAAATACATCCACTATTCCCTGCGGGTCGGTGACAAGATTACCCTCGCAGTTTCGAAGAGCCTGGGTGCCCTTTTTGAAGCCTCATACAAGGCGTTTGGCTTTCTTGTAAAAGGCTCGTGTTTTATGTTTATCCTGGACTCCTCGATATCCTTGAGCTGGGAGGCTGCGAAGATTATTTTCTTTTGTCGCAGTAGTTTTTCTCCTCCCTTCTTCTGGCTCGGTACTCTTCTTGCGCTGCCCTGGTTTTCGTCTGCAGCGCCTTTTGGTACGCCTCGTCGGTTGCTGCCTTTTTCTGCTCACACTCGCCATCATACCACGGGTTTCTTGTCGGGGGTGGTAGGTATCCTAAGGTGGTTTCGGTTACTTCCTGAATGGCTGAGCGGCAATGCAGCCACATATTATTGGCATTTGTGTTCGACGTAGGCATACCGTAGAGTCTTTCGCTCAGCTGCTCCCTGTAGACTCTGGCAACCTCCGGTGTGCTCGGGCGCCCAATGTCGAACCACCTCCTGATGGGCTGGTGCAGCTTTCTGGCATTGGACAGTCGAGCTCTGAATCTTGCTGCTACGAGGAAGTGGTCAGAGTCGACATTTGCCCCTCTGAATGTTCGCACATCCAGGATGTTTGACGAGTGGCTTGCGTCAATGAGCACATGGTCGATTTGGTTGGCGGTTCGACCGTCCGAAGATCGCCAGGTTGCTGTGTAGATTCGCTTGCGAGGGAATCTTGTGCTACTTATCACCGCATTACGAGCTGTCGCAAAGTCAGCGAGTCGGAAGCCGTTATCTGTTGTTGTATCGTGGAGGCTGTGCTTTCCGATCACTCCGCCCAGGGTGTTTTCCTTATCGATTTTGGCGTTGAAGTCCCCGAGCACGATTCTTACATCGTACTCTGGACAAGCTCCGTAGGCGTTGTCCAGGAGGTCATAGAAGTCCTCTGGAAAATTAGAACACAAGCTTTTTTATGTTCTCTAAATGAAACACAGTGATCGCTTCGGATTAGTTGCTCGTATATTACAAAAAAGAAGAAGAGCTGCTAGAGATTTTACACATATATATAAAGCCAACAAAAAACGGAAATTCCTGTCAACAGAAGGGTATGTTGGTACTGCTGATTCTGGTACGTACGAGTGTCGATGATACCAAATGGAATTTATATGCGTAATTCCATACACATTCTCCATATTGTTATTCCGCACGGACATCCTCCCCACCTTGAAGAACATTAACTTCTTCAATCTTTGGCAGAACGCATAATTTAGCTACTGCCCTTGATGTTTTCCCTTTCGCTGTTTGGATATCTGCGATACGAGCTACGCCGTCATGTCCTGGATGAAGTTTAATTATGCGACCAAACCTCCATTTCAGTGGTGGGACATTTTCGTCTTTTATTATAACGACATCGTTTAATTGAGGACCCTTTGTCATCTTTCTCCATTTTCCTCTTTCTTGTAGACTGTGTAGATAATCATTGCTCCATCTGTGCCAAAATTGTTGCATTAACCATTGCACACGCTGCCATCTACTTAGATAAGTTAATTTATTATCTGTTAAATCATGATCTGGCAAAGGACTACCCACTAAAAAGTGCCCAGGTGTTAATGGCTGAGGATCGGAGGGATCTTCGGATAGGGGGGATATGGGACGGGAATTGAGAATCGCTTCTACCTGAATTACCAAAGTGTTGAATTCCTCGAAAGTCAAGGATGCCAAATGTAGTAGACGCTTCATGTGATATTTAGCCGCCTTAACCGCGGCTTCCCAGATACCCCCAAAATGTGGTGACCTGGGTGGTATCTGACGCCACTGGATTCCGTCATCGCCAAAACAATTCACCACAGTGTCCTTGAAAGCTTGAGAATTGAAAAGTGTATGCAATTCGCTTATTTCATTTTTAACACCCACATAGTTTGTACCGTTATCGCTGTAGATAAATCTGCTTAACCCTCTCCTACCAAAAAATCGACGTAGCGCTCCCATGCATGCAGCTGAGCTCAAATCACCAACTACTTCGAGATGAACTGCCTTAGTGCTTAGGCAAATGAAAATGGCTATATACACCTTAGCTGGAATGCTGCCTCTTCGTTTAAAATGAATTAAAAATGGACCGCAAAAATCTGTTCCAATAGCTTCAAATGGGCGAGATGGATGAATGCGCTTATAAGGTAAGTCACCCATGATCGGGTGAGTTGTCTTCGGATTACTCCTAAAGCAAAGAACACACTCTCTAACGACCTTCTTCGCGAGTATTTTCCCATGTACTGGCCAATATTTTTGTCTAACGATAGCCAATAGGCCTTGTGCTCCTAGGTGATGATACTTTTCATGATTGTATATCATGAGAGCTCGGGTAAAGGAATGATCCTTGGGAAGTAAGATTGGATGTTTGAATTCGTATGAGATTTTTGCATGCCTCAGCCGCCCACCAACACGCAAGATTCCGGTATCGTCAAGAAACGGACTTAACGAGCGCACATGTGATCGGGAGCTTAACTGAAGATTTTTTCTTAACAACTCAATCTCCTTGCTGAATGCCCTTTTTTGGATCAATTTGATGAAGGTTATCTTGGCATTTTCCATTTCAACAGCGTCCAGCTCATTGGTTCTTTTTTCTATTTTCAGTTTATTGGCTCGCAGATTGTGAATATATCTTAATACAAATGCCACGGTCCTAACAAGCTTTTTAAAATTGTTTTGAAACTTAATCGTTGAGAATATTTCCTTCTCTTCCACAACCAACATGACGTTCTGTTTCTTGCCTTTCCGCTCTAGGATTTCATCTGAAATGTGTGAGTCTGATGATGCGACTATCGGCCATTCTTCATTCCGTTGTTGTAAAAATGATGGTCCATAAAACCACATGGCTGCTTCGTTTAATTCGCCTGGAGTTGCCCCTCTAGATAATATGTCGGCAGGGTTACTTTTACCGTCAATATGAAACCACTGTTTGGATTCAGACATTCGCTGAATTACGGCAACGCGATTGCCTATGAAAGTAGACCACTGATGGGTTTCTGATGATATCCAACACAGAACAACGTTTGAATCCGTCCAATAATAATAATTTTTGAACTTAACTTGCGTTGCAGCTCTGACCCTTTCCATCAGCCTTACCAGCATTACAGCGGCACATAATTCTAGTCGAGGTAATGTTAATCGGTTCTTATCCATTGGAGCAACCTTCGACTTCGAGCAAAGTAAGCGAGTTGACACTTGGCCATTATCCGACATTGATCGGACGTAGACACAGGCGCCATAAGCCCTTTCCGAGCTGTCGGCGAAGCCATGAAGTTCCGCATTTTCGATGCCACCATGTAAAACATGTCGATGTATCGATATCCCTTCAAGAAGAGGCAATTCTGCTCGAAAAGAGTTCCAAGAGTATTGAAGACTTTGTGGTAGGGCCTCATCCCAATGCAACTTGGCCTTCCATAAAATTTGCATGAAAAGTTTGGCGCTAACAATTACTGGATTCACTAATCCTAGTGGATCAAACAATTTTGCTATATCGGACAGAACCGCTCTCTTTGTAATTTTGTTAGTGTCATTCACCTGAACCCTTATTTGAAAGTTGTCATTACTTGGCTCCCAGATCAGACCCAGTGTCTTCACTACATTGTTGTTATTTAAGTGAAAGAGTGGCTCTCTATCGACAACATCAACATTTTTAATTATTTCTTCATTGTTCGCGCACCATTTTCGTAACTGGAATCCACCACTTTGTAGAATTAAGTCGAGTTCTTTTTAATCTGCTGGACTTCACGCATGGTGTTGGCTCCAGTGATGACGTCATCGACATAGAAATCCGAATTCAGAACTGCAGCCCCCAGTGGATACCTCATGGATTCATCTTCAGCCAATTGATGTAAGACACGAGTAGCAAGAAAGGATGCCGCACTTGTTCCATATGTGACCGTTTTCAATTTGAAAACCTTGATGTCTTCTTCAGGAGATTCTCTCCAAATAATGTATTGGAATCTAGTGTCTTCATCATGTAGTTTTACTTGGCGATACATTTTAGTAATGTCTGCTGTGAATACATATTTGTAGTAACGAAATTTGATTGCAATAGTAAATAAATCTGACTGCAGAACAGGTCCAACGTACATGATGTCATTGAGGGACTTGCCTGTATCAGTTTTGGCGGACGCATCGAATACTACGCGAAGTTTCGTTGTTGAACTTGTCGGTTTAATAACACAATGATGAGGGAGGAAATAATGAGGTTTATCAAATTCAATTCTGTCAGCAATTTGCATGTGAGACAGAGAAGCATATTCACGCATAAATGCTATATACTGCGTAGCAACAGCTGAGTCTCTATGGATTCGCCTTTCTAGCGACAGGAATCTACGCAATGCTGTTTTATAAGAATCTCCTAACTCGGAAACATCACTCTTAAATGGTAGGCGTACCTGATAACGCCCGCAGGGAAGCCTCTCAAATGTGGAGCAAAATAATTCTTCACATTCCATTTCTTGTTTTGTCTGAGTTGGTTCATCAAATATGTTTTCGACTTTGGAGAATGTTTGCATTAAGCTCTCAATGCTCTCATTATCAGACTGACAGAAATTACAAGCTAGTTTAAAGGCCTTCGGCTCGTTGACTACACCCGAGACGACCCATCCTAGTACAGTATTTTGGAGAGTTGGCAGCCCATTCATCAAATTAATTTGCCCAACTGATAGCATTGAGAAAAAATGACTCGCTCCAATTAAAATATCTATTCGTTGTGCCGTTGAAAACGACGGATCAGCAAGTTTGATATTAGAGGGAATAGGCCAACTGCTTACATCGATCGTTCTTTCTGGTATTACATCAGTAATTTTTGTTATTATCGTAGCTTCGACGGTAAAGATAAATTCATTGAAACGAGATTTGATAGTAATATATGTTTTGAATTTAGATGATGACTTATTGGAGCCAATGCCGGATATGTGTGTATGTGATCGAAGCCGATGAGAGCCCAGCATGTGAGCAAAACGATCAGTTATTAAATTGATCTGTGAGCCAGAATCGAGGAGCATGCGGCAGGGGATATAATCATTGTTTTTGTTTTTTATTAATACAACCGCTGTTGCTAAAAGGGTGAACGTGGGATTAAAGTTATTTGATTTGGATACTTGTAAAACATTTTGAACGCTGGATTGTTGTTCAGATTGAAAGGCCTTTTGAACGCTGGATTGTTTTTCAGATTGAAAGGCGGGAGCATTTTTATTTAATTGGCTTCGGTTAGAATCTGAATGGAGCAAGGTATGATGGGGTGAATTACATTTGTGGCATGCGGAAGCTCTACAATTATTTAAAATGTGATCGTGATGAAGGCAATTGGTACAAAGTTTAGCCTCTTGGACGAAAGACTGTCTTTTTATGACAGGTAGGTTAAGAAACTTAAAGCATTTGTTTATATAATGCCCTGCACGTGAGCAGTACGAACATTGTATCTTGGAATTTGTAATTGCAAATGCCTTTGAACGAGGTTTTCTAAATGCTAAATTTAAAGAATTTGTACTCGCCTGTGTGGTTGTGCCTGTGCAGTCCATGATCTGACATCGCTTATCAACGAATTTCATAAAGTCCTTAAGCGTAGGTAACTCACCAACTGGATGTTCCTCTTGCCATTTGGTACGTGTCGTAGAATCAAGCTTTGATGTGACCAGGTGTACAATAAGATCATCCCAAGTTTCGGTTGGACGTCCCAACGAAGCCAATGCACGTAGATTGCTATTGATGCAGTCGGCTAATTCACGTAAAGCTGATGCGGATGGCCTTTGAATTGGTGTAACATCAAAGAGTTTCCTTACATGCTCCGAACATATAAGCCTTTTGTTCTCATAGCGACTAACTAGGATTTTGAGCGCATCCTCATAGTTTTTGTTGTTAACTTCTAGTGCTTCGATAGCACGTGCGGCGCTTCCAGATATCGATGACTTCAGATATTGGAATTTTGCGATATTGGACAAAGTAAGGTTGGAGTGGATTAGGGAATTGAAGGAATCATAGAAATTTAGCCATTCTGTAATTTCACCTGAAAATAAGGGCAAGTTTATTTTTGGTAATCTTATATTTTCGGGTTTAGTCTTGGGTTCAACTTCCTTTGGTTCATCCCTCGTGGTAAGTGTTTGCTTGATGGTTGTAAGTTGCGGACGGAGTTTATAATAGAGCTCTTCATACTTAGCCCGAATATCATCTTCAGCCTCAACTTCTGAAGGTTCCAATTTATCAATACCAGCTTGCAGCTTTTCGAAGGCATTGAAGCTGTCGTCCAATGCCACAGTCCGCAATTCCACCTGAGGTAGTGTGATTTCCGTCCCAATTACATCCAGAAATTCAGCAATGCGGTCCATCTGTTTGCACGATATGGAGCGCCGAACCTTTAGCGTTTCTAACCTCTTGATCTCCTTTTTTGATTTTTCCTCCATTATAATATGAGGTTAAGTATGAACGAGTTAAGTAGTTTTTTTTTTTTGTTTTAATAACTTAATAACTCAAAACTAATAACTTGGCGATCACGTCGGGGTCACCATGGAAAATTAGAACACAAGCTTTTTTATGTTCTCTAAATGAAACACAGTGATCGCTTCGGATTAGTTGCTCGTATATTACAAAAAAGAAGAAGAGCTGCTAGAGATTTTACACATATATATAAAGCCAACAAAAAACGGAAATTCCTGTCAACAGAAGGGTATGTTGGTACTGCTGATTCTGGTACGTACGAGTGTCGATGATACCAAATGGAATTTATATGCGTAATTCCATACACATTCTCCATATTGTTATTCCGCACGGACATCCTCCTTGATAGGGTCTTCAGCCTCGTCGGTAGGGGCGTGTACATATATAAGGCTGATGTTATAGAATCTGCCTCTGATGCGGATCACAGCCAGGCGATCACTTATAGGTTTAAAGTCGATGGTCTTCGACCTTAACCGCTTTCCCATGACAAATCCGCATCCCAGTCGCAATTTTTCTTCCTTATCATACCGTTTCCTATCCAGCGTATTTCCTGGACCGCATTAATATCCGCCTTGTACTGCGTGAGGATTCCTTCTAGTTTATGAGAAGGTCCGGGAGTGTACAGGGTTCTGACATTCCAGGAGGATACTCGCAAATCGTGTTCCTTTTTCGTGCGTTGTCGTCGTCGAGTATCCGTCCGTGTATCCGAGGCATCTTGCTCATTCATAACTTTTGTATTTTTTTACGTGGGCGGATTGTTAGCCCGCCGCACAACCGCCATTCTGGTCGGGGTTTTGTCGCTGCATACGTTTGTTCACCTCCCAACGGTTGTTGAAGAGACTATCCAGAGGGCGCCGCAAGCAGGCCGTATGTCAACTTGACCCGGGCATTTAAACAGGGATCGTTGCTGGCATCTCGAAAGGTTGAGAACGATCAACAACTTTACCCTGTATGTCCGAGCCCATGCCCTCTGACATTATTGTTAAGAAAATAATTATTTAGCTCCTCTGAGTCCAGATCACATTTGCATGGTGTTTTTCCAGTAACTCTCGGTGTTATTCGCGTGATAAGTAAAAGTATCTAAACCACAAAGTATTCTGTTTCCACACACAATGACCCATGAGCTTTTTCAGAGCCAAGAAGCGTTTGGAAATGCTTTTTTTCGCTTTCAATTTAGCTCACCCGCTGCTGATAAACCATTGTTTACGTCTTATCATTGCTGGCTACGGGCTAGTGGGGGGTGGGTAAGACGATTACGTTTGCATGTATAGGTGCGTTACTCTCCCCAGAGAAACGCACCAGTCCAGTATGATATCTCTGTCTTCACTTTGTATTTTGTATACCAAACACACGAGTCTTGCATACAAGATACAGTAGTAATCACAGTCGGTGAGCGTACGCAGTATTTAATCTAAACATTCAGCAAGTAACTCATGAGTATATTATATACATAATGAAGGAGAGATCGAAGAGCGCGAACCAACATGAGTGAGAGGTAGTCAGCCGCAAGTCAGCTCCGGTCGTAGAGGATACTTTCAGTATTTTTTGCGAGAGCAATACTCCGTATGGCAGTGACAGTGAGTGAGAACCAGTTGGGGATACGAAATTCCTTGACTGGGGGATGAACGATTTTGTGCGTACGCTATACCATCGCATCGCACTTCACCCATCAGTTGAGATTCTGAATCAACAGATAGATAAACAGATTTGCTTGGTTATTTTCGCGTACGGAATACTACACTGTGGGTACGACTAAATCCGAAGAGGAGTGTGTATCTAAAAATAGCATTCAATCGAAAATAAAATTGAAACAAACAAGATTCGGATAAACGTACGAAACATTTATCCAAAAAAGAATAATTCAATTCATATCGGATATCTTGCACCGAATCTATCTAATATTTTCCTATAGTTTCTCCGTCTATCTGTATCTTGTATAGTGTGTGCGGACGGACGAGACTGAGAATATGGTTTCGATTTCAGTGCCGAAAGTTTAGTTTGGTTCGGTTGGACGGTGCAAGCAGGCGCTTCGGGGGAATTCGCTAGCGAAATGCCTGATAAGCGTTACATATTCGTATTTAAATCTGATAAAGTCTTTTAAAACGTTGACTAAATGCTGGATAGTGCTAGTGCAATCGGTGATAAGTGGAATACATTTGCTTGAAAATAAAAATTACAAATACACGTATCTACGGACGCCGCGCGTTGTTTTGCCTTGGGTGTTTGCTCTTTTTCCCCAACAGTGTACGAGTAGGTTGTTTGGTCCGCGTTTCGCATTAAGGTCGATATTGCATTGAAGTCGCGGTGAAATCTCATTGAGTCGTCGCATCGATTCACGCTTTGCATACTAAATATCGGTTATAGTATCTATGTATTCGTTTGTATTCGCGTAGATGAATCGGTTGTACCTACTCCAAGTCGTTAGTGGTCATCTCAATTCGTATGAAATCTTCAGCGGCGTTTACTGGAAATTGAGTTTGCACAAGCATTCTAAGATAGTGGTGCAGTAACGTGTAGTGAATTCAACAAGTGGCTAAGTGGCCAAGCATCGGCAGTAGATGTAGCATTCATTGTATCTAAACACCTACATACATACATATGCACATATAGCGTGCATACATAGAGTATCTACTTTAATTGTTTATTATCTACCTTGAGTAACCAGTACAACGGGGAAGGTGTTCGTATATATTGAAAGAGATAACCAAGGAATTCAAAAAAATGAAAACCATCAGCTGAGCTGAGGAATGAACATCGCCACTATACCTACCTACTCAGTCGGAGTTTTACATGGTCCAACATTTACTCGCAGCAATGGTGACAAACTTCGATTTGCATACTAGATACTATGTATATGTAAAATAGAGACATAATCACCGTCAGTTTATTGTTGGGTTTCCGCCAGAGCAGAGCTGTCTTGAATACTAGGACTCGACCCCCCCCCGGTCGAATAAAAGGTGAGAATTAAGCGACAGTTTCACACAATCGGGCATAAGGCATAAGGCATGCTTGTGCTCTCTTTTCATATTTGTGTATCCGATACATATTTAGAGATAGTATGTACTCGTATGCTTGTATCTACACACCCCCAAGGGCACTTGTATATGTAGAGGCTGTTGAATGCTCATTTTGTTAAACTTTTATTTTGATTAGGTAGTCTGATAAGGCCTTTTGGCTTGTTTTAGAGCTTGGCACGCGGCTTACGAATTAATGAGCATTGACTGCAGCAATGCAACAATAATTGATTGAATTCTACTTCTGCGGTTTGTTGTGAGATATTCGAAATACGGGCACGATTTGCTCATTAAGAGAATTTAGGTAGGTACATTGGGGTTAGATACAGATCCCGTGATGCTGCGATTTGAATAATTCGTAGGTAACGTGTATTCGATATCGCATGTTCGGGTAAATTCAGTAATTTATTCAATATTCCATAGATTCAAGCCATAATGGACAGGCTGTTGCCTTCCATACATATGTAGATCTAGGTAGAGAAGGTGTCGAAGTGTGGCATCCGACACCTGTCTGATTGCTATTTAAATTCAGTTTCTTATTGTTTTTCCTTTTTTGATATGCTGGAGTATGCCTATTTCAGTTTACCTTTGCAGCTGAATGAGAGGAGGTTTTTCAATTTTCTCCTTTTGATTGATTGATTGATGATGGGCTTTAGAATTGGTCTGCTTTGTATGATTTATCGACACTGGTTATGGTTACGTTTAATAGAACAACCATACAGCCTAGCCATGTACTTCCAAGCCAATGTCGTATACCTAGCAAGTCATCCTTTTTCATATCTTCTTCTTCTTAACGGGCGCTACAGTTCGGGGTGAACCTGGGCCTCGACCAACATGCCCCCCCCATTTGGCACGATCTTTTGCTAGCCCTTTTCCATTGCCGCACACCCAATTGGCTGAAGTTCCCTTCCACCTGTGTGCGCCATCTTAAGTGCGGCCGTCCTTTGCTTCTTCGTCCCTCGGGGTTGGATTCAAAGACTCTCCGGGCTTGAGCTGAGGTGTCCATTCGCTCTACATGGCCCAGCCATCTTAGGCGTTTAATCTGTAGACGCCTGACTAGACTCATGTTGCTGTACAACCCGTAAAGTTCGTGGTTGAGTCTTCTCCTCCATCCACCGTCTGCGTTTAAAGGCCCGAAAATCACGCGCAAAATTTTTCTCTCGAACCGACCAAGGGCCTCCTCATTCGCTTTTGATAGTATACATGCTTATGCGCCGTACAGCAGGACCCGGCTGATAAGGGTCTTATATAGAGTCAACTTTGTCGTTCGGGAGAGGGCTCTATTACTCAATTGTTTCCTAAGCCCACAGGAACAGCGATTGGCAAGAGTGATTCTGCGTTTGATTTCGGAACTGATGTCGTTGTTCCAGGTCACCGCGGGGCCAAGGTAGACGAAGTCCTTAACTGCCTCGAACTTATATCTGCCAATACAAATGTTCTGGCCAAGACGTCGGTGGTGAGCGTCCTTTTTATGATGACAGCATATATTTAGTTATGCCCTCGTTTACCGCCAGACCAACTTTCGCCGCCTCGACCTCAATACTCGCAAACGCCTCATTGACATCTCGCTGTGATCTCGTATGCAAGGAGTTGCGAGGATTTGAAATAGATTGTGCCTCTTGTATTGGCCAGTGATTTTTGCACAATCATTTCCAATATGACGTTGAAGAAATCTTACGGCAGCGCATCGCCCTGCCTAAATCCTTTTTTGACATCAGCACTATCTTAAAGGTGTTCACCGATTCGGATGGAGCAGCGAGCGTTCTCCAAAGTCATCCTGCATAGTCTGACGAGCTTAGCCGGTATGTCAAAGGTAGACATAGTGTTGTATAGCTCGTCTCTAATTACGCTGTCGTATGCGGCTTTGAAGTCGATAAAGCAGGTGGTGAGTGTCGACTTGAAATTCATTGGTTTTTTCCAGGCCTCGCTGGCCTGAATCCGCACTGATAAGGGCCTATCAGCTTATTTACAAAAGGCTTCAGGCGTTCACACAAAACGGCAGAGAAGATTTTGTAGGCGATGTTAAGGAGACTTATTCCTCTATAGTTGGCGCAATCAGAGGGGTCTCCTTTCTTGTGGATCGGGCATACGATGCTGAGACTCCGTTCCTCGGGCATGCTTTCCTCTAACCATATCTTACGAATGAGCTGGTGCATGCTCCCAACCATGACATCCCCAGCTGCCTTGAAGAGCTCAGCAGACAGTCCGTCTGCGCCAGCAGCTTTTATCGACTTGAGTTTCGAATTGCAATCTTAACTTCGTCGAGGTCAGGGGAACAGAGTTCTCTGCGGTTTTCGTCGATTAGAAATGGATCATTCTGCCTTACAGCGGAATATTGACTAACATCGCCGTCATACAGTCTGCAGAAGTGGTTTTTACATATTCTGAGCATCGACTGCTATTCACTACCAGGTGTCCGTTCTCAACCCTACAGGCTTCCTTTCTGTCTTTATAATCCTGGCATGTTCGCTTTACTTATTGATGAAACTTTCGAACGTCACGCCTGCAGTAACACTTCTCCAAATTCTTAATCGTGCGCTTCTCGTGCTCTTTCTTCTTTCTAACCCGTAAAGCTCACGACCTGCTCTTGTTCTTTTATGCAGTGAGGCTTTTTATGCATCCTTCTTCGCTGTATGAATCCCTCTGCACTCATCATCGAACCTGGTGTTTCTTCGTGGTGGAGCCTTGAAGCCCAAAACTTCGGATGCAGAGCTTTTCAGGGCTTGTTTGCAAAGGTTCCACTGCTGTTCTATTGATAGCGTGGAGGGTTGAGGTCTATTGGAGAGCTTAAGGGAGACGCGATCGGTAAAAGCACGAGCGGTTTCTGGCGATAGTAGCTTGCCGACGTCATAGCTTTGTATTCTTACTCTACTCCGCTGTGTTCGTGATATCCGTAGACGCATCTTGGCTACGACAAGCTAGTGGTCCGAGTCGATGTTAGCCCCTCGGAAAGTGCGAACATGAAGAATAGTGGAGGAGTGTCTAACGTCGATCGGGATGTGATCAATCTAGTTGGTGGTCGATTGATCAAAAAACCGACAGGTGCCTTTGTGTATATCGAGGTGCGGGAAGCACGTACTGGCTAGAATAGGATTTCGCCCCGTAGCAAGATCAATCAGCCTGTGTCCGTTATCGGATTTGGTGTCCTGTAGGCTATGTTTGCCGATGACTCGTTCAAAGATGCTTTCCATACCCAGCTTAGCATTGAAGTCTGTATGTATGTATGTTGGCGTTACAGTCCATGAAGAACCTGAGCCGAGCTTCTCTCAATCACCCATGTTGTGTGCGATTTAATTTTCCCATAGGTGAAAGGGACCTACAGTTTATTGCCGGTTCCGAACGGCGAATTTCGAGAAGCTTTTCATGACAATTTTACTACAGGGCGTTTTGTCAGAACCCCGCTGAGGAGAAACACCGTGAAAAACACGTTCGATGACATGGCTGTGTCGGGATTCGATCCCGTGTCATCGGCGTCAGAGGCCAACACACTACCCACTGCGCCACGGTGCTCTCAGCATTGAAGTCTCCTAGTAGAACTTTGATGTCATAGCTGGGGCTATGAAACGGATCGTTATGAGGCGCTCGCTCTCATGCCGAAAGCTTAGAACTTTTTGCCTTAGTCCACCTCGAACAACAAATCCGCATCCAAACAATCGTTGCCCTCTCTCCCTATAGCAGTCGCCGTAGTAAATATCGCAGTTTTTCATCCGCTTTATACCCGGTCCATTCCATCGCGTTTCCTGGATGGCGGTTATGTCCGCTTTATTGCGGTCTAGGGTGTCCGCAAGTTGTTCGGCTGCACGTGGCCTGTTTAGGGACCTAACCTTCCACGTACAGAGCCGAAGATCATTGTCCTTTTTTCGTTTTTAGCAAGGGTCGTCAACATTAATCCGGTCCTTTATATCCGAGGCTTGTGGTTGTTTCGGAGTTTGTAATTTTTTACGGTTACGGTAACGGCTTACTATGCCGTTTTTTGGTGCAGGAGGCTCGCCATCCGCCCTTCCCCGTCTGCAATTTCCGTAGGAAATCTCCAGATGGCACCACGAGAAGGTGGGGATGGGACTTTTTTTTTTTTATGGGGCTGGTGCTACCATTAGCAATACGGCACTGCGACCTTTGCAGATCTATTGTGCCTGCTAGCCGATTTAGCCGAGTAGCCTCTCTACTTCTATAATGAAGTTGAGAATGCTTCTCCTAGGAGCCAGGGTGTACCCCTCAGGAGTCATAACGTCACTGAGAAGGATACGCTTCCAAAGATGGCAGAGAGCAGCACATTCACATAGTATGTGTTCCGCCGTCTCTTCGTCCTCGAGACAGAGCCAACACTCAGTTTCGGACGAGAGGCTAATTTTGTTTAGATGATATCTCAGACTGCAGTGTCCCGTTAGATAGCTGACTATTCTTCTGATATCCATCCTATTGAGTTTGAGTTGAGCTGTTCCAAAAGGACAGGGGTTGTAATTTTTCCCACTTGTCTAGGAAGTAATTTATCTTAGACGCGGGAATGTCACAGAGTGGTTCCGGACCTATATACTTGTTACTGGATCCTTCCTGGCAAGTTGGTCGGCAATTTCATTGCCCTTGATACCTTTATGGCCTGGCACCCACCAAAGTTTAACATTGTTTCTTTTGGCGAGGTCTTGAAGGGCCTCATGGCATTCCTTGACGGTTTTTGATTTCGTGCTGTACGAACCCAGTGCTTTAAGCGCTGTTTGGCTATCAGAGAGTAAGTTGATGGTTACTCCTCTGATGCCAGTCTCGAGATTTAGATTGACGCATGTTAGGATGGCATGCAGCTCTGCTTGGATGATGCTGGGACTTATTCCCAGTGCCTTCGAGATTTTGCGTTTTGGTCCAAAGATGCCGGCGCCAACGCCGGAAGCCATCTTGGAGCCATCCGTGTACCACCTAAGGCCCTTGACATTTAGCCGGGGATCACCATGCTGAGCGGTTTGGGATCAGTATCTCAAATCTCTTGTCAAAGGTGAAGGTGTGTATCAGTGCGTCCGAGACTGTAGTAATCATATCCAGCTCGGGAAGGTGTTGTTATATGGACATGTGGCCTACGGGTCTACATGGCATATTTGTTCCCGAGCAGAGAATTCTGATTGCACTACGAAATGCTACGTTTTTGATAAAAACCTAAGGACTACCTTAGGTTTAAGTCCCCAGGTTTTACCGTAGGTGCGTCGACAGGGCCACATGGCCTTAGTCGCTTTGATGAGTTTATTTCTCATATTGGAGTTCCAGTTGAGTCTACGGTCTAGGTCAATACCTAGATACTTTACTTCCTCTGAAAACCCTATGCGTGTGCCATTTAGTAAGATTGAGCAGGGTTGTACCTTTCTCCTCTTTGATAACGGGACTAAGATCGTCTTATTTGGGTTAATAGATAAATCCCCTCTGCCACACCAGTCAGAGATAAATTGGAGCGCAAGCTGCATGCGCTTACAGGCAGTGATCTCGCACTTGCCCGTAACAATGCCTACTAGGTCATCAACATATCCGATGACCTCATAGCCCCGAGTGGTTAGCTTGCGTAGTAGATCGTCGATGACTATCGACCAAAGCAGCGGTGAGAGGACTCCCCCTTGTGGGCATCCTCTAACCGCCGATACTGTCACTGAGACCTCTCCGCATGTGGCTAATATAATACGGCTACTTAGCATCGCCCTGATCCAGTGATTAGTGGGATGGTCTACACCCCTGCAGGTAGTGCAGTGGTGATCGAATCATAGCCAGTATTATCGAAGGCTCCGTCTATATCGAGGAAGGCGCATATTGCGATCTCCTTTTGTGTGAAACTGTTTTCAGTGTGCGTCACCAAGTGGTGTAGTGCATTTTCGGTGGATCGCTCTTTGCGATATGCATACTGGTTGGGATGCAGAGGTATGTGATTTTCCAGGATACCTCTAATATGGAGCTCTATCAGTTTCTCCATTGTGTTTAGAAAGAATGAAGTCAAAGATGAAGACAAGATTGACGTCTCTCCAAATTTGGGGTATGTATCCCAGGTTGAAGCAGGACCTAAAATGAACTATCAGTGATGGAAGAATTGTGTTTAAGCCTTTCTGTAATATCGCAGGAAAGACACCGTCTTTGCCTGGAGCCTTGTAGGGTTTGAATGAATCAATTGCCCATTTGACCCTGTCAGGGCTGAAGAGTCTACCAGAAAGGATATTTGTTCTACTGTCGATGTTATCTGTGACGTCAATTTGATCGTCAGGGAACATCGAGTAAGGAGTAGAACCAGGGAAGTGCACCTCGAGCAGAGTCTCCAGGGTTTCCCTGCGATTGACGGTAAAGGTGCCGTCTGATTTGCGAAGCAGCCCGAGCCCATTTGTGTGCTCTCGAGATAGTGCTTTGTGGAGTCGGGCCGCAGTTGGAAGCGCAATGTTTCCTCCAAGACGTTCTCTTGGATTTCCTCAATTCGAGGTTTTATTTAGTTAGAGCAGATCTATAATCAGTCCAACTATTATACCGTTTAGCTCTGTTAAACAGCGATCTCACCTGCTTCCTTAGGGACTCAAGTTGAGTATTCCACCAGGGCACACATCGTTTGTGTGTAGTTATCCTGGGTGTACAGCTGTCTCTGAAGGATGAGATGAGTGCTGCATTGAGCTGGTAAGCCGCTTCGTCGATATCGTCTGTCGATTTAATCGACTTAAGAAGCATATCCTCCTTAGCGATGAGTTGAGCTTGGAACCGAGCCCAATTCTTTCGTTTGGGCTGATATCCGGGCTCAGCCTCATTAACCTCACCGGAGATGTTGAATCTGATATACTGGTGATCAGACAGTGAGGCTTCATTGGAGACATGGATTTGTTGGCCGCCTCCAGGATGGTAACCGGAGGCGCATACAACTTCCCTTACTCCTCCATCGGTGGGGACTTCCACAATGACGGCTGCCAGGTCCCTTGTGATGAATTCTGGAATGGGGAGAAAATTTAGATTAGTGCCGATCACACATGCGGCCCTAGGAGGAAAATCTCCTGTGGCGTAAATTAATTTACGCGACCTGTTTTGCAGGCCTATAATCTTACCTTTATGGACCCATGGTTCTTGGATTAGCCCAATGCTGATCCTGTCGCGGTACAGTCGCTGGCTAAAGGTGTCCGAGGCACCTTTGACATGGTGCAGGTTGCCCTGCAGCACACGCAGCCCACCCATTATTTGCGACGGTTGGCTGGATCCTTCGTTCTGTAAGGCTTGTTGTTTCCTCGCCTGAAGTTTCCAGCCCGATGGGAGTGATCCTCTGATCTACTTCCCATCGAAGATTCCCCTTGTTTAGTTGGGGGACGTTTGTTTCTTTTATTTGGGCGACCCTTAGTGGTCGCCGGCTCAGATGTGGCAGCGGATTTTGGCTCGTCACATCTGGGCGTGTCTACTACATCAATAGGTGCAACCACCATATTACCTGCTGTAGGTTTTACTACTACAGTAGTAGGTGCAACCACCATACTACTGGTTGTAGGTTTTCCTATTTCGGCAGTAAGTGCACCCACCAGCACCAGTAAGTGCATCCTACAGCGATTGGTGCTACATCCAAGGATGTTTTCACCTAGCTTTTGATAATCGTCTTTATGATTTCAAATCTGTAAGCCACTTGGCACTTAAGTTCTTTTAGTCGAGCCAGGGATTTGTCACTGACTGCCAGAACTAAGTGCAGGAGGATTTTCTCTTTATTTGACGTGCTCTGCAGAACTCTCCAGTTCTGTGCGTGTAAGCCGTCATTTTGAGAATTCAGCGTCGCCAACACCTTCGCGATGGGTAAGCCGGTGCTTTGTGGGAAGTAGCCCCGTACGATATGTGGCTTCGGGAAAGCTTCCTCTTCCACAAGCATAATATCAAGTCCACTCTTGTGCTTGATGACCGTAAAATTGGTTTTCATCCAATCGGCCGTAGCTGGGTTGTCACACACAAAGTATAACCACCCTGACTTGTAGGTCGATCCCCTAAAGCGAGGTTTGGGTGCCTTACCCAACAGCTCGATGGAGGTGTCGACTACAGCCTCCTGAACGGCTGCCATCTGCGCTGTTGTAAGGGGGTTCGTTCCCAAGTCCTTGGGGACGATGTCGAGTCGGATCCTCCCAGCTACACTACTGTAGCTTTTTTTATCGACCTGGTAGTTGCCGATTTTGCTGCATTTAGCAGCCTGGTTTGGTGGAGTAGTGTCTGCGGAACGATCACGTTTCAGTCCCGGACCTTTGGCTGCAGGGGTAGATTTTGCATAAACTAGAGCCTCATCTCTGGTTTTGCCCTGCATTATAGCAGCTTTAAAACGTCTCCGCTCCGACGTTTGACGAAGCCTCTCGGTGGTACAGGCTTTTCCTCTACCTGCCTGACGGTTTCGTTCTTTGTTACACTTGGGAGTTCATCTGAGAGCATACTCACAGAATCCCCGCCAAATGTAGTGTCGAAATCGCAAAGTGAAGACATGTCCCCTGCTTTCCGTCCGGCTGCAATGTCGGCGAAAGGTGCCGGCATCACTTCCGGTTTTTAAGCCGCTGAGGACTCAGAAGCCCTAGCCGGCGATGACGTTAGAGAGTCATCAGTCTCTTTAAAAATAATTGTTTTATTTATGGTTCCCACGAACACACGAGAAAGAACGGTCACCTGCAGCGGAGCCCGAGACACCACAGGCAGGCTTTATTTAAATCGGAGGTCGCCCGGTATCCGAAGTTCGCATACTAACAGCTAAGCACCCTCTTAGCCATGCATCCGTCGGCGTATGCTGTTCCACCTCGGAGTTTGGGGAGTGAGGGAGTGATGGGTACAAGGAAACGGAGAGGTGGGGAGGGGTCCGTGAAGTGAAGCGCCCAGATAGTTGATCTGAGGTGGAAGAATAAAGTCTGTAGAGGAGATCCTGAACGATTTAGCTTTCGTAGGTAGGTAGGTAGGTAGGTAGGTTTGTAGCCTTCCCAGAATTGAGAAGAATGCACCTAGGCCAGGGAGGCCCGTTGTGCAGCTACGAGGAGGTTTTACCCCCCTATTCGTGGAACCATTTTGTGCTTCTTAAGAAGTTGAGAAGGTCAGGTATCCCTACTTTCTGAACATCTGTCAGACCGTTAAGGAAGTAAGAGCCTAGGTAACGTTTCCTGATGTTGCAAATAGCTGGACAGGCACAGAGAAGGTGGTGAATGGATTCGACCTCCTCCTGCATCCTGATTTCTGCAGAAACCATTCGGAACTATTCCTAGTTTTTGTGCGTGACTGCCAATGAGGCAGTGTCCTGTGATGACACCAATGACCTTGTAGATGTCAGTTCTTTTTAGGGAGATTATACTCTTTGTAAGTTGGCTGTCAAACCGAGGCCAGATTTGCTTGGTGATGACGCAGGTATGTCCCTGGGTCCATCTCAGGTTCGTCTCGGCCCTGGCGAGATTGGCTAGATTATGTTTAATGGTTGAAAGGGGTACTCCCTCACAAGCCACGATTGATTGTAGCGTCGTTCCTTGTTTGGCGAGTGTGTCGGCTTTTTCATTACCTGTAATGTCGCTGTGTCCCGGTACCCAGATAAGCTGTATGTTAAACTTTTCTGCCATCTCGTTAAGAGATCGGCGACATTCGAGACTAGATTTTGATGTGTACAGATAGGACTCCAACGACTTCAAGGGTGCTTGACTGTCTGTGAGAATTCGAATATCCGTGGTGGATATTACGTTTCACTTCAGCCAAGACAAAGCCTCTTTTATTACCAACAGTTCCGCCTGGAGTGATCTCGTAATTTTAGAGCTTTATAAAGCTTAAGTTGTTTGCAGAATACTCCACTGCCCACCCCGTCTTTGGTTTTAGACCCGTCAGTGTAGAAATCCACGCATTTTCTGCGGGGTTGAGTTTGACGAGTCCAGTTCTGTCTGTCCGGATATATGGTCGTGAAATTGTTGTCCAAGACTATGGTGGGTTCTATGTGGTCCAAGTTTTCTGCCATAGTTATCCTGTTTTACAGAATGGAGGAGTGGCCAGTGACATAGCTCGCCCAATTCGAGTTGGCTTTTAGTCTTATGGCCGTGTGTGTGGCAATTTGCTTACCGAAAATAACGAGTGGTGTAAGGTCTAGTATCATGTTAAGCGCAGCCGTTGGTGTAGACCTAAGGGCCCCGGTAATGCACATACATGCCATCCTTTGTACCTTCTCGAGTTGTTTGTGGTATGTTGTCTTGTCCAGTGCAGTCCACTAGACTATCACTCCATACATTAGTATGGGTCTAACGACCGTGATGTAGAGCCATAGGGTAATCTTGGGGTTGAATCCCCATTTTTTTCCTAGGGCTTTCTTACATGTGTAGAGAGCTATTGTTGCTTTTTTTGCTCTTTCAATTGTGTTGCTCTTCCAAGTTAATTTCCTATCGAGTATAATGCCAAGGGATTTGGCACTGGAGGAATAGGTTAGCCTGATATCGAGCAGAGTGATAGGGCAGTTTTCCGGGATCTTATGCTTTTTGGTAAAAACCACGAGCTCCGTTTTCTGGAGATTGACCCTGAGTCCGTTACTATTCGCCCATTTGCACAGAAATGAGAATGCCGATTGCATGCGGTCATTCAGTGTGGATAGGTATTTGCCTGAGGTTGAGATGGCAACGTCATCGTAGGCAACAACGTCCAGGTCTTCTTTCTCCAGTTTGATTAGTAGTTCGCTCACAACTACATTCCAGAGAAGAGGTGAAAGGACCCCACCTTGCGGGGTTCCCTTGGTAACCACCCTGGTAGTTACTAGGCTTCCCCACTTAGAATGAATCTTGCGCGTTAGTAACAACTCGCTGATCAGCTCTATCAGAGTCCTCTCCACCTTTAGCTTTTCCTTCTATTATTGCTTTCGGTGTGACGTTGTTAAAGGCGCCCTCTATGTCTAGGAAGGCTATTAGAGTAGTCTTTTCTTGCTGCACAGCTACCTGTTAAAATAATCTTTGGATCTCATAGTATACATAGTACATCACTTGTTTGGATATCACTCTTTTTTCCTCACTTCAGATTTATTTTTAATTTTGTGAGTGGGTGTTTCCTAAATGTTTTATCTGTGCATCCGTTAAAAATACACCTCGAATGAATGTGTGTACGTCCAAAGCTCGAAAATATTTGCGAAATATTTCCACTTGACAACCCGCTGCTGACGAACAAATTCTCAATATATTTCATTCCGAGAAGAGTCGAATTCAATTCAATTTCGAACTGGAGGTGTTTTCAGATACACAGATACTCAAAAGCATTCATGCTCGAGTGCTGTGCTGTACAAGAGAAAAAAATCGGACGAAAGAGAATGATATGATCGTGCACTGAATTAATTAATTTGAAAGGAACGGATGAGCTGGAGACTCACTTATAAATCCATCCTGCTGGCTGCGCCTATAGTGAAGCTTGCAATAGGTTCGGTTAAGTCAGTACCAAAAGTCTCAACACTTTGGGTGATATTTTGTGGTGTGTCATGCAATTATTCTGCTCTGGTGTAGAATAAGATACATTCAAATGAGTACGACTTCATATGAACTATAGTTCCATTCTACATATGGTATTATCTTGAGTCATCACCAGTAAGTAGAAATTTCAAGTTGATCAGATGGTTCTCAATTTCCATTGCACGTCATTGAAGCTATATAAGGTTATAAGGGCAAAAAGGGAGATACGAGTTACTATTAAGATAGGCATATCAGGGACGGTGCACTGAAAAAATCACCACTTCACAAAAACCAATATGCCTACCTGCCTGGGAAATCGACCACGCATGCTCTTCAGGAGCTAACAGCCCGGATCAACAAATCCCTGAGCGACAAAGAAATTGCATTAGGTTGCTTGCTCGATATTGAGGGTCCTTTCGACAACACCAACTCACAGGGGTGGATAACACCACATGCAATTGGATCCAACACATGCTTAGCAACAGGAAAATAAACACCTCACTAGGCAATGACAAAATCAGCGTAAACGCCGCGAAAGGATGCCCTCAAGGCGGGGTTCTCTCACCACTCCTGTGGTCCATCGTGGTTAATGAACTGATGAGCATACTTAGCAGCAATGACTTCTATGTCCAAGGCTACGCTGACGACATTGTGATCCTGATTAGAGGCAAATTCGAAGACACAGTCTCGGAACTCCTCCAAGGGGCACTAAACCTTGTTGCAAACTGGTGCATAAAGGTTGCACTAAACGTCAATCCTAGGAAAAGCACCATAGTCGCCTTCACCAAAAGAAGGAATAGGCACAAACATACTAAACCTACCCTTTTTGGTGAAGCGATAGAGTTCTCAAAAGAAGTCAAATATCTAGGGATAACTCTAGACGAAAAGCACAATTGGAACTGTCACATTACAAAGACCATTGAGAAAGCCAGGATCTCTTTATGGACCAGCAAAAGTCTCACTGGCAAAAACTGGGGCACAAACCCCAAAATGTCCCGCTGGCTATATACAGCAATACACCAGACCAATTCTTACATACGCTGCGCCCGTCTGGTGGCACAAAACAAAACAAGTATCAGTGCAAGCCAAGCTCAACAAATTGCAAAGACTAGCTTGCATCTGTATCACTGGGGCCATGAGAACAACCCCCACAGCAGCACTAGAAGTCATCACAGACCTGCCACCTCTTCATCTCCAGCTTTCCGACGTCATAGCTTTGTATTCTTACTCTACTCCGCTGCGTTCGTGACATCCGTAGACGCATCTTGGCTACGACAAGCTAGTGGTCCGAGTCGATGTTAGCGAACTCGGATAGTTCGAACATCAAGAATAGTGGAGGAGTGTCTGACGTCGATCGCGATGTGATCAATCTGGTTGGTAGTCGATCTATCAAAAGACCGCCAGGTGCCTTTGTGTATATCGAAGTGCAAGATCAATCAGCCTGGGTCCGTTATCGGATGTGGTGTGACTCCATGACTCGTTCAATGATGCTTTCCTTACCCAGCTTAACATTGAAGTCTCCTAGCAGAATTTTGATGTCATGGCTGAGGCTATGATACGGATCGTTATAAGACGTTCGCTCACATGCCGAAAGCTAAGGTCTTTATGACTTAGTCCACCTCGAACAGCAAAGCCGCATCCGAACAATAGTTGTCCTCTCTCCCTATAATAGTCACCGTAGTAAATATCGCAGTTTTTCATCCGCTTTATACCCGGTCCATTCCATCGCGTTTCCTGGATGGCGGTTATGTCCGCTTTATTGCGGTCTAGGGCATCCGCAAGTTGTTCGGCTGCACGTGGCCTGTTAAGGGACCTAACCTTCCACGTACAGAGCCGAAGATCATTGTCCGTTTTTCGTTTTTAGCAAGGGTCGTCAACATTAATCCGGTCCTTTATATCCGTGGCTTGTGGTTGTTTCGGAGTTTGTGATTTTTTACGGTTACGGTTACGGTTACGGCTTACTAGGCTGTTTTTTTTAGCGTAGGAGGCTCGCTATTCGCCCTTCCCCGTCTGCAATTTCCATAGGAAATCTCCAGATGGCACCACGAGGAGGTGGGGATAGGACTTACTAATAGCGCCGCAAGATGTTCGACTGCGGTGGCTCTTCACGCTTTTTAGCAGGCCAGCATCCGTCGGATAGATGCTACCCCTACGAGGCCTTTCTTAGTCCTTTGCCATCCATTGATGGCACTGGTCCCACATTAAAAAAAAAAATAGAAAATATTGTTACGGACACGACCCGATGGTTATGTTCGAATATCGCTGTCGAACTTTGGAATGCTCTGGTTAAGCTGAAATGGAAATTATGTCAACTTTCAGCGGCATACTACTGAGACTTCTGAAGGGGAACGTCTGACTGCGAAAATTCGAGAAAGTGGACCGGGGGCTATATAGCGCGAACGCTCGTCCTCGGAGGCATTCAGTTCTTGGGATTCAATAACGAGTGATCAGTCGGTAATTAAGCCATCTAGCGAGATGTAGAGACAAACGAAGAGTATAAGGTGAAGCGCCCAGATATTTGATCTGAGGCGGAAGAATAAGGTCTGTAAAGGAGATCCTGAATGATTTACCTTTCATAACAATACTATGACTGAGTTATTTTTATCCGTCTCGGATCATTACCTCAATCCTCCACTCAGTCAGTAGAGCAACAATGGAACTGAAAAAAGAAGCAATGGTCTTCGCCCATAGACTGATCGTGGAGGATGACTCTAACCGTAGGCTTTTTCACCCTGATATCCTGACCGAAATAAACAGGCATGAAATCCTAAGGATTTCTCTCACAGACAACTGTCTCCCCAGATACAACTTCAGCCAAAATTACAAGGTCACATTCCCCAACCGACAAATTTAGGAACAGGATAGACCCTCCTTCAATCGTGGATCCTACGTGTGGTACACAGATGGCTCCAAAACGGACGAAGGCTTTGGGGCTGTAGTATACGGAGCAAATACAGGCACATGCATCTACGTCAGCATGGACAGATATAACTCCGTTTTAACTGCCTCAGAGAAAATATAAACAGAAATAGGCTGCACTTCTAGCCCTAAAGAGCTTTGAAATTACCTCCAAACTGGTATGGGACTGCCTACAGCTACTTCACCAGCTGGCCAGTACAAACAGAGTTCATCTCGTTTGGATACCTGGACACAGCGGCCATACAGGCAACGAAAAGGCGGACCTACTAGCAAGGAAAGGCTCTGCATCACCATTTATGATGCCACGGCCTTTCTGCGGCATACCCATTAGCACCACCAAATACTACATAAACAATTGGTTAAGACGAAAGGTAGCAGACAAGCCAAGTTGTTCCTCCCAACCACATCTCTCAGTAGGACGTAACAACTCCTCATGCTCTCGAGGAGTCAGATTCGCTTAATCACAGGTTTTCTTACTGGACACTGCCCAGTCAATAAACACCTCAAAACGATGGGCATCATACAAGATGACACTTGCAGAATGTGTAATGAAGACGAAGAAACAGCAGAGCACATACTATGCCACTGTAACTGCCTGGTCAGTACACGTCATCGTCACCTAGGCAAGTATTATCTTGAAGCAGAAGAAATCGCTGCTAGCTCACTCAAAAGCATACCAAGTTTTGCCACTAACTCAGGATTCTTGAGTGAACTGTAAGTGGGGGACATCACATTAGGCCCACTCGTGGCCTCAGTGATCAGGCGACTCTGTCCTAGCCCCTTATCCTATCTATCTATCTATCTATTAAGAAAATTAGTAAAATAAAGATCTTTCTTAAAGCAGTCTCTTGTGGACAGCATTTCCTTTAACAGACCATGCGGACATGGCTCGACTTGTAGCTACTTTTTTCCAGGGCTGTGATGAGTTTTTTTTTCCAACACGGACGCCTCAGAACTTACGACTGCAATCAAATGTTATCTGGCCCGTAATTCGTTCAAGGGGTAGCCGTGGTGCAGTGGTTAACATCATCGATCGCCGAGCGTAAGGTCTATAGTTCAAATTCGCTTCATAGCCAAGGAAAAGTAATTCCTATACGCAGTTGTGAATGGAAAGTGACCCGACGTACTGCTGCAGGCATAACACTCCCAGTGTATGGTCAAATGAAATTCATCCTTTGCGTATGCAATATTAACCTATGCTGAGTTTGGTCGGCTCTCGTCCTATCTAGGACAACCACCCCCAAGAGTAGTGAACGAACATCAACGAGCCAAGCCACTGCACTCCGTTCAGGTCGTGTGTGTAACACATCCTTAGAGAATGTAAGAACTCTTTAACCTGCGCGAGTCTCTACAAAAAAAAAAAAAAAAAAACAAGTTCGGTGTGAACCTGGTGCTCGACCAATAAACCTTTCCAGTTTCCATCGACGCACTCCAAGTTGGTTAAGGTCCCCTTCCACCTGTGTACGCCACGTTAGATTTGATCGTCCTCTGCTGCATCGTCCCTCGGGGTTGGACTCGAATACTCTTCGGGTCGGAACTGTGTTATCCATTCGCTCTACATGACCTAGCCATCATAGACGTTGGATCTGTAGACGTCGTACTAGGCCGAGTTTTCCTCTCGAAACGAGCAAAGGCCTCTTCATCGACTTTCGTTAAGGTGCAGGACAATGCGCCATAAAGGAGGACCGGGATGATTAAGGTTTTGTAAAGCGCAACTTTGGTCTTTTGAGAGAGGACTGTTCTTCTCAATTGCCCCTTAAGCCCAAATAAGCAGCGGTTCGCAAGATTAATTCTGCGTTTGATCTCAGCGCTGGTCACTAGTGCGTCAAGGTAGACGAAGTCCTTGACCACTTCGAATTTGTAGCTGCCAATTTTGACGTTGTAGCCGAAACGTCGATGTTGTGCGTCTTTTTTGTTTGGCAGCATATGTTTAACCGAAAGACCCACTTTAGCCGCTTCTGCTTCAATACTTTCGATCGCTTCATTGGCGCCCCGCTGTGTTCGCCCAATTGCGTCAATGTCATCCGCCAACGCAAGCAGTTTTCAGACTTGACATAGATCGTACCTCTGGTGTTGGCCAGTGAGTCTCGTATGACCTTTCCAAGCACGATGTTGAAGTAATTACATGACAGTGCGTCACCTTGTCTAAATCCCTTTTTAAAATCAAAGGTCTCGGTTAATTCGCTACCGACCTTAATGGAGCACCGAGAGTTCTCCATTGACATTTTGCACAATCTGACGAACTTGGCGGGGATGTTAGACATGGCGCTGTATAGCTCGTCTCTATGCACTCGGACTGTAGTTGGTGCAGTTATAGGGGTCTCCTTTCTTGTGGACTGGCCAAACAATGTTGAGATTCCATTCATCGGGCATGCTTTCCTCCGACCATATTTTAAGGATAAGCTGGTGCATGCTCCATACCAGATCGTCTGCGCCCGCGGCTTTACTATTCTTGAACCTTGAAATTAGGAGCCTAATTTCATCTAGGTCGGATGGACGAAATTCTCTTGCATCTGCGTCTGTTGCGAATGGATCATTCTGCCTAACAGCGGTATTAGATCGTTAATAAGTCTACAGAAGTGTTCCTTCCATATTCTCAGCATCGACTGTGACTCTATTACCAGTTGTCCGTCTTCATCCCTAAAAGCTTCCGCTCTGGCTTTTATGCCCCGGCATGTTCGTTTTGCTTTTTCGTAAAACTTGCGAGCATGTCTCCATCTCCTCGATCTCAAGCTTTTCATGCTTTTTTTATCTTCCTTAAAAGCGTGTGTTCCTCTCTTCGTTTCTGCTCGTTTGCTTATCAAACCAGAGATTTCTAGTTTGCCGGAAGCCCAACACATCGGAGGGCGCGTCTCTGATGGCGCGTTGGCAATGCAACAACAGTGGGATTGTTCTGTGGATTGTGCCGCCATTATCGGAATTTAGGAGAGGTTAAGGGAAGCTTGATCGGCAAAGATCCTAGCGGTCTCCTGCAATTGTTGCTTTCCGACGTCAAACTTTCGTTCTCTAGCTCGACTCCATGGGATCTCTGATATCCTCATTCGTAGCTTTGTTTTTAGCACAAGGTAGTGGATCCGAGTCGACCTTAGCTCCTCTGAAGATTCGTACATCTAGGATGCTGGAGCAGTGTCTGGCGTCGATCGCATCTATCATCGATCTGATTGGTGGTAGACTGATTAGGTGGTCGACAGGTTCCTTTGCGACTGTTGAGATGCGGGAATCGTGTGCTAGCCAGAAAGAGATCCCGCCCCGCCAGGAAGTCGAGTAGTCGACGTCCGTTTTCGGACGTGGTGTCTTGTAGGTTATATTTCCCCGTGATCGACTCAAATATGTCCTCTTTGCTTAGTCTCGTGTTATAATCTCCTAGGACTATTTCTGTATCGCAGTTGGAAGATTGGACAAAGGTTCTGTCTAGGAGATCGTAGAATTCTTCTTTGACTCTTTCGTCCTTTTTCTTTGGTTGGGGCGTGAGCTTATTTTTTCAAAACTAGCTTTGATGCGGAGTGTTGAGGGGCGCCCGCTTACATCCCGAAAGCTCAAGGCCTTTTGTCGGAGTCTTCCTCGCCTAACGAATCCGCGTCCGAATAAGCGTTGTTTGCTCTCCTTGTAGCACCTCCCGTAATAGATGTCGCAGTTTTTCATCCGTCTTTTGCCTGGTCCGAGGGCACCGTGGCGCAGTGGGTAGTGTGTTGGCCTCTGACGCCGATGACACGGGATCGAATCCCGACACAGCCATGTCATCGAACGTGTTTTTCACGGTGTTTCTCCTCCGAGGGGTTCTGACAAAACCCCCTGTAGTAAAATTGTCATGAAAAGCTTCTCGAAATTCGCCGTTCGGAACCGGCAATAAACTGTAGGTCCCTTTCACCTATGTGAAAATGAAACCACACACAACATGGGTGATTGAGAGAGAAGCTCGGCTCAGGTCCCTCATGGGCTGTAACGCCAACATACATACATACATTTAGCCTGGTCCATCTCATCGCACTCCTTGAAGCGCGGTTATATCTGCTTTATAGCAGTTGAGAGTTTGCTCCAATTGATCGCCTGCACCCGGTCTATTAAGGGACCTCACATTTCAGGTGAAGACTCTCAGTGCTTTAGTCGTTTACAGAGGTCGTCAGCTTTGTATCCCACTGTATCCGGCTTGTGGTTTCGTTTCGATAACAATTTATATTTTCCATAATAGGAATGGAAAAGCACAACCCCCAAGCTGGAGGGCCAGGTTTCTTTTTATCCAAAGCACAAGGGGGTCGGGTCGCTGCATACATTGATTCACTACCTGGCGAATACCAGGGCAGCTATCCAGGGGAGGCCACGCGGAGGCTGTGTGTCAGCTTGGACAGAGATCGAAGCTGGCGTTTGCCCCGTTTAACGCAATCAGCTTCTTTGCTCTGTTTGCTCGCTCCCTCTCCCTCTCAACAAGTACTAATCAAGTAATTGTAAGACTTAAATCTATAAGCAGATAGGACTCCTTTTATGTCACGATGCATACCCATTAAGGCTAACATTTCTCGTCAATTGTCAAAAAGAAAATTACTGGAAAAACAAAAGTTTGTGAAGTAAGAGGTTCCCGAGCTGCTCTGCGGGATTCACCAAGGATACTAGTATCACTTGTACTTTCTCCAAAAGAAAATGCTCTTTCTTCGCATTTTGTTTCCCGAACTTGTCTGAGCAATAAGTGAAATGAAAAGTTTTTTAATTAATAAATTGACGAACATTATCACTGAATTGCCCTCCTTAGAAGGTACAAAGTTGGATTGTATTGTTGGTCTGGAGTAAGTATGATTCTATAGAGGTATGGAGGTGGAAAGAAAAACTCAAGATTATGGAAATGCTAATCAGGAAAATTCCTACGAATCTACACTGGAAGGAAGTTGGGACGATATTAATAAGTTGAATCCACTGCTTAAGGTAAAAGCTTGACAAGTAATTCATGTATTTGAAGTGAGTAACGAATAAAGTGCAGACTGATACACTGAATGTATCTTTGCATGCGTATATCCCGAGATATTCTAGAATTAAGGGGATCATAAGTAGTTAAGTCAAGAGTGGCACTTTAAGGCGATAACATTTCCGCGTAGCAGATTAATATGATTATATTGGAATCGTGGCGCTAGATAGTACCTTGAAGGCTTCTGCTATCTGTGTACTCCATGATAGTACAGAGCACCTAGCAAAGCTCATATCGTAGTCATTCAGTAGTCACTCAGTTTCAGAGAGTGCCTTTTGTTATCGTGTGGTTGGGTTAAAGAAAGATTCCTTATATTTGACGGTACTTCCGAAAGCGGGCTTCGGGGTATACCTATATTGTTGAGCATTCCTAGAGAGACATGTGTTGCGGGAGAAATACAGAAGGGGCGGAATGCAACCGGCTATTTCATCAGACCATTTTTGGTGGAAGTAACGATAAAGCAGGGAGAGGCAGGAAACATTCCTACGATGTTCCAGCGAGTCTCGCGTTTTGGTAATGCCTATATGAGTCACCTATCAGTTTTAGCATGCGATTTTGTATTATATCTAGTAGATGCCATGAGGTCTTGGAACCACCGGACCAGACTTGGGCGTTAAACTCTAATTTAGGGCGAATGAACGCCTTGCGGGAAGCGCAAAAAGAGTACCGAGCCAGAAGAAGGGAGGAGAAAAAACTACTGCGACAAAAGAAAAGAATCTTCGCAACCTCCCAGCTCAAGGATATCGAGGAGTCTAGGGATAAACATAAAATACGAGCCTTTTACAAGAAAGCCAAAGGCCTTGCAGGAGGCTTCAAAAAGGGCACCCTGGCTCTTCGAAACTGAGAGGGTAATCTTATCACCGACCCGCAGGGAATAGTGGATGCATTTAAGCAGCACTTCCAGCAGCTGCTTAACGAGCATGACCAAGAGAGAGTGGTAGGGACCGAGGAAATCCCAACTCCAGCCGCTGAAGTAGTCCTCCCACCCAGCATCGAAGAAGTCGGCACAGCTATTCAGAAGCTGAAGAACAACAAGGCCGCAGGCTCAGATGGCTTGCCATAAGAGCTCTTCAAGGCTGGCGGCGATGTTCTGGTAGGAAGCATGCACCAGATCATCTGCAGAATTTGGGAAGATGAAAGCATGCCCGACGACTGGAATACCAGCTCTATATGCCCCATCTACAAAAAAGGCGATCCTACCTCTTGCAAAAACTATAGAGGTATATCCCTGCTCAATGTCGCATACAAGATCCTGTCCAGCGTATTGTGTGAACGTCTAAAACCATTTTGCACCGCACTAATCGGTACCAGTGTGGCTTCCGGCCCGGCAAATCACACTTCGACAAATCCTGGAAAAGGCCAACGAGTTTCGAATCGATACACGCCATCTTTTCATCGATTTCAAAGCCGCATACGATAGCATTCATCGTGAAGAACTGTTTGGGACGATGGCCGAATTCGGGATGATCCCGGTAAAACGGATCCAGTTGTGTCGCGCCACGCTAAAAAACACGCGATGCACCGTGCAACTCGGTTCTAGGACCTCGGAACCATTCGAAACATGCACCGGATTTCGGCAAGGAGATGCGCTGTCATGTGACATCCTCAACCTGGTGCTGGAGCAGATAGTGCGAAGGGCAGGCGTCAACAGGGAAGGCACTATCTTTCACAAGTCCATCCAGCTGCCAGGATACGCGGATGATATCGACTTCATCGCGTGTTCTCGCCGTGGCATTGTGGAAGCATTCACGGCGATTGAAGAACAGGCGAAACGAGTTGGGGTTAAGGTCAATGAGGACAAAACGAAATACATGCTGTCAAGCAAAAACCAATCCGTCGCTCACCACCTGGGACAAACGATAACAATTGACAGCTGCACTTTCGATGTAGTTAAGGAGTTTGTCTACCTCGGGGCAAACGTCATTTCCACAAATGACACCACAGTGGAGATCCGGCATAGAATCGCCCTTGGCAACCGCTGCTACTTCGGCTTGTCCAAACGACATGTAGAGGAGGAATGACTACTATTTTCAACAGCTGTCATTGCCTCTGCACGTGATGTTTGTGGAGAGAAGCGGCTGGATCTGGCGGCTGGTGGTGGGAAAAAAACTGCGTGGTTCAAAAAACCTGGAGTTCAAGAAGCCATCAGAGAGAAAAGAAGGCCTACAGGGACTGGATTCACCGCAATCGAAGGAGTTAAATCCAAAGATGGTGTGTTGCTTTCCAATGAGATGGACATCTTACGCAGATTAAGCGAGCACTTTTCGGAGCTGCTCAATCACGAACAAGGCACTGAGGGGGACAGACCTATAGTCTTGCGTGTGGCGGAGAATAGTCCAACGGTGGAGGAAGTCATTTTAGCGAATGAATCGCTAAAAGTTGGCAAATCCGCCGGTGTGGATGAAATTCGGCCAGAAATGCTTAAGGCAATGGGTAAAGAGGGAGTATTATGGCTCTCTCGTGTCATTAAGGTGGCCTGGGATTGCGGTGAGACACCTAGCGATTGGCAAACTGGGGTGATTGTTCCTCTTTTCAAAAAGAGGGATAAAAAAGAGTGCTCCAACTATAGGGGCATATCTCTTGTAAGTGTCCCCGGTAAGGTATACGCTAAGGTGTTGGAGACGCGTTCTAGAGCTGTGGTCGAATCCAGGATAGGGGATGAACAGTGCGGGTTTCGTCACGGCAGAAGTACAACCGACCAGCTTTTCACTCTAAGAATGGTACTCGAGAAGGCTTGGGAGTACGCCAAACCAATCTACAGCTGCTTTGTAAATTTGGAAAAGGCGTATGACCGAGTTCCGAGGTAAAGTCTGGAGTGCTCTGCAGGAGTATGGTATTGATGGTCCTCTGTTGAGGGCCATTCAGTCTCCTATACACAAACTGTAGCAGCTGCGTTCGGGTTAACGGTAGTAACCTTTCACCGTGGGCGTTGGACTTCGCCAAGGGCGCGTCTTGTCACCTCTCCTTTTCATTATATATATGGACTGGATGTTGCAGCGCATTCGAGGCGAGGAGTGTTTCACATTGGGGAGTTGAGGATAAGTCATCTTCTTTTTGCGCGCGCTAGATAGGTTTGTGGCCGTATGTGCTGATGCTGAATGAGGGTTAACGTGGAAAAATCCGAGGTTATGGTTATTTCCAGAACACCTGTCCAATGCACTCTACATGTTAGAGGAGTCCCATTGAAGCAGGTGGAGAAGTTTAAGTATCTCGGGGTTTTCTTCACGAGTGATGGGGGGAGTAATACTGAGCGTTCCCGCAGGATTGGCCAAGCTGGGTCAATTTTGAAACAGCTTGGAAGATCTGTAATCAGGAAGACCGAGCTTGGTGTCAAAGCCAAGTTAGCGGTTTTTAACTCAGTATTTGTTCCAACTCTCACCTATAGTCATGAAATTTGGGTATTGACCGATAGAATAAGATCGCGAATACAAGCTGCCGAAATGAGATTTCTTCGTGCTGTTGTGGGAGTTACTCGCCGGGATAGGGTGAGAAACATAGCAGTGCGCGGGCAGCTTAATGTTGAGCAGCTGCTTCTCCGAACGGAAAGGGATATGCTTCGATGGTTTGGTCACGTGAGACGAATGTCGCCATCATCACGACTTCCGAAGCGTGCCTTGGATGCAATACCATCAGACAGGCGACCGCTTGGCAGACCCAGGACGAGATGGTTGGACCAAGTCCAAAAACTCGCCTGGGTGCGCTTGGGCATAGCTCCTTATGAGTTAGAGTCGATGGCGGAGGATCGAGTGGCCTGGAGATTCCGCGTGCGCGCATTACCCCCGCGACTCTTTTTTGGTGGAACATGCGGGCCACTGAAAATGATGACGATGATGATGAAGGAGTATCTGCCGTCGATTGCAATGTGATCAATTTGATTGACTGTCGGTTGATCGGAACACCGCCATGTCCCCTTATGGATGTTGAGGTGTGGGAATCGTGTACTTGCTACTACGAGATTATGTCCCGCCATAAAGCCCCCACTACCCTAAGTCCGTTTTCTGACGTTCTTCAACCAAACAGCAGCATAAGACTTTTTCCGCAACCTCACATGCATTTGCGCGCGCGGTTTCAATTCAAATGTCGCCTTACTTATGGGGCACAATAGGGCAATTAAAAAAATTACCAAAAACGAAAAACAGAGATTACAAGCTTGAAAAGAGAGCAAACGTATTGAGAAAGACGTCTCAAGGACTCTTAGTTATAAAAGAACGGATATGTAGTACGTCTCAGGCTTCCAATAATCCGAAATAAACAGAAACATCTAATTGCAATCAATTAGAAGTGCTCAGCTCCTTTTTTACGTCTGACGAAATTAATTAATTTATTGCCTGCGTAATCGAGATACGTATTTTTTGAATAGATACTTTCCAACCGACTACGAGTGTCGGGGGGAAGGCTGTGTGAGTGTCTGCTCTAAAGAACGTCGAGATTGTTTTAGTAAAAGACATAGTTCTTCCCCTCGTACGCCTTTGCTTTTTTATGAGTTGGATTTTAGGAGCCTATGTATGGAGCAGACTATTGGAGCTCCGGCTTCGGACCTGATGTATTTGTTTATTTACATTTTTGTAACATTTTTATAGAAACATAAACGGATCCGAGGAACATCAGTTGTATATGCTTTTGATCGATGGGTATCTCAAAGTAGAATGTGAGCGTATGTATGCTGCCAATGTGTAAATGCTCCTTGAAAATAGTTGGAGCTCAGCCAATTAGCCAAGCGCTGAGCTCTTATTCTGAAGGCTAAACGGTCGAGTTGAATTTTTGTTTTTCTTTCTATGTATCTAGCTCAAGAACGATCATTTGAATTATTAAAAGATGAGCATCAAGAAATGAAGACGTCGGATTGATCGGCAGCAATTTGTTTACGTATTCATGTCACACACATCTCGAAATTTTGGGTGGAGTTGATGCATATGCTAAGGATAACACTATCAAGTTCACCAAAAATAAACAATTCTGCGGCGCACATTCTTTATTAACATCTGGTCCCTCGGTCTCGGCTCGCTCGAATGACCCTCAGGACACTCGCAGATTTGATTGTGGTCGACTTGTATGGTCCAACATTTCTGTAATAGTTCAGAACGTAATACAAGAACAACAGTTATGATCCAATATCGTGTCGTTGTGCCAGTGGGTTAGTTTTCTGAAACAGTCCTTAGCCTGAATATAACTAAATTCAACTAAATGGGTGCATAGCTCAGAGGCGATCTTAAGCTTGTCTATAACCGAGTAACTTACTAATGCCGGACGAGTTCATAGCTCAGAGGCAATCTTTAGCTTGTCTATGACCAAAATTCATGACAGAATTAAACAAGTAGGTACATAGCTCAGAGGCGATCTTAAGCATGTCTATGACCGAGTAACTTACTAATACCGGACGGGCTCATAGCTCAGATGCAATCTTTAGCTTGTCTATGGCCAAAATTCATGACAGAATTAAACAAGTAGGTACATAGCTCAGAGGCGATCTTAAGCATGTCTATGACCGAGTAACTTACTAATACCGGACGGGCTCATAGCTCAGAGGCAATCTTTAGCTTGTCTATGGCCAAAATTCATGACAGAATTAAACAAGTAGGTACATAGCTCAGAGGCGATCTTAAGCATGTCTATGACCGAGTAACTTACTAATACCGGACTTACTTAAGTCGTAAGTCTATCCCCAAGTAATATATCTGGCACAACAAAACGATTGACACAACCTAGATAACATACCGTTTCAATCCTCATCGTTGTCCCTGCTCAAAGGACGGACGGACGGATTTTGTTAATGTTTGTATTTAGGGCTAGTTGTATACGACTGACGTATGTGGTCCATTCGAGATTAGTGTCCAAATTAGTTCTCATTAGGTTGGCTACCGTATCGACGTAGCTCTCCACTTGCCCATTGGCCCTGCTAGCACCTGGAGCTATCAAGTGGTGCTCAATACCAAAGGAGGCACAAAGCTTTCTGAATTCTTCGCTCGTGAAATTTGACCCACGATCAGTAATAATCTTGCAAGAAGCTCCGAATAGAGTTACAAAACTATTAAACAATTTTACCCTTTTCGGATGCTTTTAAGGATTTACAAGAGAAAAGCAGGATACATTTCGTAAATGAGTCGATAATAATGAATATTTGACGGGAGTCTTCACGATTTTTGCCATAAAAGGGGCCCATATAGCCAGCATGGATGGTGTGGAATGGGACGGGTCTCTTCTCTATAGGATGTACTTACTTACTTAACGGGCGCTACAGTTTGGGGTGAACCTGGGCCTCAACCAACATGCCTCGCCACCTAGCACAATCTTTCGCTAGTATTTTCCAATGCCGCACGCCCAGTTGGTTGAGGTCCCCTTCCACCTGTGCGCGCCACCCCAGGTGCGGCTGTCCTCTATTTCTTCGTGCCTCGGGGTCGGATTCAAAGACTCTACGGGCTGGAGCTGTGGTGTCCATCCGCTCTACATGGCCTAGCCATCTTAGGCGTTGGATCCGTAGACGCCTGACCAGACTCATGTCGCTGTACAACCCGTACAGTTCGTGATTGAATCTTCTCCTGCAACCCTCCTCTGTGTTTATGGGACCGAAAATCGAACGCAGAATCTTTTTCTCGAAGCGACCAAGGATTTCCTCATCCGCTTTAGATAAAGTCCATGTTTCTGCGCCGTATAACAGGACCGGGATAATTAAGGTCTTATATAAGGTCAACTTGGTCGTATGAGAGAGGGCTCTACTTCTCAGTTGCCTCTTGAGCCCAAAGAAGCAGCGGTTGGCAAGAGTAATTCTGCGCTTGATTTCGAAACTGGTGTCGTTGTTCCAAGTCACCGCGGAGCCGAGGTATATGAAGTCCTTAGCTACCTCGACGTCGGTGGTAAATGTCCTTTTTCGATGACAGCAGATATTTAGTCTTGCCTTCATTAACTACTAAACCCTTTTTAGCCGCCTCCATCTCAATATTCGCAAACGCCTCATTGACATCTCGCTGCGATCTACCTATTATGTCAATGTCGTCGGCGTATGCAAGGAGTTGCGAGGTTTTGAAATAGATTGTGCCTCTTGTATTGGCCTGTGATTTTTGCACAATCATTTCCAATATGATGTTAAAAAAATCACACGACAACGCATCGCCCTGTCTAAATCCTTTCTTGACTTTGAAACTATCGGTCAGTTCTGCACCGATTCGGATGGAGCAGCGAGCATTCTCCAAAGCCATCCTGCATAGTCTGACGAGGTTAGCAGGGATGTCAAAAGTAAATATGGCATTATATAGTTCGTCTCTAATAACGCTGTCGTATGCGGCCTTGAAGTCGACGAATAGATGGTGTGTATCGACTTGAAATTCATTGGTTTTCTCCAGGATCTGCCGTAGTGTGAAGATTTGACCGATGGTGGACTTCCCTGGCCTGAAGCCACACTGATAAGGACCTATCAGCTTGTTTACGAATGGCTTCAGGCGTTCACACAAAACGGCAGCGAAGATCTTGTATGCGACATTAAGGAGACTTATTCCTCTATAATTGCCGCAGTCCAAGGGATCTCCTTTTTTGTGGATCGGGCAAACAATGCTGAGACTCCATTCCTCGGGCATGCTTTCCTCTGACCATATCTTACAGATGAGTCGGTGCATGCTCCTAACCAGCTCACCGCCAGCCGCTTTGAAGAGCTCAGCAGACAGTCCATCTGCGCCAGCAGCTTTATTCGACTTGAGTTTCGACATGGCACTCTCAACTTCGTCGAGGTCAGGGAGACGGAATTCCCTGCGATCTTCGTCGTTAAAAAATGGATCATTCTGTCTGACGGCGGTATGCCGGCTGTCATCGCCGTTAAACAGTCTGCAGAAGTAGTTTTTCCAAATTCTCAGCATCGACTGCGATTCTACTAGTAGGTGTCCGTTCTCATCCTTACAGGCCTCCGTTCGGGCTTTATAGCCTTGAGACATTCGTTTTATCCGCTGATAAAATCTTCGAACGTCGTGCCTGCAATAGCACCTCTCCAAGTTTTCAATCGTCCGCTTCTCGTGCTCTTTCCTTTTTCTCTTGAGAAGCTTATGTTCCTCCCTTCTCTTAAGCTCGTAGAGCTCACGAGCCGCTCTTGTTTTTTTGTGTAGTGAGGCTTTGTATGCCTCCTGCTTTTCCGCATGAATCCTTCCTTCTCGTCATCGAACCAGGTGTTTCGTCGTGGTGGAGCTTTAAGGCCCAGTACTTCCGTTGCTGTGCTCTTCAGGGCTTGTTTGCACAGGCTCCATTGTTGCTCTACTGACTGAGTGGAGGATTGAGGTGTATCGGAGAGCTTAAGGGAGACGCGGTTGGCAAAAGCACTGGCGATCTCCGGCGATAGTAGCTTTCCAACGTCACAGCTCAGTGTTCTAACTCTACTCCGCGGTGTTCGTGTTATGCGCTGACGTATCTTGGCTACTAGAAGACAGTGGTCTGAATCGATGTTCGCTCCTCGGAAAGTGCGAACATCAAGAATAGTGGAGGAGTGTCTGACGTCAATCGCGATGTGGTCAATCTGGTTGGTGACTGATTGATCTGGCGACCGCCAGGTGCCTATGTGTATATCGAGGTGGGAAAATCGTGTGCTGGCTACAAGAAGATTTCGCCCCGTGGCAAGGTCGATCAGCCTATGTCCGTTATCGGATGTGGTGTCATGTAGGCTGTGTTTGCCGATGACCCGCTCAAAGATGCTTTCTTTACCCAGCTTAGCGTTAAAATCTCCTAGTATGATTTTGGTATCATAGCTGGGGCATTGATGGTATATGTTCTGTCTAGGAGATCAAAGAAATCATCTTTGATTGAGTCATCCTTGTCTTCCGTGGGGGCATGGACGCATATGAGGCTGATGTTACAGAAATTTGCCTTGATGCGGATCGTTATGAGGCGTTCACTCACATACTGGAAACTTAAGAGTTTTTTCCTGAGTCTGCCTCGAACAACAAATCCGCATCCGAATAAGCGTTGTTTATTTTCTCTGTAGCAGTTTCCGTAGCAGATATCACAGTTTTTCATCCGCTTTTTGCCTGGCCCATCCCATCGCACTTCTTGGAGCGTGGTAATGTCTACCTTATAGCAGTCGAAAGAGTTGACCAGTTGTCCGGCTGCACCTGGTCTGTTGAAGGACCTAACGTTCTCGGTGCAGATCCGAAATTCGTTTCCTTTTTGACGCTTGCGGGGGTCGTCCGTATCCGAGGCTGTTAGTTGTCTCTGAATAAGTGTTTGTTTTATGCGATAGGGATGTTAGCCTTAAGCGCAACCCCCAACCTGGAGGGCCAGGTTCCTCTTTCCCTAGAAACAAGGGGTCGGGTCGCTGCACACATTGGTTCACTACCTGGCGGGTCCCAGTATAGCTATCCAGGGGAGGCCACGCGGAGGCTGTGGGTCAACTTGGATTGAACACGGACAGACATACAAGCTGGCGTTCGCCAAGTTGAATGCGATCAACTTCTTTGCTCTGTTTGCGCGCTCCCTATCCGAACATATGCTCTAGGTTTATAAATAACGAGTAAATGTATATAATGCAAGTAAATTGTAAACAAATTTGTTTTCTTCTGAGTTTTGTAAATAAGCGGGGCGTCCGTCTTATTTTAACAAAAAACAAAAACAAAGAAAGAAATTCAATAGGCCTAGGAAGCCTAGCAAACTTCCTTTCCTCCAAAACGGGGGAAAATTAATTTATTTTCATTTTCCTTTTGTTGTTGTATTCCTCTTCCTCTTCTGTTCCCATATAACTCTGACCTTGTTTATGTATATTTGAACTTGTCGGCTTAAGGAAAGGTATTTATTATCCGAGAGCAGCTTGTAGGGGTCAAGCAATTGCCCAACGGCATGACGATGCCAAGTAGTTTTATCGTCGAATTTGTTTGAGGAATTCCTTTGATCTTGGAAACGGGCATGGCAGATAGATACCCGCGTACTCGTACTTGGAGATGTTTAACTACAATTTGGAGAGTATCTACGTCATAAGCAGAGGGTGCGCTGAATGCGTTGGTTGTTTATAATCTTATTTCCTGAAAACGTTTTTAATTTGTTTTTTATTTATGTTACAGACAAGGTTAGGCTTATGTAATGAGATTAAGGTTATCTGTCAATTGAGGTTAGATTCATTCATATTATGTGCACACACGTATGTCAACAGTTTTTTCCATGGCTGTGTATGTTGGAAAACGTTTTCCAGTTAATGGATGTAGACCACTTTTCCTTGAGGAATATGACGTAGAGCTTTACATTGATTGTAAAAGTCTGCCAATTCGTATGCATATTACAATCGTTCTCAGAAACCCTGTGACAAGCTTTAGATATATATCATCTTCTTCTTTTCTCTTCTTAGCGGGCGCTACAGTTCGGGGGGAACCTGGGCCTCAACCAACATGCCCCTCCATCTAGCACGATCTTTTGTTAGCCTTTTTCCATTGCCGCACACCCAGTTGGCTGAGGTCCGCTTCCACCTGTGTGCGCCATCTTAAGGGCGGCCGTCCTCTGCTTTTTGTCCCTCGGGGTTGGATTCAAAGACTCTCCGGGCTGGAGCTGTGGTGTCCATTCGCTCTACATGGCATAGCCAACTTAGCCGTTGAATCCGTAGACGCCTGACTAGACTCATGTCGCTGTACAGCCCGTAAAGTCCGTGGTTGAGTCTTCTCCTCCATCCCCCGTCTGCGTTTATAGGCCCAAAAATCACGCGCAAAACCTTTCTCTCGAACCGACCAAGGGCATCTTCATCCGCTTTTGATAGTGTCCATGCTTCTGCGCCGTACAACAGGACCGGGATAATAAGGGTCTTGTATAGAGTCAACTTTATCGTTCGGGAGAGGGCTCTATTACTCAATTGTCTCATGAGCCCAAAGAAACAGCGATTGGCAAGAGTGATTCTGCGTTTGATTTCGAAACTGATGCCGTTGTTCCAGGTCACCGCGGGGCCAAGGTAGACGAAGTCCTTAGCTATCCCGAACTGATGTCTGCCAATATGCACGTTCTGTCCAAGATATCGGTGGTAAATGTCCTTTTTCGATGACAGCAGATATTTGGTCTTGCCCTCATTAACTGCCAAACCAATTTTTGCCGCCTCCATCTCAAAACTCGCAAACGCCTCATTGACATCTCGCTGTGATCTCCCTATTACGTCAATGTCGTCGGCGTTTGCAAGGAGTTGCGAGGATTTGAAATAGATTGTGCCTCTTGTATTGGCCAGTGATTTTGGCACAATTATTTCCAATATGATGTTGAAGAAATCACACGACAGCGCATCGCCCTGCCCTAATCCTTTTTTGACATCAAAATTATCGCTAAGGTATTCACTGATTCGGATGGACCAGCGAGCATTCCCCAAAGTCATCCTGCATAGTCTGACGAGTTTAGTAGGTATGTCAAAGGTAGACATAGTGTTGTATAGCTCGTCTCTAATTACGCTGTCGTATGCGGCTTTAAAGTCGACAAATAGGAGGTGAGTGTTGACTTGAAATTGATTGGTTTTTTCCAGGATCTGCTTTAGTGTGAAGATTTGGTCGATGGTGGACTTCCCTGGCCTGAATCCGCACTGATAAGGACCTATCAGCTTATTTGCAAAAGGCTTCAGGCGTTCACACAAAACGGCAGAGAAGATCTTGTATGCGACATTAAGGAGACTTACTCCTCTATAGCTGGCGCAACCAGATGGGTCTCCTTTCTTGTGGATCGGGCATACGATGCTGAGACTCCATTCCTCGGGCATGCTTTCCTCTGACCATATCTTACAGATGAGCTCGTGCATGCTCCTAACCAGGTCATCCCCAGCTGCCTTGAAGAGCTCAGCAGACAGTCCGTCTGCGCCAGCAGCTTTTTTCGACTTGAGCTTCGATATAGCAATCTTAACACTCGTCGAGGTCAGGGGGACAGAATTCTCTGCGGTCTTCGTCGATTAGAAATGGATCATTCTGCCTGACAGCGGTATATTGACTAACATCGCCGTTATACAGTCTGCAGAAGTGGTTTTTCCATATTCTCAGCATCGACTGCGGTTCTACTACTAGGTGTCCGTTCTCGTCCCTGCAGGCTTCCGTTCTGGCTTTATAACCTTGGCATGTTCGCTTTATCTGTTGATAAAACTTTCGAACGTCACGCCTGCAGTAACACCTTTCCAAATCCTCAATCGCGCGCTTCTCGTGCTCTTTCTTCTTTCTTCTAAGAAGCTTATGCTCCTCCCTTCTTTTTAACTCGTAGAGCTCACGAGCTGCTCTTGTTCTTTTATGCAGCGGGGCCTTATATGCATCCTGCTTCGCTGTATGAATCCTCCTGCACTCGTCATCGAACCAGGTGTTTCTTCGTGGTGGAGCCTTGAAACCCAAAACTTCGGATGCAGAGCTTTCTAGGGCTTGTTTGCAAAGGTTCCACAGCTGTTCTATTGATAGCGTGGAGGGTTGAGGTGTATTGGAGAGCTTAAGGGAGACGCGATCGGTAAAAGCACGAGCGGTTTCTGGCGATAGTAGCTTTCCGACGTCATAGCTTGGTGTTCCAACTCTACTCCGTTGCGTTCGTGATATCCGTAAGCGCATCTTGGCTGCTACTGAACATCAAGAATAGTGTAGGAGTATCTGACGTCGATCGCGATGTGATCAATCTGGTTAGTGATTGATTGATCTGGCGACCGAGGTGCCTTTGTGTATATCGAGGTGGGTAGGCGTATTGGCAAGAAGGAGATTTCGCCCCTTAGCAAGATCAATCAGTCTGTGTCCGTTATGGGATGTGGGGTCGTGTAGGCTATGTTTGCCCAGGACTCGTTCAAAGATGCTTTTCTTACCCAGCTTAGCATTGAAGTCTCCTAGTACAATTTTGATGTCATAGCTGGGACATTGGGGATACATTCTGTCTAGCAGATCCTAGAACTCATCTCGGGCTGAGTCATCCTTGTCTTCCGTGGGTGCGTGGACGCAGATCAGGCTGATGTTAAAAAATTTAGCCTTGATACGGATTGTTATGAGGCGTTCGCTCACATGTCGAAAGCGTAGGACTTCTTGCCTTAGTCCACCTCGAACAGCAAATCCGCATTCGAACAATCGTTTTCCTCTCTCCCTATAGCTTGCTTTCTTTTTTTTTTTTTTGTTTGTTGAAGGCTTCTGCATCCACTGGAACACTCAGACGCAATTACTGGTCCATTGTACTCCAGACAGACACCTTACATTACTCTATTTTCTCCGTTTTCCGGAGAAAAATTTGAAGGAGCTTCAGTGATGTTGAGCTAAGGGATTCGGCACATACCACGTCGGGCACAAGGGTACGCCACCGTGCGCGAGCAAAGGCGGGACAATCACAGAGGAAATGCTCTGCAGTGTCATCCTCCTCCTGGCAACATGCAACACAGGTAGGCGTCTAACTGATACCAAGCACGTAGAGATGCTTAGCAAAAGTGTAATGGTAATGATAACTTCCACAAGCCTTCTGCAGTCGATTCTCCTTAAAGACAGGAGGAATGCTGCAGATTTTTTGCAGACATCAGGACATACGCGCTTAGCCATCCTGCAACCCGGACAATCCTTCCATCTACGGTTGTGTTTATTAAATACACAATAGTTAATGTAGGATTTTACCGTGGACGCAGGTAGACTTAGAGCAGGTCCAGGTCCTGAGAAGCTCTCCTCTGAACCCTTTCTAGCGAGTTCATCAGAGATCTCATTTCCTGGGATCCCAGAGTGGCCTGGAACCCATACAAACCTTAATGAATTTAGTCTGCCGACTCTGTTCAAGAAGGACTTGAGTACAAGCACTAATTTGGAGCTAGTTAAGCGGTTGCACACAGCTTTCAGTGCAGCTTGGCTGCCACTACAGACGCATATGCTTTCCCCCTTCCACCTGTGCTTCACAATATAGTGCGTGGCCATTAGGATTGCGTATATCTCTGATTGGAAGACAGACGCATATTTTCCTAAGGAGAAGTGCAGTCGGATGTTTTCGCGCTCAAAGAAGACCCCAGCAGCGGACCCCCGCCCAGACATGGAGCCATCCGTGAAAATGCGAAGACTATCCTTTCAGGTTCAGTATCCAGCCATAGCAAAACCTGTCGCCATGGAATCTCGATTGTGAAATTACGACGCAATAGGATAACGGGCGTCAGTGCGTCAGGAGGCATGCCCATGAGACAGGGGTCGCAGGACAATTCTTGCGCAAGCACACCGTTATTCCTATGTGAGTTGTTGTCTCGTCTTCAGACGAGAAATGGCTTTCAGAGCACACCCTCTGATAAATATATCAAGAGATGGAAGGTTCATCGAAAACTTCTAGAGCAGCGCCTGGCGTGCTGGGGAAAGCCCCCGTGCAGCTGAGACAAACCGGTCTTTGGAGTTTGGTGAAAGAGGCTACGACGTGTTTGTGTTTTAGTCTGTTCCACCAGACAACCGATGCATATGAGATTATAGGTCTTATCATTGCCGTGTAGATCCAAAGGACCTTTGCCGGCGATAAGCCCCATGTTTTGCCAAAAGCTCCTTTGCATTGCCAGAAAGCTAACAGCGCTTTGGTGGTTTTTGACTCAACACGCTTTGAGCAAAGAAGCTTTGCTATCTAAGGTGACTCCTAGATACTTAGCCTCCTTGGATATCGGGATGGAAGTGCCTTTTAGTACCAGCTGAGTCATGTAAGAATTTTTCCTCCTTCTCGTAAAGAGAACGACATCGGTCTTAAGAGGATTGACTGACAGCCCATTTCTAGTACACCCGTCATCGATCACATTTGCGCCGCCTGCGCTTTGAGACGGACAGTCGCTAAACATGAGCCGGCGGAAAGAATGGCGACATCATCCGCATATGCCTGGGCATAGATTCCAGAGGTATTGAGAGCATCGAGCAGAGAATCGACCACCATGCACCATAACAGCGGAGACAGAACACACCTTGCGGGTAAACCCTGTTAAAGCGGGATCTGACACCCCAGTCGAGGCCTGCATCAGCGGTCAATGTCCTGTGCATGAGCATTGCCTTGATCCGTAGGACCATTGCTTCATCTACGCTATGATGTCTGCCAGCGTTGCACATGCTGTCAAAAGTTGCGTTCTCAAAAGCTCCCTCAATGTCGATGAAAATGCCCAGCGAGTACTCTTTCCTTTCGAGCGCGCATTCAATTCGCCCAACTAGGTTCTGAAGCGAAGTCTCGCAAGATTTTCCGCGCTGGTAAGCATGTTGCATCTCCGAAAGAGGGTGCATTCGAAGGGCAACTTTTCGCACGTGCAGCTCTACCAGTCTCTCCATGCTTTTCAGCTGGAGGATGTTAGACTAATTGGTCTGAAACTCTTGGCAAGACGCTTGCATACTGCCACCATTTAGGCCTGACTCCGAATGGGGCCCTGGCACACCAGGGTAGGCAATTTCCCACGCTGCTCTTCTCTTCGTCATCATGGGGGTTTGCACTTCGTTAGCCAGGTTTGGTCCGTACGCCGAGGAGGTCAGCTGCCGGGTGGGCTCCACTGTAACTACCGATGGAAATATTCCAGTTTCACGACTGAAGAGCGCTATGCAAACCTTTACAGAAGTGGATCATCCTTATCCCATACCATATTATCGATTACATTTTCTTTAATCCATTAACCTCGACAATAAATGATACTTCATCAATCTTAGTCCCAACGTTAATTGAAAATAAAATTTAATTAAACCTGAATACGGCGATCCTTGTCAGACCGCTTTGCGTCCCAAAGCCGATAAGTACTCCCATCATACATTAAAAAGGATACTGGTTTGTCCAAATGATTGTGCGCTCGTAAATATGTATGTCCATCCCACAAGGCACCATCACTTTTTCAGATACAGATATAAACTGTATAAGCTCCCACGCGGTAACGTTGTTTGGTAAACTATTGGCTGAGATGTAAGCATATTGAGTTGTTCTTCCACAGATTCGGTCGCTCAGTATTCGCCACTGGGCATAATCGATAGAGCACTAACGAATTTATAGGTTTACCCTCAGAAGTACCCGTACCTGGTAATGATTTATGAAGGTTCATATATTTTACATCCATCCGGATATGTAACCACACTTATGGAGTCTTTTCTAAGGTATCCAGCACCCCCCGGTATTTTAAGGAAATCGATTATCAATTAGTGTGCATAATGAAGCACTTCCACATTATTTGCTCTTCCAGAAGCTAATCCTTTAGGTATTAAGTGAACTTGAGAACTTTTGTTCAGGGCCGAGTTGGTGTTGTTGTTGGAAGACGGGACTACTTTGGTAAATGGTCGTTAAATAGGACATTGATTTGGGTAATCATTTACATATTGATGTGAATCTACTCTTGCGGAAAAAGCCTTTCTGTCCTCTAGCTAAGAGCAAGTGGTAGGCCAGCCATTCATATAAATTTGAATAAAAACAAGAAGGGATTCCGTAAGTGCCTGGCGAAAGGCAGGGGGAACTATCGACTTTTGTAGTATGATATCTATCAAAATCCCATCCTTTTGAAACAGCTGTACACAAGCGGTGTGTATCCTGATGGAGTACTTACTTACTTATCAGGCCAGCGATCCATGGAGGATCTGAGCCTGAGCTATAGCTGCCTTCCATCCTTGACGGTCCCGGGCACGCTGCTTCCAGTTGTCAAGACCAAGATGTCTTACATCCGCGATTACTTGGTCTTTATACCGGAGGTTCGGTCCTCCTCTTCTTCTACAGCTATAGCTGCCTTCCATCCTTGACGGTCCCGGGCATGCTGCTTCCAGTTCTCAAGACCAAGATGTCTTACATCCGCGATTACTTGGTCTTTATACCGCAGGTTCGGTCTTCCTCTTCTTCTCGAACCAGGAGGCTCGGAGTCGAAGACCCTCTTAGCTGGAGCGTTGATGTCCATGCGCTCGATGTGGCCGAGCCGGTGTAGTCGACGGATCCTTGCCTTCCGGACTACATCCACATCTTGGTACAGCTCGTAGAGTTCGCGGTTGTGTCTTCTTCTCCATTCACCTTCCTCACAGACAGGACCAAATATCCGGCGCAGAATTTTTCTTTCGAAAGAACCCAAAATCAGCTCCGCTGTCCTGCTTATCGTCCAGCTTTCGGCTCCGTACAGCAAGACTGGCAGAATGAGCGTTTGGTCTTTCGAGTGAGGAGTTTTGACCCCAGTTGATTGGACAAGCCGAAGTAGCAGCGGTTGCCAAGGGCGATTCTATTCCGGCTCTCCACTGTGGTGTCATTTGTGGAATTTACGTTTGCCCCGAGGTAGACAAACTCCTGAACTACCTCGAAATTGTAGCCGTCAATTGTTATGTTTTGTCCCAGGTGGTGAGCGACGGATTGGTTTTTGCTTGACAGCATGTATTTCGTTTTGTCCTCATTGATCTTAAGACCAACTCGTTTCGCCTGTTCTTCAATCGCCGTGAATGCTTCCACAATGCCACGGCGAGAACATGCGATGATGTCGATATCATCCGCGTATCCTGGCAGCTGGATGGACTAGTAAAAGATAGTGCCTTCCCTGTGGACGCCTGCCCTTCGCACTATCTGCTCCAGCACCAGGTTGAAGAAGTCACATGACAGCGCATCTCCTTGCCGAAATCCGGTGCATGTTTCGAATGGTTCCGAGGTCCTAGAACCGAGTTGCACGGTGCATGGTATGTTTTTTAGCGTGGCGCGACTGTTGTATAATAAGAATTCTTTATTATTAATGTTACATTTCAAGTAATTAATAAATGGTACAAGATTCTAGTAGTTAATAATTGATACACTTCAATGTTGTTGATGCGTTGACAGTCAGCACCGGAAAAGGAGTTAACGAAAGAAAGTTTTTTAACAAAAGAGAGAGACAATTGAGACGTACTTATATTGATACAAGGATTACAAAACATATACATGTGTTTTCTTTGGGGTATGATTACATTACATTCCTCCCTACTTCATTAAGTGAATTGCTAATAAGTTAATCGGTCAGGCACCATTCTGATACGCTTACTTCGTCTAACTACTGGCGCTTCTTGCGAAGTATCTTGCACTTTCTCCTGGCGGACATCGTCGATAGTTATTTTTCTTGGTGGTTCCACTGGGTTCTCAAGACTAAGTTGTTGCTGCTTTTCTAGTGCTGGTGTCGGCAGTGGTTCAAACTTTAGAGTTGGCTGGCAATTGGAAAGTATATTATCGGCTAACAATGCTTCCTTGCGAGGCATACTTTCTTCTGCCCTGCTTCGTAAGTGATCTGCATGTCTTCTGCGACGGACGCCATCAGCTGTTTCTACAATATAAGAATATCGGTTAGTACGCTTAATTACCCTTGCTGGTCTCCACTCCTTTTCTAGCTTTGTTTTACAATATATATACTGATCTGGTTTGAACACTCTGTTGTCTGATTCATTTTGAAGTATCTCATGCTGAATGTGTTTATATTGAATGCGTCGCCTGTTGTCTGGTTTAATGTTGTCAAAGATGACTCGTAAACGCCTTCCGAACATCATTTCAGATGGTGATTTGCCTGTCGTCCCGTGAGGGGTATTGTTGTAGGTCGAAAGAACATTATAAAGTTGTTGTTTTTCCTCTTCTGGATCGGACTTGCTGGCCAACATTCTCGATTTGAATGTTCTCACGAAACGTTCCGCTAGGCCATTGGTCCGTGGATGGTATGGGGATGATGTAACGTGTTTGATAGCCCGCTGATTACAAAATAATTGAAATTGTTTTGCTGCAAATTGTGGGCCGTTGTCCGAGACTATCATCGCTGGAAGCCCATAGGTGGAGAAAATGTCCTCTAGGTGTGCGCATAGGTTTTCCGTTGTTGTTGTTCTCATCTGCCTGACGATAACCCATTTGGATAAAGCGTCCACAATAATAAGCCACATTTTGCTTTTAAAAGGGCCCGCAAAGTCCACATGTAACCTCTCCCAAACATGATTTGGAATAGACCACGAATATACTGGGAGCTCTATTGCATTCGGCCGGTTCAATTGACAGTTCTGGCACTTTTTTACAAAGCTGTCGATATCCTGATCTATGTTGTTCCACCAGACGTAATATCTAGCCAATGCACGCATAGTGACCACTCCTGGGTGACCCTTGTGGAGGTGATTTAAGATGGTTCCTCTAAGTGCTTCTGGGATGACCATTCGACCTTGCCACATAAGGATACCATTTTCCACCGATAACTCGTTGCGCTTGCTGTAATAGGGCTTGAGATCAGAGCTTATTGCCGCAAACTGCCAGTTTCTCTCTAAACCCCATACAACCCAACTCAGCGCCTGGTCGCTTTTTGTTGCTCTTCGCAATACCTTTTCCAATAGTTGCATGTCATTGTATTTTTGATAAAACTGTGCCTCACTGACCATCCGTATAATGTTTTCGTCACCTGATACCTCCTCCTGGGCATTAGGAAGTCGAGACAAACAATCTGCGACTATATTTGCTGTCCCCTTCCGGTGCTCAATCTCATAGTCATATTGGCCAACGTATAAAGCCCACCTGGTAAGGCGATTATTAACTAGCTTTGGGAGTTGTCTCTTTTGTCCAAAAAGATGTAAAAGCGGCTTATGGTCAGTGATAAGAGTAAACTTCGTACCTCTTAAGTATTGATCGAATTTCCTAATCCCGAAGAAAATTGCCATGGCTTCACGGTCGATGACAGAGTATTTCGCTTCCGCGTCAGAAAGTTTTCGCGACGCAAACGCTATTGGAAGCTCCTGTCTATTCGAATCACGGTGAAAAAGAACCGCGCCAAGCCCCGATTCGGAAGCATCACATGCCAGGAATAATTGTTTGGTAGTATCAAAAGGGGTTAGTGTATTTAATTGACAAAATTCCCTCTTGACATTGTTAAATGCTTTCTGCTCTACTTGGCCCCATTTCCAATGTGTATTGACCTTTGTTGCCGAATGTAGAGGTGCACATATGCCATGTAAATTGGGAATGAACCTTTCATAAAAATTTAACATCCCAAGGAAAGACCTTAGTTCTGTTTTATTTGTGGGGCTGGGCGCATTTTTGATAGCTGCGAGCTTTGATTCAGATGGCGTTATGCCAGTTTTACAAAAAGTGTGACCTAGAAATTCAATAGAGGACTCAAAAAAAGTGCACTTACTGCGTTGGAGGGCAAATCCAGCTCGCTCTAGTCTTTCGAAGACGGTTGCTAGGGTTTGAAGATGCTCCTTGTCATTTGCTCCAGTAATTGCGATGTCGTCGTAGAACACAGCAATACGAGGAATACCCGATAATAATTTTTCCAGGTAGCGCTGAAAAATCGCTGGTGCGTTGGCCAAACCAAATGGTAAACGATTGTATTGAAAATATCCCAAATGCGTTGAAATCACTAAGAACTTTCTTGAAGCCGGTGTTATTTCGAATTGTAAATACGCGTCCTTTAAATCAATTTTTGAGTATTTGTCACCCTTTCCTAATTGGCTTCGGAGCTGATCAAAAAGTGGGACGGGGTGAGTATCTTTTATTAAAACTGGGTTGATTGTTGTTTTGAAATCTCCACAAATGCGCACTTTTCCATCCTTTTTTGGCACGTTAACTGTTGGGGTAGCCCACTCAACTGGTGTTTTGTTTGGGTCTACCGGTGAAATTATACCATTTCCCACAAGTCTGTTTAACTCCTTTTCGACGTTTTCTCGTATTCCAAATTTAATTGGTCTGGCTGGAAAATGAACAGGTTTAGCATCTTCTTTGATGTGAATGTTTACCTGAAAATCTCGAATCGGCTGCTTCGCACTCTCAAACAGCTTTGCATGTTTCTTCAATAATGCTTCTAATGTGTATTCTGTACGTTGTCCCGTGTTGACGCCTCTGCACTGTTGATCCCGCAGCGAATAAACTTCCTTTGGAAACTCCATTCCAAATTCTTCACACCATTTGAGACCAAATAACATCGGTGTTGCCTTATCAACCACGACTACTGGCAATAGTTTTGCTTTTCCGGCCAGATCGACGGACACTTCGCATTTCCCTCTTGATCGCAGTCTGTATTCACCATATGTTTTTAACTGCGGCCCTGTAACTAGCTTTGGAGCTCCGATGTCTTTCCAGAACTTTGAGCTGATGATGGAAACTGATGCTCCAGGGTCCCATTCCATTGTGCACCTATGTCCATTAATCTACCGTGAAGATTTCGTTTGATGTTGTAAATGTGTTCGTCCTCCTGGTTTGACAGTTCACCAGTGTCTAATGTGTCAATGTAGTTGGCTTCGTGTGTGTTTCTCTTTGAGTATCGATGGCGGGTGTTTCCCCTTTGTTTTGTTGATTGATTTGAGCTTACAATTGCACGACCGGTGGAAATACAGCATGATCCGTAGTGGCCCTTTACCCCGCAAGCTTCACAAATGTGGTCTCTCGCACGACACTTATTGCGCGAATGTCTTTCCTTCCACCCGCATGATTTACATTGGTTTTTATTCAGCTTCCGTGTTTTGTGGTTATTGCTTAAAGCGTTCCTTTCTTAGTCAGGTGTTTGACAGATGATTCGTTATCGCTCTGTGTCTCTAAGTCTTTCTCCGCTGCCTCTCTCGATAATGCCACCGCGAAAATTTCCGCGAACTGCACTTCCCGCTCTCCCTTTTCGTCTGTTGTTTTTAAATCTGGCCACTTTTGCTTTTATTCAATTTCTAGCCGTTTGTGCTGCAAGCCGGTGGCAAACCTGTCTCTTAATTGCCGGTCAAGGAGAGTGCCATCATAACCACAATCTCGACTGATTTCTTTCAACCGATTAGCGTAGGCTTCGAAAGATTCTGTCTTGGCCCTGACGCAATTCCAAAACGTGGTTAAAGCTTTGAATCTTGTTGTTTTAATTTGATAGAGTCGAACGAATTTCGTTTTGATGGCTTCGTATGTCAGTTGCTCAAATTTCTCTGTTGCATCGGAGAATGCCACTTTGATTTCTCGATAATGCTCTGGCTTTAGGACTGACAGGAATAATTCTCGTTTAGTATTAGAGTATTCAACATCGTTTTCGAAATTGCTAAGGCCATACATACGGCAACGTGCTTCGAAGCAATCGATGAATGTGTCTGCTGGGCTTGATCCGTCGTAGGGCTCACAACGAAAACTCCTTACAATGCGGCTGATGTCGTTACTCGTGTTATTGGGCACACTTCCACCGGTGCTTCCGTGTCGGCTACCTAGGTTTTCCACTAGTTGATTTATGAGGTCGCGCTGTGCTTGTATAAACTGTGCAAATTGATTAGCATCCATCGGTGAGGTTTGACTTACCCGTCGTTAAATCAACTTATTCCACTGCAATCTTTTATGTTTTTATTGTTATATATAAATTTCCTCGTCGCCAGTATGTTGTATAATAAGAATTCTTTATTATTAATGTTACATTTCAAGTAATTAATAAATGGTACAAGATTCTAGTAGTTAATAATTGATACACTTCAATGTTGTTGATGCGTTGACAGTCAGCACCGGAAAAGGAGTTAACGAAAGAAAGTTTTTTAACAAAAGAGAGAGACAATTGAGACGTACTTATATTGATACAAGGATTACAAAACATATACATGTGTTTTCTTTGGGGTATGATTACATTACAGCGACCCAACTGGATCAGTTTTACCGGGAAACCGAATTCGGCCATCGCGCCAAACAGTTCTTCACGATGAATGCTGTCGTATGCGGCTTTGAAATCGATGAAAAGATGGTGTGTATCGATTCGAAACTCGTTGGTCTTTTCCCGGATTTGTCGAAGTGTCAAAATTTGGTCTATAGTCGATTTGCCGGGCCAGAAGCCGCACTGGTAGCTGCCGATTGCGGTGCAAAATGGCTTCAGACGTTCACACAATACGCTGGACAGGATCTTGTATGCGACATTGAGCAGGGATATACCTCTATAGTTCTTGCGAGAGGTAGGATCGCCTTTTTTGTGGATGGGGCATATAGAGCTGGTATTCCAGTCGTCGGACATGATTTCATCTCCCCAAATTCTGCAGATGATCTGGTGCATGCTCCCTACCAGAACATCGCCGCCAGCCTTGCAGAGCTCTGATGGCAAGCCATCTGAGCCTGCGGCCTTGTTGTTCTTCAGCTTCTGAATAGCTGTGCCGACTTCTTCGATGCTGGGTGGGAGGACTACTTCAGCGGCTGGAGTTGGGATTTCCTCGGTCCCTACCACTCTCTCTTGGTCTTGCTCGTTAAGCAGCTGCTGGAAGTGCTGCTTAAATACATCCACTATTCCCTGCGGGTCGGTGACATGATTACCCTCGCAGTTTCGAAGTGCCAGGGTGCCTCCTGCAAGGCCTTTGGCTTTCTTGTAAAAGGCTCGTATTTTATGTTTATCCCTAGACTCCTCGATATCCTTGAGCTGGGAGGCTGCGAAGATTCTTTTCTTTTGTCGCAGTAGTTTTTTCTCCTCCCTTATTCTGGTTCGGTACTCTTCTTGCGCTGCCCTGGTTTTCCTCTGCAGCGCCTTTTGGTACGCCTCGTCGGTTGCTGCCTTTTTCTGCTCACACTCGCCATCATACCACGGGTTTCTTGTCGGGGGTGGTAGGTATCCTAAGGTGGTTTCGGCTACTTCCTGAATGGCTGAGCGGCAATGCAACCACATATTATTGGCATTTGTATTCGACGTAGGCATACCGTAGAGTCTTTCGCTCAGCTGCTCCCTGTAGACTCTGGCAACCTCCGGTGTGCTCAGGCGCCCAATGTCGAACCTCCTCCTGATGGGCTGGTGCAGCTTTCTGACATTTGACAGTCGAGCTCTGAATCTTGCTGCTACGAGGAAGTGGTCAGAGTCGACATTTGCGCCTCTGAATGTTCGCACATCCAGGATGTTTGACGAGTGCCTTGCGTCAATGAGCACATGGTCGATTTGGTTGGCGGGTCGACCGTCCGGAGATCGCCAGGTTGCTGTGTGGACTCGCTTGCGAGGGAATCTTGTGCTACTTATCACCGCATTACGAGCTGTCGCAAAGTCAGCGAGTCGGAAGCCGTTATCTGTTGTTGTATCGTGGAGGCTGTGCTTTCCGATCACTCCGCCAAGGGTTTTTTCCTTACCGATTTTGGCGTTGAAGTCCCCGAGCACGATTTTTACATCGTACTCCGGACAAGCTCCGTAGGCGTTGTCCAGGAGGTCATAGAAGTCCTGCTTGATAGGGTCTTCAGCCTCGTCGGTAGGGGCGTGTGCACATATATAAGGCTGATGTTATAAAATCTGCCTCCGATGCGGATCACAGCCAGGCGATCACTTATAGGTTTAAAGTCGATGACCTTCGACCTTAACCGCTTTCCCACGACATATCCGCATCCCAGTCGCAATTTTTCTTCCTTATCATACCGTTTCCTATCCAGCGTATTTCCTGGACCGCCTTGTACTGCTTGAGGATTCCTTCTAGTTTATGAGCAACTCCGGGAGTGTACAGGGTTCTGACATTCCAGGAGCATACTCGCAAATCGTGTTCCTTTTTCGTGCGTTGTCGTCGTCGAGTATCCGTCCGTGTATCCGAGGCATCTTGCTCATTCATAACTTTTCTTTTTTTAACGTGGGCGGATTGTTAGCCCGCATAGCCGCGATTCTGGTCGGGGTTTTTTTCGCTGCATATGTTTGTTCACCTCCCAACGGATGTTGAAGAGGCTATCCAGAGGGCGCCGCGAGGAGGCATACCGAACCATACCGTTTGCTTAATATGTAAGCAATCGTGTCTGTATATATAAACTATTAACCAGTCATGTAAAAGATAAAAGGATCTGTCAAGGACTTTAAACAAGTTGACTTCAGTCATAGTGGGATCTGTACATACAAAGAAAAGGACACGTCTTCATTAACCTTGGTGCTTGAGCATCTAACACGTCATTTCCTCCTTGATTGCATGTTCAATCTGCACACTGTCAGCATCAAACGTTGCTTCTATGCTGTGTATGCGAAGCAGCACTGCATCGAGACCTATCTTGCAACATCCTCGTTGAATAAAACAAGTGAATTGTTCACAGAGTCGTATTCCTTTCATTTGGCTTATGAGTACGTTACGCCTTGGCCTTTGATGTGTTTATGTCACAGATTGGAATGGAAAATCAAAACATGAGTGACCAGAGCAACACTGTTGCTGACACACAAGTGCGTGGTGGGACGTTACAAAATGCAATCAACTCGGATTTATGGAAATGTTTGTTGTAAATAGGATCCATACCTGCAGGTTGACACGAGCGGTGGGAATTAAAAGTTAAAAAAATGTATTTTCCTGCTCTTAGTCATACTTTAGCTTGAACGCAGTGTTGGAAGGCTCGACTATGTATCCTTCCTGCCTTTGAAAGTGTAGAAAATGTAAATAAGTAATTTCAAATAGAGCATATAAACGGAATATGCTCTATGCCCCCCATAGCTGTGTCCAGGTCCCCATGAAAGCTGAATGTTAAACTGTTCAGTCATCTCGTTAAGAGATCGGCGGTAGCCAAGGCTTGATTTCAGGCCAGCTTGGCTGTCAGTGCAAATTCGAATATCTGTAATCCCGAGCAGTAAATCAACTCATTTTAGCTCACGAACGCAAGTGTGTGCATTTATGGAAACTCACCCCATGTGCGCACTCCACATGTGCGTTAAACAGAACCCACCCTACAGAGTGCACAGAAGTGTGAGTTCTCTTTAACGAACATATGAAATGCGCACAGGGGTGAGTTTCCATAAATGCACATATGTACACTCGTGATCGTGAGCGAAAGTAAAAATGCTCACAGCTCATGAGTGTGCGTTTCCTTACCTAACCACAACACAGTTCGAGCAATGTCAAATGTATCGGTTCTCTTCCGTTCACCGCAATCAATCAGCGTCGGGCGCGGTTAGTACTTAGATGGTGGACTGCTTGGGAACACCGTACGGTTACTTTGGGGCTGGAGCCCCATTTTTTCCCTAAGGCTTTCCTGAAAGTGTAGACCGGTATAGTCACTTTCCTTGCTTGCTCGGTAATATTTTCTTTCCAAGTTAATTTCCTGTGATGTATGACGTCAAGGTAAAGTGGTATGATTGGACATATGTTCGGAACCTTATGTTTTCTGGGGGTTTATCCCGAGTCCATTAATTTGTGCCCACCTGCACAATATGGAGAGTGTCGTTCGCATACGGTCATTCAGCGTGGGCAGATTGTGGGCAGATAATAGCAACAACATCAGCATAGTAGCTCGTTTGCGACTATGTTCTAGAGAAGAGGGGAGAGGACCCCTCCTTGTGGAGTTCCTCTTGTAACCGATCTAGTGGTTTCCCCAATTAGAGAAGATCTTGTGTATTGAAAGCAACTCGCCAATCAACTCTACTAGAGTCCTCTCCACTTTTAAACTGTCTAACCCTTCCGTAATTGCTTTCGGTGGGACGTTGTTGAAAGCGTCCTCTATATCCAAAAAGGCTACTAAGGTGTATTCTTTGAGGTGGATTGATCCTTAAATTTTCCTCACCAGGGTATGCAAGACCATTTCGACCGATTTATTTTTACAATAGACATGCTGTGCCATTGAGATTGACGCAGGATCAAAGTTATGTCGTATGCGCACGCCTATCAGCCCTTCCAGGGTTTTTAGTACAAAGGGAGATAGATAGATAGGCTTAAGATCTTTGGGTGTAGTGTGGGAAATTCTGCCGGCCTTGGAGATGAAAATGAGCACTTTTCTGAGAGTCTCTAGACCACACATCCTCTAAAAATATTTTCCAGCCATGGTACCGTAACTATCGAGAAAGGGTTTCTCAAAATTCGCTGACCGGAACCGGTAGTTCCCTTTTTAAGGACACTGTCATACCAGTGTAAGTACACAAGAAGTGGATGTCTTCTTTGACCCATCCAACGCCTACAGTGAAAAGTATTGATTTAGTACCATTGACAGTTTAATTGAATAACCTCCCTGCAGTGGTTGTAACTTACTTACTAAGGTGGCGCCGCAGTCCGGAACCTGGGTTTCAACCAGCTGGCACGGTCTTTTGCCAGCTGTTTCCAGCGACGCACTCCCAATTGGTTAAGGTCTCCTTCCACCTGTGTGTACCACTTTAGATTCGGTCGTCCTCTGTTGTGTCGTACCTCGAAGTTGGACTTGAAGACTCTTCGGGCCGGAGGTGTGTTGTCCATTCCCTCTACACGACCTAGCCATCTTATACGTTGGATCCGTAAACATCGCATTAGGACAATGGCGCTGTACAGTCCGTAAAGTTCGTCATTGTATCTTCTCTTCCATGCTTATCTTGCTGCCGAAGCAAGAGCGTATGTTGCGATGCTTATGCTAGTACACGAGAGGACCGTCTATTAGATTTTACTCTTCCGTCTGACCTTACCATCAACAATGTTGGCTCTCAACCAACATTTATTACGACGAGACGATGGGAGGCGTAAAGGACATCACTAACTGGAGAGTCTTGCCTGATACTACGCTGTCGAACCACACATATATCAAATTCCAATGCAACCCAGACGAACTCCGAGAAAGACGGACTGGGTATGGTTTAGAGAGGAGCTTGACCTTCGTCCTGTCAGCAAACCTCCCTGCAGGAAATTGGATCCCTGGTTGAATGCTAAGACCCAAAGTCTTCGCAGGGAAGCCAGGAGTCTCCTAACTCAAATCGATTTCGGAAGATGATTGGGACAAAAATCGGTCGAAGAAGAAAGAATGTAAGAAGCTTATTCCTAAATCGAAAAATGATTTTCGAGACCTTCTGCGAAGTTATCAAAGTTCGACTAGCAAGTTGGTGAAAGTCCTCAAACTAGGAAAACCGACTTTTGCTGAGTCTAAAGCGGGAACTTTTAGTTTACTGATTCAGACCCATTTCCCGGGAAATCAGGTCGCCATCGATGAAAACAACTCGGCGCACATGGTATATTGCGTCGCGCGTGGCCACCACTGAGGCCACTGAATTTGCTGTGACGTCCTTCGATGGCTTTTCACCTCTCCTTTTCATTGTATATACGGACTGGATGTTGCAGTGCAGTCGTGGCGAGTAGTTTTTCACATTGGAAGAGTTGAGGGTAAGCCATCTTCTTTTTGCAGATGACTTAGTTGTCCTCACATCCTCCCAGACGGAACTCCAGCGCGCGCTAGATAGGTTTGTGGCCGTATGTGCTAATGCTGGAATGAGGGTTAACGTGGACAAATCCGAGGTTATGGTTATTTCCAGGGAGCTCAATGGTGAGCAGTTGCTTCTCTGAACGGAAAGGGCTATGCTTCAATGGTTTGGTCACGTGAGACGAATGCCGCCATCATCACGACTTTCGAAGCGTGTCTTGAATGCAATACCATCAGGCAGGTGACCGTTTGGCAGACCCAGGACGAGGTGGTTGGACCAAGTCCAAAAACTCGCATGGGTGCGCTTGGGCATAGCGCCTGATGAGTTAGAGTCGATGGCGGAGGATCGAGTGGTCTGGAGACCTAGCGTGCGCGCATTACCCCCACGACTCTTTTTAGTGGAACATGCGGGCCACTGAAAATGTATGCATGTATGTATGTATGTAGTTGCAGTTGAGAGAAGCTTGGCTCTGGTCCTTCGTGGACTGTAACCATGAACCAACTAAAGAAGAAAACAAATACGGTTCAGAAGCAACCACAAGCCGGATTTACTGTTGACGACCCCAGCATACGAAAAAAGGACAATGAATTTCGGCTCTGCACGTGGAATGTGTGTAAGGTCCCTTAACAGACCACGTGCAGCCGATGAACTCGCGGAGGCCCTTGACTGCTACAAAGCAGACACTACCGCCATCGAGAAAGTGCGGTGGGATAGGGCAAAAAAGAGGAAGAAAAACTGCGACCTCCATTACGGCCATTGCTACAGAGGGGGAAGGCAGCGCTTATTTGGATGTGGATTTGTTGTTCGAGGCAGACTAAGGCAAAAAGGCTTAAGCAAGCGCCTCATAACAATCCGCATAAAGGCTATATTCGGCCCCGACAGAGGGCAAGGATGACCTTTATGTTCTACTAGAAAGGACATCCCACAAATGCCCAAGCTACTACACCAAGACCATTCTAGGAGACCTCAATGCGCAGCCGGGAAGGGAAAAAGTCAACAAATCCGGGAACGGACTCAAGCTAGTGGAGTTCGCCTTAGGGCGGAACCTCTCTGTAATGAGTATGCAGTTTCCACACCTCAATATCCACAGAGGGACCTGGCTGTCCCCTGCTCAATCAACTGTAAACCAGATTGATCACATTGCGATCGACGTCAGACACTCCTCCAATATTTTTGACGTCCCAACCTTCCGAGGAGTCATCTTTAGATGCGGCCGTCCTCTATTTCTTCGTTCCTCAGGGTTGGATTCAAAGAATCTACGGGCTGGAGCTGTGATGTCCAATCGTTCTACATGGCCTAGCCATCTTAGGCGTTGGATCCGTAGATTCCGGACTAGACTCATGTCGCTGTACAACCCGTACAGTTCGTGATTGAACTCTGTGTTTATAGGACCGAAAATCGCACGTAGAATCTTTCTCTCGAAACGACCAAGGACCGACCGAGTCTCCCAAAAACCCAAAACTCTCGACGCCGCCTGCGCTGACGACAGAAGAAGAATGGAAGCGTTGTCAAAGAGACGAAGACGAGTGTAGGTAGGCCCATGCAGCTAAGCAAGACGCCTACAAGGCAATGCTGCATAGAAAAACGAGAGCTGTTCATGAGTTCTACGAACAAAAGAAGGAGAGGTGAGAATTGGCTTCCAAAAAACAAAAGGAGGAACATAAGAAGCGCGCAGTCGAGGAAATGGAGAGGTGTTACAGCAGGTATCCAGTGGATACCAACCCTGGATCGTAGCCTTTTTTTTTTTTTTGTTAAGAAGGTGGAAAGCATCGAAAGCCAGTGTGTGATACTTTAACCCACTAAAACCACCTCCTGCTTCTGGTCCCCGGTCCCCCACGGTACCGCCGTCATAGGGGGGGGGGGGGACTTCAGCCGTAGCTCTCGTCTTCTCTCCACGCATTTGCGTTTGGCTCTGTGTCAAGTCTGGATATGTCCTGACGGGCGTTGTTAGTTTATGTCTGTGTCGTTGAATTCGTTATGCTCGTCCTCGAGTCAAGTGTACGTACTTTGTTATATGTTTACTTGCGCCCTTGTGGATGCATGTATCTGCGTATGTCTGCCTGTCTGTTCATTTGCGTCGGTACATTTTGCTGTACAGCTGCGTAGTCGCTCGCTTCCACTTTGCTGGCGTTTTCTTCCCTTGCTCTTCTTTCGCGCTCTAGTCTGCCTAACTCCTGGCATATGTCTTTGGCATAAGCGCTCGCTGCGTTCCACTTGCTTTTCGTTTCTAGCATATGGTGTACTAAGTTCTCTGGGGTTGGTGTTTCACCTAGTACTCCTTGTAGTACTTCCCTTTGTAATTGGAAACGTGGGCAGAGGAAGTATACGTGCTCCGCGTCTTCAGGGATATTTCTGCACGTTGAGCACGTGGGGGAGTCGACCTTCCTGCACTTGTACAGGTATGACCTGAAGCAACCATGTTCCGTAAGCAGTTGGGTGAGGTAGAAGTTTACTTCACCATGTCTGCGGTTCATCGAAGCCTCTATGCTCGGGATAAGGCGTTAAGTCCAACGGCCCTTAGCTTATTACAAGCTATTCTTAAACAATCTAAACTTAAATTTAAACTTAAATACTAGCTACTTAACCTACGGGAGAATAGGGTGAAATGGTGTGTGGGAGGTATAGGGACCTTATGGGGGATTTTTTAATGGATGGAAGAGATAAATGAAAGTCAATGGATGTTTGAGAATGGTTGGCTAAACGTAACATTCTACAAATTGGTTCGTTGTAGCCATAGTTAGTGCGATGAGGAGGAAGTCTGAAAAGTGGACTTGATCTTAGGCGACGAGGGTTGATATTGAGCGAAATCACTTCAAGGAGGGCAGGAGAGTCGATAATTCCAGCTATAAGCTGGTAAATGAAGAGAATGTCAGCTGCCTCAGGGCGTGCTTTCAGGGTTTGTAAGCCGATCAATTGTAGACGGTCTTCGTAGGGTAGTAACACAGTCCTGTCAGACCACGGGAGACCTCTGTTACCGATACTCCTCCCCGCATACCGCGACGTCGTACGAAAGGGGTGCTAGGCCAGCTACGAAGACTGGTCGTGAGTTAAAGGTGTTAAAAAGGGCGCCACGCGATTGCCCTTCCGCCGACTCACCCGCAACAAGAATCGCGAATTTGCTGCGAGACTCGCGAAATAAAAAAATAAACGTTTCAAAAAAGAGTTCACAAATTTTAATTTTTCTTAGCCTAACTTAATTCTAGGTTTACAAATTAGTTCTTATAGCTACCCTATGTATGTATGTTAACAAAAAAAAAGTGAAAAAAAAAAAAACAAAAAAGAATTCACGATAAAAAAAAATAAAATAAAAACAATCCACGAACCAAAAAAATAGTACCAGACCGCAACCGGTGGATGCGAACCCCGTATCAAAGACTCCCCGAACAGCGACTTAACCCGCAGCGCCAACACCGACTTCAATAACTCTGAGCTTAATGTGCGTACAAATGTGACGCGATACCCGGATTAACGTACTCAACGGAACACGAGGTCTAACTTTAGAATTGCACTTGGAGGTACCTGTTCTGATTTCCTTCCAGGTAGCCGTACCGATGGTCTTGCCTTCCGTCTCGTTGTCCTTACTTCTCTGTCCGCCGAGGTTAAGGGTGTTGCCGATGCTTCCCGTCTTGGGCACGTTCGATTTTTCCCAGCGACGGCTTCAACCAATGTTAAAGGGGAGAAAAGAAAACCTTCAACCAGAAACGCACCTATAACGAGGGGAGATTGAATACCCAAAAAAAACGTGGAGCCACCTAAACTTTTCTTACCCGGTATTTATATGTATGTATGTATATCAAAAACTATATGATGAGAAAAACCACCAATTAACCGTAACAGTTACGGTCAGGGATGATTCGCAGCGGTGGTACCGATGATTCTGAATGAGTTACCTATAAGCTATAACAGTAGGTCCAGAACTCAAGTGCTTAAAAAAAGGTGAAAGAAAGGTACCTCAATTCCCACTGCCCAAATGTATACCAAAAACTACCAATTTAGTTCCTTCACTGCACTGAATGGGACTCAACTACACTGCACTGGTCGTTCGTCTATCTGCAACTGATTAACACACCCTACTCTCTTAGCATACCGACCAGAACCAGTTCTCCCAACACCGAAAATCGCTCTCCGCATCTTCCAGCCGCTCTCCCTTATGTACAACAAAGTGGTATAAGCCAAAAGAAGGAAAAAAAAAACTGATCTCCGGTGACTCGAGCTCCATCCGTTTGCGTGCCAACCTGTGATCGCACCCTTGGACTACCGGCCATCCGTGGGGGAGGTCTTCCAAAATGAATGACTACGAGCCGCCCACGAATGGAAACTGAACGAAAGATGACAACGAAAACCTTTCGAAAATCAAATCGTAACATTCACCCTCCTTCTTTTAAAAGGTTTTCGTTGTCTTCAGCCGCAGTAACCCTACAACAAATCTTTCGTCTGAGTAAATACTTTTAGGTCCTTGGCATGCCACACACCGACCCTTTTCCCGCTGCCGTCAGCCAACTCATAGGTCCATGGGGAAACCCTCCTTACCACCTCGAATGGCCCTACGTATCTTGGGGCGAGTTTTGCCGTAAAGTAGTTAGCAGCGTCTGACAAGACGAAGTTTTTCCTCAAAACTAAGTCCTTGGGGAAGAACTGAACATCCCTTCTTCTCAGGTTGTACCGACCTGCGGCTTTTCTTGCCGACGCCTGCATCCTACCCTTAACATCTTCCACCACCTCGCCTAATGCCCTCGACCAAGCTTGAGCGTCAAAAGACTTATCGACCATGACGCCCCCGGCCGGAAGTTGAGATCCGTCCCCCCTGACGTACATCTCTCTCCCAAACAAGACGAAATACGGTGTAGCTTTAAGGACTTCGTGCGTCGAATTCCGAATAGCACAGGCGACTTTAGGCAGAAGCTCATCCCATTTCCGATGGTTTTCGGAAACGTAAGCCCGGAGTTTTGTCTTGAGCGTCTGGTTATAACGCTCCGCCGGGTTGGCTTGTGGATGGTAAAAAGCCGTGAAATTTAGGGTAGCACCATATGACTCTGCTAAGTCGGCGAGTTCTTTGCTTTTGAATTGAACCCCGTTGTCACACACAATCCATTTGGGAACCCCATACACCAGGAAGATCTGCTCTTCCAGAATAGTACGGACGGACTTAGCTGTAGCTGTTCTTACGGGGAAAAATAAGGGAAATTTCGAGAAGTAATCTACTACGGTCAAGATATAGCAATAACCCCGAGTTGACCGTGGAAGTGGCCCGACAAAATCTACGCACAACATTTCCCAAGGTCTGCTTACCTTGTAACGAGGAGCCATCAACCCTGCCGGTTTTTGCAAATCAGGCTTCACCGCCTGACAGATGGCACAAGCCCGGACGTAGCGTGCAATGCTGGCCCTCATCCGCGGCCAATAATAGCATCTTGCCACTTTATCCAACGTCTTCTGGGTACCGCCGTGCCCACTCAAGACATCGTCGTGGCATTGTTGTAGTACTCCAGACCTATACTCTTTTGGTACTACTCGCTTCCACTCCTCCCCCTCATCCATCAGCTTTGGGTATTTCCTTGGTATACGTCGGAATAGCATTTTGCCGTCGACCCTCCAGTCTGGAAACTTCCCACCATCCTGTTGAACAAGATCTAACATCTTCAGATACCAGGCATCCTCTGTAGTTTCAGTTATTAAGGCCAACTCGTCGCTCACCCGGGACAAAGCATCGGGGACAAGGTGGTCCTTGCCCTTGCGGTGTATAATTTCGAAATTATACTGCTGCAATTTGACAGCCCACCGAGCTAGGCGGCCCTGTGGGTCCTTTAAGTTGTTCAGCCAAAGTAGAGAATGGTGGTCAGTAACCACCGTAAAACTACTACCTTCGAGATAGGGGCGCAGCTTCTCAACCGCCCATAACACCGCCAGACATTCCCGTTCTGTGGTGGAGTAGTTCCTCTCGGTACGAGTCAAGGTTCTACTTAGGTAGCTGATTACTTTTCCGCCCTCACCCGGTTGCTCCTGAGTAAGAACTGCCCCTATTCCGCAACCTGAAGCATCCGTATGCACCGTAAATGGCAACGTGAAATCTGGACACTTGAGGATTGGAGCCGAGATTAATTTCTCTTTTAACGCGCAGAAAGCTTCCTCGCATTTCTCACTCCATTCGAATCGGCGCTTCTTCTTCAAAAGCCCGGTAATGGGGGCAATCAAGTCCGAAAAGTTCGGGACGAAACGTCTGTACCAAGACACCATGCCGACGAATCTACGGACACCGGATACTGTCTTCGGCCGCGGATATTCGACCATACATCTTACCTTATCCGGGTCCACTAAAAGACCTTTCCCGTTTACCACGTACCCAAGATATCTCAGTTCGGGTTTACAGAACTCGCATTTCTCCCGACTCAGTACAAGACCGGCATCCCTAATGCGTCCCAACACCGCCCTTAACACCTCCAAGTGTTGTTCAAAAGTCTCAGAGACTATAATAACGTCGTCCAGGTACACGAAAACGTTCGGTTCTAGGTCGGCTCCAATGACTGTATCAATAAAACGCTGCCACGTCGCTGGCGCGTTATGAAGCCCAAAAGGCATGCGGCGAAATTGATACAGCCCTTTCCCGGGAATAGTGAACGCTGTGTATTCTTTCGACGACTCAGCCATCGGGATTTGCCAGTACGCGGACTTGATATCCAACGACGACAAGAATTTTGCATTTCGAAGTTTATCAAGCGTCGCAGAGACATACGGGATGGGATACGCGTCGCGCTCAGTTACCCGGTTGAGCTTGCGGAAATCAACGCAGAACCGATATTTCCCGTCCTTTTTCCTAATCAACAAAATAGGCGAGGACCATGGGCTAGACGACGGCTCAATAACCCCTGCTTTGAGCATCTCGTCCACCTCCTTGTTAATTTGCTCCTGCACAATAGGGGAAACGGGGTAATATCGCTGTTTAATTGGTGGTGCATTGGTTTTGATAACGTGTTCGACGAGGGTCGAACATCCAAGGCCCTCGCCCATCGATTGAAATATTCCGCCAACTAACTCGTCCAACCTGGACTTCTGTGCATTCGTCAGAACGAAGCCGTCCTTAACCTCTAGGATCTCCTCCCCGAAGTCCCACACCCTATTCCTAAGATCCGGTATTATGGAAAACTTTTCCCAAAAATCGGCCCCCAATATAAGACTATGCGGGAGTTTGGGGATTACAAGTATCTCCATAACCTTCACCGTATTTTCCACCTTAATTGGGACATTCAACGCCCCCACCACTTCCATCCCATCCCCATTGGCGACCGTCACCGTGTTCACACTACCCTTAGCTAAACTACAATGTAAGTCCTTCAAAAGTTCCCAGCCCTTCTCCCCGAGTATGGTTCGAGACGCCCCTGAGTCTAACAATCCCAATAACTTCACACCATAAATTTCGACATGCAGATATGGCCGCCTATCCGAACCTTTCCTTTCCAAAATAAAGTCTAAGGCTAAGTTACACTTCCTCGGCTCTCTTCTCCCCTGCCTTGCGGTCTCCTTTACCCGACTCAGTGCCCCGCCTGGCCCTGAGTCGCCGCCTGGTTTCCCGACACCTTCGACTGCGGTGTGCAACGCGGGCACCGACTGCGTATCGTACCAACTGCGTTGCATCCATAACACCGTATCGGTTGCGGACATTGAGCCGCAATGTGACCCGGTTGTCTACATCGAAAGCAGGAAAGGGTGTCGTTGGCACGGCGAGCTAACGAGGTTACTGCTTGTACCTCCTCTCTACCTTCCTCGGCGTCTATATACGCCAGATCAGGCTCTAGCAGTGTATTGTGCCTCCGGGATGGTGGCGGAGCAAAACTCTCGACCAAGTGGCGGGCGGCTTCCAGCTGATGGCCAACCTTGACCAACATATCTATCGAGGAAATTTCAACCAGCGCAATCTGCGTCTGGTAGAAGGGTGAGAGGTTCCTCCGGATCCATTTTAATTTTACCTCGTCCGTACAGGGCTCGCTTAATCTTGAAAAAAGACCTATCATGACGCTGACATAGATCCCTATGGTCTCCGAACGCCCTTGCGTCCTGCCTCTTATCTCCTCCCAAAGCCTATCATCGTACCCAGGTGGTAAGAATTCCTCCCTTAACTTGTCGACCAGCTGACCCCAGTTCTCAAAAAACGGTTTGTTAGCCCTATACCATATCGCCGCTTTCCCCTCGAATAAGTCGTACGCTGATGCAAAGAGCTCCGCGTTCGTGTAGCCCCGAGCGTCTCTTAGATCCTCTACCTTCTCCAGGAAGCAACCGATGGATTGGGTATGGTCACCGCTGAATTTAACTCCCCATTTCATAATGGGTATCCTTTTCTCGACTGGGAACAAGGGTGATGAGGTCGCCCGTGGTGGGGGAAGGCATGGTTCATGACTACTACCTACATTCACTGGTGGCAGACTAACGGGGTTTTCGAGTGGGAGTTGACCCTCTACTCCCGCCTTCACATCTAAACTAGCGAGCAGCCCTACAATCTCCTGTCGAGTATTACTGAGAAAGACTTTCTCCTCCGGGGTACTAGTTTGTGACCGGCCCAATCGTCGCAGAACCCACTCTGACTTAGCTACCATCTTCTTATACTCTTTAGAGCTTTCGTCGCCAGTAAATTGATTCAATAGTTTACGAATTTCTCCTAGTTTTGATTCTACGGCCTGCTTATCCTCACTAAAGGTGAAAGGGTATTCAGGTAAGATGAAACTAGAGTCCCTTCTTAGTGCCGTACGCAATAGCTTCCTCATTTCCTCTACATCACTTCCCACTAGGCCCCTCACCTCTAGCTCATACTTCAACTCTTCCGAATTCAACCTATTAATATCCATTTCAAGAACGAGTTATACCTACTGCTGGTTGAAGGTTTTCCTTTCCTATAATAATATATATATAAAATACACAAAACGATATGTATAATAACCACGGACAGAAAAAAACAACTCGAAACTCCGAGTGCAAAAAAAAACTATCGAACCGCAACCGAACGCAGGTTTCGAACACGAGTACCGACAACCGACGGGTAACAATAAAGGCTAGTTTCTATTGCAAGGCCCCACGTTGGGCGCCAAAAATGTTACCGATACTCCTCCCCGCATACCGCGACGTCGTACGAAAGGGGTGCTAGGCCAGCTACGAAGACTGGTCGTGAGTTAAAGGTGTTAAAAAGGGCGCCACGCGATTGCCCTTCCGCCGACTCACCCGCAACAAGAATCGCGAATTTGCTGCGAGACTCGCGAAATAAAAAAATAAACGTTTCAAAAAAGAGTTCACAAATTTTAATTTTTCTTAGCCTAACTTAATTCTAGGTTTACAAATTAGTTCTTATAGCTACCCTAAAAAAAAAAAAACAAAAAAGAATTCACGATAAAAAAAAAATAAAATAAAAACAATCCACGAACCAAAAAAATAGTACCAGACCGCAACCGGTGGATGCGAACCCCGTATCAAAGACTCCCCGAACAGCGACTTAACCCGCAGCGCCAACACCGACTTCAATAACTCTGAGCTTAATGTGCGTACAAATGTGACGCGATACCCGGATTAACGTACTCAACGGAACACGAGGTCTAACTTTAGAATTGCACTTGGAGGTACCTGTTCTGATTTCCTTCCAGGTAGCCGTACCGATGGTCTTGCCTTCCGTCTCGTTGTCCTTACTTCTCTGTCCGCCGAGGTTAAGGGTGTTGCCGATGCTTCCCGTCTTGGGCACGTTCGATTTTTCCCAGCGACGGCTTCAACCAATGTTAAAGGGGAGAAAAGAAAACCTTCAACCAGAAACGCACCTATAACGAGGGGAGATTGAATACCCAAAAAAAACGTGGAGCCACCTAAACTTTTCTTACCCGGTATTTATATGTATGTATGTATATCAAAAACTATATGATGAGAAAAACCACCAATTAACCGTAACAGTTACGGTCAGGGATGATTCGCAGCGGTGGTACCGATGATTCTGAATGAGTTACCTATAAGCTATAACAGTAGGTCCAGAACTCAAGTGCTTAAAAAAAGGTGAAAGAAAGGTACCTCAATTCCCACTGCCCAAATGTATACCAAAAACTACCAATTTAGTTCCTTCACTGCACTGAATGGGACTCAACTACACTGCACTGGTCGTTCGTCTATCTGCAACTGATTAACACACCCTACTCTCTTAGCATACCGACCAGAACCAGTTCTCCCAACACCGAAAATCGCTCTCCGCATCTTCCAGCCGCTCTCCCTTATGTACAACAAAGTGGTATAAGCCAAAAGAAGGAAAAAAAAAACTGATCTCCGGTGACTCGAGCTCCATCCGTTTGCGTGCCAACCTGCGATCGCACCCTTGGACTACCGGCCATCCGTGGGGGAGGTCTTCCAAAATGAATGACTACGAGCCGCCCACGAATGGAAACTGAACGAAAGATGACAACGAAAACCTTTCGAAAATCAAATCGTAACACCTCTTAAGACAAAACGCAGAAATCTGCGTTGCACAGAATGGCTAACGTAATACGGAGACCAGACTTGACTGGCGTATTCCAGGATAGGTCTGACGTATATAATGTAGAGGGATTTAGTGACGTAGGGATTCGAGAATTCCTTAGACCAACGTTTTATAACACCAAGGGCAGAATTAGCTTTGTGTATGATATGATTGATGTGGGAGACAAAGTTTAGCTCTCTGTCGCAAATGATACCTAGGTAGCGTATGAAGGAGACGTGGGGTACAGGCTCGTTAAGTAGATAATATGTTCTAGGAGCAGAGAGAAAGCGTTTTCGAGACAACGTACCGAACTGGCATTTACCGATGTTGAGTTCCAGGTTGTTGTTTTCACACCAATTACCGAAGGATACAAGGTCGCTTTGGAGTGCTAGCGAGTCTGCAGGAGTTGATATTGTCTTGCTGATTTTCATGTCATCTGCATATATTGACAAATGGGAATCTTTTAATATAAGGTCGACATCGTTAACAGCGAGGACAAATATTAAAGGGCCGAGATGACTACATTGCGGAACACCAGAAGAGGCGATGATGGGGTCAGAGATGCAGTTTCTGAAAAGTACTCTATAATGACGATTCTCAAGGCACGATTTAAGCCATGATATGATTTGGGGCGGGAAGCCTAAAGCCTCTAATTTAAAATAAATTAATGTACGGCTTAACTTATCGAATGCTTTACTAAAGTTAGTAGTGATGACATCAACCTCGTTGCCTTGCTCCAGAGTTAGAAGTATTTTGGAGGCAAATTGGAGGTTGGTTGTGGTAGACCTACCTTTTAAGAAACCATGCTGCCGGGAGGAGAAAATGGATTTGCAATGGAAGAACATTGAATCATACACGACGAACTCGAAGAGCTTAGGGATAGCGGACAATTTAGCAATCGGCCTGTAGTTAGAAATATCCACCTTGGGACCTTTTTTGTGAGTGGGGAAGATGTAAGAATTTTTCCAAACGGTTGGAAATGAAGCTTGACGAAGTGAATGGCGGAAGAGAATGGAGAGAGGCTTGCAAAGGGAAGCGATACATTTCTTGAGGAGAATGGCTGGGAGACCATCGGGATCCGGAGAGAAGTCATCTTTAAGTTGGTTTATCTTGTGGTGAACCAAGTCCACGTTGATATCAATTACGGAGAGCGATGTCTGAGAGCAGTTATTCATATAGCTGAAAAATACAGTCGCTAAATGATAGGCTAAAGAATGAGGCAAAAAGGTTCGCGACGATTCTACTTCTTCCTCTTGTGTTTGCTTCAGCATGGGTGGACCGTAGCCTGCCGGGACGAGAATGGGCAACTTGTAGTAGAGGTGCAGTCGATACTGAGAATCTGTAAGAATCATTTCTGCAGACTGTTAAACGGTGAGGAAGACTCAAATACCGCTGTCAGGAAGAATGTCCCACTCAGCTTAGACGAAGATAGACAAGAATCCCGTCCACCGAATTTGACGAGGTCAAGACAGCAATATCAAGGTTGAGGTAAAACAAAGCTGCCGAAGTGGACGGACTGTTCGCGAAACTGTTTAAAACAGCTGGGGATGATCTAGCAGCGCGCATGCACCAGCTCATCTGTAGGTTATCGTCGGAGGGATGCATGCCCGACGAGTGGAATCTCAGTGTCATTTGCCCAATCCACAAGAAATTAGACCCCTTTGTCACGGCCAATTACAGAGGGATGGCTGTGTTGAATTGAATATAGCATTGGTCAGAGAAGGAGTGCTCTATTATGAAATTCCATTCTATGACTTTGTCGACAATGTCCTGCTATGCAAAGGTCACACAACACAGATATTACTTTGCTTTCCGAACAACTCATCTTCTCATTTTGTAAAAGTCCTGCTTAACGCACCTGGGATACATGTCCATATGTGACTTTCAACAACAACATAGTAAAGAAAAGTATCAGTTTAAGATAAGCTTGTCAAAAAGCTCACAACGGTTTGATTATGATAGTACATAGTATATACATCCGTCCTCCCAATATTATTGAATTACTACATCATTAAATCGCAATTAGGGAGTATCAATAGGACGAAATCGATACCGACCTCCGCTAAAGTGCTCCCAATTACCAGCAGATTTCACTCAGATTGTGAACCAATAACCTTAGGGAAAAATGAGAACCAAGAAGTCTCTTGAACCTGTTGACATGGTGAACCGGGGTTTTCTGGGGAACTCTTCAAATGTATTGATTGTAACAACTAGTGAATGTATCCATAGCTAGTTTAGTTTTACTGTGCCAAGCCAATTAAGCGCTCTGGCAGCTTTTGATACTCGGTCTTTTCTTGTTTCCCATTGTTAAACGAGAGAGCCCACTGGGAGAGAGGAGGTCCTTTTTTTCGCAATAGCGCCAAATCATTTACTCGAAGGTTCAGCAGCACTTGCCGCCACTTGAATCTAGACTAGAGCTAATGAATATACTCGCAGTTCGAGCGCTCCCAGAAGTTTTGTTGCATCTGCTGTAACTGCTTCCATTTATGTAGTTAGACGATTGGTATTAGTCTCAAGTAGATCGGGCTCCGAAGATCATTGTCCTTTTTTTTTTCGTTTTTTGCAAGGGTCGTCAACATAAATCCGGTCCGTTACGTCCGAGGCTTGTGGTTGTTTCGGAGTTTGTGCTTTTTACGGTTACGGCTTACTAGGCCGTAGCCCAGGCGACTAATCCTGTTTTTTTCTGGCGCAGGAGGCTCGCCATTCGCCCTTCCCCGTCTGCAATTTCCATAGGAAATCTCCCGATGGCACCACGAGGAGGTGGGGATAGGACTTACTAACAGTGCCGCAAGATGTTCGACTGCGGTGGCTCTTCTCGCTTTTTAGCAGGCCAGCATCCGTCGGATAGATGCTACCCCTACGAGGCCTTTGTTAGTCCTTTGCCATCGGCCTCGTGCAGCCGAACAACTTGCGGGCGCCCTAGACCGCTATAAAGCGGACATCACCGCCATCCAGGAAATGCGATGGAATGGACCGGGCATAAAGCGGATGAAAAACTGCGATATTTACTACGGCGACTGCTATAGGGAGAGAGGGCAACGATTGTTTGGATGCTGATTTGTTGTTCGAGGTGGACTAAGGCAAAAAGTCCTAAGCTTTCGGCATGTGAGCGAACGCCTCACAACAATCCGTATCAAGGCTACATTTTTTAACATCAGCCTGATCTGCGTCCACGCCCCCACGGAAGACAAGGATGACTCAGCCAAAGATGAGTTCTATGATCTCCTAGATAGAACGTATGCCCAATGTCCCAGCTATGACATCAAATTTGTACTAGGAGACTTCAATGCTAAGCTGGGTAAGGAAAGCATATTTGAACGAGTCATCGGCAAACATAGCCTACACGACACCACCTCCGATAACGGACACAGGCTGATTGATCTTGCTACGGGGCGAAATCTCCTTCTAGCCAGTACGCGCTTCCCGCACCTCGATGTATATAAAGGCACCTGGCAGTCTTTTGATCAATCGACTACCAACCAGATTGATCACATCGCGATCGACGTCAGACACTCCTCCACTGTTCTTGATGTTCGAACTTTCCGAGGGGCTAACATCGACTCGGACCACTATCTTGTTGTAGGCAAGATGCGCTTACGGATATCACGAACGCAACGGAGTAGAGTAAGAATACAAAGTTATGACGTCGGAAAGATACTATCGCTAGAAACCGCTCGTGCTTTTACCGATCGCGTCTCCCTTAAGGTCTCCAGTACACCTCAATCCTCCACGCTTTCAATAGAACAGCAGTGGAGCCTTTGCAAACAGGCCCTGAAAAGCTCTGCATCCGAAGTTTTGGGTTTCAAGGCTCCACCGCGAAGAAACACCTGGTTCGATGACGAGTGCAGGAGGATTCATACAGCGAAGCAGGATGCATATAAGGCCTCGCTGCATAAAAGAACAAGAGCAGCTCGTAAGCTCTACGAGTTAAAAAGAAGGGAGGAGCATAAGCTTCTTAGAAGAAAGAAGAAAGAGCACGAGAAACGCGCGATTGAGGATTTGGAGAGGTGTTACTGCAGGCGTGACGTTCGAAAGTTTTATCAACAGATAAAGCGAACATGCCAAGGCTATAAACCAGAACGGAAGCCTGCAGGGATGAGAACGGACACCTAGTAGTAGAACCGCAGTCGATGCTGAGAATTTGGAAAACCACTTCTGCAGACTGTATGACGGCGATGTTAGTCAATATACCGCTGTCAGGCAGAATGATCCATTTCTAATCGACGGAGACCGCAGAGAATTCTGTCCCCCTGACCTCGACGAAGTTAAGATTGCCATATCGAAGCTCAAGTCGAATAAAGCTGCTGGCGCAGACGGACTGTCTACTGAGCTCTTCAAGGCAGCTGGGGATGACCTAGTTGGGAGCATGCACCAGCTCATCCGTAAGATATGGTTAGAGGAAAGCATGCCCGAGGAATGGAGTCTCAGCATCGTATGCCCGATCCACAAGAAAGGAGACCCCTCTGATTGCGCCAACTATAGAGGAATAAGTCTCCTTAACATCGCCTACAAAATCTTCTCTGCCGTTTTGTGTGAACGCCTGAAGCCTTTTGCAAATAAGCTGATAGGTCCTTATCAGTGCGGATTCAGGCCAGGGAAGTCCACCATCGACCAAATCTTCACACTACGGCAGATACTAGAGAAAACCAATGAATTTCAAGTCGACACTCACCACCTATTTGTCGACTTCAAAGCCGCATACGACAGCGTGATCCCCCAATTAGAGACGAGCTATACGAGCTTTGAATCCAACCCCGAGGGACGAAGAAGCAGAGGACGGCCGCACTTAAGATGGCGTACACAGGTGGAAGGGGTCCTCAGCCAACTGGATGTGCGGCAATGGAAAAGGCTAGCGAAAGATCGTGCTAGATGGAGGGCCATGTTGGTTGGGGCCCAGGTTCACCCCGAACTGTAGCGCCCACTAGGAAGAAGAAGAAGTCAGCTATCCGACGGGACACTGTGATCTGAGATATCATCTCAATAAAATGAACCTTTCATCTGAAACTGAGTGTCGACTCTGTCGTGAGGACGAAGAGACGTCAGAGCATACATACTGTGTGAGTGTGCTACTCTTTACCATCTCAGAAGGCGTATGATTCCTAGTGAAATTTTAACTCTTGGGGGGATCATCTTAGCTTCTACGAGAAGCACTCTCAACTTTATTAAGGAAGTGGAGAAGCTCCTCGGCTATTCGGCGAGTAGGCACAATAGTTCTTTAAAGGTCGCCCCTACCTCGTGCTATTGGTTAGCACTAGCCTTTTGTCTACTACCGTGCAGTTACCTCCGCCTAAGTAACTGCCATGTTTCACAATCGTCCTCCGGTCCTCCACAAGGAATGCCAAAATTCAATAAACTTTATTGAATAAAAGCACGTGCGGTCGGATTAATCAAGTGCCAACAATGCGGGAGAGAGGAAATACTTAAGTACAATGGCGTCCAAAGTGAGGATGTTATATCAAGTGCAACCATCTCCAGACTTTAATGGTCTGACTCAATCCTTGAAGAGCCATTTAAGACTTTTGACTCACGAACTGGCACTGGAGTGTACTTTAATGTTGCTTATTGTACAATAGATCATATGCCTACCTTGGTCCTTCAACCGTATCTCCCATCCATAGCGTATTCTAATTTATGTACCCATTATCCAGGGAAGCTTTACCTACTTACATAGCCATATACCCGTACAAGATATCAATCATATGTAGGTAATGACGTTAAACACATTCATTTTGCGACTTTAAGATAAATTGCATCAGACGCACAATAGGTTTTGTTGAACTCGTGTTTTCATACCAGAGAAGGATACACATCCCGACAACATTGTCGTAGACGCTCTATCATGTTGTCGAGGCTTTTAATTAACTTTTCGATTATTGCGGTAGAGCATAAGGGAGACGAAGACACTGTTACTCGTATCTTATTCCTATTAACCTCCTTTCCTTATCGCTCGGAGGATATATGATTTATGCAGATTAGAATGGATGACTTCTCCTTTGAATGGTTCCTTATTCATCAACTCCTTTTCTTTTTTCCTCTAATTCTTTTCAGATTCATGCATCCCTGAAAGATTTGTTTATTGAAAGGTGCCATTCCCGGAGTACTTACGTATCTAGCCGAATCGAAGCAAGCCAAGTTGTGCCGTACCTTGCCTCTCCTTGCCGTACCGTACTGAGCCAAGCCGAATCCTTTAATCCTTGCGGAATGAAAAAAAATCGCCAAAAAAAGTGAATAACAGAATGAAAATCCAATTTTTGACGGCAAGCATACGTGCGGAGGTCCTTATTGAAAACGTCCCCTGTCCCGTCTAAGCTACTGTTGAAACTCGCATGACTTGACGGTCCTCAATTCAATGTATCCGTACATAAAAAGGGATTAGGGGAGCAGTATCCTTTTTCTCTGCCGTTGTTCCTCGTTTTCCTTTGTCAATGAATGAGAAAAGCAGAAAAAGGAACAAGGACTAGGAGAATTGAACAGTGGAGAGTGTGCTAGCTGAAAGAAAGGAACAAAAATGTTATGAAATGGAATTTCATTATTGTGGTGAAAATTAAAAAGTGAAGCGTGACGAAGGTACGTAGTGTCCTTGCTGACTTGCAATTGAAGTTTATGTGTCATGGGTTGTGCGCCAAGTTTCTTATCGGATCAAAAGGATGGAAATATTTTGTTTTGTATTAACTTCCGAAGGACGCGGAGGAGATGTAGCCTTCAAAATGGAAATGATGCTATCACGACGGAAGACTTGAATAATTCGAATTTATGCAATCAGTCCTTACTGAATCCGATGCAAACAAAAAATGAGTCTGACTATGATAAGGTGAGTTTTTGATACAATTTCTTTATTACTACAATATGTACGTTTTTGAAAGGCGTAAAAGTCGAACTTATATTAGGTTAGGCTAGGTTAACCCTTATGTGAGGGACAGGAAAAACAACCTCATCAGAGTGACGAGGTACCCGGGTACCTCTATACGGTTTATACGAGATGTGAACAATCAAGTCCTGCTTTTACATTACACTTACTTTGGTTATTATGATTTTGCTCGGCGAAGAATTACGTTCAATTCCTTCCGGACTTACAACTTATACAAATCAAACTAGACGAGACTCTACAGGTCGTATTGCAATTGTTGGAAGTTGCTTCATATGCAGATTCAAACACATGCAAAGAAAAACGCGAAAAGCTTGCACTAACTGCGGAAGACCAGTTTGTGATCAACATGCAGTAACTCGGCCAACATGTAACAGGTGCTTCGAGAATTGTTCTAATTCTGTATAAGTAAAAAAAAAATTGTATTTTTTTAATACTATCTAAATACAACCGCTAACACAAAGAGTCGTCAAGGCCAACTTCGCTGGTGCCGTCTCAACCAGAATGGTCAGCAGAGGTACACCACAGGGTGGAGTACTCTCCCCTCTCCTCTGGAACGTGGTGGTCTACCAACTACTGCGGTTGTTTGAACAGGAAGGGTACGCTGTGACCGCCTATGCAGACGACATTGCTATTGCCGTCACAGGTAATTTCCCCAACACTCTATGCGACCTTATGCAGAGTGCATTATATACAGTAGAAACCTGGACGCAGTACTGTGGACTTGGAGAGAACCCTAAGAAGACCGATCTAGTACTGTTTACTAACAAATACAAAATTCCGCCCCTCAACCCACCGAGGCCGGGTGGAACCCAACTAATAATCAAAGAGCAGGCTAAATATCTAGGCCTAGTCCTTGACAGGAGGCTGAATCGGAAACCCAATATTCTTGATCGCGTCAAGAAAGCAACTATTGCCCTATACAGCTGTAAGAAAGTGGTGGGCAGGAAATGGGGTCTCCAACCAAGCATTATGCACTGGCTCTACACAGCAGTCATAAGGCCCATCCTCCTGTATGGCGTTGTAGTCTGGTGGACTGCTCTGGGCAAGGCAGTCAATCGAGCCTTCTGGGGAAGGTACAAAGATCGGCTAGCTCATACATAAGCGGAACGATCAGATCAACCCCCACGTAGGCCCTTAACATTCTATTACATCTTCCACCTTTGAACCTTTTCAGCAAGCAAGTTGCTGCCTGCGCGGCCCTAAGGATGAGCTTAAGAAAATTGCCCACATCTCAAAAAGGCCATACTACCATTCTAAACCAGTTCAAAGTACCCATGGACACGGACTACATCATCCCGCAGAATGTGTTCACTACGAACTTCGAAGTTGTCTTTCCATCCAGGGAGGAATGGGCTGAAGGGAACGCAATACCAAATGACTCGATCTCCCTCTAGTGGGGTCTTCTCCAAGGAACTTAACCTCAACCTATCTTTCAGACTCCCTAATCACTGCAGTGTGTATCAGGTAGAATTAACAGCGATAACAGAGGCCCTTGCCAAGGATATTATCATTTTCACGGACAGCCAAGCTGCGATAAAGTCCCTTTCAGCGGTAACCCACAAATCAAAGACATCTCGTTAACTGTCGCCTATCTCTAGATGAGATAGCTGAACAGTTCAGTATTAAAATACTGTGGGTTCCCGGGCATAGAGATATTCCAGGAGATTGCGCGGCCAACGAACTCGCAAAGTTAGGGTCAAGCCACCTCAGCCTACCAACCCTCGGGTACATAGATACACCAATAAGTACGGTAAAGCACATGATAAAACTTCAAACCATAGAGGAGACCAACCTCCAATGGAATGAGAGCAATATTGGATTTATCACCAAACAATTGTGGCCTAAGTTAAGCCTAGGACGAACCAGGCAACCAAAAGGGCAACTTTAAGTACTCTAGTAGGTGTTATTACAGGTTACTGCATCATCGGAAAACACGCCGCCAGATTAGGGTTACCCTCCAATGACTTCTGTCGCGGTGCATGGACGAGGAGGAGGAGGAATCAATACATCATTTCCCTCTTTTGCGAATCGCAGGAGGACCTCGGCGCGCCCTTCGTTGACAATCTAAGTGAGCTAGTAAACCAAAAGATAGCTCAACTCCATCGCTTCATCAGAAGCACCGGTTGGTTCTCAGGTAGCGGATCAGGGTAACTTGATCCAGGTGGTATCACAATGTCCCGACTTCGGCCTATGTGGCTTATGCCTACCACATTAACCTAACCTACTATCTAAATAATACATTTTGATAAATGTTTATTTGTTCATTTGATTTTAGTATTTTGAATACAAGATTAGAAACATTTTCTTGCAATTTCATACAAAACACAAAGAGGTACCCAGGTACCTTGTTACTCTATTAAGGATGTAAAAAATGTTTTAGTTTCCTATAAATAGTGTGAATGGGTTGACGAGGCCAAAGCATAAAAAAAACGTAGTTTACAAGAAGTTAAGAGCTCTCACAAAGCCACAGCTATCTATAGTGCGTAAAATTTAACAATTTTTTAAATTGAAAATGCAAAAGGTACCCGGGTACCTCGTCACTCACATAAGGGTTAAAGTGGTTGGCATAAGCCACACGTATCACGATCGCGACCAGAACCAACCGGTGCTTCTGATGAAGCGATGGAGTTGAGCTATTTTTAGGTCTGCTAGCTCACTTAGATTTTTATAGAAGGGCGCGCCGAGGTAGATCCTCTACTTCCTGCGATTCCCAAAAGAAGGGCATGAGCAGAGAGGGTGATGTATCGATTCCTTCTCGTCCATTCAGCCGCGGCAGAAGTCATTCGAGGGTAGCCCTAGTCTGGCGACGTGCCTCCCAATGATATAATGACACCCTTTTGGTTTCCACTAGGTCCCTGGTTCGTCCTAGGCTTAACTTATGCCAGTTTTGTTTAGTGATAAAGCCGATATTACTTTCATTTCATTGGGGGTTGTTCGTCTCTATGGTTCGAAGTTTTATCATGTGCTTTACCGTTCTTATTGGTGTTTCTAGGTACCCAAGGGAAGGAAGACTGAGTGTGCTTGATCCTAATTTTGCGAGATCGTCGAGAGCGCAGTTTCCTGGAATATCCCTATGCCCGGGAACCCACAGTACTTTAATGTTGAACTGTTCATTCATCTTGTCTAGAGATAGGCGGCAGTTAAGGGATGCCTTTGATTTGTAGATTTTTCTTCTTAACGGGCGCTACAGTTCGGGGTGAACCTGGACCTCAACCAACATGCCCCTCCAACTAGCACGATCTTTTGCTAGTCTTTTCCATTGCCGGTTGAAGGCCTCACCTATGTGGGCCATCTTAAGTGCGGCCATCCTCTGCTTCTTCGTCCCTCGGGATTGGATTCAAAGACTCTCCGGGCTGGAGCTGTGGTGTCCATTCGCTCTACATGGCCCAGCCATCTTAGGCGTTGAATCCGTAGACGCCTGACTAAGCTCATGTCCCTGTACAGCCCGTAAAGTTCGTGGTTGAGTCTTTTCCTCCTCTTTTCCCCGTCTGCGTTTATAGGCCCGAAAATCATGTGCAAAATCTTTCTCTCGAACCGACAAAGGGCCTCCTCATCCGCTTTTGATAGTGTCCATGCTTCTGCGCCGTATAGCAGGACCGGGATGATAACGGTCTTATATAGAGTCAACTTTTTCTTTCGGGAGAGGGCTCTATTACTCAATTGCCTCCTGAGCCCAGAGAAACAGCGATTGGCAAGGTCACTGCGGAGCCAAGGTAGACGAAGTCCTTAGCTACCCCTGCCAATAGAAATGTTCTGGCCAAGATCTCGGTGGTGAGCGTCCCTTTTCGATGACAGCATATATTTAGTTTTGCCCTCGTTTACCGCCAAACCAATTTTCGCCGCCTCCATCTCAATACTCGCAAACGCCTCATTGACATCTCGCTGTGATCTACCTATTACGTCAATATCGTCGGGGTATGCAAGGAGTTGCGAGGATTTGAAATAGATTGTGCCTCTTGTATTGGCCAGTGATTTTTGCACAATCATTTCCAATATGATGTTGAAGAAATCACACGACAGCGCATCGCCCTGCCTAAATCCTTTTTTGGCATCACAACAATCGGTAAGGTGTTCACCGATTCGGATGGAGCAGCGAGCATTCTCCAAAGTCATCTTGCATAGACCGACGAGACTAGCAGGTATGTCAGAGGTAGACATAGTGTTGTATAGCTCGTCTCTAATTACGCTGTCGTATGCGGCTTTTAAGTCGACAAATAGGTAGTGAAGGCTTCTGCTATGTGTTGGAGCAGTCAGACGCAAACACCGGTCCATTGTAGTCCAAATAGGCGGTGAATGCGACTTGAAATTCGTTGGTTGCTTCCAGGGTCTGCCGTAGTGTGAAGATTTGGTCGATGGTTAAATTCCCTCATCTGAATCCGCACTGATAATAACCTATCAGCTTATTTACAAAAGGCTTCAGGCGTGCACACAAAACGGCAGAGAAGATTTTGTAGGCGATGTTAAGAAGACTTATTCCTCTGTAGTTGGTCCTTTCTTGTGGATCGGGCATACGAGACCCCATTCGTCGAGCATGCTTTTCTCTGACCATATCTTACAGATGAGCTGGTGCGTGTTCCTAACCAAGTCATCCCCAGCTGCCTTGAAGAGTTCAGCAGACAGTCTGCCTGCGCCGGCAACTTTATTCGACTTGAGTTTCGATATGGCAATCTTAACTTCGTCTAGGTCAGGGGGACGGAATTCTCTGCGGTCGTCGTCGATTAGAAATGGATTTGTGGATTAGCGCAACCATTTTATCGCAGATTGGCTGACCGTGCAAATGATAATATCCTTAGCGGATATTACATTGATCCTCAACCATTCACTGCAGTGGTTTGGGAGTCTAAATGATAGGTTGCGGTTAAGGTCCTTGGAGAAGACTCCACTACCTATACCCGTCTCCATCTTGAAGCCATCGGTATAGGGGGAAATCGAGTTCTTCGGTGTTACTTTTCCTTCAGCCCATTCCTCTCGGGATGGAAAAATAACTTGGAAGTTCTTAGTCAACACGTTTTCCGGGATGATGTAGTCCGTGTCCATGGGTAATTTGAAGTGATTAAGAACGGTAGTATGGCCTCTCGTGATGTGGGCCATTTTCTTATGCCCCTAATCGGTAGGGCCGCGCAGCCTGCAACTTGCTTGCTGAAGAGGTCCGTGGGGATTGATCTGATCGCTCCGCCGATCTGGCTGATCTTTGTACTTTCCCCAGAAAGTTTCGATAGACTTCCTTGTCCAGAGCAGTCCACCAGACAACGATGCCATACAGGAGGAGGGGCCTTATGACTGCTGTATAGAGCCAGTGCATTATGCTTTGTCGGAGACCCCACTTTTTGTCCACCACTTTTTTGCAGCTGTAGAGGGCAGTGGTTTCTTTCTTGACGCGAACAAGAATGTTGGATTTCCAATTCAGCCTCCTGTCAAGGACTGGGGCTATGTATTTAGCCTGATCTTTGATTATTAGTAGGGTTCCACCCAGCCTCGGTGGGTTGAAGTTCGGAATTTTATATTTATTAGTACACAGTACTAGGTTGGTCTTCTTAGGATTTACTCCAAGTCCACAGTACTGCATCCAGGTTTCCACTGTATGTAATGCACCCTGCATTAGGTCGCTTAGAGTGCTGGGAATTTTTCTTGTGGCGGCAATAGAAATGTCATCTCTATAGGCGGTCACAGCGTTCCTGTTCTAGCAACAGTAGTAGTTCATTGACCACCACTTTCCACAGGAGAGGGGAAAGTACTCCACCCTGTTGTGTACCTCTGCTGACCATTCTAGTTGAAACGGCACCAGCTAGTTGGCTTTGACGTTTCTTTTTGTTAGCGGTTCTATCACTGATCCCGTAACACCCGGATCAGACAGCGCTTTGGTGACGGCCCATGGTTCAACATTGTTAAAGGCGCCCTCAATATCGAGGAAGGCAACTAGGGTGTATTTCTTGTCTTTTAATGACCTTTCTATGTATAGTACTGTTTCCACCGATCTGCCTTTGTTGTAGGCATGTTGGTCCTCCGACAGCCTCCCTGAGATATAACTGTATCGAATGTGTGCATCTAGAATCTTTTCTGAATTTTTAGTTGAAAAGAAGTGATACTATTAGTCCTCACGTTATTTGCATTGGTATGGGAGCTTTTGCCTGCCTTGATTATGAAAATTACTTTGGTTTCCTTCCACTTGCTAGATATAAGGAAAGGCAGCTCTTATATATTACTAAAAGCCAGGGAAGGAAGCTACCTGCTGGTGCTCCGCTGGTGTGATTCCATTCGGTTCTGGAGACTTGTAAGCTTCAAAGCTTTTTATAGCCCAGAACCCATGCCACAATCGATCTTTGCCGCACAAAATTCCCAAATCGTGTTATCAGCTGTCTTGGCGATGTCAGTTGGCCGCCTCGGAGCTGCGACTTGGACTTGGAAACGATTCTAGCAGTTAAGGCCAATATCATCCCAGCAATCCGTGAGTTACAGCCCGAAACCATCAATAAGGTCTTGGGAAATCGGGGTGTCAAACTGCGCTACTGCGAAGCCAGCCGAGGCACAACGAGGTACAACGACGTTGTACTTCATAATTAATGGGAATGTTCGTTCTTACCAACGAAGCCATAGCACATGGAAAAAATTTAAATTTGTCCATTCACTGCATTTTTAAAAAGAACCTTGTATTTGGCCCACCCTATATAAGCTTTTGTAAATTTTATACAGTTAGTGCGAAGGGAGCGAACAAACAGAACAAAGAAGTTGATCGCGTTTAACTTGGCAAACGCCAGCTTCGATCTCTGTCCCTGCTCAATCCAAGTTGACACACAGCCTCCGCGTGGCCTCCCCTGGATAGCTATACTGGCACCCGCCAGGTAGTGAACGAATGTGTGCAGCGACCCGACCCCTTGTTCCTGGGGAAAGAGGAACATGGCCCTCCAGGTTGGGGGTTGCGCTTAGGGCTAACATCCCTATCGCTTAAAACAAAAATTTTGTTCAGAGACAACCAATAGCCTCGGATACGGACGGACTACATGTTGACGACCCCCGCAAACGTCGAAAAGGAAACGAATTTCGGTTCTGCACCTGGAACGTTAGGTCCCTCAACAGATCATTTGACAACTGGTCAACTCTTTGGACTACTATAAGGCAGACATTACCGTGCTCCAAGAAGTGCGATGGGATGGACCAGGCAAAAAGCGGATGAAAAACTGTGATATCTCCTACGGAAACTGCTGCAGAGAAAATAAACAACGCTTATTCGGATGCGGATTTGTTGTTCGAGACAGACTCAGGAAAAAAGTCTTAAGCTTCCAGTATGTAAGCGAACGCCTCATAACTATCCGCATCAAGGCCAATCTCGGCAATATAAGCTTACTATGTGTCCACGCCCCCACAGAGGAGAAAGATGACCGACATAAATACGACTTCTATGATCTCCTAGGCAGAACGTATGCGCAATGTCCCAGCTATGACACCAAAATCGTTCTAGGAAATTTCAATGCGAAGCTGGGTAAGGAAGCTATCTTTGAACGGGTCATTGGAAAGCACAGCCTACACAACACCACGTCAGAAAACGGACTAAGGCTAGTGGACTTTATGGCGAGACATAACCTGGTAGTAGCAAGTACACGATTCCCACACCTCAACATCCATAAGGGGACCTGGCGGTCTATCGATCAATCGACAACCAACCAAATTGATTATATTGCGATCGACGGCAGACACTCCTCCAGCATCCTAGATGTCCGAACCTTTCGAGGAGCCAACATCGACTCGGATCATTACCTTGTTGCAGCCAAGGTACGGATGCGAATTTCTCGGAATCAACGGAGTCGAGTAAGAATACCAAAATTTAACGTCGGAAAGCTGCAATTGCAGGAGACCGCCAGGACCTTCGCCGATCAAGTCTCCCTCAAGCTCTCTCAGGTCCCGATGCAATCAGCAGAAACCATAGAACAGCAATGGAGTCGTTGTCAGAAAGGCATTAGAGAGGCCGCCTCAGATATACTCGGTTTTGGCCACCACCGTCGAGAAACCCCTGGTTTGATGATGAGTGCAGACAGGCCCATGTAGAGAAACAGAATGCATACATGGCCACATTGTATCGACGGACGAGAGCTGCCCGCGAGCTCTATGTACAGAAAAGGAGGGAGGAGCATGCACCACTGAGAAGGAAAAAGAAGGAGCACGAGAAGCGCGAGATCAAGGAGATGGAGAGATGTTACTGCAGGAATGACGTTCGAAAATTTTACCAGAAAGTAAAACGAACATGCCAAGGCTATAAAGCCAGAACAGAAGCCTGCAGGGATGAGCACGGGCAACTAGTAGTGGAGTCACAGTCGCTGCTGAGATTGTGGAAGGACCACTTCTGCAGACCGTATAACGGCGATGATAGTTAAAATGCCGCCGTCAGGCAGAGCGAACCATTCACAATGGACGAAGACGAAGGAGAATCCCGTCCACCCGACCTAGACGATGTTAAGATAGCGATATCGAAACTTAAGTCTTATAAAGCTGCTGGAGCAGACGGACTCCCCGCGGAGCTGTTTAAAGCAGCTGGCGATGAGCTGGTTAGGAACATGCACCAACTCATCTGCAAGATATGGTCGGAAGAACGCATGCCCGATGAATGGAATCTCAGTATCGTTTGCCCGGTCCATAAGAAAGGAGACCCCTATGACTGCGCTAATTACAGAGGGATAAGCCTCCTGAACATCGCGTACAAGATCCTCTCTGCCGTACTGTGTAAGTACCTGAAACCGTTCGTGGACAATCTGATAGGTTCCTACCAGTGTGGTTTCAGGCCAGGAAAATCCACGATAGACCAAATATTTACACTACGGCAGATCTTGGAGAAGACCCATGAATTCCAGGTCGACACGCACCATCTTTTCGTCGACTTTAAAGCCGCGTATGACAGTGTTTATAGAGACGAGCTATACAGAGCCATGTCATGTTTTAAAATTCCTGCTGAACTCGTCAGACTGTGCAGGATGACTATGGAGAACTTTCGCTGCTCGCTGCTGTCGGAGGTGAACTAACCGACCCCTTTGATGTTAAAAAAGGCTTTAGACAGCGTGACGCACTGTCATGTGATTTCTTCAACATTATTCTTGAAAAGATCGTGCGGGACTCTGCGGCCAATACAAGAGGTACGATCTACTTCAAGTCCACACAATTGCTTGCCTACGCAGATGACATTGACGTTATTGGACGAACAAAGCGAGATGTCAATGAGGCGTTCACATGCATTGAAGCAGAAGCGGCGAAAGTGGGTCTAAGGGTAAATGGGGACAAGACCAAATATATGCTGTCATCCAAGAAAGACGCACAACACCGACGTCTTGGTCAGAACGTCACCTTCGGCAGCTATATTTTTGAAGTAGTCTAGGACTTCGTCTAGCTTGGCTCGGTAGTGACAAGCAGCAACGACACCAGCGCTGAGATAAAACGCAGAATAACTCTTGCCAATCGCTGCTTCTTCGGGCCCAAGAGGCAATTGAGTAGTAGAGCCCTCTCTCGAAAAACTAAGTTTTCCCTCTACAGCAGCTGTAGCAGTTACTTAAATCTCATCAAACCCAAGGTTCATAGGTTCAATAGTAAGCACGAAAAATGATTGCAAAATGATTGCAGTGACTGTTGGTACTAGAACCTGTTGTCAAAGATAAGCTAAGCTGTGTGAAGATATCCTCCTTTACGGGGCGATTTCAACACTCCTCATATCAAGTGAGCTCCATCTGACGATCACTCATTCTATACTGCCTAGTGCCTATTGATCATTTCAAGAAAATTATTCATTGTCGCGAATTGAGCTCAATCGGAGGCTTGCAATTCTTACTTGAATTGCATTGAAGTGCAAGCTTGCAATAAATGAGCGAGTCGCTCCTCTTGTTATTGTTTACTGTTGAGTTGCACTGTTTTGCTTCGTAAGCATAATTGGTTGTTCGCTTCGAGTTGCAATGCAGCGCTTGGCACAATCTGTAGTACAAGTATTGGGAAAACGGACATTTTTGTGGATTGCTATAACCCAATTGATCCAAGCCGTTTTGATTTCAACCCAGTGTGAGGCTGTATTAGGCAGCTGGTAAGCAAATAAGTGGTAGGAGTTCAAGACTGTCACTGTCACTGTCACAACAAAAAGGTCTGTTTATACCTATAGATCGTCTAGCAGATTCGAAGTAAATTTTTTTTAGGGTTCCGTACCCAAAGGGTAAAACGGGACCCTATTACTAAGACTTCGCTGTCCGTCCGTCTGTCATCAGGCCGTACATATCTCATAAACTGTGATAGTTAGATTCTGTTGCCGCTATAACAACAAATATTAAAAACAGAATAAAATAAATACTTAAGGGGGGCTCCCATACAATGGACATGATCCTCATCCAAAAAATCCCCTTGGTCACATACTGACCTAAGGTTAGTCGACAATATCCCACAACCAGTAGCAAACTTCTTAGCCTTGATCCCTATTGTGCCTTTGTTGTGTTAATATTAGCTGCAAACCTTTTTCCTATAATTATTGTTATTCACCTTCTCACCTCCGTGCTGTCAAGTATGGTAATTGATTTGAATTCAATGGACACTTTGACGATCATGGGGATTTTTGACAATCAAAGTAATATGCCTATAGCCTACCTACAGCCAAGATCTGTCATCATGATGAGGTAACATACAACGTCTCTTTCATTTTAATAAATACAGATGGTACGGAACTCTTCCGTTCCGTGTCCGTTCACTTTACATGGGCTAGCCGTCTTAGGCGTTGAATTCGTAGGCGCTTGACTAGACTCATGTCGCTGTACAGCCCGTAAAGTTCGTGGTTAAATCTTTTCCTTCATCCCCCGTCTGCGTGTATAAATCCGAAAATCACACGCAAAATCTTTCTGTCGAACCGACCAAGGACCTTCTTATTCGCTTTTGATTGTGTCCATGCTTATGTGCCGTACAGCAGGACCGGAATAATAAGGGTCTTGTATAGAGTCAACTTTGTCATTCGGGAGAGGGCTCTATTACTTCAGTTGCCTCCTGAGCCCAAAGAAACAGCGATTGGCTAGAGTAATTCTGCGTGTGATTTCGGAACTGATGGCGTTGTTCCAGTTCACTGCGGAGCCAAGGTAGACGAAGTCCTTAACTACCTCGAACTTATATCTGCCAATACAAAACGTTCTGGCCAAGACGTATGTAGGTGGTGAGCGTCCCTGCCAAACCAATTTTCGCCGCCTCCATCTCAATACTCGCAAACTCCTCATTGACATCTCGCTGTGATCTACCTATTATGTCAATGTCATAGGGGTATGCAAGGAGTTGCGAGGATTTGAAATAGATTGTGCCTCTTGTATTGGCCAGTGATTTTTGCACAATCATTTCCAATATGATGTTGAAGAAATCACACGACAGCGCACCGCTCTGCCTAAATCCTTTTTTTGACGTCAAAACTGTCCGCCAAATGTTCACTGATTCGGATGGACCAGCATGGTCTGACGAGTTTAGCAGGGATATCAAAGGAGGACATGGCGTTATATAGTTCATCTCTTATTACGCTGACGTATGCGATTTTAAGGTCGACAATTAGGTGGTGAGGGTCGACTTGAAATTCCTGCTTATTTTCACTATTTGGAGTGATGAAGATTTGGTCGATAGTGGACTTTCCCGCCCTGGATTCACACTGATAAGGACCTATCAGCTCAGCAGATAGTCCATCTGCGCCAGTCGATCTTAACTTGGTCGAGGTCAGGGGTATGGAATTCTCTGCGGTCTTTTTCGATTAGAAATGGATCATTCCGCCTGACAGCGGTATATTGGCTAACATCGCTGTTATACAGAAGTCGTTTTTCCATGTTCTCAGCATCGACTGCGATTTTACTACTAGGTATCCGTTCTCATCCCTGCAGGCTTCCGTTATCTATTCTATTGATAAAGTTTTCCAACATCAAGCCTGCAGTAAAACCTTTCCAAATCCTCAACCGCGCGCTTCTCGTGCTTTTTCTTCTTTCTTCTGGGAAGCGTATGCTCCTCCCTTCTTTTTAACTCATAGAGTTCACGAGCTGCTGTTGTTCTTCTATGCGGCGAGGCCTTAGTGCCTCCTGCTATGCTGTGTGAATCCTCCTGCTCTCTTGTCATCGAACCAGGTATTTCTTCGTGGTGGAGCCCTGAAGCCCACAAATTCAGAAGCAGTACTTTTCGGAGCTTATTTGCAAAGGTTCCAATGTTGTTCTATTGACTGCGTGGAGGCTTGTGGTATATTGGATAGCTTAAGGGAGACGTGATCGGTAAAAGCACGAGCGGTTTCTGGCGAAAGTAGCTTTCCGACGTCATAACTTTGTATTGTTACTTTAATCCGCTGCGTTTGTGATATACGTGGGCGCATCTTGGGTGCTACAGGATAGTGGTCCGAGTCGATGTTAGCTCCTCGGAAAGTTCGAACATCAAGAACAGTGGAGGATTGTCTGACATCGATCGCGATGTGATCAATCTGGTTGGTGGTCGATTGATCGAAAGACCGCCAGGTGTGTTTGTTTATATCGAGGTGCGGGAAGCGCGTACTGGCTAGAAGGCGATTTCGCACCGTAGCAAGACCAGTCAGCCTGTGTCCGTTATGGGATATGGTGTCGTGTAGGCTATGTTTGCCCAGGACTCGTTCAAAGATGCTTTTCTTACCCAGCTTAGCATTGAAGTCTCCTAGTACAAGTTTGATATCATTGCGCGGACATTGGGCATACATTCTGTCTAGGAGATCGTAGAACTCATCTTTGGCGGAGTCATCCTTGTCTTGTTAAAAATGTTAGCCTTGATACGGATTGTTATGAGGCGTTCGGTCACATGCCGAAAGCTTAGGGATTTTAGCCTTGATCTACCTCGAACAATAAATCCGCATCCTAACAATCGTTGTCCTCTCGCCCTATAGTAGTCGCCGTACGAAATGTCGCAGTTTTTCAACCGCTTTATACCCGGTCCATTCCATCGCTTCTCCTGGATAGCGGTTGAGTCCGCTTTATAGCGGTCTAGGGCGTCCGTAAGTTGTTTGCCCGCACGTGGACTGTTTAGGGGCCTAACACTCCACGTATAGAGCCGAAGGTCATTGCCCATTTTTCGTTTCTTGTAAGGGTCGTCAACATTAATCCGGTCCGTCTTATTCGAAGCTTGTGACTGCTTCTGTGCAATTGTGAGGTCTTCCAGTTACGGTTTGCTAGACCATAGCGCACCCGACATTAATTCTGTTTAATGGCGCAGGATGCTCGCCATTCGTCGTCTTCCGTTAGTAATTTCCATGGTCAGAAAATTTCCAGATGGTACCACAAGGAGATGGAAACAGGATCTGGACCTGCCGAGCTATTTAAAGCGGCTGGAGATAATTTGGTAGGGCGCATGCATCAGCTCATCTGTAAAATATGATCGGTGGTAAACATGCTCGACGAATGGAATCTCAGCATTGTTTACCCAGTGCACAAGAAAGGCGACCCCTATAACTGCGCCAACTACAGGGGAATAAGTCTCCTTAACATCGCATGCAAGATCTTCTCTGCCGTCCTGTGTGAACGCCCCAAACCCTTTGTGGATAATCTGATTCTTACCAGTATAGTTTCAGGCCAGGTAGGTCCACAATGGACCAGATATTCACACTGCGGCAGATCTTGGAGAAGACCCAAGAAACGAAGTCGGCACCCTCAGGGTTGGACTAGACTCCCTTTCGTCGATTTCAATGCCGCCACAGCGCCACGTGTAGTTTTGACATCCCTGCCAAACTCTTCAGATTGTGCAGAATGACAATAGAGAACTCTTGCTGCTCCATTATCGTCGGTAGCGAACTAACCGAGACCATTGATGTTAAAAAAGGATTTAGGCAAGGTGACGCACTGTCATGTAATTTCTTCAACATCGTGCTTGAAAAGATCATACGAGACTCACTGGCCAACACTAGAGGTACTATCTATTTCAAGTCTGTGCAACTGCTTGCGTACGCAGATGGCATTGACGTAATTGGACGAACACAGCGGGACGTCAATGATGCGTTCGAAAGCCTTGAAGCAGAGGCGGCTAAAATGGGTCTTTCGGTTAATGAGGATAAAACGAAATATATGCTGGCAATCAAAAAAGACGCGCAACACCAACGTCTCGGACAGAGCGTCACAACTACAGATTCAAAGTGGTCAAGGACTTCGTCTACCTTGGCTCACTAGTGACAAGGGACAATAACAACCAGCGCTGAGATCAAATGCAGAATTACTCTTGCCAACCGCTGCTTCTTTGGGCTCAAGAGGCAATTGAGAAGTAGAGCACTCTCTCGAAAGACCAAAGTTACGCTGTACAAAACCTCGACCGTCGAGCGGAAGGTCTACATTTCAAATTTGTTTCATGGTCAAGAAAAAGCAATTCCCATACGGAAAAAAGTATGCAACACAGCTGAGCATGGAAAGCGACCAAACGTACTGCTGCAGGCATAACACTCACAGTAAATGGTCATCTTAAATTCATCCTCTGCGTATGCAATATTAAGACCAAATGTGCATGAACGAATCACTGTGAATTATAACCAACGCGAAATTTGGTCGTCCCTCGTCCTATCTAGGACAACCCACCCAATCATACGGTATATGGATCCTTTAAAAAAACAAAGTTGTTTACAGGTATACGCTAAGGTGTTGGAGGCGCGTTCTAGAGCTGTGGTCGAATCCAGGATAGGGGATGAACAGTGCGGGTTTCGTCACGGCAGAAGTACAACCGACCAGCTTTTCACTCTAAGAATGGTACTCGAGGAGGCTTGGGAGTACGCCAAACCAATCTACAGCTGCTTTGTAGATTTGGAAAAGGCGTATGACCGAGTTCCTCGAGGTAAACTCTGGAGTGTTCTGCAGGAGTATGGGATTGATGGTCCTCTGTTGAGGGCCATTCAGTCTCTATACACAAACTGTAGCAGCTGCGTTCGGGTTAACGGTAGTAAATCAACACCTTTCACCGTGGGCTTTGGACTTCGCCAAGGGTGCGTCTTGTCACCTCTCCTTTTCATACATACATATGGACTGGATGTTGCGGCGCAGTCGAGGCGAGTAGTGTTTCACATTGGGAGAGTTGAGGATAAGTCATCTTCTTTTTGCAGATGACTTAGTTGTCCTCACATCCTCCCAGATGGAACTTCAGCGCGCGGTAGATGGGTCTGTGGCCGTATGTGCTGATGCTGGAATGATGGTTAACGTGGACAAATCCGAGGTTATGGTTATTTCCAGTACACCTGTCCAATGGACTCTACATATTAGAGGAGTCCCATTGAAGCAGGTGGAGAAGTTTAAGTATCTCGGGGTCTTCTTCACGAGTGATGGGAGGAGTAATACTGAGCTTTCCTGCAGGATTGGCCAAGCTGGGTCAATTTAGAAACAGCTTGGAAGATCTGTAATCAGGAAAACCGAGCTTGGTGTCAAAGCCAAGTTAGCGCTTTTTAACTCAGTATTTGTTCCAACTCTCACTTATGGTCATAAAATGTGGGTATTGACCAGAAGAATAAAATCGCGAATACAACCTGCCGCAATGAGTTACTCACCGGGATAGGGTGAGAAACATGGCAGTTCGCGAGGAACTCAATGATGAGCAGGTGTTTCTCCGAACGGAAAGGGCTATGCTTCGATGGTTTGGTCACGTGAGACGAATGTCATCATCATCACAACTTCCAAAGCGTGCATTGGATGCAATACCATAAGGCGGGCGACCACTTGGCAGACCCAGGACGAGGTGGTTGGACCAAGTCCAAAAGCTCGCCTGGGTGCGCTTAGGCATAGCTCCTGATGTGTTAGAGTCGATGGCGGAGGATCGAGTGGCCTGGAGATCCCGCGTGCGCGCATTACCTCCGCGACCCTTTTAGTGGAACATGGGGACCACTGAAAATGATGATGATGATTATGAAGTTGTTAACAAGTATTTTCTAAAATAATTTTGCTCAATCTGCACTGGAGTACATTTTTTTTTTTATATATATGTATATGGGGCTAGTGCACTGCGACCTTCGCAGATCCATTGTGCCCGCTAGCCGAGTAGCCTCTCCACTTCTATAATGAAGCTGAGAATGCTTCTCGTAGGAGCCAGGGTGATCCCCTCAGGACTCATAACTTCACTGAGAAGGATACGCTTCCTAAGATGGCAGAGAGCAGCACACTCACACAGTATGTGTTCTGCCGTCTCCTCGTCCTCAAGTCAGAGCCGACACACAGTTTCAGACGAGAGGCTAGCTTGTTTAAATGATATCTCAGACCGCAGTGTCCCGTTAGATAGCTGACTAGTCTTCTGATATCCATCCTGTTGAGTTTAAGTATGTCAATAGGGTGCTTGTTCAGGGGTCGTATAAGTCGCTTAGATTGACGGAGTCCCCGAACGCTGTTCCAAAAGGACAGGTGTTGCGATTTTTCCCACTTGTCTGAGAAGTAATTCATCTTAGACCCGTGAATGCCGCAAAATGGTTCCGGACCTATATATTTGTCACTGGAAGCCTTCCTGGCAAGTTGGTCGGCAATTTCATTGCCCTTGATACCTTCATGGCCTGGCACCCACCAAAGTTTAACATTGTTTCTTTTGGCGAGGTCTTGTAGGGCGCATGGCATTCCTTGACGGTTTTTGAGTTCGCGCTGTACGAACCCAGCGCTTTACGCGCTGCTTGGCTATCAGAGAGTAAGTTGATGGTTACTCTTCTGGTGCCAGTTTCGAGATTTAGATTGACGCATGTTAGGATGGCATGCAGCTTTGCTTGGAAGATGCTGGGGCTTATTCCCAGGGCCTTCGAGATTTTGCGCTTTGGTCCAAAGATGCCGGCGCCAACGCCGGAAGCCATCTTGGAGCCATCCGTGTAACACCTAAGGCCTTTGACATTTAGCAGGGGATCACTGTTTTCCCATACTGAGCGGTTTGGGATCAGTAGCTCAAATCTTTTGTCAAAGGTGAAGGTGTGTGGCAATGCGTCCGAGACTGTAGTGATCATATCCAGCTCGGGAAGGTGTGGCCTACGGGGCTACATGGCATATTTGCTCCCGAGCAGAGAATTCTGATTGCACTACGTAATGCTACCTTTTTGATAAAAAGGTGCAGTGGAGTGAGTCCAATGAATGCTTCTTTGGCTGCCGTGGGGCAGGTTGGCATAGCGCCTGTGATGCCGAGACACGCTAGTCTCTGAAGGCGTTGAAGCTTAACAATTGTAGCTTTTTGCTCAACTTTTGTCCACCATACGGTGGACCCGTAGGTGACGATAGGTCTTACTACCCTAGGTTTAAGTCTCCAGGTTTTACCGTAGGTGCGTCGAGTTTATTTCTCATATTGGAGTTCCAGTTGAGTATGCGGTCTAGATCAATACCTAAATACTTTACTTCCTCTGAAAATCCTATGCGTGTGCCATTTAGTAGGATTGAGCAGGGTAGTACCTTTCTCGTCTTTGTAAATGGGACTAAATTTGTCGTATTTGGGTTAATAGATAAACCCTCTCTGCCAGAGAGAGATAAGTTGGAGCGCAAGCTGCATGCGCTCACAGGCAGTGATCTCGCACTTGCCCGTAACAATGACTACTAGGTCATCAGCATATCCGATGACCTCGTAGCGCCAAGTGGTTAGCTTGCGTAGTAGATCTTCGATGACTATCGACCAAAGCAGGGGTGAGAGGACTCCCCCTTGTGGGCATCCTCTAACCGCGATACTGTCATTGAGACCTCTCCGCATGCGGCTGACATAATACGGCTATTTAGCATCGAGGGCGCCGTGTCGCAGTGGCTAGTGTGTTGGACTCTGGCGCACGATGAGCGAGTTCGGATCCCGATAACACCAACGCCATCGAATGTTTATTTCGCGACGTTCCTCCTCGGCGGGGTACTGGCAAAACCCCCCGTAGTAAACTTTTCATGAAAAGGCTTCTCGACCCACGCCGTTCGGAATCGGCATTAAACTGTAGGTCCCTTTCACCTGTGTGAAAAATAAATCACACACAACATGGGTGATTGAGAGAAGCTTGGCTCTGGTCCTTCATGGGCTGTAACGCCACCAAAAGAAGCATCGCCCTAATTCAGTCATTAGTGGGATGGTCCACACCCCTGCAGGATAGTGCAGTGGTGATCGAATCATAGCCAGTACTATCAAAGGCTCTATCTATATAGAGGAAGGCGCATATTGCGATCTCCTTTTGTGTGAAACTGTTTTCAATGTGCGTCACCAAGTGGTGTAGTGCATTTTCGGTAGATCGCTCTTTGCGATGTGCATACTGGTTGGGACGCAGAGGTATCTGATTTTCCAGGATACCTCTAATGTGGAGCTCCATCAGTTTCTCCATTGTTTTTAGAAAGAACGAAGTCAATAGGGTTTAGGTTGCTCACTTGGTTTCCCAATCTCGGGGATGAAGACAAGATTGACCTGAAGTACATCAAGTGTACGCACCATTTTGCTGTTTGCCAACAACTTAAAGTATTAAACACCTGAGATGACCGATCGTTAATATAGCACTTACCCTGTTTGCTATTCCATAATCCCATTGCAATTACTTGAGTAGTTTTCTATTTATTGTTGGAGTGGATGTAACGAGAGTATGTTGATAACGAGTTATGAGGTTTTTCTTTAATCTCTTAGGCCCAACAGAAGAAGCCTTTTGCGGGCACCAGCGAATATGACTAGAAAGGTACTAGGGGTGCAACTTATGTCGGTGTGAAGTAGACAAGTAGCAATTTATATACGAAATAAGCTTCACTGTTTTTCAAAATATCTTCCATGGAAACTAATGCATATGAAGCAACTTTCGAAGCACTTTTTACACTCCGTTTAAGATACTTCTGAAAACATGTGATTTGAACTACTTCTGCAGGCTCGTATTGAAAAACTCACAAGTAGATTATTGCTTAGTTTCTGGTTCATGTATATAGATCGACAACCCCTATCACGATCTTTCAGATTTTTGTTGAAGCATCTCGATTGAGCTTTTCTGGACCAATAGTTACATTTTACGGTATTCAACGCGAACAAATCAATTTGACGGCCAAATATTCATGCAATGCTGGGTGGATCCAAGTGGAACTAGTACCCTTGCAATATCAGTTCAAGCCCAGCATCGATTTTTTTTCAGCACAACAACCCATTTTGGACGACCTTTACGAAGTTCGTCCTGAACGGCCACGATTGCTTTCGGAAAAAACAGCGATACAGGGTGGCTACAGGTGGTGCCTTCTCATGAAAAATGAGTTGAAGTGAGTTGATCGACACACTCTTCATCATCTTATAAAGCACTACCGCTCGAGGTGAACCCGGGTACTCAACCAGCATTCCCATCCAACTAACACGATCTTTTGCTAGTCTTTTCGACGGCCGCACACCCAGTTGGCTTAAGTCCCCTTCAATCTGTGTGTGCCATCTTAGGAGCGGCCGTCCTCTGTTTCCTTGTCCCTCGGGGTTAGATTCAAAGGCTCTCCCGGCTGGAGCAGTGGTTTCCGTTCACTTTACATGGCCTAGCCATCTTAGGCGTTGCATCCGTAGACGCTTGACTAGACTCATGTCGCTGTACAGCCCGAAAAGTTCATGGTGTTCACCGATTCGGATGGAGAAGCGAACATTCTCCAAAGTCATCCTGCATTGTCTGACGAGGTTAGCAGGGGTGTCAAAGGTAGACATAGCGTTGTATAGCTCGTCTCAAATTACGCTGTCGTATGCGGCTTTGAAGTCTGCAAATAGGTGGAGAGTGTCGACTTGAAATTCATTGATTTTTTCCTGGATCTACCGTAGTGTGAAGGTTTGGTCGATGGTGGACTTCCCTGGCCTGAATCCGCACTGATAAGGACCTATCAGCTTATTTACAAAAAGCTTCTCCGGTGTGGTCAGGCGCCCGATGTCGAACCTCCTGAATGTGGGATGGTGCAGCTTTCTGACATTGGACAGTCCAGCTCTGAATCTTGCTGCTACGAGGAAGTGGTCAGAGTCGTCAGGATGTTTGACGAGTGCCTTGCGTCAATGAGCACATGGTGGATTTGGTTGGCGGTTCTACCGTCCGGAGATCGCCAGGTTGCTGTGTGGATTCGCTTACGAGGGAATCTTGTGCTACTTATCACCGCATTACGAGTTGTCGCAAAGTCAGCGAGTCGTTATCTGGTGTTGTATCGTGGAGGCTGTGCTTTCCGATCACTCCGCCAAGGGTGCTTTCCTTACCGATTTTGGCGTTGAAGTCCCCGAGCACGATTTTTACATCGTACTCCGGACAAGCTCCGTAGGCGTTGTCCAGGAGGTCATAGAAGTCCTCCTTCATAGGGTCTTCAGCCTCGTCGTTAGGAGCGTGTGCACATATAAGGCTGATGTCATAAAATTGTTACCTCCTTCAGAGGGTTAAATTGGCTAATTGACTCATTTCAAACTAATTACAATAGTGCCGGCCATCTAAAAGGCATTCTGGTTGACTGTACAAACTAGTTCAGTCATATCACGCGTCAGAGTTTCGAATCGGAAAATAAATTAAGTGAATTAGTACCTACATACATGGACATCCAGAAATATGTTTCAATGGGTCTGTTGTAAATCCCAGCGAAGGGTCAACCATCACGAAATAAATTGAAGAAAAAAGAATCCTCAATACACCATCATCGCTCTAGATACACGATAACCTAATAAAACCTTCCGTTTACTAGACTGCCCTTTTCCTTCCACCTTCCCCTTTCCACGGACTCGATGTCCATCTTCGTAATGACGATGAAACCACGGCTCGGCTGCCCTAATTTATTAATCCATGTAGGCCTATCTCGCCCCCAGCATCATTCAAGCCGCAAAATATTGATTCAGGCTGCAGTTGCTCACCAATGAAATCACGACAGAATCTACTTGGACGAATGGATCGATAAACTCCGGTGCCATGTGATTGGGTAAGAAGAATCCTTGAGGATAATATGGGACCATCTCGATTGAACGGTTTCTTAATGAAATACTCGTACATTCCATTGAACTTTGAATTGAATTTAGTTTGCTGAAGTACGTTTTGCCAGTAATGAATGTATTCCTGTGATGATGTCCTTACGTGATGGCCGACAGGAAAGGGAAGTAACGGAGAGTGTAAATATAATACAATTTGTTGTTTGAGTAGGTATATCCTGCCATGTGCCATAGGGCTTACGTTTCTTTATTCAAACTACTGCTCGGATACGCCCTTAGTTAGAGTGTAGCGTTTGATGGTTGATTAGATTAGGTTGGTGTGGTGGTCTGTTTTATTTTTGTTTACTTTTTGTCTGCTCAAGTCAAATTCCTTCTGCTACCACCCGGATCTCATCCTTAAAACCATCCTGAATTTTCAACAAAGCTCCAATATGAGGGTTTGACGAAATTCTCACGGTGGGTTGCAGTAAGTCTACCAAGTTCTTCGACCGTGTCATACCCTTGGACCTCGTTGGGGGATATGTAACAATGGAGAAATCTCTATTGCTAGTGGGTGGATTCCAGTTCGCTTATCTGTGGAATATACATTGACGAACTCTTTGAGATGTCCGACGTGGAATACCAGCTCTATATGCCCCATCCACAAAAAAGGCGATCCTACCTCTTGCGAGAACTATAGAGGTATATCCCTGCTCAATGTCGCATACAAGATCCTGTCCAGCGTATTGTGTGAACGTCTAAAACCATTTTGCACCGCACTAATCGGCAGCTACCAGTGCGGCTTCCGGCCCGGCAAATCAACTATAGACCAAATTTTCACACTTCGACAAATCCTGGAAAAGACCTACGAGATTCGAGTCGATACCCACCATCTTTTCATCGATTTCAAAGCCGCAAACGACAGTATTCATTGTGAAGAACTGTTTGGTGCGATGGCCGAATTCGGGATCCCGGTAAAACTGATCCAGTTGTGTCGCGCCACGCTAAAAAACACGCGATGCACCGTGCAAGTCGGTTCTAGGACCTCGGAACCATTCGAAACATGCACCGGATTTCGGCAAGGAGATGCGCTGTCATGTGACTTCTTCAACCTGGTGCTGAAGCAGATAGTGCGACGGGCAGGCGTCAACAGGGAAGGCACTATCTTTTACAAGTCCATCCAGCTGCTAGGATACGCGGATGATATCGACATCATCGCGTGTTCTTGCCGTGGCATCGTGGAAGCATTCACGGCGATTGAAGAACAGGCGAAACGAGTTGGCCTTAAGATCAACGAGGACAAAACGAAATACATGCTGTCAAGCAAAAACCAATCCGTCGCTCACCACCTGGGACAAAATATACCAATTTACGGCTACAATTTCGAAGAAGTTAAGGAGTTTGTCTACCTCGGGGCAAACGTAAATTCTACAAATGACACCACAGTGGAGATCCGGCATAGAATCGCCCTTGGCAACCGCTGCTACTTCGGCTTGTCCAAACAACTGTGGTCAAAACTCCTCACTCGAAAGACCAAAGTCATGCTTTACAAAACGCTCATTCTGCCAGTCTTGCTGTACGGAGCCGAGCTGGACGATAAGCAGGACAGCGGAGTTGATTTTGGGTTCTTTCGAAAGAAAAATTCTGCGCCGGATATTTGGTCCTGTCTGTGAGGAAGGTGAATGGAGAAGAAGACACAACCGCGAACTCTACGAGCTGTACCAAGATGTGGATGTAGTCCGGAAGGCAAGGATCCGTCGACTACACTGGCTCGGCCACATCGAGCGCATGGACATCAACGCTCCAGCTAAGAGGGTCTTCGACTCCGAGCCTCCTGGTTCGAGAAGAAGAGGAAGACCGAACCTCCGGTATAAAGACCAAGTAATCGCGGATGTAAGACATCTTGGTCTTGACAACTGGAAGCAGCGTCCCCGGGACCGTCAAGGATGGGAGGCAGCTATAGCTCAGGCTCAGATTCTCCATGGATCGCTGGCCTGATAAGAAGTCTTTGAGATCAAAGTCCAAACGTTTCGTCATTGTTCACACCGGGAATAACTCCCAGCCCTTCTATATGAACGCCGAGCCTGCTAGTATTCTTCTGTTATTAGGCGTGGAATAGATCTGAGACTCACAACTAGGAGGGGAGAACGAGCGAGCAAACAGAGCAAAGAAGTTGATCCCGTTTAACATGGCAAACGCCAGCTTCGATCTCTGTCCCGGATCAATCGAAGTTGACACGCAGCCCCCGCGTGGCCTCCCCTGGCGTCCGCCAGGTAATGTGTGCAGCGCCCCGACCCCTTGTTCCTAGGGAAAGAGGAACCTGACCGTCCAGGTCGTGGGTTAGGGTAACATTGCTATCACGGAAGAAAATCATTGCTACGAAGCAACCACAAGCCTCGGATACGGACGGCTACATTGTTGACAATCCCTGCAAACAGCTAAAGGACTTGAGAGTCTGCACCTAGAATGTGAGGTCCCTTGATAGACCGGGTGCGGTCGATCAATTAGAGCACATCCTCAGCTGCTGTAACACAGACATAACCGCACTCCAAGGAGTGCAATGGGATGGACCAGGCAAAAGTGGATGAAAAAATGCGACATCTACTACGGGAACTGCTACAAGGGGAACAAACAGCACTTACTCGGATGCGGATTAGTTATTCGAGGAAGACTCCGACAAAATGTCTTAAGCCTTCGGGATGTAAGCGAACGCCTCATAACAATGCGCTCACGCTCGAGCTCGATGATCGACTCAAAGAAGAATTCTACGACAGAACCTACGCCCAATTCCCCAGCTCGTTCTCGTGACGAGAATGACATCGGCCTTAAGAGGATTGACCGACAATCCATTTCTAGTACAACAATCATCGATCACATTTAGCGTCGCCTGTGCTTTGAGATGAACAGTCGCTAAGCATGAGCCGACAGAAAGAACGGCGACATCATCCGCATAGGCCTGAGCATAGAATCCCGAGGCGTTGAGAGCATCAAGCAGAGAGTCGACCACCATGCACCATGCACCTTGCGGGCCGCCGCTGTTTACGCCGGATTTGACACACTGGTCGAGGTCTGCATCAGGGGTCTATACCCTGTGCACAAGCATTGCTTCGATCCAAAAGACATGTGCTTCATCTACACCATGACGTCTGGCAGCGTTGCACATGCTGTCGAAAGTTGCGTTATCAAAAGCTCCCTCAATGCCCTCAAAACCATTTTTCCCAACTAGGTTTTGAAGCGCAGTCTCGCAGGATTTTCCGCCCTGATAAGCATGTTGCATCTCCGAAAGAGGATGCATTCAAAGGACAAATTTGTGCATGAGCATCTCTACCAGTCACTCCATGCTTTTTTCAGCAGGAAGTATGTTAGACTAAAACTCTTGGCAAGTGAGTAGTCCTCTTTGCCTATTTTAGGAATGAATACTTTCACTGTGCGCCAAGGAATGGGTATGTGAGCAAGTGCTGGGCTAGCAGTGAAAATTCTTCTCAAAGTAGGAAGCAACTGCCTTATACCTTTTTGCAACATAACAGGGTATATCCCGTCCCTGCCTGGCGATTTAAAGCCATCGGATGCCACAGCAAATTCAATGGCTTTAGTCGTAGCTACGCGCGACGCCGTATACCAACTACGCCTAGTTGTTTTCATCGTTTCAGTTGCAGTTACAAGGAAGAGATTCCACAACTTAATAGGAATTCGATTTATGTATGGTCCGACATCGTAGCATCAGACAAGACTTAGTGATGTTGGTTCCAAAAGAGTCGAACTCACTAAGTTCGGGCAACGATGGAGATCTTGAATTACCAATATCCGGGCCGCGTTATCCCTCATAGATCTAATGATACGATACTCCTGGTTCTAGAGCCAGATGTTTAGCAATCATATCTGTGACATCCTTTCTTTTCAATTTATCGTCCTCCAGTTTTTCATGAAAACAGAGCCCATTTTTTGCCCAGCCTTGCTTGATCTGAGTCTAGATTTCTTTGTTGTTTTGTTTTTATAGTCACACGCGCACTCAAGGTTAAGCCTTATAACGTCAGACGTTGTGCGAGCAGAAGGTAACAGGGAGATCGAGAGGAGGAACCTATTGACGTTGGTCTTAAATATCTGCATATTGTATTGAGGGGGAAGACTGGGTAGCGCGTTCCACATTCGTGTGGTTCGGTTGAAAACAGAAATTCTATATTTGACAGTACGACCGACAGGGCTTCAGAGTGAATTCATGAGCATTCCGGAAGAAGATGGTATCGGGGGAGCAATTTTGAAGGGGCGGTATTCAAGCAAGCATTTATGATGAAAGTAACGAAACAACAATCAAAGGCAGGAGACATTCCTGCGATGATTCAACAGTATAATGAATTTGTGAGGCGGAAATCTGCTACGAGTCCAGTAAGTGTAGTGAGTTCTTAGATGCGTCAGACCAGACATGAGAGATGAACTCCAAATTAGGACGAATGGACGCCTTATAAATTGTAGCTAGATCGGTGGGTGTGAAAAATTTCTTGCATCTGTGTGGGAAACCTAGGCATTTCGTTGCATTCTTGGCGACACTAAATATGTGGTCGTTCCAACAAAGGTTGTCACTGATGCACATACCCAGGATATAAAGCTTTTCGGCTTCCGAGATACAAGTGCCATTCATGGATAATGGCATTGGGTCAGTGTAACGCTTTAACGACAGAAAACAGCATTCTGTTTTGGAAGCATTCAATACCACTCTATTGTTCTTACCCCAATGCATGATGCTGTCATCTCCACTCTTCTTGATTCGAACTTCCCGGGGAGCTAACAGCGACCTGGACCATTATCTTGTAGTAAACAAGATGCGTCTACGGATATCACGAACGCAGCGGAGTAGAGTAAGTATACAAAGTTATGACGTCGGAATGCTTTTACCGATCTCCCTCAAGCTCTCCAATATACCTCAACCCTCCACGCTGTCAATAGAACAGCAGAGGCACCTTTGCAAACAAAAGCTTCCTGAAAAGCTGAAAACCACTGCGTCTGAAATGTTGGACTTCAAGGCTCCAACACGAAGAAACACCTTGTTCGATGAGGAGTCCGGGAGTATCCGCACAGCGAAGCAGGATGCATATAAAGCCTCGCTGCATAGAGGAACAAGAGCAGCTCGTAAGTTCTACGAGCTAAAAGGAAGAGAGGAGTATAAGCTTCTCAGAGGAAAGAAGAAAGAGCACGAGAAGCACGCGATTGAGGATTCGGAGAGGTGTTAGTGCAGGTATGATGTTTGAAAGTTGTATCAACAGATGAAGCGAGCATGCCAAGACTATAAAGCCAGAACGGACGCCTGCAGGGATGAGAACGGACACCTACTAGCAGAATCGCAGTCGATGGGGAGAATATGCGAAAGCCACTTCTGCAGACCGCATAATGGCAATGTTAGTCAATATGCCTCTGTTACGTAGAATGATCTATTTCTTAACGACAAAGATCGTAGAGAATCCCGTCCCCCTGACCTCGACGAAGTTAAAATCTCCATATCGCAACTCAAGTCGAATAAAGCTTGAAGGGATCCCTCTGACTGCGCCAGCTACAGAGGAATAAGTCTTCTTAATATCGCCGACTTTAAGGCCGCATACGACAGCCTTATTAGAGACCAGCTATGTAATGCCATGTTTACATGTTTACATTCCTGCTAAGCTCGTCCGGTGGAACAGACTAAAATGCAAAGACGTCGTAGCCTCTTTCACCAAACTCCAAAGGACGGTTTGTCTCAGCTGTACGCCCCAGCACGCCGGGCGCTGCTCTTGATGCTATGATGAACCTTCCACGTCTTGATATATTTATCAAAGGGTGTGCTCTTAAAGCCTAACTCGTCTGAAGAGAAATGGCTTTTGGTATAACTCGCATAGGAATTGTCCTGCGACCCCTGTCTCATTGACATACCTTCTGACGCACTGAGGCCCGTTATCCAATTGCGCCGTAATTACACAGTCGAGTTTCCATGGCGTCAGGATTTGCTATGACTGGATACTGAACCTGGAAAGGATAGTCTTCGCATTTTCTTGGATGGCTCCAGGTCTGGGCGGGGGTCCGCTGCTGGGGTCTTCTTTGAGCGCGAAAACATTCGACTGCACACCTCCTTCGGAAAATATGCGTCTGTCTTCCAATCAGAAATATATGCAATCCTAATGTCCATGCACTATGTTGTCAAGCACAGGTGGAAGGGGGAAAGCATATGCGTCTGTAGTGACAGCCAAGCTGCACTAAAAGCTGTGGGTTACCCCTTAGCTAGCTCCAAATTAGTGCTTGAACTCAAGTCCTTCCTGAACAAAGTCGGCAGACTAAATTCATTAGGGCTTGTATGGGTTCCAGGCCACTCCGGGATCCCAGGAAATGAGATCTCTGATGAACTCGCCAGAATGGGTTCAGAGGACAGCTTCTCAGGACCTGATCGCGCTCTAGGTCTACCTGCGTCCACGGTAAATTCCTACTTTAACTATTGTGTATTTAATACACACAACCGTAGACGGAGGGATTGTCCAGGTTGCAGGATGACTAAGCGTGTATGCCCTGATGTCTGCAAAAAATCTGAAGCATTCCTCCTGTCTTTAAGGAGAATCGACGGCAGAAGGCTCGTGGGAGTTATCAGGGGTCATTACATTTTTGCCAAGCATCTCTACGTGCCTGGCATCAGTGAGACGTCTACCTGTGCGGCATGTTGCGAGGAGGATGACACTGCAGTACATTTCCTCTGTGATTGCTCCGCCTTTCCTCACACACTCACACACGGTGGCGCACCCTTGGAGCCGACATGGTGTGTGCCGATTCCCTTAGCTCTAGATCACTGAAGCTCCTTCAAACTTTTCTCCGGAAAACGAGGAAAGAACAGTAATGTAAGGTGTCTGTCTGGAGTACAATGGCCTCCAACATAAAAAAAAAAAAGCTCGTGCAGGATGACTTTGGCGAATGCTCGCTGCTCCATCCGAATCGGTGAACACCAGGACAGGGCGACGCGCTGCAAAAACCACTGGCCAATACAAGAGGCACAATTTATTTCAAATCCTCGCAATTCCTTGCAAACGCCCTCGACATTGACATAATGAGGCGTTTGCGAGTATTGAGACGGAGGCGACGAAAATTCGTTTGGCAGTAAACGAGGGCAACACTAAATACACGCGATCATCATAAAAGGACGCTCACCACCGACATCTTGGCCAGAACGTTTGTATTGGCAGATACAAGTTTGAGGTAGTTAAGGACTTCGTCTACCTTGGCTACGCAATGACCTGGAAAAACGACATCAATTCCGTAATCAAACGCAGAATCACTTTTGCCAATCGCTGTTTCTTTGGACTCAGGAGGCAATTGAGTAATACAGCCCTCTCCCGAACAACAAAGTTGACTCTGTATAAGACCCTTATCATCCCGGTCCTGCTGCGCGTGATTTTCGGGTTTATAAACGCAAACGTGGGATGGAGGAAAAGATTCAAACACGAGCTTTAGGGGCTGTACAGCGACACGAGTCTAGTCAGGCGTCTACGGATTGAACGCCTAAGATGCCCAGGCCATGTAGAACGAAACCTGGAGAGTCTTTGAATCTAACCCCGAGAGACGAAGAAACAGAAACATTGCCGCACTTAAGATGGCGCACACAGGTGGAAGGGGACCTCAGCCAACTGGGTGTGCGGCAATGGAAAAGACTAGCAAAAGATCGTGCTAGATGGAGGGGCATGTTGGTTGAGGCCCAGATTCACCCCGAAGAAGAACGATGATGCTGCCGGTATCGAAGTTTAATGAGCTTAACATACGCTGTCGCTCACTTTTTACAGCCGAAGTGCAGTGTCGTAAAGAAGTGAACGAGCTGAGTGAATTAGATTAGAAGTAGCAGACAAGAGATCATTTATAAGAACGAGAAAGAGTGTTGGAGACCAAACGGTGCCCTGGGGAACACCAGCATTTGCAAAGTGAGTGTCAGAGTTGAATCCGTTCGAGACAGTTTATATTGAACGATTGGAAATGTGGCTTCTAATCCACAGAAGAAGGGAGTCGTCAATCCCGAATGCACGCATTTTCGACAGAACAGCTTCATGCCAAACTCTGTCAAATGCAGAAACCAGTCATTGTGGAGTTTCTGGGACTCGAGTTATTTCAATCTTCTTCTTAGCGGGCGCTACAGTTCCGGGTGCAACTGGGCCTCAACCAACATGCCCCTCCATCTAGCACGATCCTTTGCTAGTCTTTCCCATTGCCGCACACCCAGTTGGCTGAGGACCCCTTCCACCTGTGTGCGCCATCTTAAGTACGGCCGTCCTCTGCTTCTTCGTCCCTCGGGGTTGGATTCAAAGCTCGTATAGCTCGTCTCTAATTACGCTGTCGTATGCGGCCTTGAAATCGACAAATAGGTGGTGAGTGTCGACTTGAAATTCATTGGGTTTTTCCAGGATCTGCCTTAGTGTGAAGATTTGGTCGATGGTGGACTTCCCTGGCCTGAATCCGCACTGATAATGACCTATCAGCTTATTTAAAAAGATCATTCCCAGCTACCCTGAAGAGCTCAGCAGATAGTCCGCCTGCACCAGCAGCTTTATTCGACTTGAGCTTCGATATGGCAATCTTAACTTCGTCCACGTCAGGGGGACAGAATTCTCTGCAGTCTCCGTCGATTAGAAATGGATCATTCTGCCTGACAGCGGTATATTGACTACCATCGCCGTTATACCGTCTGCAGAAGTGGTTTTTCCATATTCTCAGCATCGACTGCGGTTCTACTACTAGGTATCCGTTCTCATCCCTGCAGGCTTCCGTTCTGGCTTTATAACCTTGGCATGTTCGCTTTATCTGTTGATGAGCCTTTCGAACGTCACGCCTGCAGTAACACCTCTCCAAATCCTCAATCGCGCGCTTCTCGTGCTCTTTCTTCTTTCTTCTAAGAAGCTTATGCTCCTCCCTTCTTTTTAACTCTTAGAGCTCACGAGCTGCTCTTGTTCTTTTATGCAGCGAGGCCTTATATGCATCCTGCTTCGCTGTATGAATCCTCCTGCACTCGTCATCGAACCAGGTGTTTCTTCGTGGTGGAGCCTTGAAACCCAAAACTTCGGATGCAGAGCTTTTCAGGGCTTGTTTGCAAAGGCTCCACTGCTGTTCTATTGATAGTTGGGAGGATTCAGGTGTATTGGAGAGCTTAAGGGAGACGCGATCGGTAAAAGTACGAGCGGTTTCTGGCGTTAGTAGCTTTCCAACTTTGTATTCTTGCTCTACTCCGCTGCGTTCGTGATATCCGTAAGCGCGTCTTGCCCACTACGAGATAGTGGTCCGAGTCGATGTTAGCCCATCGGAAAGTTCGAACATCAAGAATAGTGGAGGAGTGTCTGACGTCGATCGCGATGTGATCAATCTGGTTGGGAGTCGATTGATCAAAAGACCGCCAGGTGTCTTTGTGTATATCGAGGTGCGGGAAGCGCGTACTGGCTAGAAGGCGATTTCGCACCGTAGCAAGATCAATCAGCCTGTGTCCGTTATGGGATGTGGTGTCCTGTAGGCTATGTTTGCCGATGACTCGGCAGATACTTTCCTTACTCAGCTTAGCAGTGAAGTCTCCTAGTACAATTTTGATGTCATAGCTGGGACATTGGGCATACGTTCTGTCTAGAAGATCGTAGAGCTCATCTTGGGCTTAGTCATCCTTGTCTTCCGTGGGGGCGTGGACGCAGATCGGGCTGATGTTAAAAAATTTAGCTTTGTTGTGGTTGTTATGAGGCGTTCGCTCACATGCCGAAAGCTTAGGACTTTTTGCCTTATTCCACCTCTAACAACAAATCCGCATCCAAACAATCGTTGCCCTATCTCCCTAGGGCCGTAGTAAATATCGCAGTTTTTCATCCGCTTTATACCCGGTCCATTCCATCGCCTTTCCTGGATGGTGGTGATGTCCGCTTTATAGCGGTCTAGGGCGTTGCAAGTTATTCGGCTGCACTTGGCCTGTTTAGGGACCTAACATTCCACGTACAAAGCCGAACATCATTGTCCTTTTTTCGTTTTTTGCAGGGGTCGTCAACATAAATCCGGTCCGTTATATCCGAGGCTTGTGGCTGTTTCGGGGTATGTGGTTTTTTTACGGTTACGGCTTACTAGGCCGTAGCCCAACCGACTAATCCTGTTTTTTGCGCAGGAGGCTCGCCATTCGCCCTTCCCCGTCTGCAATTTCCATAGGAAATCTCCAGATGGCACCACGAGGAGGTGGGGATAGGACTTACTAACAGTACCGCAATATGTTCGACTGCGGTGGCCCTTCTCGCTTTTTAGCAGGCCAGCATCCGTCGGATAGATGCTACCCCTACGAGGCCTTTGTTAGTCCTTTGCTATCTGAGTTATTTCATTGGCTGACGTTTTATCAGCGTGTCCATGACCTTGGAAAGAAGGAACTTTAGTGCAATGGGTCGGTAATTGGAGAGAGAAGAAAATGCGCCTTTTTTGGGAATGGGCTGGACAAATGCGGTTTTCCACCAACTCGGGTAGAGCCCAGAAGAGTAGGAAAGTCGAAAAAGCTTACGCAGTGGTAGAAGAACATCTCTTCGAAAGTTATTCTTGACCAGTAGATTTGGGTATGTTATGTTCTTTAAGAACCCTTGCAACTGTCCCATTGTGGAATTAACGTACTCCAGAACAGGCGGTGACAAAGAGGATTTGGGGAGCTGCGAGGTTGCTGCGAAGTGGGCAGCAAGCTGATTGACTTCTCCCAGCAGTCCAGTAAACAGGAAGCCTCGTTGTTCATTTCTTAGGTGTTTAATAATTTTAAGTTCTACCATAGTTAAGAATGAGACTGAAACACTTCTCTTCGTTGTTTGGTGGTGGTCGTATTTACTTTTACAGAAATGGAAAAGGGGACAGCAAATCACTGAATTCTGTTCCCTAAATACCTCTGTTCCCTAAATACCTCCAATGGACGAAGACGAAGGATAATCCCGTCCACCCGACCTAGACGATGTTAAGATAGCGATATCGAAACTTAAGTTTTATAAAGCTGCTGGAGCAGACGGACTCCCCGCGGAGCTGTTTAAGGCAGCTGGCGATGAGCTGGTTAGGAACATGCACCAACTCATCTGCAAGGTATGGTCGGAAGAACGCATGCCCGATGAATGGAATCTCAGTATCGTTTGCCCGGTCCATAAGAAAGGAGACCCCTATGACTGCACCAATTACAGAGGGATAAGCCTCCTGAACATCGCGTACAAGATCCTCTCTGCCGTACTGTGTAAGTATCTGAAACCGTTCGTGGACAATCTGATAGGAAAATCCACGATAGACCAAATATTTACACTACGGCAGATCTTGGAGAAGACCCATGAATTCCAGGTCGACACGCACCATCTTTTCGTCGACTTTGAAGCCGCGTATGACAGTGTTTATAGAGACGAGCTATACAGAGCCATGTCATGTTTTAACCTTCCTGCCAAACTCGTCAGACTATGCAGGATGACTATGGAGAACTCTCGCTGCTCCATTAAGGTCGGAGGTGAACTAACCGACCCCTTTGATGTTAAAAAAGTTTTAGACAGGGTCACGCACTCTCATGTGAATTCTTCAACATTATTCTTGAAAAGATCGTGCGGGACTTTGCGGCCAATACAAGAGGTACGATCTACTTCAAGTCCACACAATTGCTTGCCTACGCAGATGACATTGACGTTATTGGACGAACAAAGCGAGACGTCAATGAGGCGTTCACAAGCATTGAAGCAGAAGCGGCGAAAGTGGGTCTAAGGCTAAATGGGGACAAGACCAAATATATGCTGTCATCTAAGAAAGACGCAAAACACCGACGTCTTGGTCAGAACGTCACCTTCGGCAGCTATATTTTTGAAGTAGTCAGGGACTTCGTCTACCTTGGCTCGGTAGTGACAAGCAGCAACGACACCAGCGCTGAGATAAAACGCAGAATAACTCTTGCCAATCGCTGCTTCTTCGGGCTCAAGAGGCAATTGAGTAGTAGAGCCCTCTCTCGAAAAACTAAGTTCTCCCTCTACAAAACCTTAATCATCCCGGTCCTCCTCTACGGCGCTGAGGCTTGGACGTTATCGAAAGCGGATGAAGTGGCTCTTGGACGTTTCGAGAGCAAAATTCTGCGTGCAATCTTTGGTCCCGTTTGTGTAAACGGAGAATGGAGGAGGAGATTCAACCAAGAACTGTACAGGCTGTACAGAGACATCGGCCTGGTTAGACGTCTTCGAATCGAACGTCTAAGATGGCTAGGCCATGTAGAGCGAATGGACATCAACGCTCCGGTCCGAAGAGTCTTCGACTCCAACCGCGAGGGACGACGCAGCAGAGGACGACCGCATTTAAGGTGGCGCGCACAGGTGGAAGCGGACCTCAACCAACTAGGCGTGCGGCACTGGAAGCGGCTGACCGAAGATCGGGCCGGCTGGAGAGGCTTGTTGGTTGAGGCCCTGGTTCACCCCGAACCTTAGCGCCATCAAAGTAAGTAATACCTCCTATTGGGTTCAGATCTATCTACATAGTCGTATATAAAGGTTTCATATGAGTGGGGCTCCATGGTTTAGTGGACCCCTTTACACTTTACCGTCTTGTGATAAACGGGGTATGCTATTCAATCTCAGACCGGAACCCCGAAAGCTGATAAGTTATCCTCGGAACCATATTATTTAAAATGTTGACGATTGACTATTTGGGGCAAAGTACCCTATTGAAATCTAATAATAACCCTTTAAATCGATCTTTTTAAAGCCGTGGGCATAATTCCTTCATTTTACTCCTGTCTTTGTTCCATATAATCAGATTTATGTCAAACAGTTGCCGGTAAATTGAACGTCTTTTGCCGTGAATCTCAATGCGTTCGACAATGATAGTACCTTTACCATGGCGACAGCTTGCCGGGAAAAGATGGAAGCCTTTTGTGTAACTTGACATGGGAAGCAGGTTCCTTTTTTTATTTGCTTTATTGTTCGCAGTTGATATTATTGACATTCTCAGTACTCGTATCTGTCACACGTTAGATACACACATATTTCAGACCGTGGTAAGGAAAGGGACTCGACGTTTGATTGAATGTTGGCAGCGAATGGATGCGAGATAGCTTTACACATTCTAGATATAATATGTTTGCATTTAGCGGTCTTATCATTTTCATTCGATTAATCTTTTGTATTTCTGCTTGTCGATTTTATTTTCAGACAAGTAGTGGGAAAAAGGATTCCATAGTTACTGTAGCTGCTTTAGGAAATTTAGCTGGATTCAATACAATCCACACTGTGGTCCGGAGAACAACTGGAAGTAAGTATATCAGATAAGTATGATTAGGACTTGAATGAGTTCGGCTACTCACATAACGACAGGGTAGTTGTACACTATTCTTGAAAATGTTGAGGTTATGAATTACAAGCAATTGATTTAGCATTATCGAACTGATACCTCACACTTGCCTCATTTATCTAAATATGCTGCGAATTATTTTTCTGCTGAAGACAACATTCTGGGTTATATGATCTTGAAGTGAGAAGTACTTAAACAGTTACTTACTCATCAGGGGGGTCCTCCCTCCTTTGGAATTCACTGGAGAAAAAAGGCCTCTATGTTATTACCTACGCAGACGACTTTACTTACTTACTTACTTATCAGGCCAGCGATCCATGGAGGATCTGAGCGGTCATGCGGCTTCCAGTTGTCAAGACATCCGCGTCTTACATCCGCGATTACTTGGTCTTTATACCGGAGGTTCGGTCTTCCTCTTCTTCTCGAACCAGGAGGCTCGGAATCGAAGACCCTCTTAGCTGGAGCGTTGATGTCCATGCGCTCGATGTGGCCGAGCCAGTGTAGTCGACGGGTCCTTGCCTTCCGGACTACATCCACATCTTGGTACAGCTCGTAGAGTTCGCGGTTGTGTCTTCTTCTCCATTCACCTTCCTCACAGACATGACCAAATATCCGGCGCAGAATTTTTCTTTCGAAAGAACCCAAAATCAGCTCCGCTGTCCTGCTTATCGTCCAGCTTTCGGCTCCGTACAGCAAGACTGGCAGAATGAGCGTTTTGTAAAGCATGACTTTGGTCTTTCGAGTGAGGAGTTTTGACCCCAGTTGTTTGGACAAGCCGAAGTAGCAGCGGTTCCCAAGGGCGATTCTACGCCGGATCTCCACTGTGGTGTCATTTGTGTTCGAGGTAGTTAAGGACTTCGTCTACCTTGGCTCCGCAGTGACCTGGAACAACGACATCAGTTCGGAAATCAAACGCAGAATCACTCTTGCCAATCGCTGTTTCTTTGGGTTTAGGAGGCAACTGAGTAATAGAGCCCTCTCCCGAACGACAAAGTTAACTCTATATAAGACCCTTATCATCCGGGTCCTGTTGTACGGCGCAGAAGCATGGACACTATCAAAAGCGGATGAGGAGGCCCTTGGTCGAGAGAAAGATTTTGCGCGTGATTTTTGGGCCTAAAAACGCAGACGGGGGATGGAGGAGAAGATTCAACCACGAACTTTACGGGCTGTACAGCGACATGAGCCTAGTCAGTCGCCTACGAACTCGACGCCTAAGATGGCTGGGCCATGTAGAGCGAATGAACACCACAGCTCCAGCCCGGAGAGTCTTTGAATCCAACGCCGAGGGACGAAAAAGCAGAGGACGGCCGCACTTAGGATGACAATGGAAATGTCTAGCAAAAGATCGTGCTAGATGGAGGGGCATGTTGGTTGAGGCTCAGGTTCACCCCGAACTGTAGCGCCCACTAAGAAGAAGAAGAAGAACCATTGCCATCTACAGTAATTTCAATTATATTCAATTACGTAACCCAGAGCTAAGATTAAACTGTCATTCAAAACAATACGAAAGCTGAAAGGCATATATGTAATACGTATAGCACAACACTGCCTACCGAAGCTCAAGTCAACTTCGCATAAACGTTTTCGGAAGGTTTTTAATTTCCTTCTCTTTCCACCTACTCAAGAGTTGTTCCATCGTTATCCACATCCTCTACACCGTATGCATTTAGCAAGTTGATTATAAATGCGAACTGTATCCGATTACAAGCAGATTAAAGTTTTTTGCTCCCAATGCCGGAGGGCCACCTGTTAGTCAAGTCAACCGAATATGATTAGCATGCCAGTGTGTTTGAAACCCAAGAATGTCATTCGCTCCCCTCACTTTAAACCTAAACTGAGCGTAACAGTGTTCTGGCCTAAAAGAGTCTTTTTGTTATCTTTTCGTGACAGCATCTTAGTTTGGACGTATCTATGTACAGCAACTTGTTTGCAAGCCTGGTTACATACTCATGTATATCGGTGTGTAAGTAGTGCATTCGATGATAAGAGGCCCAAAAATGTTGTGTGTACCTGTGCCTGTGCCTGTGCTCCACTGACAATATTTCTGACAGCAGCAACAGCTTGTTGCCCTTCTGCTCAGTGACGCAAGTGAGCAGGCATTCAAAGCCAGCCAGGCAAACTAGGTATATACCTACATGGAGTGTGTGTGTGAGAATGAAGCAATGGAGTCATCTCTATCTATCATTATCTGATATGAGGTTGGGTGCTGTTAGCTGAAAAGTCAATGAGACAACGGTATCTCTCGCTCTCTATACAAACATGGTTACACTGGCTAGATAGCAGTTTATCTGAGTCTGCTTTGCCAGTTACTTAGTCATATGCTCGGTATCGCTGCGTTTAATATGAGTGTAGTCGGCAAGTTTTTGCAGTAGCCAGTGGACAATCGTGAATCGAGAAGCAGTTGATCCAGTGTTGCAAGAGGTTGTCGTTCTTTTCTTCTTGGAATTGGTTTAGCCACGATTGCGCGAGGATCGGTGTATCTAAATAGTGTCATTGTGAGGTTTTTTTTTTTTTAAATTAATGAACGCGATTCGGTGAGATTTCTCTACATTCGATGATCGTGGTGTCTGATACATGCAGTAGCAATCTAACCAAGTGAACAGCACAATATTGCATTTGTGAGTCGAGTAAAGTGTAGAAAAAGAAAATATATATAAAAAGTATCTTTTCCATCTAAGTCGTATTTTGGATGAAAACAAGAAGAAATCCGAAAGACTGTGTCGTGATTGTTGTTCTCGTCTTGCCTAATGCGAGTGTTCGAGTTCATGTGCACATAACTACATAGTACATATGTAGCTTGTATCTCACCAAGAGATTAAAGCATTTACTGATCATCTGCCGACTAAACTGATGTATCTACTAATTGGTTTTACTTTTACGTTTAACTATCGTGCGGGTCGGATGGTAGGTCGAACTCTAGTGCTAAACAAAAAAGTGAACACACCTCGAAGCCCCAGGTACTCGTAGTATATTGCACCTGGAGTCGAACCTAGTGTCCGTACCTCTGTGATTTAGATTTACGTTTAGTATATATTCATATTCTGTTTAATTCCAAATGTTTACACAACACCGTGCGTTTGTGTGCAAATAAAATTAATAAATTCACACACCTTCGCATACTAACGATGTGTTCGTCTTCCTACAGGCAATGTATCTTATTCTCTCGGTTGGATACGTGTTGCGTTTATCATTTCCATATGTTTTTGGTTGGCAATTTGCATAGAAACGAGAAAAAGCGGCAACTTGCCGCTAGTTTACTAACTTACTAACCCACCAAGTGAGATAAACCAATTTGATAAGATTTCATCCCGATTCAACCTTTCATTTTGTATATTTCTTATACAACGTACTAGTAGATACGAATACGTACATATGGTACCTATTTGGAATTATTAAACGACACGAGAGGAGAAACTATGAATAGGACGAGAGCTCCAGCTGTGTGTTTGCTCGTTTAATCCACATGTCATTCAGCCATTCTTGAATCTTGAATCTTGAATCTCGGTTTCGGTTTGTTTGTTTACCAAACAAATACATGAACACAAACGTCTGATCTCGTGGGAGAATAGCTTCGTATGTACACACGAGCCTGCATCTGTATAGGATGATTAAAAACTCGCAAAAGCGCAAACATAGCACCAGTTCATTAGCCAAACATGTGCAGTTCAACTTACTTTGCCTTACCGAAAGATTCCATTATTTATTTTGGCTGAAAACGAAAAAGAATATAGTATCTTATATACATATATAGTATATTTAAATTGTAAGCCCACGTGAACTGGACGACGACTGGGGTTCACTGGGAATCGACATATCGTCTTTGTGAGATAGAACCTTAGTTTAAAGCGATTTGAGCGCAGATTCAGACACTTTTGGGCAACTTGGACGTTGGGCGTGGGTTGAGCTGTTTACACGGCTTATACAGGTGATAATCTGTTCTTGTAGAATGCCTACATTCGTACTTTCTTCTTCTTCTTCTTCTTAGTGGGCGCTACAGTTCGGGGTGAACCTGGGCCTCAACCAACATGCCCATCCATCTAGCACGATCTTTCGCTAGCCTTTTCCATTGCCGCACACCCAGTTGGCTGAGGTCCCCTTCCACCTGTGTGCGCCATCTTAAGTGCGGCCGTCTTCTGCTTCTTCGTCCCTCAGGATTGGATTCAAAGACTCTCCGGGCTGGAGCTGTGGTGTCCATTCGCTCTACATGGCCCAGCCATCTTAGGCGTCGAATCCGTAGGCGCTTAACTAGGCTCTTGTCGCTGTAAAGTTCGTGGTATAATCTACTCCTCCATTCCCCGTCTGCGTTTATAGGCCCAAAAATCAAGCGCAAAATCTTTCTCTCGAATCGACCAAGGGCCTCCTCATCCGCTTTTGATAGTGTCCATGCTTCTGCGCCGTACAACAGGACCCGGATGATAAGGGTCTTATATAGAGTCAACTTCGTCGTTCGGAAGAGGGCTCTATTTCTCAGTTGCCTCCTGAGCCCAAAGAAACAGCGATTGGCAAGAGTGATTCGGCGTTTGATTTCGGAACTGATGTCGTTGTTCCAGGTCAATGCGGAGCCAAGGTAGACGAAGTCCTTAACTACCTCGAACTTATATTTGCCAACACAAACGTTCTGGCCAAGACGTCGGTGGTGAGCGTCCTTTTTTGATGACAGCAGATATTTAGTCTTGCCCTCATTAACTGCCAAACCAATTTTCGCCGCCTCCATCTCAATACTCGCAAACGCCTCCTTGACATCTCGCTGCGATCTACCTACTATGTCAATATCGTCGGCGTATGCAAGGAGTTGCGAGGATTTGAAATAGATTGTGCCTCTTGTATTGGCCAGGGATTTTTGCACAATCATTTCCAATATGATGTTGACGAAATCACACGACAGCGCATCGCCCTGCCTAAATCCTTTTTTGGCATCACAACTATCGGTAAGGTGTTCACCGATTCGGATGAAGCAGCGAGCATTCTCCAAAGTCATCTTGCATAGTCCAACGAGTTTAGCAGGTATGTCAAAGGTAGACATAGCGTTGTATAGCTCGTCTCTAATTACGCTGTCGTATGTGGCTTTGAAGTCGACAAATAGGTGGTGAGTGTCGACTTGAAATTCATTGGTTCTTTCCAGGATCTGCCGTAGTGTGAAGATTTGGTCGATGGTGGACTTCCCTGGCCTGAATCCGCACTGGTAGGGACCTATCGGCTTATTTACAAAAGGCTTCAGGCGTTCACATAAAACGGCAGAGAAGATTTTGTAGGCGATGTTAAGGAGACTTATTCCTCTATAGTTGTCGCAATCAGAGGGGTCTCCTTTCTTGTGGATCGGACATACGATGCTGAGACTCCATTCCTCGGGCATGCTTTCCTCTAACCATATCTTGCGGATGAGCTGATGCATGCTCCCAACCAGGTCATCTCCAGCTGCCTTGAAGAGCTCAGCAGACAGTCCTTCTGCGCCAGCAGCTTTATTCGACTTGAGCTTCGATATAGCAATCTTAACTTCGTCGAGGTCAGGGGGACAGAATTCTCTGCGGTCTCCGTCGATTAGAAATGGATCATTCTGCCTGACAGCGGTATATTGACTAACATCGCCTTTGTGCAGTCTGCAGAAGTGGTTTTTCCATATTCTCATCATCGACTCAGACCGCCAGGTGTCTTTGTGTATATCGAGGTGCGGGAAGCGCGTACTGGCTAGAAGAAGATTTCGCCCCGTAGCAAGATCAATCAGCCTGTGTCCATTATCGGAGGTGGTGTCGGAGGTTTGCCGATGACTCGTTCAATGTGCCTTTCCTTACCCAACTTAGCATTGAAGTCTCCTAGTATAATTTTGATGTCATAGCTGAGCTGGGACATTGGGCATACGTTCTGTCTAGGAGATCGTAGAACTCATCTTTGACGGAGTCATCCCTGTCTTCCGGGAGGCGTGGACGCAGATCAGGCTAATGTAAAAAAATGTAGCTTTGATACGGATTGTTATGAGGCGTTCGCTCACATGTCGAAAGCTTAGGACTTTTTGCCTTAGTCCACCTTGAACAATAAATCCGCATCCAAACAATCGTTGCCCTCTCTCCCTATAGCAGTTGCTGTAGTAAATATCGCAGTTTTTCATCCGCTTTATACCCGGTCCATTCCTTCGCATTTCCTGGATGGCGGTGATGTCCGCTTTATAGCGGTCTAGGGCGTCCGCAAGTTGTTCGGCTGCACGTGACCTGTTTAGGGACCTAACATTCCACGTACAAAGCCGAAGATCATTGTCCTTTTTTCGTTTTTTTTGCGAGCGTCGTCAACATAAATCCGGTCCGTTTCGGAGTTTGTGTTTTTTTACGGTTACGGCTTACTAGACCGTAGCCCAACCGACTAATCCTGTTTTTTTGGCGCAGGAGGCTCGCCATTTGCCCCTCCCCGTCTGCAATTTCCATAGGAAATCTCCAGATGCCACCACGAGGAGGTGGGGATAGGACTTACTTACAAGGTGTTCGACTGCGGTGGCTCTTCTCGCTTTTTAGCAGGCCGGCATCCGTTGGATAGATGCTACGAGGCCATCGTACAATAGATATATTATATTAGTGTTCCATAACGCTCAATGTGGATGGAATCCGCAGTCCGAGCAGCATTTTCTTTTGCTGTAAGAACCCTCACCCAGTGGTGTGTTGGAGTGACTAAAGCTTGGCAACGAATCTGTCATAAAATAGCACAGTGCATACGCTCGTACATACGTGCACGTAAATGTATTCCACCCGATAACATATCCATCTACTGTATCTACATGCCCAACTTCCCAACATTGTACAATGTATCTGTTGGCGAGAACGTGGTCAGTTCCCGGCAGCAAATGTAAACATTGATACCATTGGCAAACATGTGAAACGTTTAAGTGGGAAGGAAATTAAAATTTTCGAAATAGTGAATACAAAAATGGAAAGTGAAAAAGCGACAGAGAGAGGGACAGGACGGATCAAAAGCAATTATGAAATACTTATAAACGACACTCGAAAAGCAAGCGACTTATGGTGGCATGGCGTATCGATAACGAGCAATAAACGAAACGTCACTTGGTGGCATTAGTTGAGCTTTATATCCAAAGGGACAATCAATTTAGGTGACACACTTCAGTGAGCCGTTAAGAATGGAATTCGCTTTACATGTCTAAAAAGTATCTTTTAATCCCTACTTGTCATGTTGGTATTCTTGTGGTATAATAATGAGATACCTGCACAATTAAATTTCAATCAATTAATGGCATGCCTTAAGATACTAAGGTGCGCTGACAAGAATATGTTGTAAATTGTAATCAAGGTTTTGGGGATTTCCTCCTTTTCCATTGTAAGAACTTCGTATGGAAACGGCCGCAGTTTCCATGTACGTAGGTACGTAGGTACGTCTATAGCTCTTCCTAAACCTAGTGAAGCCAACTAAGATCAATAGTTTCTTCTACTGGATTCTATCACTTCACTACGTGCTGCTTGGCAGCCTTTTATCTGACGGTATGGTAATCCAACGGAAGAAAAGGACGATCAACTAAAAGAAGAATTCTACGATCTCCTAGACAGAACATATGCCCAATGCCCCAGCTATGTATGTATGTATGTATGTATGTTGGCGTTACAGTCCATGAAGGACCTGAGCCGAGCTTCTCTCAATCACCCATGTTGTGTGTGATTTCATTTTCCCATAGGTGAAAGGGACCTACAGTTTATTGCCGGTTCCGAACGGCGAATTTCGTGAAGCTTTTCATGACAATTTTACTACAGGGGGTTTTGTCAGAACCCCGCTGAGGAGAAACACCGTGAAAACACATTCGATGACATGGCTGTGTCGGGATTCGATCCCGTGTCGTCGGCGTCAGAGGCCAACACACTACCCACTGCGCCACGGTGCCCCAGCTACGACACGAAAATAGTCCTAGGAGATTTTAATGCAAGACTGGGCAAAGAGGACATATTTGAGTCGATCATAGGAAAGCAGAGCCTCCATAACATCACATCCGACAACGGACTAAGGCTAATTGATTTCCTTGTAGCAAGCACGCGATTCCCCCATCTTAACATCGACAAGAGTACCTGGCGGTCTTGTGATCAATCGACCACCAACCAGATTGATCACATTGCGATCGACGCCAGACACTCCTCCAGTATTCTCGACGTACGAACCTTCCGAGGGGCCAACATCGACTCGGACCACTACCTTGTTGTAGCCAAGGTACGAATGAGGATATCAACAATGCTTAGGAGATGAGTAGCACAACGTAAGTTTGACGTCGGAAAGCTACAATCGCAAGAGACTGCCAGAATCTTTGCCGATCGTGTCTCCTCCAAGCTCTCTCAAAATCCGCTCACAGCAGCACAAACAATAGAGCAGGAATTGGCGCATTGACAGAGCGCCGTCAGAGACGCTACCTCAGAGGTGCTGGGTTTCAAATCGCCACCAGCTAGAAACCCCCCTATAACTGCGCCAACTATAGGGGAAAAAGTCTCCTTAACATCGCATATAAGAACTTCTCTGCCGTATTGTGTGAACGCTGGAATCCGTTTGTGGATAACCTGATCGGCTCTTATCAGTGTGGTTTCAGGCCAGGTAAATCCACAATAGACCAGATTTTTACGCTACGGCAAATCTTGGAGAAGACCCAGGAATACCAAATCGACACTCACCACCTCTGTGCAGGATGACAATGGAGAATTCGCGCTGCTCCATTAAGGTCGGTAATGAGCAAACCGAGACCTTTGATGTTAAAAAAGGATTTAGGCAAGGTGACGCGCTGTCATACAACTTTTTCAACATCGTGCTTGAAAAGATCGTGCAAGAGTCACTGGCCAACCCAAGAGGTACGATTTATTTCAAGTCTACGCATTTGCTTGCACATGCCAACGACATTGACGTGATTGGACGAACACAGCGAGACGTCAATGAGCCCTTTGTAAGCATTGAGGTAGAGCGGCTAAGATGGGTCTCAAGGTTAATGAGGGTAAAACCAAACATCTGCTTTCATCTAGAAGAGACGGACAATACAGACGTTTTGGCCAGAACATCACCATGGGCGGATATAACTTTGAAGTGGTCAAGGAATTCGTCTACCTTGGCTCACTGATGACCAGCGACAACAACACCAGCGCTGAGATAAAACGCAGAATCACTCTTGCCATCCGCTGTTTCTTTGGGCTCAAGAGGCAATTGAGAAGTAGAGCTCTCTCTCGGAAAATCAAGGCGACACTATATAAGACCTTAATCATCCCAGTCCTCCTTTACGGCGCAGAGGCTTGGACATTAACAAAAGCGGATGAAAATGCCCTTGGTCGTTTCGAGAGGAAAATTCTACGTATTATCTACGGTCCCGTTTGTTCAAACGGTGTATGGAGGAGAAGATATAACGAAGAACTGTACGGGTTGTACAGCGACATCGGCCTGGTACGACGTCTACGGATACAGCGTCTAAGGTGGCTAGGCCATGTAGAGCGCATAGAAAATACAGCTCCGACCCGAAGAGTCTTCGAATCCATTCCGGAAAAAGGCGCGGCAGAGGACGGCCGCATCATCGGTGGCGCACGCAGGTGGAAGGGGACCTTAACCAAGTGGGCGTGCGGCGCTGGAAACAGCTCGCCAAAGACCGTGCCAGCTGGAGACGCTTGTTGGTTGAGGCCCAGGTTCACCACGGACTGTAGCGCCACCTAAGTAAGTGAGTATGGTAATCCAAAATGCAGTTCTCATATAACACCATTATGGCATTGAATATTTGCTGAGAACTGCAAGCAACGGGAAAATTCAGTCGAGTTTCTCTCGAATCCTATCTAAGACAACCACCCCTGGAGAATAGTGAACGAACATTTACGACACAAACCATCTGCACTCCGCCCAGGTTGTGTGAGGGATTTCCGTGTGCAGTTATGCAACATTCGTGGGTTACGGAAGAGTTTCTTTGCCACGTATGCCCATGTCTCTCTCCACAAACCGGCTGTTTTGGCACTTTTTGAAACACAGGCCGATCAAAAGTCCGATCCTTCGGATTTTGGTCTTCCTGAATATAGCTTAGTGCCATTATTCATTTCTCACCGCGATTTCGCCATCTATGTTCATAGTGATATTGCTTACCAGCCGCTTCCGCCCGCATGTTCCACTAAAATAGTCGGGGGGATAATGCGCGCACGCGGGATCTCCAGGCTACTCGATCCTCCGCCATCGACTCTAACTCATCAGGAGCTATGCCTAAGCACTCCCAGGCGAACTTCTGGGCTTGGTCCAACCACCTCGTCCTGGGTCTGCCAAGCGATCGCCTGCCTGATGGTATTACATCCAAGGCACCCTTCGGAAGTCGTGAGATGGTGACATTCGTCTCACGTGACCAAACCATCGAAGCATAGTCCTTTCCGTTCGGAGAAGCACCTGCTCATCATTGAGCTCCTCGCGAACTGCCATGTTTCTCACCCTATCCCGGCGAGTAACTCATTGCGGCAGGTTGTATTCGCGATCTTATTCTTCTGGTCAATACCCACATTTTATGACCATAAGTGAGAGTTGGAACAAATACTGAGTTAAAAACCGCTAACTTGGCTTTGACACCAAGCTCGGTCTTCCTGATTACAGATCTTCCAAGCTGTTTCAAAATTGATCCAGCTTGGCCAGTCCTGCGGGAAAACTCAGTATTACTCCCCCCATCACTCGTGAAGAAAACCCCGAGATACTTAAACTGCTCCACCTGCTTCAATGGGACTCCTCTAACATGTAGAGTGCATTGGACAGGTGTTCTGGAAAAAACCATAACCTCGGATTTGTCCACGTTAACCCTCATTCCAGCATCAACACATACGGCCACAAACCTATCTAGCGCGCGCTGAAGTTCCATCTGGGAGGATGTGAGGGCAACTAAGTCATCTGCAAAAAGAAGATGACTTATCCTCAACTCTCCCAATGTGAAACACTCCTCGCCTCGACTGCGCTGTAACATCCAGTCCATATATATAATGAAAAGGAGAGGTGACAAGACGCACCCTTGGCGAAGTCCAACGCCCACGGTGAAAGGTGTTGATTTACTACCGTTAACCCGTACGCAGCTGCTACAGTAGTACAGTAGAGACTGAATGGCCCTCAACAGAGTGGCATCAATCCCATATTCCTGCAGAACACTAAAGAGTTTACCTCGAGGAACTCGGTCATACTCCTTTTCCAATTTTACAAAGCAGCGGAAGATCGGTTTGGCGTACTCCCAATCCTTCTCGAGTACCATTCTTAGAGTGAAAAGCAGGTCGGTTTTACTTCTGTCGTGACGAAACCTGCGCTGTTCATCCCCTATCCTGGATTCGACCATAGCTCTAGAACGCGCCTCAAACACCTTAGCATAGACTTTACCGGGTGCACTTACCTATAGTTGGCGCACTCTTTTTATCCCCCTTTTTGAAAATAGGGACAATCACCCCAGTCTGCCAATCTCTAGGTGTCTCACCGCATTCCCAGGCCATCTTAGTGACAAGAGAGAGCCATAATACAACCTCTTTACCCATTGCCTTAAGCATTTCTGGCCGAACTTCATCCACACCGGCGGATTTGCCATAACTTCCTCCACCGTTGGACTATTCGCCGCCCCACTCAAGACTATAGGTCTGTCACCCTCAGTGCCCTGTTCCTGATTGAGCAGCTCCCAAAAGTGCTCGCTTAATATGCGTACGATGTCCATCTCATTGGAAAGCAACACACCATCTTTGGATTTAACTCCTTCGATTACGGTGAATTTCCTTCGTCTGAGCCGTCGAATGAGAATCCAGTCCCTGTAGGCCTTCTTTTTCTCTCTGATGGCTTCTTGAACTCCGGGTTTTTTGAACCACGCAGTTTTTTTCCCACCACCAGCCGCCACATCAAGCCGCTTCTCTCCACAAACATCACGTGCAGAGGCAATGACAGCTGTTGAAAATAGTCGTCATTCCTCCTCTACCTCCGATGAAACAGTTGGAATTTGCTCAATCCTTTCGGATATGTGTCGTGCGAATGGTGCCGCACCTCACTGCTCTGTAGTTTCTTCTCCCACCGTATGCGTCTAATCACTCTTGGTTTCCGACACTTCATCTAAGAAAGTCGCATACTCTGACTCTAGATTCGGTGCATACACCTGCACTAGGGCCAAAGTTAATATTTCCAGCTTGAGCGTCTCTCCCATCTAATGGTATCCAATCCAATACCCTGTGTACCAGTCTGGGACTTATGAGTATCCCCACTCCCGCCTGTGCAGACATTCGAGGTGCAACTCCCGACGTCTTAAATTCACACTCCATAAGCACTCCGTTCACTACTGTTTTCTTTTTAGAAGCCCCAATCTAGACAGGAATGCAACATTTGATGCATTCGACGCACTGTCTGATTCCATCCATAGAATTGTTTCCCTGTTCCCTCACACTGAAATCGTTTTAGCGGGCGATTTCATTGTACACAGTTCTCAGCGACTTCGACATTCTGGACAGACAACACCCGAAGGAAGGTTAGGTTAAGTTAAAGTGGTTAGGATACGCGACGTGTAGGCCAAAGTCGGCTCATTGTGATACCACATAGATCATATTGCCTTGATCCGCTACCTGAAAACCAATCGGTGCTTCTTATGAAGCGACGGAGTTGAGCTATTTTTATGTCTGCTAGCTCACTTAGGTTATCAAAGAAGGGCGCGCCAAGGTAATCGATTCCTCTTTCTCCTCATCCATGCAGCCGTGGCAGAAGTTTTCCTGGAATATTGCTATGCCCGGAAACCCACAGTACTTTAATGTTGAACTGTTCATTCAACTTGTCTAGAGATAGGTGGCAGTTAAGGGATGATTTGAGGGTTACCGCAGCCAGGGATTTTATCGCAGATTGGCTATTATCCTTAGCGAATATTACATTGATCCTAAGCCATGCAAGGGCCTCCGCTATCGCTGTTATTTCTGCTTGATACACACTGCGGTGATTTGGCAGTCTAAATGATAGGTTGAAGTAATGTGCGTTGGATTAGACTCCACTACCTATACTCGTCTCCATCCTGGAGCCATCGGTATAGAGGAAAATCGAGTCCTTTCCCTTCAGCCCATTCCTCCCTGGATGTAAAGATTACGCGATAACACGTTCTGCAGGATGTTGTAGTCTGTGCCCAGGGGTTCTTCGAAGTGATTAGGAGAACTAGGGTGGGCCTTATGTGATGTGGGCCATTTTCCTATGCCCCTCATCCGTAGGGACGCGTAGGCAGCAATTTGTTTACTGAAGAGATCCAACAGAGGTGGAAAATGTAGTAGAATGTTTAGGCCCTCCATGGGAGTTGATCTAATCGGGCCGCTTATGTATAAGCTGGCCCATCTTTATACTTTCCCCAGAAGGTTTCGATAGACTGCCCTTTTCCAGAGCAGTCCACCAGAATACAATGCCGTACAGGAGGATGGGCCTTGTGACTGCTATATAGAATCAGTGCATAATGCTTGGTTGGAGACCGCACTTTTTTCCCACTTCTTTCTTACAGCTTTAGAGGGCAGTGGTTGCTTTCTTGGCTCGATCGGAAATGTTGGGTTTCCAATTCAGCCTCCTGTCAAGTACTAGGCCTAGGTATTTAGCCTGATCTTTGATTTATTAATATTCAAAGAAAGGTGTGTTGAAATTTTTGCTGAGTTAAATCAATAATCTCAACTTGTGAATAAGCCGTCGCGTATCCCCGATGTTGCTGGTCATACCGCCAACACACTGGACTTGTTTCTTACCTCCCAGCCTAATCGATCCAGCACGATAAATGTATTGTCGCTTCTAGGCGCGTCCGACCACTGCGTGATATCAACTAAATTCGCGAACCCCCACCACCTAGTTAAAGAAAAGGCTCCTAAGGAACATTATGGCTATACGAGAAAACCAACTGGTGCGGCCTTAATAGCTTCTTTCGGATCTTTAAGTGGTCGTTGTGCTTCCATGACATTATCGCAGATGTGATCCATTCGGCATGGCAGATCCTGGTAGAATTAAAAGCACAAGGCCATAGGATAATACGTGGGTTGACTTGAGCTGCAAAGATGCTATTAGGTTCAGGGAGCTAAGTTTTCGGGCCTTCAAGGCAAACAGTGCTGAGGAAAACCGAAAAAAATGCATACGAGCCAGAAACGACCGCAGCATCCAAATTCCGACTAACGGTAGCAAAAGTCGTTTGTAAAAAACGTCAAAAACTCAACAATGTCGTCTGTACCGACGCTCATCCACAATGATGTTCCAGCTGTCACCCCCTAAGACAAAGCTAACCTACTTGCTGCCCAATTTGCAGCCAGTTCTGAGCTCATAGCTTGTACTTTGTCTCCGCCTGTACTAGAATGTGGGACTGGGGTTATTAAAGACCTCGACATACACAAATCCGCTGGTCTAGATGGTATTGCCCCAATACCACTGCCTTGTCCAGCCTATTCATAAAAAAGGCGAATTTTCTTCTCTCTCCAATTACCGACCCATTGCACTAAAGTCCCTCCTTTCCAAGGTCAAGGATACGCTGATGGATCGCCAGCAAATGAAATATCTCGAGTCGCAGAAACTCCATAATGACCGGCAGTATGGTTTCTGCAGTTATAGATCCACTGGTGATTTGATGGTACATATATTTCACCAAGAAGCGGAATCGTTCGCTCCGCCAGGCGGGTGAGAGAGAGGTACTTCCAGTTGATATTTCAAAAGCATTTGACAGGGTTTGTTATGAAGCCCTTTTGTCGAAAATGTGTGCTTTCGGACTCGATGAGTCTCTTCTCAACGGTCTAGAAGCTACTATTCGAATCGTTCAATTCAAGTTGTTTGGACGGACTTAAGTCTGACATCAATTTCTTAAATGCTGGTGTTCCTCAGGGCTCCGTTTTGTCTCCAACACTCTTTCTCAATTTTAGAAATTATCTTTTGTCTGCCACTTCTTACCTAATCCAATCTAATTCTTTGCTGACGACGGTACCCTTCTCTTCTTCTTCTTAGTGGGCGCTACAGTTCGGGGTGAACCTGGGCCTCAACCAACATGCCCCTCCATCTAGCACGATCTTTCGCTAGCCTTTTCCATTGCCGCACACCCAGTTGGCTGAACTCCCCTTCCACCTGTGTGCGCCATCTTAAGTGCGGCCGTCCTCTGCTTCTTCGTCCCTCGGGGCTGGATTCAAGAACTCTCCGGGTTGGAGCTGTGGTGTCCATTCGCTCTACATGGCCCAGCCATCTTAGGCGTTGAATCCGTAGACGCCTGACTAGGCTCATGTCGCTGTACAGCCCGTCAAGTTCGTGGTTGAATCTTCTCCTCCATCCCCCGTCTGCGTTTATAGGCCCAAAAATCACGCGCAAAATCTTTCTCTCGAACCGACCAAGGGCCTCCTCCTCCGCTTTTGATAGTGTCCATGCTTCTGTGCCGTACAACAGGACCGGGATGATAAGGGTCTTATAAAGAGTCAACTTTTTCGTTCGGGAGAGGGCTCTATTACTCAGTTGCCTCCTGAGCCCAAAGAAACAGCGATTGGCAAGAGTGATTCTGCGTTTGATTTCGGAACTGATGTCGTTGTTCCAGGTCACTGCGGAGCCAAGGTAGACGAAGTCTGCTTTCGAGCGGCTGATTGATGTCTCGCTGTGTTCGTTCTGCAATTACGCAGACTTGAAATAGAATGTACCTCTTGTGTACCAGTAAGTCTCGTATGACATTTTCAAGTACGATGTTGAAAAAGGTACATGACAGTGCGTCACCTTGTCTATATCATTTTTGAACACGAAAGATCTCGGTTAATTCGGTACCGATTTTAATGGAGCAGCGAGAGTTCTCCATTGTCATTCTGCACAATCTGACGAGTTTGGCAGGGATGTCAAGACTAGACATGGCGCTGTATAGCTCGTCTCTATGCACACTGTCATACGCGGCCTTGAAATCGACGAAAAGGTGATAGGTGTCGACTTGGTATTCTTGGGCTTTCTCCGCCAGGCATTCCTTGAGATTTAGGAATGGTATGCTAGCCCCATCACAAAGTCGTATTAGCCTGAATGCGTATTCGGCGTGGAGTCGTGTAGGCTTTGCTTTCCAACCCAGCTTCGCGATAAAATCTCGTAGAACAATCTTGGTGTCATAGCTTTGACATTCGGCGTATGTTCTATCTAGGAGGTCATGGAAGTCATCTGAGACGCATATCAAGGTGGTGTTCCCCAATGTAGCTTTGATACGTATTGTTATGAGGCGTTCGCTCGAATCTCGGAAGCTTTGGACTTTTTGCCTAACTCCATATCGAACAACAAATCCGCATCCTAAAAGGCGTTGTCGTTTATCCTCGTAGAAGTTTCCGTAACATATGTCGCAGTTTTTCATCCTCTTTTTACCCGGTTCATCTCATTTCTCTTCTTGGAGTGCTTAATAGCAGTTTAGGGCGTTTTCTAACTGTTCGACCGTACCCGGTCTGTTAAAAGACCTTACATTACAGGTGCACAACCGATACTCTTGTCCTTTTATACAATCGCGGGGGTCGTCCACATGTAGTCCATCCGTTACATCCGAGGCTTGTGGTTGTCTCTGAGTTTGCGGTTTTTTTACGGTTACGGCTTACTATGCCGTAGCCCAACCGACTAATTCTGTTTTTTGGCGCAAAATGCTCGCCATTCGCCCTTCCTCGTCTGTAATTTCCATAGGGAATCTCCAGTTGGCAACACGAAGAGGTGGGGATGAGACTTACTACCAATACCGCAAGATGTTCGTCTACGCTGGCTCTTCTCTCTTCTTAGCAGGCCAGCATCCGTCGAATTGATCCTACCCTTACGAGGGCTTTGCCATCCTCTCTTCCATTTACGGGAAAATAAAATCACACACTATATGGGTGGTGGAGATAACCTCGGCTTTGGTCCTTAGTGGACCAAGGACTGGTGGATTTCGAGAAATTAGTAATATAAATGTCATCATCATCATCATATCCGATCTATTGTGCCTGCTAGCCGATTTAGCCGAGTAGGCTCTATACTTCTATAACGAAGTTGAGAATGCTTCTCGTAGGAGCCAGGGTGGGACTCCCCTCAGGAGTCATAACTTCACTGAGAAGGATACGCTTCCTAAGATGGCAGAGAGCAGCACACTCACACAGTATGTGTTCTGCCGTCTCCTCGTCCTCAAGACAGAGCCGACACTCAGTTTCAGACGAGAGGCTAACTTGTTTAAATTATATCTCAGACCGCAGTGTCCCGTTAGATAGCTGACTAGTCTTCTGATATCCATCCTGTTGAGTTTGAGTATGTCAATAGGGTGCTTGTTCAGGGGTCGTATAAGTCGTTTAGATTGACGGAGTCCCCGAACGCTGTTCCAAAAGGACAGGTGTTGCAATTTTTCCCACTTGTCTAAGACGTAATTTATCTTAGACGCGGGAATGCCGCAGAATGGTTCCGGACCTATATATTTGTCACTGGAACCCTTCCTGGCAAGTTGGTCGGCAATTTCATTGCCCTCGATACTTTTATGGCCTGGCACCCACCAAAGTTTAACATTGTTTCTTTTGGCGAGGTCTTGTAGGGCGTCATGGCATTCCTTGACGGTTTTTGAGTTCGCGCTGTACGAACCCAGCGCTTTAAGCGCTGTTTGGCTATCAGAGAGTAAGTTGATGGTTACTCCTCTGGTGCCAGTCTCGAGATTTAGATTGACGCATGTTAGAATGGCATGCAGCTCTGCTTAGAAGATGCTGGGGCTTATTCCCAAGGCCTTCGAGATCTTGCGTTTTGGTCCAAAGATGCCGGCGCCAACGCCAGAAGCTATCTTGTAGCCATCCGTGTACCACCTGAGGCCTTTGACATTTAGAAGGGGATCACTGTTTTCCCATACTGAGCGGTTTGGGATCAGTATCTAAAATCTTTTGTGAAAGGTGAAGGTGTGTGGCAATGCGTCCGAGACTGTAGTAATCATATCTAGCTCGGGAAGGTGTTGTAATATGGACATGTGGCCTGCTGGTCTACATGGCATATTTGTTCCCGAGCAGAGAATTCTGATTGCACTGCGTAATGCCCCCTTTTTGATAAAAAGGTACAGTGGAGTGAGTCCAATGAGTGCTTCTTGGGCTGCCGTGGGGCAGGTTGGCATAGCATGCTAGTCTCTGAAGGCGTTGAAGCTTAGTAATTGTAGCTTTTTGCTCAACTTTTGTCCACCATACGGTGGACCTGTAGGTGACGATAGGTCTTACTATCGCGGTATATAACCAGTGGACTACCTTAGGCTTAAGTCCCCAGGTTTTATCGTAGGTGCGTCGACAGGCCCACATGGCCTTAGTCGCTTTCATGAGTTTATTTCTCATATTGGAGTTCCAGTTGAGTCTACGGTCTAGGTCAATACATAGATACTTTACTTCCTCTGAAAATCCTATGCGTGTGCCATTTAGTAGGATTGAGCAGGATTGTACCTTTCTCCTCTTTGTAAATGGGACTAAGATTGTCTTTTTTGGGTTAATAGATAAACCCTCTCTGCCAGAGAGAGATAAGTTGGAGCGCAAGCTGCATGCGTTCACAGGCAGTGATCTCGCACTTGCCCGTAACAATGACTGCTAGGTCATCAGCATATCCGATGACCTCGTAGCACCGAGTGGTTAGCTTGCGTAGTAGATCGTCGATGACTATCGACCAAAGCAGTGGTGTGTGGGCATCCTCTAACCGCCGATACTGTCACTGAGACCTCTCCGCATGTGGCTGATACAATAAGGCTATTAAGCATCGCCCTAATCCAGTGAATAGTGGGATAGTCCACACCCCTGCAGGATAGTGCAGTGGTGATCGAGTGATAGCCAGTATTATCGAAGGCTCCTATATCGAGGAAGGCGCATATTGCGATCTCCTTTTGTGTGAAACTGTTTTCAATGTGCGTCACCAAGTGGTGTAGTGCATTTTCGGTAGATCGCTCTTTGCGATATGCATACTGGTTGGGATGCAGAGGTATCTGATTTTCCACGATACCTCTAATATGGAGCCCTATCAGTTTCTCCATTGTTTTTAGAAAGAGCGAAGTCAAACTGATAGGGCGATAGGATTTAGGTTCCTCACTTGGTTTGACAATCTTGAGGATGAAGACAAGATTGACCTCTCTCCAAATTTGGGGTATGTATCCCAGGTTGAAGCAAGACTTAAAAAGAACTATCAGTGATGGAAGAATTGTATTCAAGCCTTTCTGCAATATCGCAGGAAAGACACCGTCTTTGCCTGGAGCCTTGTATGGTTTAAATGAATCAATTGCCATTTGATCCTGTCAGGGCTGAAGAGCCTACCAGAAAGGCTATTTATTCTACTGTTGATGTTATCTATGACGTCAATTTGATCGTCAGAGGACATCGAATAAGGAGTAGAACCAGGGAAGTGCACCTCGAGCAGAGTCTCCAGGGTTTCCCTGCGATTGACGGTAGAGGTGCCGTCTGATTTGCGAAGCAGCCCGAGCCCATTTGTGTGCTCTCAAGATAGTGCTTTGTGGAGTCGGGCCGCAGTTGGAAGCGAGTCCATGTTCTCGCAATGTTTCCTCCAAACCTGTTCTCTTGGATTTCCTCAATTCGAGGTTGTATTTAGTTAAAGCAGATCTGTAATCAGTCCAACTATTATTCCGTTTAGCTCTGTTAAACAGTGATCTCACCTGCTTCCTTAGGGACTCAAGCTGATTATTCCACCAGGGTACACATCGTTTGTGTGTAGTTATCCTGGGTGTACAGCTGTCTCTGAAGGATGAGATGAGTGCTGCATTGAGCTGGTTAACAGCTTCGTCGATATCGTCTGTAGATTCAATCGACTTAAGGAGCATATCCTCTTTAGCGTTGAGTTGAGCTTGAAACCGAGCCCAATTCGTTCATTTGGGCTGATATCCGGGCACAGCTCATTAACCTCACCGGAGATGTTGAATCTGATATACTGGTGATCAGACAGTGAGGCTTCATTGGAGACATGCCAGTCCCCAATCACATTTGAGTCTATTGGAGATACAACGAGAAACAAAGACAGATACTACCATGCAACATGTAATAAAATCTGTCATCGCTGGGTGGCCAGAGAATAAAAACTCTCTTCCCGAAGCTGTAAAGCCCTAACCAGGTATAACGGCGCCAAACTTCTTCTTCAAACCACAAAACTTGCAAGTCTTCTTCAAAAAACCAGAAATCTTGCATGTTTTAAAGCCCTTCAATGAAGCACAAATATGCATTCCATCAAGGAGGTGGTCGTCAAACCGACATCATTTGTCCGCTTAAGAAGGTCAGTTTAAGACTTTCAAAAAAATTTGTTTACGAAAACCGAACACAATTTTTTTCGTACCTATAAAACGGCCACCAATACACTCAATGATTCCCAAGTAAATGATGAAGGACGATTGAGGAGGCTAGCCTCGTGCTCGAAACGAAATGAATGATCAAAAGCCTTGCTGTCCGTCATAACGAAAAAATGTTTATGACGGACCGAGGCAATGAATTGAATTTCTTGGATCAATCATTCCTCAGTTCACCTTCGCGATACTATTGGGGCATTCATATTGGGCTCGTTAAAAAAGGTGTTCCGAAAAATACCTGCCACCAGATATTACGGTAATGACACTTTACAATATTTAGCGAGACGTTGTTGATTTCATTACACCAATATGTCAAGCGTCAAGTTAATAAACTTAGTATGTGCATTATTTATAAGTCCTGATTCCTAAATCTAGTGGATCGGTTTCGTAGCCAGTTGACCACTAGAGCCATTAAGGTACTCGTTGATTTATGAACTGCATTTGCTTGTAACTGAATATGTTGCTCTTTTATGTGTCTCAAGACTCACAAGTAATGTTTGTACAGCTGTAGGTATGGATGTCTCGTCTCCATAAACTAGTTGGAACGAAAATACTACTGGAACTAACACAGCACAGTCTGTTATTAGTTAATTAACTGTCCAAGGTGCAGACGGTGCGGACAGTCTCCCGAGATTCCAAGTTACAGTGTGATGGCAAGACGCTTCATTGCAGCATATGGAGTCATATCGCAAATTCTTATTTAATTTCCAATCATGTCTGTAATAAAATCCCCACGTAGTACCTAGATGTAATACTTCGTTTCGAATTTCATTCATTCTCCAATGTCACTGAAACGTGCCACTCCAAACTGTGCAAATGCAAATGCAATCACTTCTGTGGGTATTTCAAAACCTTCCACATTTTGTATTTATTTTCTTGGGTATTCTCAATTTTTCGGTTTTTTTGAATTGTTGTTTTTGAGTGTCGCTAGAAGGTTATCCAATACATTGGACAACGATTAGGTGTACAATATTGCAATGAATAATTCCCAAACGAATCGACAAGAAAAAAACAAAAAAAAAAAAAACAAAACCAAAACGCAGAATCTACTACTTGTTAAGGCAGTTCACATCAGCACTTGGCGGCTCTTACGCCAAAGTAGGTTAAATACCATCCATAAGACCTGACCATAGTCACCGCATATAGATATTCGTATCTAGTAAGAGCAGTTGCGAGCAAATCAACGAACGAATCAAGGCAAGCAACGCGGGACAGTATTTAGCTATTGCTGTGGCTACTACTATGTACTATTGCGTATACTGTCTGGGAACTGGGGGAGCTGGCACAGATTGTGTAGCTACATTGTACCCATACGTCACTGACGTATGTGGCTGTTGACGTAGTGTACAGGGTGGGCCAAATACGAGTTTCTATTTAAAAATGCAAAAAACTGTATATTATGGCTTTATTAGTGGCCGTGGTGCAGTGGTTAACATCATCGACCTTCGAGCTTCTATAGTTCACATTCGTTTCATAGCCAAGAGCAATCCCTATACGGAAAAAAGTATGAAACACAGTTGTGAATGAAAAGCGACCGAACGTACTGCTGCAGGCATAACACTCATTGGTTTTCTCCAGGATCTGCCGTAATATGAAGGTTTGATCGATGGTGGACTTCCTGGGCCTGAAGCCACACTGATAAGGACCTATCATCTTATTTACGAGTGGCTTCAGGCGTTCGCACAAAACGGCAGCGAAGATCTTGTATGCGACATTAAGGAGACTTATTCCTCTATAGTTGGCGCAGTCCAAGGGGTCTCCTTTTTTGTGGATCGGGCAAACAATGCTGAGACTCCATTCCTCGGGCATGCTTTCCTCTGACCATATCTTACAGATGAGCCGGTGCATGCTCCTAACCAGCTCACCCCCAGCCGCTTTGAAGAGCTCAGCAGACAGTCCATATGCGCCAGCAGCTTTATTCGACTTGAGTTTCGACATGGCAATCTCAACTTCGTCGAGGTCAGGGAGACGGAATTCCCTGCGATCTTCGTCGTTAAAAAATGGATCATTCTGTCTGACGGCGGTATGCCGGCTGTCATCGCCGTTAAACAGTCTGCAGAAGTGGTTTTTCCAAATTCTCAGCATCGACTGTGATTCTACTACTAGGTGTCCGTTCTCATCCTTACAGGCCTCCGTTCGGGCTTTATAGCCTTGAGACATTCGTTTTATCCGTTGTTAAAATCTTCGAACGTCGTGCCTGCAGTTGCGCCTCTCCAAATTTTCAATCATCCGCTTCTCGTGCTCTTTCTTTTTTTCTTGAAAAGCTTATGTTCCTCCCTTCTTTTAAGCCTCCTGCTTTTCCGCATGAATCCTTCTACACTCGTCATCGAACCAGGTGTTTCGTCGTGGTGGAGCTTTAAGGCCCAGCACTTAAGTTGCTGTGCTTTTCAGAGCTTGCTTGCACAGGCTCCATTGTTGCTCTACTGACTGAGTGGAGGATTGAGGTGTATCGGAGAGCTTAAGGGAGACGCTGTTGGCAAAGGCACTGGCGATCTCCGGCGATAGTAGCTTTCCGACGTCATAGCTTGGTGTTCTAACTCTACCCCGCGGTGTTCGTGTTATACGTTGACGTATCTTGGCTACTACGAGATACTGGTCTGAGTCGATGTTCGCTCCTCGGAAAGAGCGAACATCAAGAATAGTGGAGGAGTGTCTGACGTCAATCGCGATGTGGTCAATCTGGTTGGTGACTGATTGATCTGGCGACCGCCAGGTGCCTTTGTGTATATCGAGGTGGGAAAATCGTGTGCTGCCTACAAGAAGATTTCCCCCCGTGGCAAGGTCGATCAGCCTGTGTCCGTTATCGGATGTGGTGTCATGTAGGCTGTGTTTGCCGATGACCCGCTCAAAGATGCCTTCTTTACCCAGCTTAGCGTTAAAATCTCCTAGTATGAATTTGGTATCATAGCTGGGGCATTTGGTATATGTTCTGTCTAGGAGATCAAAGAAATCGGCTTTGATGGAGTCATCTTTGTCTTCCGTGGGGGCATGGACGCATATGAGGCTGATGTTACAGAAATTTGCCGTGATGCGGATTGTTATGAGGCGTTCATTCACATACTGGAAACTTAGGACTTTATGTCTTAGTCCACCTCTAACATCGAATCCGCATCCAAATAGTCTCTGTCCTCTCTCCCTATAGCAGTCACCGTAGTAAGTGTCGCAGTTTTTCATCCGCTTTTTACCCCGTCCATTTCATCGCATTCCCTGTATGGTGGTTACGTCCGCTTTGTAGCGGTCTAGGGCATCCGCAAGTTGTTCGGCCGCACATGGTCTGTTTAGGGACCTAACGTTCCACGTACAGAACCGAAGGTCCTTGTTTGTTTTTTGTTTTCTTATAGGATCGTCAACATAGATCCGTTCCGTTTGATTATCCGAGGCTGTTTTTTGTTTCTGAGCAATTAGTGGTTTTACGGTTATGGTTCGCTAGACCATAGCCCAACCGACACTAATCCTGTTTGGTGGCGCAGGATACTCGCCATTCGGCCTCTTCCGTCAGTAATTTCCCTTTTAAGGAAACTTCCAGATGGCACCACGAGGAGGTGGAAGTAGGACCTGACTAGCAGAGCTGCAAGATGTTCGGATGCAGAGGCTCTTACTCGCTTTTTGTCGGGCCAGCATCCGTCGGCAGATGCTACCCCTACGAGGCCTTTGCTAGTCCTTCACCATCCACACTCACAGTATATGGTCATCTTAAATTTACCCTCTGCGTATGCAATATTAACACTAAAAGTGCATGAACGATTTACTGTGAATTACAACCAACGCGAAATTTGGTCGGCTCTCGTCCTATCTAGGACAAACCACCCCTGAGTGTAGTGAACGAACATCTACGACCCAAAAAAAACACTGCACTCCGTTCAGGTTGTGTGTCAAAAACATCAACCTGCGCGAAACTCTCCCTCACCCTGTTACCTTCGCTCGGACAACGTTCAAAACGTTATAAAGGATTAGCCTTGAGTGCGGGTGTAACTAGTGTAACTAAAAAAAAACAAAAAAAAAAAAAAAAACAACGAACTTGCTTACTTACTTAGGTGGTGCTACAGTTCAGTGTGAATCTGGGCTTCAGCCAACAAACATCTCCAGTTGGCACGGTTTTTGCCAGCTGTTACCAGCGACGCACTCCCAGTTGGTTAAGGTCCCCTACCACCTGTGTGAGCCACCTTAAATTCGATCGTCCTCTGCTGTGTCCCTCGGGGTTGGACTCTCGAGGACTCTTCGGGCCGGAGATGTGTTTGCCATTCGTTGGATCCGCAGACGTCTTACCAGGCCGATGTCGCTGTACAGCCTGTATAGTTCGTCGTTGTATCTTCTCCTCCATTCCCCGTTTATACAAAGGGGACCATAGATTGAACGCAGAATTTTCCTCTCGGAATGACCAAGGGCCTCACCTTTCACTTTCGTTTAAGTCCAAGCCTCTGCGCCACAGAGATGGATCGGAATGATTAAGGTTGTGTACAGCGCAACATTTGTCTTTCGAGGGAGGGCCCTACCTCTCAATTGCCTCTTGAGCCAAAAGAAGCAGCGGTTGGCAAGGATAATTCTGCGTTTGATCTCAGCGCTGGGGTTGTAGTCACTGGTCACTAGCGAGTTGCGCAGACTTGAAATAGGTCGTACCTCTTATGTTGACCAGTGAGTCTCGTATGATCTTTTCAAGCACGATGTTGAAGAAATAACATGACAGTCACCATGTCTAGATCTTTTTTAACATCAAAGGTCTCTGTTTATTCACTACCGACCTTAATGAAGCAGCGAGCGTTCTCCATTGTCATCCTGCGCAATCTGGCGAGTTTAGTAGGGATGTCAAACCTACCAGATCATCTTCAGCTCCTTAAAATAGCTCGGCAGACAGCCCGTCTGTGCCCGCGGCTTCATCCTTCTTGAGCTTTGAAATGACTAACTTAAGTTTATATAGGTGGGGTGGACGAACTTCTCTTGCATCTTCGTCCGTTACGAATGGATCATTCTGTTTGGCAGCGGTATTAGATCTTTCATCCCCGTGAAGTCGACAGAAGTGTTCTTTCCATAATCTCAGCATCGACTGTAACTCTACTATTATTTGTCAGTCTTCATTCCTACGGGCTTCCGCTCTAGCTTTATAGACCTGGCATGTTCGTTTTACTTTTTCGTAAAACTTGCGAGCATAACTCCTGTGATAGGATCGTAGGATAGTAGATCCATAAGAAGAAACATCCTCATTAATTATGAAATACAACTTCGTTCAAGTAGCTGCCTCGGCTGGCTTCGCAGTAGCGCCTTCTGTCACCCCAATTTTCCAAGAACTTATTGATGGCTTCGGGCTGTAGCTCACGGATTGCTTGGATGATATTGGCCTTGAGTGCTTGAATCGTTTCCGAATTATTGGTATAATATCGGTCCTTCACGGTTCCAGGCTAATTGACATCGCCAAGACGGCTGATAACACGATTTGGGAATTTGGTGCGCATGGCGCGCTATCCTGCATCAACCAGAGGTCATCCAAAATGAAAACACCCATTCCATTTCATATTTTTTAATTTTTAAACCCCGACGCAAAAAGAGGGGTGTTATAAGTTTGGCGTGTCTGTGTGTCTGCCTGTGGCATCGTAACTCCTGAACGAATGGACCGATTGTAAGGTCTGTTCAGGTGTTTCCTGAACATGAAGGATTCTTAGACGAATAATGGATAATATATCGGTTCTCGTCCGATCACCGCAATCAACCAGTATTGGGCGCGGTCAGAACTTAGATGGCGAACCGCTTGAGAACACCGCGTGTTGTTGGCATTAAGCCGCCTTTTTGCTGTCGCTCTATGTAACCCAGGTAGTGCACAACCACAACACTGTCCGAGCAATCTCATATATGTAAATCGGTTCTCGTCCGATCACCGCAACCAGCGTGGGGTGCGGTTAGTACTTAGATGGGGTACCGCTTGGGAACACCTTCTTAGAAAAAACGCCTGGACTGGTTTTGCTGAAGTTATAAGTTGTTCGCACATACGCCCATACGTACATACACACACCGACATCTCTATAAAAATCTTGGATTTGGATTCTGGTGACCTTGAAACGTGGAGATATATCAACATTTGGAATTCGCAAAATCGACCCCATTACAATAACTTTCCACTGGGAAGTTAAAAAGCATGGCTCTGTAACGCCCACCGTTGACCGAAACGTTGCTCCCAGCCTCATTTTCGAAGTCCAATGATGCCACCACTCCACAATCCGCGCCAAATTTTCACTCTCTGTGAATGGATTGGCTTCTCGAGAATAACGTGCGGGTTTTCCGAACCGTAGATGATTCTTCGCCCAAAATTGTTGTCCAATTCAAGCTGCTCTTGCCGAGTCTATTGGACCCTGTAAGCGAATAATCCGAGAGCTTTGTGCAGAGTCCTTCTAAGGCTAGTGCGTTAAATGTTGAACTGTTGAGATCGATGGTGAGTTGATGTTCGTGAATTGAGCCTCACACTCTCGTCCACAGCTGCCACCTTCTCATCTGGGTGCACGGTACAACGACGGTGACCATGAGTATTGTCCACTAGCATACCAGTCTCACGAACTTTTTGTACAAACTTGCGTACAGCATTCGGGGTGGGTGCTACATTTCGGTCAAAACTTCTTTTTAAAAAATCGCACCGTTTGGGCTAGACAGCACTCACTTTGGAAGTAAGTTTTCAACATTTCCCAACATTGTTCAAACGTAAAGCGACTCATTTCGTTCCTCGGAGGTATGATGCTGGCGTTCTGTCAAGATTTCGAGCGGGAAACAGGTGTCTGTGTCAAAATGAGATATTATTACAAAAAAAAAAAAATTCTATGTATGGCCCACCCCTTATGTATCTATCTGCTACATCGTAGTATCTGTGTACACTTAATTACAATCGAATCATTTAATTTACGTAATTATGAGTATTCTTAGGAATTTGAACTTGACTGCATGCACCGTTAGAGGCGGGTCGAACGTGCCCTACGTAAAATTGCTTTGAATCCCCATCGCCATCGCTTCAAATCGGACACCGGCCGGGTATCTAATTTTGAATCTAGCAATTGATGTCTGATGTCTACTTGTCGACATCATGTTGATGATTGTATCGCAAGTGTGCGCGAATTTAGATCGTACATACTCGTGGTAAGTCTACAGATCTAATGAAACGGTTTCTGTACACATCTGTGAATTGGAAACATGTCTCAATCGGTCAGATTGAATTATTCCATTAAATCCTCTTCCGAAAAGTATTTAAATTAGACGAGTATGCCACACACATGAATTTCGTCTGTACATGCTAGATACATGGTGTATTTGTACTTATGGAAGGAATTAGCATATCATACGTTCATTAACACCAAAGCATTATCTGTCTTTTTTTAATAGCAGTGTTGTATCTTAGCGGTCGGAAAAATGAAGTGGAAAATTTTCACAGCTGTGGATAAACTGTGATAGATGTGAAATTGGATTGTGTTCACACGTATTTGCCCATTAAATAATTGCCAATACTATCTGGATCGATTGATTCTTTAATTTGCATATTAAACACAATAACTATGCAGTATGCACTTACTTACTCAGGTGGCGCTACAGTCCGCGGTGAACCTGGGCCTCAACCAACAAGTGTCTCCAGCTGGCATGGTCTTTGGCCTGCTGTTTCCAGCGCCGCACGCCCAGTTGGTGCCCTTCCACCTGCGTGCGCCACCGTTGAATCCGGGTTGGATTCGAAGACTCTTCGGGTCGGAGCTGTATTTTCCATGCGCTCTACATGACCAAGCCACCTTAGACGGCTGTATCCGTAGACGTCGTACCAGGCCGATGTCGCTGTACAACCCGTACAGATCTTCGTTATATCTTCTCCTCCATACACCGTTTGAACAAACGGGACCGTAGATAGTGCGCAGAATTTTCCTCTCGAAACGACCAAGGGCATCTTCATCCGCTTTTGTTAAGGTCTAAGCCGCTGCGCCGTGAAGGAGGACTGGCATGATTAAGGTCTTATATAGTGTCACCTTGGTTTTCCGAGAGAGGGCTCTACTTCTCAATTGCCTCTTGAGCCCAGAGAAACAGCGGTTGGCAAGAATGATTCTGCGTTTTATCTCAGCGCTGGTGAGCCAAGGTAGACGAATTCCTTGACCGCTTCAAAGTTATATCCGCCCGTGGTGACGTTCTGGCCAATACGTCGGTGTTGTCCGTCTCTTTTAGATGAAAGCAGATATTTGGTTTTACCCTCATTAACCTTGAGACCCATCTTAGTCGCTTCTACCTCAATGCTTACAAAGGCCTCATTGACGTCTCGCTGTGTCCGTTCAATCACGTCAATGTCGTCGGCATACGCAAGCAATTGCGTAGACTTGAAATAAATCGTACCTCTTGCCAGTGACTCTTGCACGATCTTTTCAAGCACGATGTTGAAAAAGTTGCATGACAGCGCGTCACCTTGCCTAAATCCTTTTTTAACATCAAAGGTCTCGATTTGCTCATTACCGACCTTAATGAAGCAGCGAGAATTCTCCATTGTCATCCTGCACAGTCGGACGAGTTTGGCAGGGATGTTAAATCTAGACATGGCTTTGTATAGCTCATCTCTATACACGCTGTCATATGCAGCCTTGAAATCGACGAAGAGGTAGTGAGTGTGGATTTGGTATTCTTGGGTCTTCTCCAAGATCTGCCGTAGTGTAAATATTTGGTCTATTGTGGATTTACCTGGCCTGAAACCACACTGATAAGAGCCGATCAGGTTATTCACAAACGGTTTCAGGCGTTCACACAATACGGCAGATGTGCGATGTTAAGGAGACTTATTCCTCTATAGTTGGCGCAGTCAAAGGGGTCTCCTTTCTTACGGACCGGACAAACGATGCTGAGATTCCATTCGTCGGGCATGCTTTCCTCCGACCATACCTTGCAAATGAGATGGTGCATGCACCTTACCAGCTCATCTCCAACCGCCTTAAGAAGCTCAGCAGACAGGCCGTCTGCGCCCGCGGCTTTATTAGACTTAAGTCTTGATATCGCTATCTTGACTTCGTCTAGGTCGGGTGGACTGAATTCTTTTACATTGTCGTCCATTACGAATGGCTCGCTCTGCCTGACAGCGGTATCTTGTCTATCATCGCCGTTATACCGTCTGCAGAAGTGGTCTTTCCAAATCCTCAGCATCGACTGCGACTCTACTACCAGTTCTCCATTTTCATCCCTGCAGGCCGCCGGTCTGGCCTTGCAGCCATGGCATGTTCGTTTTAACTAATTGTAAAACTTACGGGCGTCATTCCTGCGGAAGCATCTCTCTATGGGGTTAATTCAAGAGGATGACAGACCTTTTTCCATATGACATTCGGAGTACAACATGTTGTTAATGCACACTGTGCTCTCAATATTACGTGCCAAATTTATTTAAAGTGATAGTAAGCGGATTGTATCCCACAGAAGTACATTTCCATATTCTTCACCTCAATGTCAAGCAACCATATTTACCTCCACATTCGCGCCCAACCTATGTACATACAAAGAGGACATTTAAAGTTACTGGACAGATTGAATTGTGCCATTGGAGTCCTTGTCCTACAATCCTACAATTATAAACTGTTTACTAGTCTCGTGTTCTTTCGTAACCAAAAGTTGTAGACAAACTTTCTTGGATGGCGCTAATCAACCCTGTTAATGTCCTTAGAAAACGTATGGAATATTCCATTTGTCGTATCTAAGTTTTGAACAATAAATTCCCTTCATACAAGCATGTGTAAGTTGGTCCATTCTTTAAGGAAAATCATAAAGGATTCACTGTATGGAAGCTGGTAAATACCTTATAATAGCCGTGCTTTATTGGAAACATTTGTATTCTCTTTACCAACATTTTCGCGAACTGAAAAAGCTTTCGGAGAGGGCATGGGCTCGGACGTACAGGGTAAAGTTGTTGATCGCTCTCAACCTGGCGAGATGCCAGCAATGATCCCTGTTTAAATGCCCGGGTCAAGTTGACATACGGCCTCCTCGCGGCGCCCTCTGGATAGCCTCTTCAACAACCATTGGGAGGTGAACAACTGTAAGCAGCGACTAGCGTACACAAAAAAAAAAAAAACAGTTATGAATGAGCGAGATGCCTCGGATACACGGACGGATACTGGACGACGACCACGCACGAAAAAGGAACACGATTTGCGAGTATGCTCCTGGAATGTCAGAACCCTGTCCTTCTGCTCATAAACTAGAAGGAATCCTCACGCAGTACAAGGCAGACATTACTGCGGTCCAGAAAATACGCTGAATAGGAAACGGTAAGATTGCACTCGCTGGGATGCGAATTTGTCGTGGGAAAGCGGTTAAGGTCGAAGGTCATCAACTTTAAACCTATAAGTGATCGCCTGGCTGTGATCCGCATCAGAGGCAGATTTTATAACATCAGCCTTATATGTGCACACCCCCCTACCGACGAGGCTGAAGGCCCTATCAAGGAGGAATTCTATGACCTCCTGGACAACGCCCACGGAGCTTGTCCGGACTACGATGTTAAAATCGTGCTCGGGGACTACAACGCCAAAATCGGTAAGGGGAACACACTTGGCGGAGTGATCGCAAAGCACACCTCCACGATACGGACTTTGCGACAGCTCGTAATGCGGTGATAACTAGCACAAGATTCCCTCGTAAGCGAATCCACACAGCAACCTGGCGATCTCCGGACGCTCGAACCGCCAACCAAATCGACCATGTGCTCATTGACGCAAGGCACGCGTCAAACATCCTGGATGTGCGAACATTCAGAGGGGCAAATGTCGACTCTGGCCACTTCCTCGTAGCAGCAAGATTCAGAGCTCGACTGTCCAATGTCAGAAAGCTGCACCAGCCCATCAGGAGGAGGTTCGACATTGGGCACCTGAGCACACCGGAGGTTACCAGAGTCTACCGGGAGCAGCTGTGCGAAAGACTCTACGGTATGCCTACGTCGAACACAAATGCCAATAATATGTGGCTGCATTACCGCTCAGCCATTCAGGAAGTAGCCAAAACCACCTTAGGATACCGACCACCTCCAACAAGAAACCCATAGTATGATGGCGAGTGTGAGCAGAAAAAGGCAGCAACCGACGAGGCGTACCAAAAGGCGCTGCAGAGGGAAACCAGGGCAGCGCAAGAAGAGTACCGAGCCAGAAGAAGGGAGGAGAAAAAACTACTGCGACAAAAGAAAATAATCTTCGCAGCTTCCAAGCTCAAGGATATCGAGGAGTCTAGGGATAAGCATAAAACATGAGCCTTTTACCAGAAAGCCAAAGGCATTGCAGGAGGCTTCAAAAAGGTCACCCAAGCTCTCCGTAACTGTGAGGGTAATCTTGTCACCGACCCGCAGTGAATAGTGGATGTATTTACGCAGCATTTCCAGCAGCTGCTTAACGAGCGTGACCAAGAGAGAGTGGTAGGAACCGAGGAAATCCCAACTCCAGCCGCTGAAGTAGTCCTCCCACTCAGCATCGAAGAAGTCGGCACAACTATTCAGAAGCTGAAGAACAACAAGGCCGCAGGCTCAGATGGCTTGCCATCAGAGCTCTTCAAGGCTGGCGGCGATGTTCTGGTAGGGAGCATGCGCCAGATCATCTGCAGAATTTGGGAAGATGAAAGCATGCCCGACGACTGGATTACCAGCTCTATATGCCCCATCCACAAAAACGGCGATCCTACTTCTTGCAAGAACTATAGAGGTATATCCCTGCTCAATGTCGCATACAAGATCCTGTCCAGCGTATTGTGTGAACGTCGAAAGCCATTTTGCACTGCCTTAATCGGCAGCTACCAGTGCGGCTTCCGGCCCGGCAAATCAACTATAGACCAAATTTTCACACTTCGACAAATCCTGGAAAAGACCAACGAGTTTCAAATCGATACACACCATCTTTTCATGGATTTCAAACCCGCATATGACAGCATTCATCGGCAAGAACTGTTTGGGGCGATGGCCGAGTTCGGGATCCCGGTAAAACTGATCCAGTTGTGTCGCGCCACGCTAATAAACACGCGACGCACCGTGCAACTCGGTTCTAGGACCTCGGAACCATTCGAAACATGCACCGGATTTCGGCAAGGAGATGCGCTGTCATGTGACTTCTTCAACCTGGTGCTGGAGCAGATAGAGCGACGAGCAGGCGTCAACAGGGAAGGCACTATCTTTTACAAGTCCATCCAGCTGCTAGGATACGCGGATGATATCGACATAACCGCGTGTTCTCGCCGTGGCATTGTGGAAGCATTCACGGCGATTGAAGGACAGGCGAAACGAGTTGGTCTTAAGGTCAATGAGGACAAGACGAAGTACATGCTGTCAAGCAAAAATCAGTCCGTCGCTCACCACCTGGGACAAAATATAACAATTGACAGCTACAATTTCGAGGTAGTTGAGGAGTTTGTCTACCTCGAGGCAAACGTAAATTCCTCAAATGACACCACAGTGAAGATCCGGCATAGAATCGCCCTTGGCAACCGCTGCTACTTCGGCTTGTCCAAACAACTGGGGTCAAAATTCCTCACTCGAAAGACCAAAGACCAAAGTCATGCTTTAAAGAACGCTCATACTGCCAGTCTTGCTGTACGGAGCCGAAAGCTGGACGATAAACAGGACAGCGGAGCTGATTTTGGGTTCTTTCCAAAGAAAAATACTGCGCCGGATATTTGGTCCTGTCTGTGAGGAAGGTGAATGGAGAAGAAAACACAACCGTGAACTCTACGAGCTGTACAAAGATGTGGATGTAGTCCGGAAGGCAAGATCCGTCGACTACACTGGCTTGGCCACGTCGAGCGCATGGATATTAACTCTCCAGCTAAGAGGGTCTTCTACTCCGAGCCTCCTGGTTCGAGAAGAAGAGGAAGACCGAACCTCCTGTATAAAGACCAAGTAATCGCGGATGTAAGACATCTTGGTCTTGATAACTGGAAGCAGCGTGCTCGGGACCGTCAAGGATGGATGGCAGCTATAGTTTAGGATCAGATCGTCCATGGATCGCTTGCCTGATAAGTAAAGTAATTAAGTAAAAAAGCTTTCGGCATTTGAGCGAATGCCTCATAACGATACGTATCAAGGCTAAAGTTCTTAACATCAGCCTGATCTGCATACGCGCCCTCACGGAGTACAGGAATAACTTCACCTAAGATGAATTCTACGATCTACGACAGTACATATGCCCCAGTACGTATGTCCCAGCTATGAGATCAAAATTGAACTGGGAGACTTCAATGCTAAGCTGGGTTAGGAAAGCATCCTTGAACGAGTCATCGGCAAGCACAGCCTAAACGACACCACGTCCGATAACGGACACAGGCTGATTGATGTTGCTACGGGGCGAAATCTCCTTCTAGCCAGTACGCGCTTCCCGCACCTCGATATACACAAAGGCTAACTAGATTAATCACATTGCGATCGTCGTCAGATACTCCTCCACTCCTTTATGTTCCAACTTTCCGAGGAGCTAACATCGACTCGGACCACCATCTTGTAGTAGCCAAGACGGATATCACGAACGCGGCGGAGTAGAGTAAAAATACAAAGTTATGACGTCGGAAGGCACACTATCGCCAGAAACCGCTCGTGCTTTTACCGGTTGCATCTCCCTTAAGCTCTCCAATACACCTCAATCCTCCACGATGTAAATAGAACAGCAGTGGAACCTTTGCAAACAAGCCCTGAAAAGCACTCCATCTGAAGTTTTGGGCTTCAAGGCTCCACCACGAAGCATCACCTGGTTCGATGTCGAGTGCAGGAGGCATATAAAGCCTCACTGCATAGAAGAACAAGAGCAGCTCGTGAGCTCTACGAGCTGAAAAGAGGTGAGGAGCATAAACTTCTTAGGAAAAAGAAGGAAGAACACGAGAAGCGCGCGATTGAGGATTTGGAGAGGTGTTACTGCAGGCGTGACGTTCGAAAGTTTTATCAACAGATAAAGCGAACATGCCAAGACTATAAAGCCAGAACGGAAGCCTGTAGAGATGAGAACAGACAACTAATAGTAGAATCGTAATCGATCTGAGAATATGGAAAAATCACTTCTGCAGACTGTATAACGGCAATGTTGGTCAATATACCGCCGTCAGGCAGAATAATCTATTCCTTAACGGCGAAGATGGCAGAGAATTCCGTCCCCCTGACTTGATCGCCATATCAAGCTCAAGTCAAATAAAGCTGCTGGTGCAAACGAACTGACTGCTTAGCTCTTCAAAGCAGCTGGAAATTACCTGGTTAGGAGCTTGCACCAGCCAGAGTATAAAAAATGGCCAGAGGAAAGCATGCCCGAGAAATGGAGTCCCACCATGTTTTGCCCGATCCACAAGATAGGAGACCCCTCTGACTGCGCCAACTAATATTGCCCACCAAATCTTCTCTGCCATTTTGTGTGATCCCCTGAAGCCTTTTGTAATTAAGCTGATAGGACCTTATCAGTGTGGATTCAGGGCAGGGAAGTTCACAATCGACCAAATCTTCATATTTCGGCAGATCCTGGAAAAAACCAATGAATTTCAAGTCGACACTCACCACCTATTTGTCGACTTCAAAGCCGCATATGACAGCGTGATTAGAGACGAGCTATACAACGCTATGTCTACCTTTGACATACCTGCTAAACTCGTCAGACTATGCAAGATGACTTTGGACAATGCTCGCTGCTCCATCCGAATCGGTGAACACCTAACCGATAGTTTTGATGTCAAAAAAGGATTTAGGCAGGGCCATGCGCTGTCGTGTAATTTCTTGAACATCGTGTTAGAAATGATTGCGTAAAAATCACTAGCCAACACAAGTTTCACAGTTTAGTTCAAATCCTCACTACTCCTCACTTCAGAAACCCTGCGTTAATTGCAGTTGGTGTATGTAGACGAGTGTATGTCGAAACCACTTCAATTGGGCAAAGCACTTCAACAAGGGCCGTGTATCAGTAGAAGATGATCCTTTTGAAGGAGCTTCCATCACCTATCATACTGCGGCATCGTTCATCCGACCAGACAGTGACTAGATAGTCAGACCAATGTGCCTTTCTGTCTGTGTTTTAATACAATAATAGAAGTCACAAACTCGCTAGCCTTCATACATAAGTCCTACCGAGTTTCGAAAACTTGGCTCTCATAAGGCGTTTTATAAACTGCCCCTCTCATAACTGATGTACATACGTACGGGTATGTAGTTAAGGCTGTTAGAAGCAATGCCTTGGATATGCTATAGTTCACTTGTCTTTCTTTACTCCAGTCAGCTTACCCTTCTTAGAATACGTTTAAAAGTCTAGTTGCGTGTAACCCTCAATCGGAATTTGACATTCTAAATGTTTAAAGGTCTATTTTATGCCGGGGAATGCTCTTCGTATGTAAATACATCTAAGAAGGTCAGGTATTATGCAATACAGCTTATGTTATTGACATTTAGACTGATATGCTCTAAAATAGTTGTCTGACATTTCCTGATAGAAATAAATTAAGATTGATTGTCCTATCATCATATTGTAGATAAATCCTTGAAATCAAGGGAGGTTGCGATTGGCGCCTTTATGGACATTGAAGGCGTATTTGATCATGCAAGCCACGCTTCACTAACGAATGCGCTTCAAAAGGAAAAGGTTGATCCCACAATCGTTAAGGCATATAACAGCCAAAGTAGGTACATCTGAGGCAGTAATCAAAACTGTTGGAGGTTGCCCGCAAGGAGGTGTACTATCACCATCAATCAATCCTAGTAGACGAACTCCTCTAAGTACTAATAACAATGGCTTCACTGCCATCGGTTATGCGGACGATACAACCATAATAATTAAGGACAAACATGAAGAAATTCATACATACTTTTAAAATTAAAGAAACCAGCATTGCATTAAAGGAAGAGGTTAAGTTCTTGGGAATAACACTGGACCAACAACTCTCCTGGTATGCACACATCCATAATATATACTCAAAGGCCATCAAGGCCCTCTGGTCCCACAAATGCATTGTTTTGGGGTAGGCAGAGCAGAGCACTGAAAACGCATCGGTTTCGAGCCATATGCAAAATGTTACGTATACGCCCCAGTGTGCGGGCTAAAGTCACTAGAATCAGACATGACATTCAAAACACTTCCGGGCCGGAGCTGTGTTTTCCATGCGCTCAACATGTCCTAGCCATCTTAGGTGTTGGATCCGAAGACCCTGTGCTACGTTCTTGTCGTTGTACAGCCCGTACAGTTCACTATTAAGTCTTCTCCTCCACTTCCCATTTAGGCAGGTCGGGCCGCAAATCGTGCGCCCGATTCTTGGGGACCAAGAACCTTCCCATCCGCTTTCGATATGTCTCTGCGCCATAAAGCAGGACCGGGATGATAAGGGTCTTATATATGATCACCTTGGTTTTTTCGAGAGAGGGCTCTGTCCTACAATTGCCTCCCGAGCCCAAACTAACAGCGGTCAGCAAGAGTTATTCTGCGTTTGATTTTGGAACTGATGTCATTATTGAATTTCACTGCGGAGCCTAGGTAGATGAAGTCCTTGACTACCTCGATATTCTACCTGCAAATATGTGCGCCCTGGCCAAGACGCCGGTGGTTCGTGTCCTCTTTCGACGACAGCATATATTTCAGTCAGTCTCATTTTAGCCGCTTCCGTCTCAATGCTCGTAAAGGCCTCAATCACATGTCGCCAATTATGTCAATGTCATCGGCATATGCGACCATATGTACGGACTTGAAAAAGATGGTGCCCCTCGTATTGAGCAGTGAGTTTTGCTCGATCCTTTCAAGGACGACGTTGGAAATGTCACACGATAGTGTGTCGTCCTGTCTAAAGCATTTTTTGACATAAGCGGTATCGGTTAGGTCGCTTCCGACCCTGACGAAGCTGCGAGAGATCTACAATGTTATCTTGCACAATCTGACGAGTTCGGCAGGGATGTCTAAACTAGGCATGGCGTTGTATAGTTCGTCTCTATCTATCGTATGCAGCCTTAAAGTCGACTGTCGCTCTGGAACTCGCTGGTTTTTTCCAGGATCTGCCGCAGTAAGAATATTGATCTATAGTGGACTTCCCGGGCTTGAAACCACACTTATACGGCCCAACCAGTTTATTAGCGAAAGGTTTCAGGCGTTCACCCAGTACAGCAGAGAAGATTTATAAGCGATGTTGGAGATGTTTTTGACGTAGACAAAGGGGCCTCTGGATCGGGCATACGATACTAAGATTCCATTCATTGGGCGTGCATTCCTTTGACCATATCTTGCAGATCAGCTGGTGCATACTCCCAACCAGGTAATCTCCAGCTGCCTTACAGAGCTCGGCAAGTAGTCCGTCTACTCCAGCAGGTTTGTCGGACTTAAGTTTAGAAAAAGAATTCCTTACTTCGTCCAGGTCAGGGGGATGGAATTCTCTCATCATCATCATTCTTTGTGAACGGGTTATTCTGCTTGACAGCGGGATCTGTTTCGTTTTCACCGTTATACAGTCTGCAGAAGTAGTCTTTCCAGATTCTTAGTACCGACTATGAATCCACGGCTAGGTTTCCATTTTCGTCCCTGCAGGCTTCCGTTCTGTTTGTTTTATTCGTTGATGAAACCTCCGAACGTCGTTCCTGCGATAGCATCTCTACGAACGCGAGCTTCTCATGCTCTCTTTTTCTTGTTTAGAGAAGCTTATGCTTCTCCCTTCCCTTCTGCTCCTAATGCTCACGAGCAGCTCTCGTCCTTCTATGCAGCGCTTCTTGATAGGCCTGCTGCTTGGCTGCGTGTGCCCTCGTACATTCGTCATGGGTTTCTTGTTGGTGGCGTTTTGAAACCCAGTACCCCAGAAGCAGCACTTTTTATGACTTGTTGACGACCATTTATGGTCTGAGCAGGTGTTGGAGGGTTTTCCGAAAGCTTGAGGGAGACGCGATTCGCATAGGCTCTGGCGGTCCCTTGCGATTGTAGCATTGCGACTTTGTATGCCACTGGCCTTACTCGAGTTTTCTGGGCCAGACATATTCGCAGTCGCAACCTGGTTGCCACAAAATAGTGGTCCGAGTCGATGTAGGCTCCTCTGAAAGTTCGTACATCCAGAATATCGGAATGGGGTCCATCTGTTGACGGTTGATTGATCCGAAGATCACCAAGTCACTTTGTTGATGTTGAGATGTGGGAAACGGATGCTAGCAGCTAGAATATTTCCCCCCGTTGCGAAGTCTATCAGCCTAAATCCAATTCCGGATGTGGTGTTGTGCAGGCCTTGCTTCCCAATGACCCTATCAAAAGCGACTTTCTTGCCCAGTTTCGCGTTAAAGTCTCCCAGTACGATTTTCACATCGTAACTGGGACATTGGGCAAATGTCCTATCTAGGAGGTCGTAGAACTCGTCTTTTTTAGCGTCATCCTTGTCCTCGGTAGGAGCGTGAGCGCAAATTAGGCTGACTAGGTTCGCTTGGATGCCCGAAGCTCAAGACTTTTTGCCCAAGTCTACCTCTAATAACAAATCCGCATCCAAATAAGCGTTGTCGTCTCTCCTTGTAGCAGTCGCCTAAATAGATGTCACAGTTTCTCATCCTCTTTTTGCCCGGTGATGGGATGGCTCAAAAAATGGGTGATTTTTTTCGTGGTTCTATTTTCGACACCTGCTATAGGATTGCCCTCACGCACTGCACAGGGAAACCGTGCTTTCCAATGCCTTTGAAAAATGGAAGCGTTTTGATCCAAGGGTGACTTGTCAGAGCTGTATACGGGGGCGTATACGTAACATTTTTTACATGGCTCGAAATCGATGCATTTTCAGAGTTCTGCCTTGGCTTCTGGATGATCATTTTACGTTCGCTTGGTCAGAAACAATAAATTTGTGTTTCGAGGACACATAAAATCCGGAAGCGAAGTAGGGGCTGGAGTGTTTGAACCTACACACTCCTCTCTACGGTGAGTCAACAATATTTCAGGCGGAACTATTTGCAATCAAAGAAGCAGCACACTGCGTCAGCAGCAGAAAACCCAACAATACAAAGATATCAATATTCTCAGATAGCCAGTCAGTTCTCAAAGCACTAAAAGTTACACTTTTAACTATAAGGCTGCCTGTGAATGCCACAAAACCGTGAATAAACTGGCAGAAAAAAACAGTATAAAGCTGATTTGGATCCCAGATCTAAAAACCACGAATGCAATGAAAAGGCTGACACACTAGCTAAGATAGGTGCTCAAGCACCTTTCATGGAGCCTTCTTCCCTTGTTGACACCAACAATGTGGATACGAAATTGGATACCAATTGTGGAACAGCTTGGAGGGTACTAAACGCTAAAAGAAATTCATCGAACAAAATTACAACCCAAAATAGGCTAAAGAAGCTCAGAAACTAAACAAAGCTAACCTAAAAGTGCTCTCAGGACAGGGAGCATGCAAATACCACCTTTACGAAATAGGTCTCAGTAGAACAGATGTCTGCAGGCGATGCAACATTGCCAAAGACACAATGGAACATATACTGTCCATCTGCCCAAGTCTCGCCGCAAAAAGACTTAGGATGACAAACAGCGCAGCAGTAACAGGGAAAGACTTTCGAGAAATCCCATCTAGAGATTTTGTCAAATTTTTGGGGACAGCACTAAATTCCTAGACCAATGAAAGGGGTACAACAGACCTTGTACTCCTAACTCCCAACTCCTTCAATCCAATTCAATTCCTAACGTCATTCGAGTATATGGAATACAATAAGCGAGCAGTTGTTGCAGTTGGGCTCTTCACACAATCTGGATATCTAGATCTTTAATGACATTTCTGTAATAATTCTTTTTAAAATACGTGCTATCTTGGCGTCTTACTTAAACTATGGAATTACGTTAAAGGTTCTAGGAAATATCATTATTCCATTAGAGCATTCGTGCTTATTCTAAGGTTGTTTAACAGCTCGTATTATCAACAAAAGCCTAGTTATGGTAGGATGAACCTGCGACTCAACCAAGCAGTCCCTTCACCCAAACAATTTTAGGCCACTTCTTTTATTACTATTAGCTTAATACGGTATAAAAGAGGAAGGGGAATAAAGGGCGTTCGTAAGAGTGTTTTTGCTATACTGCAAATCAAAGAGATGGCAGTCATTTGCCACGCGTAACATTCGAGACATTGGCTCATAGCGTCCATAGTTCCTACGATGGTACTTCAGGTGGAAGAGAGGCACTGACCTCAAAGTGCGCGGATTAGTATTTAGTGGTATTGATTCAAGCAACTCTGGACAATCAGTTTTACCTGTTAAGAGCTGATGCACAAAAAGTATGTCGGTGACATTCCTCCGTTCTTCAAGCGATTGCATATTCAGCAAGTTCAAACGCGGCTCGTTAGGGGGTAGGTTATATCCGTCGGCCCATGGAAGTCCCCGTAGAGCAAAACGGATAAACCTACGCTGGACACCCTCAATTCGATTCAAATGTGTATCGTGATAGGGAGACCAGACCTGGCTGGCATATTCTAAAATGAGTCTTACATTAGTGACGTAAGGGTTTGAGAAATCCTTTGACCAACGTTTCACAAAACCTAGCGCAGAATTTGCTCTGCTCATAGCACTATGTATATGGTTGCGGAAATTGAGTTCAAAGTCCAATAAGACACGTAAGTTACGCAGAAAGGTCACAGTGGGAATGATCTCGCAGCAGATTTCATACGTTCTAGGGGCTGATTTAATAATAATTTTCGTGGGGGCGAACACCCCCATTTATTGGGCTTAATTCAAGCCAACTTAATCTAACTTATTCTAACTTAATCTAACTTAGAAGCTAAGGATGGTGGGAGAGGGGGGCATGATTCAGAAGACGAGTTTTTAAGCATTGAGTGCTGAGGTTGAAGTCGAAGTAAGGATTTGAGTTAACACTTCCCAGCATACGAGAAATGGGTTCATTGGAGCCATAGGCGATGCGGGGGTGGGTAGATAGAAGAGACGGGGATTAGGTACATTGCGAGGGTTAGTGTTGATAGAGACAGAGTCATAGAGGGTCGCGCAATCAATGATACCTGAGAGGAGTCGATGGATGAAGAGAATGTCAGATACAGTTCTTCTTTCCTCCAACGTGTTCATGTTGATTAATTTAAGACGGTCTTGATAGGGTGGTAGGAGCAAAGGATTATTCCAGAGGAGACCTCGAAGTGCAAAACGTAGGAATCGGCGTTGGATACTCTCGATTCTAGAAATATGGGTTTGTTGGTAAGGTGACCATACTTGAGAGGCGTATTCAAGAAGGGGCCGGACAAAGGTTGTGTAGAGAGATCGGGTAACGTAGGGGTTGGAGAATTCTTTAGACCATCGCTTTACGAAGCCGAGTGCTGAATTAGCTTTAAGGATTATCTCGTCGATATGTGTCCGAAAATTTAACTCCTGGTCCCATAATATGCCAAGATCCCGGATAGCCTGAACGGTGTCTATGGGCTGATTATTAAGAAAGTAGAGACGGGGAGGGGGTTTGATTCGTTTACGTGAAAAAGTAATGGATTGGCATTTGGGAATGTTGAGTTCCAAGCAGTTTTTTTGGAACACCAGGTGGAAAAACTATTGAGATCTAATTGGATTAGGGAAGGGTCCTGATTGGAGGAAATATTCCTGAAGAACTTGGTATCATCCGCATATAGTGAGATATGGGAATGTTTGAACGAAAAGAAGTGGACCTAAGTGGCTACCTTGGGGGACACCGGAGGAAGCTAGAAAAGGTTTAGAAAAGGCAGACCTGAAGCGAACACTATAATAGCGATTGTTCAAGTAAGAAGATATCCACTTCACGGAAATGGGACCGAAACCAAGGGAAGACAGTTTGAAGAGTATTAGGCTGTGGGAAATTTTATCGAAAGCTTTACTGAAATCGGTAGAAATAGCGTCGACTTCATTGCCATTCTCTAAGGCCGAGAGGGTAAAGGACACAAATTCAGCAAGATTTGTGGTTGTAGATCTGCATTTGAGGAAACCGTGTTGTCTAGGGGAGATTAAAGACTTGCAGCGAAAACTTAAGATTTCATACAAAATGCTCTCGAAGAGTTTGGGTATATGTGACAGTTTGGCAATGGGACGATAATTGTTGATATCGTTCTTCGGCGCTTTTCTGTGTATAGGGGTTATATATGAGGTTTTCCATAACTGGGGGGATTCGCCCAAACATAGGGATAAAGTGAAGATTTTCGAGAGACGGGAAGAGAGGGTTGAGGAGCATTTTTTTAGGAATATAGCAGGGAGACTGTCAGGTCCAGGAGTGAATTCATCTTTAAGTTGATTTGATTTGTTTTCGATGACACAGGGGTCGACTGTATGAGGAAGAAAAGGTCCAAAGGAGAAATTCGGTAAATAATCGAAGTAAGCGGGATCCGGAATAAAGGAATCGTCGGCAAAAGATTGTTTGAAATAGGTGGCAAAAAAATTGGCGATAATGTTAGGGTCATTTGAGGTTTGATCATTGAAGGAGAGAGAGGTGGGGTACCCATCAGATTTTCTTTTGTAGTTAACAAACTTAAAGAAGGACTTTGGATCGCTTATAAGATTGGCTTGTGTTTCAGCTATATAGCGTTGATAGGGAGAGTTGTGAAGGGTGGTAAAGTGAAGATAGCTACCCATATAGTTAGAGAAGTCTTTAGGGGATTGGGTACGAAGGAATATTGACCACTGTTTATTTCTTTTGTTTCTTAGGGAACGGAGTCTGCGATTATACCATGGCGGGGAGGAGGACAAAGTTATGCGTTGGGAAAATGGGACGTAAAGAGAGATAGAATTAAATATTTTCCTGTAGAATTTGGATATAGCATCATTTAAAGTTAGATTATCAAAATTGAAAAGCGTTTTTTTAAGTAATGGGAGACGCTTGCGAGAATAAGTTATAGCTTGGCATTTGTTGATATTCTTTACTTACTTACTTAGATGGCGTTACAGTTCGGGGTGAACCAATGCCTTAGCCAAAAAGCCTCTCCAGCCGGCACGATCTTTGGCCAGCTGCTCCCAGTGCCGCACGCCCAGTTGGTTGAGGTCGCTTTCCACCTGTGCGCGCCACCTCAGATGCGGTCGTCCTCTGTTGTGTCGTCCCTCGAGGTTGGAGTCACAGACTGTTCGGATCGGAGCGGTGATGTCCATTCGCTCCACATGGCCCAGTCATCTTAGACGTTGGACCCGTAGAAGTTTAACTAGGCCGATGTCGCTGTACAGCCCGTAGAGTTCTTAGTTGACAAACGGGACCAAAGACTGCACGCAGAATTTTCCTTTCGAAATCTCCAAGAGCCTCTTCATCCGCTTTTGATAAAGTCAAAGCCTTAGCGCCATAGAGGAGGACCGGAAAGATTAAGGGTTTGTACCGCGCAACTTTGGTCTTTCGAGAAAGGACGCTACTTCTCAATTGCCTCTTGAACCCAAAGAAGCATCGGTTGGTAAGAGTTATTCTGCGTTTTATCTCAGCGCTGGTGTCGTTGCTGCTTGTCACTATCGACCCAAGATAGACGAGGTCCTTGACTATTTCAAGAATATAGCTGCCGAAGGTGACGTTCTGACCAAGACGCGCGTGTTGTGCGTCTTTCTTTGATAACAGCATTTATTTGGTTTTGTCCCCATTTACCCTTAGGCCCACTTTAGAGCCGCTTCTGCTTCGATGCTGGTGAAAGACTCATTGACGTCTCGCTCTGTCCGTCTAATAACGTCAATTTCATCTGCGTACGCAAGCAATTGTGTAGACTTGAAGTAGATCGTACCTCTTGTATTGGCCGCAGTGTCCCGCACGATCTTTTCAAAAATGATGTTAAAGAAATCACATGACAGTGCGTCAACCTGTCTAAAACCTTTTTTACCATCGAAGGGGTCGGTTAGTTCACCTCCGACCTTATTGGAGCAGCGAGAGTTCCCCATAGTCATCCTGCACAGTTTGACGAGTTCAGCAGATATTTCAAAGGTAGACATAGCGTTGTACAGCTCGTCTCTAATTACGCTATCGTATGCGGCTATGAAGTCGACAAATAGCTGGTGAGTGTCGACTTAGAATTTATTGGTTTTTTCCAGGATCTGCCATAATGTGAAAACTTGGTCGATGGTGGACTTCCCTGGCCTGAATCCGCACTGATAAGGACCTATCAGCTTATTTACAAAAGGCTTGAAGCGTTTACACAAAACGGCAAAGAAGATTTTGTAAGCGATGTTAAGAAGACTTATTCCTCTGAAGTTGGCGCAGTCAAATGGGTCTCCTTTCCTGTGGATCGGGCATACGATGCTGAGTCTCCATTCCTCGGGCATGCTTTCCTCTGACCATATCTTACGGATGAGCTGGTGCATGCTCCCAACCAGGTCATCCCCAGCTGCCTTGAAGAGTTCAGCAGACAGTCCGTCTGCGCCAGCAGCTTTATTCGATTTGAGCTTCGATATGGCAATCTTAACTTCGTCGAGGTCAGGGGGACGGAGTTCTCTGCGGTCTTCGTCGATTAGAAATGAATCATTCTGCCTGACAGCGGTATATTGACTAACATCGCCGTTGTACAGAAGTGGTCTGCCGTGTCTGCAGAAGTGGTTTTTCCATATTCTCATTATCGACTCAGACCACCAGGTACCTTTGTGTATATCGAGGTGCGGGAAGCGCGTACTGGCTAGAAGGAGATTTCGCCCCGTAGCAAGAACAATCAGCCTGTGTCCGTTATCGGATGTGGTGTTGTGTACGCTTTGTTTGCCGATGACTCGTTCAAAGATGCTTTCCTTACCCAGCTTAGCATTGAAGTCTCCTAGTATAATTTTGATGTCATAGCTGAGCTGGGACATTGGGCATACGATCTGTCTAGGAGATCGTAGAACTCATTTTTGGCGGAGTCATCCTTGGGAGTTTTCCGTGGGAGCGTGGACGCAGAACAGGCTGATGTTAAAAAATTTAGCCTTGATGCGGATCCTTATGAGACGTTCGCTCTCATGCCGAAAGCTTAGGATTTTTTGCCTTTGTCCACCTCGAACAACAAAACCGCATCCAAACAATCGTTGTCCTCTCTCCCTATAGCAGTCTCTTACTTACTTACTTAACGGGCGCTACAGTTCGGGGTGAACCTGGGCCTCAACCAACATGCCTCTCCACCTAGCACGATCTCTCGCTAGTCTTTTCCAATGCCACACGCCCAGCTGGTTGAGGTCCCCTTCCACCTGTTCGCGCCACCTCAGGTGCGGCCGTCTTCTATTTCTTCGTCCCTCGGGGACCCTATAGCAGTCACCGTAGTAAATATCGCAGTTTTTCATCTGCTTTATACCCGGTTTATTCTATCGCATTTCCTGGATGGCTGTTATGTCTAGGGCGCCCGCAAGTTGTTCGGATGCACGTGGCCAGTTTAGGGACCTAACATTCCACGTACAGAGCCGAGGTTTGTGGTCCGTTTTATCCGAGGTTTGTGGTTGTTTCGGAGTTTGTGGGTTTTTTACGGTTACGGTTTACTAGGTCGTAGCCCAACCGACTAATCCTGTTTTTTTTTTTTCTTTTGGCCCAGGAGGCTCGCCATTCGCCCTTCCCCGTCTGCAATTTCCATGGGAAATCTCCAGATGGCACCACGAGGAGGTGGAGACGAGACTTACTAGGAGTGCTGTAAGATGTTCGACTGCGGTGGCTCTACTCGCTTTTTAACAGGCCAGCATCCGTCGGATATATGCGACTCCTATGAGGCCTTTGTTAGTACTTTGCCATTTTAAACACTATCATATGCGGCTTTTAGGTCAACAAAAAAATGGTGCCTGGACCTGGAATTCATGGGTCTTCTCCAAGATCTGCCGTAGTGTAAATATTTGGTCGATCGTGGATTTTCCCGACCTGAAACCACGCTAGTAGGAACCTACCCGATTGTCCACGAATGGTTTCAGGCGCTTACACAGTACGGCAGAGAAAATCTTGTACTCAATGTTTAGGAGACTTATCCCTCTGTAATTGGCGCAGTCGTAGGGGTCTCTTTCTTATGGATCGGGCAAACACGATGCTGAGATTCCATTCATCGGGCATGCATTTTTCCGACCGTTTCTTTCAGTTGGTGCATGTTCCTGACCAGCTCATCGCCGGCTGTTTTAAACAGTTCCGCGGGAAGTCGGTCTGCTCCAGAAGCTTTATAAGACTTAAGTTTCGATATCGCTATCTTAACATCGTCTAGGTCGGGTGGACGGGATTCGTCTTCGCCCATTGTGAATGGTTCGTTTTGCCCGACGGCGGCGTTTTGACTATCATCGCCGTTATACAGTCTGCAGAAGTAGTCCTTCCACAATCTCAGCATCGACGGTGACTCCACTATTAGTAGTCCGTGCCCATCTCTGCAGGGTTCTGCTCTGGCTTTATAGCCTTAGTGTCTAATTCTGTATTTAGATGCCGACTGACTTTAATAGAATAAATTGTTTTTAAAATAGTCAAATACTATGGCTGTGTGTTTACGTAGAGCCACACCTAATTGCAAGATTCGTAAAACAGATTGAATAAGTTGATTTGAAACTAGATACAAAGAAAACAATAAAAAAAAAACGTATCTGTGACGCTGATCGGCATACAGGGATTGAAACGTGTTAATACAATTAGATGGGGGAGGCAACTTGACGCGGCAGTGTTTCAAAAAAACAAAAAACGTTCCGACTGTTCATTCACTAGGAGTAACAACATACGGCCGCGATAAAAGATTCAACAGAAGCGGTACGCCAACCTGCTAAGCAGTTGGGAAAATAATGTAAACTTTCCTTAATAAGTTACTAACAGATGTTAACGAATATTTTGAAATAGTTCAAATCGCTTTGGGATACTCTCATTTGCTGGCAGTCAAATCGTCGGGGAATGACTTTTTCGCCAAGTGGTCCTAACCTTTGCTTTGTCATATTAATTCCGCTTTGAGTATTGGACAATGTTCATGCTCGGTTTCCTGGACATGCTCTGTAGTAAAGTTCCCGCATGTAGTTTTTACGACTTCACATCCCCAAATTTTCAAACATATGCTTGGCGTGGAGTACACCCTTTTCCCTAAGGTAAAACTTGCTACAGTGCGTATAGAGATACCAGAGTTGACGGTTTATTGATTAGAGGAAAATTTGATCTAGCAGACTATCAAAACCAATGATAGTCTTTCGGCGCTGCAGTTCATGGCGAACCTGGGCCTTCTTTAAAAAAAAACTCTCCAATTAGCCCGGTCCTTCGCCAGCAGTCTCCAGTGCCGCACGCCTAATTGGTTGAGGATGAGGTTCTCTTCCCCATGCGTGCGCCATCCTAAATTTCGGTTGGATTCAAAGACCTTCCGGCCCGGAGTTGTGATTTCCATGAGCTCTACATGACCTAGCCATCTTAGGCGTTGGATCCGATCCGCAGACGCCGCGCTACGTTCATGTCGCTGCACAGTCCGTACAATTCATTATTAAGTCTTCTTCTCCACTCTCCGTTTATACAAACTGGAGCATACATTGAACGCAGAATTTTTCTCTCAAAACGAACAAGGGCCTCTCAGTCCGTTTTCGGTAAGGTCCATGTCTCTGCGCCATAAAGCAGGACCCGGATGATAAGGGTCTTGTATATGGTCACCCTAGTTTTTCGAGACAGGGCTCTGTTTCCCAGTTGCCTCCCGAGCCCAAAGAAACAGCGTTTGGCAGGAGTTATTCTACGTTTGATTTTGTCACTGATGTCACTGCGGAGCCTAGGTAGAACAAGTCCTCGACTACCTCGAAATTATACCTTCCAGTATGTGCACCCCGTCCAAGACGAAGGTGGTTCGTGTCCTTTTTCGACGACAGCATATGTCTTGCCCTCATTTACCGCCAGTCCCATTTTAACAGCTTTCGACACCTCGCTGACTTCGTCAAATTATGTTAATGCCATCAGCATATGCGAGCAGATGTACGGACTTGAAAAATAAGTTTCCCCTCGTATTGACCAGTGAGTTTTGACGATCCTTTAAGGACGATGTTGAAAAAGTCACACGATAGCGTGTCGCCCTGCCTGAAATCTATTTTATATAAAAGGTATCGGTCAAGTCGCTTCCGACCCTGATGGAGCAGCGAGAGTTCTCCAATGTCATCCTGCACAATCTGACAAGTGTGGTAATGATGCCAAACTTGACATGGCGTTGTATAACTCGTCTCTATGTATGCTATCGAATGCGGCTTTAAAGTCGACAAGCAGATGATGGGGGTCGATCTGGAACTCGTTGGTTTTTTTCCGAGATCTGCCGCAGTGTTAATAATTGATCGATAGTGGACTTCCTGGGCCCGAAACCACACTGATATGAGCCAATAAGTTTATTAACGAACCGTTTCAGGCATTGAAGACTTATACCTCTGTAATTGGCGTAGACTAAGGGGTCTCTGGATCGGGCAAACGATACTAAGATTCCATTCATCGGGCATGCATTTCTCTGATTAGCTGGTGCATACTACCAACCAGGTCACCTACAGCTGCCTTAAAGAGCTCGGCAAGTAGTCCGTCTACTCCAGCAGCTTTGTTGGACTTAAGATTAGAAAAAGAATTCCTAACTTCGTCCAGGTCAGGGGGACGGATTTCTCTGCTATCATCGTTCGTTGTGGAGCGGTCATTCTGCCTGACACCGGGATCTGTTTCGTCGTCGCCATTATGCAGCCCATTTTCGTCCCTGCAAGCCTCGGTTCTACATCCCAGATATGTTTGTTTGATTCGTCGATAAAACCTCCGAACGTCTTTTCTGCGATAGTATCTCTACATATCTATGATCGCGAGCTTCTCATGTTCTCTTTTTTTTTTGTTTTGAAAAGCTTATGCTCCTCCCTCCTCTTCTGCTCATAATGCTCACAAGCTTCTTGATGGGCTTGCTGCTTGGCTGCGTGTGCCCTCCTACACTCGTCGTCAAACCATGGGTTTCTTGTCGGTGACGTTTTGAAACCAAGTGACTCAGAAGCAGCGATCTCTAAGGATTGTTGACAACGGGTCCATGGTGTTGTACGGTCTGAGCAGGTGTTGGAGGATGTTCCCAGAGCTTGTGGGAGACGCGATTGGCATAAGTTCTGGCGATCTCTTGCGATTGTAGAATTGCGATGTTGTATGCCGCTGGCCTTACTCGATTTTGCTGCGCCAGGCATATTCGTAATCGTAACCTGGCTGCGGCAAGATTGTGGTCCGAGTCAATGTTATCTCCTCTGAAAGTCACCAATGATGTTAATATTCTTTGACAGTTTTGTTTCTCTGTACAGTTTTTGAGGGGGTTGTTGAGAGACCTATTTTACCGTGGTAGGCTTAGGGCATGTAGGAGGCTTACACGACTCACCTTTACCACTTTCTGGGTCCATTATTCGACCGCACTGATCTGATTTAGACACTTGAAACCATCCTATGATGACGGCGGGTATGCTTCAAACAACTCGAAGGAGGGCATACCCAAATATGAAATCATTGGCAGGTAGTATGAGACTTTCGGTATGCCTGGGAAATATACGGTGACTGAAGATGAGACCTATGACGAGGCTTAGCTTGACCTCAGCCAATCATTATAAGAACCTTCATCTATTTCAAGTTGATCGTAGTTTAGTCCTGTCTTATAATTTAACGGGTGAATCCCATCTGCCCCAAGGCTTATTCGTGGTATCGTTGTCAGTCTTTTTGGACTGCTTGTCTGAGGGGAGAAGAACGTCCAGGTTCATGAACGTCTACAATGTCTGAACCAAGTGTCCCTGAGGTCAGGACTTTCACATGAATTGGATATTTTACTGCTCAGCCGCCTAGACGGAACGTAATCATATCATTTTTACGTCTATAATCGGATTGACTCCTACATAGAAGTCACTGTAGTGGTAGCGAAGTCCAAAGAATATCTTTTGACGTTCAATTCCTTGCAGATGACCCCGACCACGTATGAAATTATTTTGAATCTGTTTATTTAGAGACATGCCGAAATCTCTTTTGTGGATTCATAAGTAAAGAGTGTTGTGGGCTGATGTAGTCTGTAGACAATCCTGCCTTCGGATTAGCAGGGCGATATACAAATGCATGCAGACGCACAGGTATGAGTTTTCGTAGGTGGAGCAGAGTGCTTACGGCAGACATAAGTGCTCCATATGCACACAGGTGCTGTAGATAACTTTTTCGAGAGCAGTCCACCAAACCATGACTTACTTACTTACTTGACTGGCGGTACAGTCCGCCAGCTGTATCCAGCCCCACATTGGATCCTTACACGTCGTACTAGGCCGACGTCGCTATACAGCCCGTATAGTTCGTCGTTGTACCTTTCCCTTCACTCCCCGTTTAAACAAACGGGGACATAGATTGAAAGCATCATTTTCCTCTCGGAACGACCAAGAGCCTCATCATCCGCTTTTGATAACGTCCAAGCCTCAGCGCCATAGAGGAGGACCGGGATGATTAATGTTTTGTACAGCGCAACTTTGGTCTCTCGAGAGAGGGCTCTGCTTCTCAATTGCCTCTTGAGCCCAAAGCGGTTGTCAAGAGTAATTCTACGATTGATCTCAGCGCTGGGGTAGTGAGCCAAGGGGTAGACGAAGTCGTTGATCACTTCGGATTTGTAGCTGCCAATTGTGACGAGGGCGCCGTAACACAGTGGTTAGCGTGTTGGATTCTGACGCATGATGAACGAGTTCGGGTCCTGATAACACCAACACCATCGAATGTTTATTTCGCGTTGTCTCTCCTCGGCGGGGTACTGTCGAAACCCCCCGTAGTATACTTGTCATGAAAAACTTCTCGACTAACGCCGTTCGGAATCAGCATTAAACTGTAGGTCCCCTTTCACCTGTGTAAAAAATGAATCACACACAAAATGGGTGATGCAGAGAAGTTTGGCTTTAGCCCTTCATGGGGTGTAACGCCTCCAAAGCAAAAGCAAGCAATCGTGACGTTCTGGCCGAGACGTTAGTGTTGACAGCATATATTTCGTTTTACCCTCGTTAAGCGAAAGACCCATTTTAGCCGCTTTTGCTTCAATGCTTTCGAACGTTTCATTGACGTCCCGGGATTTTTGTCCAGTTACGTCAATGTCATTTGCCAACGCAGTTGTGCAAACTTGAAAGAGATCATACCTCTTGTGTTGGCCAGTGAGTCTCGTATGATCTTTTCAAGCACGATGGTGAAGAAATTACATGACAATGCGTTACTGTGTCTAAATCCTTTTATAATATCAAAAATCTCGGCTAATTCGCTACCAACCTTAATAGAGCAGCGAGAGTTCACCATTGTCATTCTGCACAATCTGACGAGCGAGATGGTGCCTTACCAGCTCATCTCCAGCCGCCTTGAAAAGCTCAGCAGCTGCGCCCGCACCTTTATTAGACTTATGTAAATCTTGGTATCGCTATTTTGACTTCGTCTAGGTCGGTTGGACGGAATTCACTTACATTGTCGTCCATTACGAACGAATCGTTTTGCCTGACAGCGGTATCCTGTCTGTCATCGCCGTTATACAGTCTGCAGAAGTGGTCTTTCCAAATCCTCAGCATCGACTGTAACTCTACTACCAGTTCTCCATTTTCATCCCTGCAGGCCGCCGCTCTGGCTTTGTAGCCATGGCATGTTCGTTTTGCCTTATTGTAAAATTTCCGGGCGTCATTCCTGCGGAAATATCTCTCCATCTCCTGGATCCCACGCTTTCCGCTTTCTGCTCATAGATTTCGCGAGCAACTCTCGTCCCTCGTTGCAGCGTGGCTTTATATGCCTCTTGTTTTGCTGCATGGGCTTGTTCGCATTGTTCAACGAACCAGGGGTTTCTAGGTGGTGGCGGTTTGAACCCAGCACATCTGTGGCAGTGTTTCTGACGGCACTCTGGCAATACGCCCATTCGTGCTCTATTGTTTGTGCTGCTGTGGGCGGATTTTGAGAGAGCTTGAAGGAGACGCGATCGGCAAAGATTCTGGCAGTCTCTTGCGATTGTAGCTTTCCGACATCAAAATTACGTTGTCCTACTCGACTGCTAAGCATTCTCGATATCCTCATTCGAACCTTGGCTACAACAAGGTAGTGGTCCGAGTCGATGTTGGCTCCTCGGAATATTCGTACGGAATTCGGAATTCTCTTGCATCTTCGTCCGTTGCGATTGGATCATTCTGCCTGACAGCTGTATTAGATCTTTCATCGCCGTTAAATAGTCTACAGGAGTGTTCTTTCCAATTCTCAGCACCGACTGTTACTCTACCCTACAGGCTTCCGCTCCGGCTTTATAGCCCTAGCATGTTAGTTTAATTTTTCGCAATACTTGCGGACGTTATACCTGCGGTAGCATCTCCCCATCTCCTCGATCTCATGTTTTTCTTTTATCCTTCCTTGTGTGTTCCTCTCGCCATTTCTGATCGTAATGATCAGGAGCGGCTCTCCTCCGTCTATGTAGCATAGTTTGGTAGGTGTTTTGCTTTGCTACATGGGCTTGCCCGCATTGCTCATCAAACCAGGTGTTTCTAGCTGATGGTGGCTTGAAATAAAGCACATCAAAGGCAGTGTCTCTGATGGTACGCTGGCAATGCTCCCACTGTTGTTATGTGGGTTGTTCCGGTGTATTTGAAGTTTGCGAGAGGCTGGGGGAAATTCGATCGGCAAAGGTACTAGCGGTCTCCTGGGATTGTATCTTCCCGACGACATATCCGAGTTTATGTTGGCTCCTCGGAAGGTTCGTACATCGACAATGTTGGAGAAGTGTCTGATGTCGATCACAACTTGATCAATCCAATTGGTGGTAGACTGGTTCCTTTGTGAATATTGAGATTTGGGAATCGTGTGCTAGCCAGAAGGAGTTTATGCCCCACCAGGAAGTCGGCCGTCCATTTTCGAACGTGGTGTCGTTGGCTATATTTTCCCGTGATCGTCCTCTTTGCCCAATTTCGCATTCAAATCTCCTTGAACTATTTTTGTGTCGTAGCTAGGACATTGGCCATAAGTTTTGTATGGAAGATCGTAGAATTCTTCTTTGAGTCGACCGTCCATTTCTTCGGTTGGTGCGTGAGCGCATATCAAGCTTATGTTTCTAAAATTGGCTTGGATGCCGATTGTTTTGAGACGTTCGCTTACATCCCGAAACCATGACACTACGAGTATATAAAAGAATGGATCTGACAGTTGATGTGTACAATTAGTACTTGATCGTAGGTAGATGCCCTATTGTTTTATGGTTTTCTTTACACGCTCTAGTGGAATTTCCAATTCTTATTAGGGTCAGAGTGCATTACATACAGTAGAAACCTGGACGCAGTACTGTGGACTTGCGGTGAACCCTTAGAAGACCGATCTAGTACTGTTTACTAACAAATATAAAATTCCGCCCCTCAACCCACCGAGGATAGGTGGAACCCAATTAATAATCAAAGAGCAGGCCAAATATCTGGGTCTAGTCCACGACAAGAGGCTGAATTGGAAACCCAACATTCTTGACCGCGTCAAGAAAGCAACTGTTGCCCTCTACAGTTGCAAAAAAGTTGGTGGCCAACCAAGCATTATGCACTGGCTCTACAAGGCGGTCATAAGGCCCATCCTCCTGTATGGCGTCGTAGTCTGGTGGACTGCTCTGGACAAAGCAGTCAATCGAAACCTTCTGGGGAAAGTGCAAATATCGGCCAGCTTATACATAAGCGGAGCGATCAGATCAACCATCACGGAGGCCCTAAACATTCTGTTACACCTTCCACCACTGAACCTTTTCAGCAAACAAATTGCTGCCTGCGCGGCCCTGAGGATGAGGAGCATAATAAAATAGCCCACATCATAAAAAGGACACACAACCATTCTAAAACACTTCGAAGTACCCATGGACACAGACTATATCATCCCGCAAAACGTGTTCACTAGGAACTTCGAAGTTGTTTTTCCATCCAGGGAGGAATGGGCTGAAGGGAAAGTCATACCAAAGGACTCGATCTCCCTCTATACCGATGGCTCTAAGATGGAGTCGGGTGTAGGCAGTGGAGTCTTCTCCAAGCAGCTTAACCTCAGCCTATCCTTCAGACTCCCAAATTACTGCAGTGTGTATCAGGCTGAAATAACAGCGATAACGTAGGCCCTTGCATGGCTCAGGATCAATGTAATATCCGCCAAGGATATTACCATTTGCACGGATAGCCAATCTGCGATAAAATCCCTGGCAGCGGTAACCCGAAACTCAAAGACATCTCTTAGCTGTCGCCTATCTTTAGATGAGATGGCTGAGCAGTTCAACATTAAAGTATTGTGGTTTCCCGGGCATAGGGATATTCTAAGAAACTGCGCGGCCGACCAACTCGCAAAGTTAGGGTCTAGCACACTCAGCCTACCTACCCTCGGGTACCTAGAAACCCCAATAAGTACGGTAAGGCATATGATAAAACTCCAAACCACTAAGGCAACCAACCTCCAATGGAATGAGAATAATATCGGCTTTATCACCAAACAACTCTGGCCTAAATTAAACCTAGGACGAACCAGGGACCTAATGGCAACCAAAAGGGCAACCTTAAGTACTCTGGTGGGTGTCATTACAGGTCACTGCATCATTGGGAAACACGCCGCCAGCAGACTGGGAAGACCCTCCAACGACTTTTGTCGCGGCTGCATGGACGAGGAGGAGGAGGAATCAATACATCACCTCCTCTGCTCACTCCCCTCTTTTGCGAATCGCAGGAGGATCTACCTCGGCGCGCCCTTCTGTGATAATTTAAGTGAGCTAGCAGACCATAAAATAGCTCAACTCCATCGCATCATCAGATGCACCGGCTGGTTCTCTGGTAGCGGATCTGGGTAACACGATCCATGTGGTATCACAACGGGCCGACTTCGGCCTACGTGTGGCTTATGCCGACCACAATAACCTAACCTAACCTAGGGTCTATATTAAAACCCATCAGACTGTTTTCGTGAACCTTAATTAAATGTCTTCTAATGCTAGAGAGTCGAGAAGCTTTTTTCATGGCAAGTATACTACGGGGGATTTTGCCAGTACCCCGCCGAGGAGGGACGGCGTGAAATAAACATTCGATGGCGTTGGTGTCATCAGGATCCGAACTCGCTCATTGTGCATCAGAGTCCAACACACTAACCACTGTGCCACGGCGCCCGCCCTGAAAAAGCTTCTCGACTCACGCCGTTCGGCATCGGCATTAAACTGTAGGCCCTTTTCACCTGTGTGAAAAATGAATCACACACAACATGGGTGATTGAGAGAAGCTTGGCTCTGGTCCTTCATGGGCTGTAACGCCATTAAAAGAAGAAAGAATGCTAGGGAGTATCGCAGAAAATCTCGTCTTTCCCCGTAAAGCGCAGTAGATTAGTTTTTCTTAGGATTGAACCTAGATCCACAAAAGGTAGCATACAGAATAAATTTGGAGAGCTTACCCCCTATAAGAGGGTGCCTGACCTATTGGGCAATTGGGCAACTTGCTAGAGATGCCTACAGCAACTTCATCCGCATCACCGGTCATAAAAGTAAAAAAACACCATTCCGGCGGTTAACAAAACATAGTTTTAGGGACGTTGCATTACGTGTCGTTGCGTCTTCGTCCATGGATCGTATAAACATAACCTTTGATTTGACCAACAAATCGAAACAATGTGGATTCCAGTGCGAGGAGTTAGTTATCCGAGCTTTATCTCTAAGATTACTTCATAATAACAAACTGCCCTAGTGAAATAATCAATAGAGCGGAGCACTTTGATATTTAGCCAGCTTTTACGAGACGAAAAATAGGAACAATAGTTAGCACCTTTGGTAGACTTTCCCAAGGGGTAAATTACGAGTAGTTGCTATTATCTACACCTAGCTCATAAGGTCGACATACGTATCTCTACTATCGGATTGGTTTGGTTTGTGTTTACATCAAACATACATTCATACATATGTTCGTGCGTGGAATAGAACAAACTTATCAAAAGGCCATCGCGGACTGTAGGGTCCTCTGTTTTCTCCTTGGATATACATATGGACATAGTACATGAACATGGTCGCATAGTAAAATTGCATTATCTTATCTGGTTACTATAGTGACAATTAAAACCGTGTATCCAGCGCTTCTTCTACGACTGACTGAGTGGGAATAGTCCAACTTTATGCAGAATGTCACGGATGAGAGCCCAGAATGCTATAGCCCTTAGGCGTTGACGCGTTAAAACGTTTTTTTTTTATTTTTGTTTTTTTTTACATGCGAACCAGTATAAGGTTCCTTATATTTTACGCAAACCACGGACAGTGTATTATTAATCACATGAAATTGAATTACAGAATTTAAAATTGATTACATTGCCGTACCGTATGTAAGCTTACGTGGTAATTAAAAATGTGAACGCTGAAAACAGAGTTCGGAGTGCATAGCCGGAAAGCATTTTAATATTGTTCTATGTGAATCAACAAATTAAAAGTAACTAACATAGATATCAGTGTTAAAGTATCCGAATTCAAAATGATTATCGTAAGCGGTGACCAGTCTCAAACATCCGGCAGTGATACGCTGGTTTCAACGCCATCAACAAGTGAATTTCATTCATCGGATCCAAATGTAACTGGTAATATGAATATATCTTTAAAAATGAAATATTAATTTTTCATTCACTTTTGAGTAGTGTGTACTTTTATTCTACAAACTTGTAGTCACTTTCAGTAAAACATGCATCTTAAACCACACTACCGCACTACAAACTAGCAGCGCACTTTATGAAATATATTAAAATTAGTACAACAGCACTGGACAGCAGTATTTACTTATAGCAATAGCACTTACAAAAATATTCGCCTGTACCTAGCCTACCTTCACGACAAGCCCGATTCTGCTGTATTGACGGTAAAACAAAGACCAATGTCATGGTTTCAATCCGGTTGAAGGCCTGCCTACAGACCCGACAGCACTGAGAAAAATTAACAATCGTTTCCATAAGAGCATTAGCATCTCGGCTTATACGGCAAAAGAACACCTCTCTAGTTTCGCCACTTACACCAGCTCTAAGCGCCTTGCCTCTCTCCGAAAAGCTCGCAAGGGTGCCAAAAACTATTATCGTCCCTAACTCTCTCGTCACAACAGCCTCTGAAGTTATTCTCTCCCTATACTATCAAAATGTAAGAGGCCTCCATTAAAAAACCTCAACTTACTTTCTTATCAGGCCAGCGATCCATGGAAGTTCTGAGCCTGAGCTATAGCTGCCTTCCATCCTTGACGGTCCAAGATGTCTTACATCCGCGATTACTTGGTCTTTATACCGGAGGTTCGGTCTTCCTCATCTTCTCGAACCAGAAGGATCGGAGTCGAAGACCCTCTTAGATGGAGCGTTTATGTCCATGCGCCGAGCCAGCGTAGTCGACGGATCTTTGCCTTCCGGACTACATCCACATTTCTGTACAGCTCGTAGAGTTCGCGGTTATGTCTTCTTCTCCATTCAGCTTCCTCACAGACAGGACCAAATATCCGGCGCAGAATCTTCCTTTCGAAAGAACCCAAAATCAGCTCCGCTGTCCTACTTATCGTCCAGCTTTCGGATCCGTACAGCAAGACTGGCAGAATGAGCGTTTTGTAAAGCATAACTTTTGTCTTTCGAGTGAGAAGTTTTGACCCCAGTTGTTTGGACAAGCCACAGCGGTTGCCAAGTGCGATTCTATGCCGGATCCTCACTGTGGTGTCATTTATGAAATTTCCGTTTACCCCGAGGTAGACATACTCCTTAACTACCTCGGAATTGTAGCTGTCAATTGGTATATTTTGTCCCAGGTGGTGAGCGACGGATTTATTTTTGATTGACAGCATGTACTTCGTTTTGTCCTCACTGACCTTAAGACCAACTCGTTTCGCCTATTCTTCAATCGCCGTGAATGCTTCCACAATGCCACGGCGAGAACACGCGATGATGTCGATATCATCCGCGTATCCTAGCAGCTGGATGGACTTGTAGAAGACAGTGCCTCTGCTGTTGACACCTGCCCGTCGCACTATCTGCTCCAGCACCAGGTTGAAGAAGTCACATGACAGCGCATCTCCTTGCCGAAATCCGGTGCATGTTTCAAACGGTTCCGTAGTCCTAGAACCGAGTTGCACGGTGCATCGCGTATTTTTCAGCGTGGCGCGACACAACTGGATCAGTTTTCCCGGGACACCTAATTCGGCCATCGCACCTAACAGTCCTTCACGATGAATGCTGTCGTATACAGCTTTGAAATCGAGGAAAGGATAGTGTGTATCGATTCGAAACTCGTTGGTCTTTTCCAGGATTTACCGAAGTGTCAAAATTTTGTCTATAGTTGATTGGCCGGGTCGGAAGCCGCACTGGTAGCTGCCGATTAGTGCGGTGCAAAATGGCTTTAGACATTCACACAATACGCTGGACGGGATCTTGTATGCGACATTGAGCAGGGATATACCTCTCTAGTTCTTGCAAGAGGTAGGATCGCCTTTTTTGTGGATGGGGCAAATAGAGCTGGTATTCCAGTCGTCGGGCATGCTTTCATCTCCCCAAATTCTGCAGACGATCTGGTGCATGCTCCCTACCAGAACATCGCCGCCAGTCTTGAAGAGCTCTGATGGCAAGCCATCTGAGCCTGTGGTCTGGTTATTCTGCATCTTATGAATAGCTGTGCCGACTTCTTCGATGCTGGGTGGGATGACTACTTCAGCGGCTGTGGTTGGGGTTTCCTCGGTTCCTACCACTCTCTCTTGGTCATGCTCGTTAAGCAGTAGGTGGAAATGCTGCTTAAATGCATCCACTATTCCCTGCGGGTCGGTGACAAGATTACCCTCGCAGTTTCGAAGAGCCGGGGTGCCCTTTTTGAAGCCTGCTGCAAAGTCTTCAGCTTTCTTGTAAAAGGCTCGAGTTTTGTGCTTATCCCTAGACTCCTCGATATCCTTGAGCTGGGAGGCTGCAAAGATTATTTTCATTTGTCGCACTAGTTTTTTTCCTCCCTTCTTCCCCTGCAGCGCCTTTTGATACGCCTCGTCTGTTGCTGCCTTTTTCTGCTCACACTCGCCATCATACCACGGGTTTCTTGTTGGAGGTGGTCGGTATCCTAAGGTGGTTTCGGCTACTTCCTGAATGGCTGAGCGGTAATGTTCGACGTAGGCATATCATACTCTGGTAACCTCCGGTGTGCTCAGGCGCCCAATGTCGAACTTCCTCCTGGTAGGCTGGTGCAGCTTTCTGACATTGCATCAACCAGCACATGGTCGATTTGGTTGGCGGTTCGACCGCCCGGAGATCGCCAGGTTGGTGTGTGGATTTGCTTACGAGGAAATTTTGTGCTACTTATCACGGCGTTACGAGCTGTCGCAAAGTCCGCGAGTCGGAAGCCGTTATCTGTTTTTGTATCGTGGAGGCTGTGCTTTTCGATCACTCCGCCAAGGGTCTTCTCCTTACCGATTTTGGCGTTGAAGTCCCCGAGCACGATTCTTACATCGTACTCCGGACAAGCTACGTAGGCGTTGTCCAGGAGGTCATAGAAGTCCTCCTGGATAGCGTCTTCAGCCTCGTCGGTAGGGTCGTGTGCACATATAAGGCTGATGTTATAAAATCTGCCTCTGATGCGGATCACAGCCAGGCGATCACTTATAGGCTTAAAGTCGATGACCTCCGATCTTAACCGCTTTCCCACGACAAATCCGCATCCCAGTAAGTGCAGTCTTTTGTGACAGCTGAAATAAATGTCGCAATTTTTCTTCCTCATCATACCGTTTCCTATCCAGCGTATTTCCGGGACCGCAGTAATATCCGCCTTGTACTGCGTGAGGATCCCTTCAAGTTTATGAGCAGCTCCGGGAGTGTACAGGATTCTGACATTCCAGGAGCATAGTCGCAAATCGTGTTCCTTTTTCATAAGTTGTCGTCGTCGAGTATCCGTCCGTGTATCCGAGGCATCTTGCTCATTCATAACTTTTGTATTTTTTACGTGGGCGGATTGCCCGCCGCTCAACCGCCATTCTGGTCGGGGTTTGCTCGCTGCATACGTTTGTTCACCTCCCAACGGTTGTTGAAGAGACTATCCGGAGGGCGCCGCGAGGAGGCCGTATGTCAACTTGACCTGGGCATTTAAACAGGGATCGTTGCTGGCATCTCGAAAGGTTGAGAGCGATCAACAACTTTACCCTGTATGTCCGAGCCCATGCCCAGTGATCCCCTGCCAAATGTCAAAGGGGTTAGGTGGTACACGGATGTCTCCAAGATGGCTTTCGATGTTGGCGCCGGCCCTGGGAATGAGTCCCAGCATCTTCCAAGCAGAGCTGCATGCCATCCTAACATGCGTCAATCTAAATCTCGAGACTGGCATTAGATGAGTAACCATCAACATACTCTCTGATAGCCAAGCAGCGCTTAAGGCGCTGGGTTCGTACAGCACGAACTCAAAAACCGTCAAGGAATGCCATGACGCCCTACAGGACCTCGCCAAAAGAAACAATGTTAAACTTTGGTGGGGCCAGGACATAAAGGTACTTATTCTTTGGTGGCGTTACAGCCCATGAAGGACCAGAGCCAAGCTTCTCTCAATCACCCATGTTGTGTGCGATTCATTTTTCACACAGGTGGAAGGGACCTACAGTTTAATGCCGATTCGAACGACGTGAGTCGAGAAACTTTTTCATGGCAAGTTTACTACTACTGGCAAGTTTTGCCAGTACCCCGCCGAGACATAAAGGTACTAAGGGTAATGAAATTGCCGACCAATTTGCCAGGAAAGGTCCCAACGATAAACATATAGGCCTGGAATCATTCTGCCCCATTCCCGGGTCTAAGATAAATTTCTTCTTAGGCAAGTGGGTAAAATTACAACACATGTCCTTTTGGAACAGCGTTCGGGGACTCCGTCAATCTTAGCGACTTATACGACCCCTGAACAAGCACTCTAGGGACATATTCAAACTCAATAGGGTGGATATCAGAAGACTAGTCAGCTATCTAACAGGACACTGCGGTCTGAGATATCATTTAAAAAAAATTAGCCTCTCGTCTGGAACTGAGTGTCGGCTCTATCTCGAGGACGAAGAGACGGCGGAACACATACTGTGCGAGTGTGCTGCTCTCTGCCATCTTAGGAAGCGTATCCTTCTCAGTGAAGTTATGACTCCTGAGGGGATTACCGTGGCTCCTACGAGAAGGCTCCTCGGCTAATCGGCTAGCAGGCACAATAGATCTGCAAAGGTCGCAGTGTCGTATTGCTAATGGTAGCACTAGCCCCATATATATATATAAAAAAAAAAGTAACAGCATATGGCGACTTTCATGTTCCTTGTATTGCAAATCAATGATGGTCGATCTAAGTGATTATCTGCAACTGTTCCCTACCACATGCAGCCTCTGATATCCTCTAAAGTTTTGGTGGTATCTTCGCATAATAGCAATCTTACTTCCAGCGACAAGCGGTTTCTGCTTGTGATTGAAAACATCTGGCAATGACTGTGTCCTTGCGGTCAATGAATTTTCCGGTTCAAGATTTCTATTTCTATGTTTTCGATCCACTGTATCCACAAGTACATACATATATACATAGTACGTGTACTTCAACTTAAAGCCTTAAGTAAACTATTTGATTTTTAGGCACGGAAAAATAACACGTAATTTAAGTACACACACTGTACTGACTACCTTAAGCACATAAGTATCTCAGCATCCCTAAATTACTTACTTATTACGTAAATATGTCTCATACGGGGTGAGAATAAAAAGATATAGAAACGAACTACCACTGCGGGCAAATTGATAGCACAGAGCATACGTACCCTCACACACCCATCCAAGCACTATCCTCCAGCACTTTATCGACTTTTGGCTTTCGAATGGTTGTAGTACGATAAACAATCCAAAATTAACGTCACCCAAAGAAGATACTATGAAATGTGCGATATATAGTATGGAAGCATGAGCACGCCCAGAACGTTGCCATGAAAGCCATTCGTTTCTCGCTTGAGCCCATTTAAGGGAAATTGCACTCAATTTTTAGGCGCGGCAAGGGTTGTTCCGGGTCTGGCTGCAAAACCATGGTACCGACTTTCAGATCTATCAATTGGTTTTGCCTTCGTGCTTTACTTGTTTATATACAAAGTAATTCAATTGCTTGGTTACCATAATTTGATGAAGAATTTTTCTCTTTTTTTTTTCCATTTGCTTCTCTGCTGAAAGTCGATGGTTCATTCGGATCGACACCAGTACCTACTATTAACAGAAATGCTTTTCCATGTACCATACACTTTTTTCCTTATAGTATTGCCCATATAGACAGGAAGATACTTTAGTAATGAACATTGTTTTGCAGGCACTGGTACATCAAGTTCATCGGGCAGACTGGGGCATCGAAAGTCATCCCTGGCACTAACACCGGAAGATGAGTCGATGGATACAAACAACCAAGTAACTACTTACTAAGATACATTTTATGATCTGCATATTACCTACTTCAGTATATCTGGATGAGTTATGAATAAATAAAGGAATAGGGAATCGCCCAGTGTGCCATCCATCTATTATTATCCGCACATTTGTGAAAAACTTACATCTTATGCAATTTTAATATGCTACCACCTAGATATTTGAAAGTAGGACAGGAACAGAAGGAGTCGAATGAGTGGGTTTCCGAATTTAAACCACTTTGGGCGATTGAACATTTTTTTGTAAATGGATGCTGATTGGAAGTACGAGTAGCATGAAGTGTTCAATCGAAAAATTGGGAGTCTTCTTTCTTTTGTGTTTCGTAGATACTTCTAAGGGGACAACACACTCTATTTAATTGCCAGTTCAGAAAACAAACGGACAGGCATTCGAATGGTCTTCCTCTGTGGGTTTAATGGAACACGTTCCGCGCAGATAGCACCTATAATACAAATACGAAATTTGGAATAAATCTATATTTAGAAAGGGCACTTTCCAAGAGGACGAACGGCGAGCATCCTGCGCCACAAACCAGGATTACTATCGGTTGGGCTATGGTCTAGCAACCCGTAACCGGAAAACCCCACAACTACGCAGAATCAGCCATAAGCTTCGGATAAAACGGACCGGATTAATATCGACGAACCTTGCAAAAAACGTAAAATGGACAATGATCTTTGGCTCGGCACGTGGAATGTTAGGTCCCTAAAGAGGCCACGTGCAGCCGAAAAACTTGCGGACGCCCTAGGTATGACACCGGGTATGAAGCGAATGACAAACTGCGACATTTACTACGGCAACTGCTATAGGGAGAGAGGAAAACGATTGTTCGGATGCGAATTTGTTGTAAGGCAAAAGGTCCTAGCTTTCGGCATGTGAGCGAACGCCTCATAACGATCCGTATCAAGGCTAAATTTTCTAACATCATCCTGACCTACGTCCACGCCCCCACGGAGGACAAGGACGACCCAAGACTGAACTTATGCCCCATGTCCCAGCTATGACATCAAAATTGTACTAGGAGACTTCAATGCTGAGCTGGGTAAGGAAAGCTTCTTTGAACGAATCATCGGCAAACATAGCCTACACGACACCACATCCGATAACGGACACAGGCTGATTGATTGTGCTACGGGGCGAATTCTTCTTCTAGCCGACATAAACACAAAGGCACCTGGCTATCGCCAGATCAGTCAGTCGCGATCAACGTCAGACACTCCTCCACTATTCTTAATGTTCGAACTTTCCGAGGAGCCAACATCGACTCGGATCACTCTCCTGTAGTAGCCATAATACTTACTTAGGTGGCGCTACAGTCCGTGGTGAACTTGGGTCTCAACAAACAAGCGTCTCCAACTGGCACGGTCTTTGGCCAGCTGTTTCCAGCGCCGCAAGCCCAGTTGGTTAAGGTCCCCTTCCATCTGCGTGCGCCACCGTTGAATCCGGGGTGGATTCGAAGACTCTTCGGGTCGGAGCTGTATTTTCCATGCGCTCCACATGGCCTAGCCACCTTAGACGCTGTATCCGTAGACGTCGTACCAGGCCCGTACATATTCTCCTTCATACACCGTTTGAACAAACGGGACTGTATATAGTCCGCAGAATTTTCCTCTCGAAACGACCAAGGGCATCTTCATCCACTTTTGTTAAGGTCCAAGGAGGACTGGGATGATTAAGGTCTTATATAGTGTCACCTTGGTTTTCGGAGAGAGGGCTCTATTTCTCAGTTGCCTTTTGAGCCCAAAGAAACAGCGGTTGGCAAGAGTAATTCTGCGCTTGATTTCGAAACTAGTGTCGTTGTTCCAAGTCACTGCGGAGCCGAGGTATATGAACTTATATCTGCCAATATGCACGTTCCGTCCAAGACATCGGCGGTAAATGTCCTTTTTCGATGACAGCAGATATTTGGTCTTGCCCTCATTAACTGCCAAACCAATTTTTGCCGCCTCCATCTCAAAACTCGCAAACGCCTCATTGACATCTCGCTGTGATCTCCCTATTAAGTCAATGTCGTCGGCGTATGCAAGATTGTGCCTCTTTTTGCACAATCATTTCCAATATGATGTTGAAGAAATCACACGACAGCGCATCGCCCTGTCTAAATCCCTTTTTGACTTCGAAGCTATCGGTCAGTTCTGCACCGATTCGGAAGGAGCACCGAGCGTTTTCCGGGGTCATCCTACATAGTCTGACGAGCTTAGCAGGGATGTCAGAAGTAAACATGGCGTTATATAGCTCGTCTCTAACTACGCTGTCATATGCGGCCTTGAAGTCGACGAATAGATGGTGAGTGTCGACTTAAAATTCATTGGTTTTCTCCAGGATCTGCCGTAGTGTGAAGGTTTGATCGATGGTGGACTTCCCTGGCCTGAAGCCACTCTGATAAGGACCTATCAGCTTATTTACGAATGGCTTCAGGCGTTCACACAAAACAGCAGCGAAGATGACATTAAGGAAACTTATTCCTCTATAGTTTCCCATAGCTTCCCTATGGGAAAATTAAATCACACACAACATGGGTGATTGAGAGAAGCTCGGCTCTGGTCCTTCATGGACTGTAACGCCAACATACATACATTCCTCTATAGCTGGCGCAGTCCAGGGGGCCTCCTTTTTTGTGGATCGGGCAAACAATGCTGAGACTCCATTCCTCGGGCATTCTTTCCTCTGACGATATCTTACAGATGAGCCGGTGCATGCTCCTAACCAGCTCACCCCCAGCCGCTTTGAAGAGCTCAGCACACAGTCCATCTGCGCCAGCAGATTTATTCGACTTGAGTTTCGACATGGCACTCTCAACTTCGTCGAGGTCAGGGAGACGGAATTCTCTGCGATCTTCGTCATTAAGAAGTGGATCATTCTGCCTGACGGCGGTGTGCCGGCTGTCATCGCCGTCATACAGTCTGCAGAAGTGGTTTTTCCAAATTCTCAGCATCGACTGCGATTTAACTACTAGGTATCCGTTCTCATCCTTACAGGCCTCCGTTCGGGCTTTATAGCCTTGAGACAATCGTTTTATCCGCTGATAAAATCTTCGAACATCGTGCCTGCAATAGCACCTCTCCAAGTTTTCAATCGGCTGCTTCTCGTGCTCTTACTTTTTTCTCTTGAGAAGCTTTTGTTCCTCCCTTCTTTTAAGCCTCCTGCTTTTCCGCATGAATCCTTCTACACTCGTCATCGAACCAGGTGTTTCGTCGTGGTGGAGCTTTAAGGCCCAGCACTTACGTTGCTGTGCTCTTCAGGGCTTGTTTGCACAGGCTCCATTTTTGCTCTACTGACTGAGTGGAGGATTGAGGTGTATATGAGATGTCATAGATTGATGTTCTTTACTCCGCGGTGTTCGTGTTATGCGTTGACGTATCTTGGCTACTAGAAGACAGTGGTCTGAATCGATGTTCACTCCTCGGAAAGTGCGAACATCAAGAATAGTGGAGGAGTGTCTAACGTCAATCGCGATGTGGTCAATCTGGTTGGTGACTGATTGATCTGGCGACCGCCAGGTACCTTTGTGTATATCGAGGTGGGAAAATCGTGTGCTGGCTACAAGAAGATTTCGCCCCGTGGCAAGGTCGATCAGCCTGTGTCCGTTATCGGATGTGGTGTCATGTAGGCTGTGTTTGCCGATGACCCGCTCAAAGATGCGTTCTTTACCCAGCTTAGCGTTAAAATCTCCTAGTATGATTTTGGTATCATAGCTGGGGCATTTGGTATATGTTCTGTCTAGGAGATCAAAGAAATCGGCTTTGATGGGGTCATCCTTGGCTTCAGTGGGGGCATGGACGCATATGAGGCTGATGTTACAGAAATTTGCCTTGATACGGATTGTTATGAGGCGTTCGCTCACATGCCGAAAGCTTAGGACTTTTTGCCTTAGTCCACCTCGAACAACAAATCCGCATCCAAACAATCGTTGCCCTCTCTCCCTATAGCAGTCGCCGTAGTAATTATCGCAGTTTTTCATCCGCTTTATGCCCGGTCCATTCCATCGCATTTCCTGGATGGCGGTGATGTCCGCTTTATAGCGGTCTAGGGCATCCGCAAGTTGTTCGGCCGCACGTGGTCTGTTTAGGGACTTAGTATTCCACGTACAGAACCGAAGGTCCTTGTTTGTTTTATGTTTTCTTAACAGGTCGTCAACATAGATCCGTTCCGTTTGATTATCCGGGGCTGTTTTTTTATCTCCGAGCAATCAGTGGTTTTACGGTTATGGTTTGCTAGACCATAGCCCAACCGACACTAATCCTGTTCGATGGCGCAGGATACTCGCCATTCGGCCTCTTCCGTCACTAATTTCCCTTGTAAGGAAATTTCCAGATGGCACCACGAGGAGGAGGTGGAAGTAGGACATTACTAGCAAAGCTGCAAGATGTTCGGCTGCAGAGGCTCTTACTCGCTTTTGTCGGGTCAGCATCAGTCGGCAGATGCTACCCCTACGAGGCCTTTGCTAGTCCTTTACCATCAAGAGTAGTGAATAAGAAAGCTTAAAGGCAATAGAATTGATAGGAAGAACAGAAATGCGAGTATATGTATATCTTTTATCATCAAGGCGGATACAGACTTCAACAACTATTAAGATTAGATTATTTTTCTTTTCATCCTGGTTCCAGGAATTTTCAATCTTCATTATACGCATGTAGTGTCTGTGATGTTAACCTATAGTATATTAGTACTTCTGTGACTTCCACGATGTCCATGCACTCGAACGAGATCAGATGATACCGCGAGTGTGCCCCATTGATAGATGTAAATATCAACATACATGGGCTGTAACGCCACCAAAGAACAAGATACAAACGTACGCACTCGTACCAGTACTCTTATATGCATCGAACTACTGTGGGCATTAGGCCTTCATCGACAGACTACTCATCACACTTTCACTCATACTGTCTACACTTTCCAGTTGATTAGCTGTCGATATGATATGATATGATATGAACTGTAATCATCCGATCAGCAGTCAACGATGCTGGTCACTCTATTAAATAAAACCGGTGAGCCGTCAAAAAGGCGCTCGCATGTGTTGTACCTAATGGTGCACAAGCAAAATGTGAAGTATCTTGAGGTCTTAAGTTCATACATTACTTTGAGAATGACGTATGACATGTTTGGGGATGGCGTTGAGTACTGCTTCCACATTGTGCATGGCCATTAGAATTGGAACTTTCCATTTGAAGGGCAAACACTTACTTGTCTAACGTAAAATTAAGTCGATTGTTACCCTAATTTATAATGACTTAATTGCCGCACTTTTACAAAAGTTCGAAGCCATCCATAAAATAAGGAAAGTTTTCTAAATTTTATAACTAGAATTTCAATGCGAATTGTGTCAACTATCAAACCTATCTAGCGCTGCAGAGGACAACCAGGGCAGCACAAGAAGAGTACCGAGCCAGAAGAAGGGAGAAGGAAAAACTACTGCGACAAAAGAAAAGAATCTTCGCCGCCTCCCAGCTCAAGGATATCGAGGAGTTTAGGGATAAGCATAAGACACGAGCCTTCAAAAAGGGCACCCAGGCTCTTCGAAACTGCGAGGGTAATCTTGTCACCGACCCGCAGGGAATAGTGGATGTATTTAAGCAGCACTTTACGAGCTTAACGAGCATGAACAAGAGAAGGTGGTAGGGACCGAGGAAATCCCAACTCCAGCCGCTGAAGTAGTCCTCCCACCCAGCATCGGAGAAGTTGGCACAGCTATTCAGAAGCCGAAGAACAACAAGGCCGCGGGCTCAGATGGCTTGCCATCAGAGCTCTTCAAGGCTGTGTGCCGTATAAGTTAAGATTTTTGTAACTAACGACCTGAGACTTGCCAAAGCCAATGTCTCTGTGAGTGACTCCTTGCCGGTACACTAGTCGACCTTTGTCAAACTCTGTTACTGTATGTTCCCCGTTTTCCGAAGAAAAATGAGAAGGAGCTTTAGTGAAGTAGAGCTAAGAGATTCGGCACACAGCACGCCGGCTCCAAGGGTGCAATAATGTGCGGGAGCAAAGGCGGGGCAGTTACAGGTGGGCGTCTAACTTATGCCAAGCACGCAGAGATGCTTAGCAAAAGTGTAATGGCCCGTAAAGTCTTCCGCAGTCGATTTTCCTTAGAGGCAGGAGGAATGCTGCGGATTTCTTGCAGACATCAGGGCATACGCTGATTATCCTTCAACCTGGATTTAACCTCCATCTAAAGTTGTGTGTATTAAACACCCAATCGTTAATGTAGGAAATTACCATGGACCCAGTTAGACCTAGAGCCAGTTAAGGTCCTGAGAAACTCTCCTCTGAACCCATTCGGGGGGGTTCAGGAAAGCTCTCATTTCCTGGGATCCCAGACTGACCTGGAACCAATACAGACCTTAGTGAAATAAGTTTACCGACTCTGTCCAAAAAGGTCTTGAGTTCTTGCACTAATTTGGAGCTACTTGAAGGGTTGCACACAGCTTTGAGTACAGCTTTTCTATCACTTTGCAACATAGTACATGGCACTATGATTGGAAGACAGACGCATATTTTCCTAACGAGAAGTGCAGTCGGATGTTTTCGCACTCAAAGAAGACCCTAGTATCGGAACCCCGCCAGACCTGGAGTAATCCGTGAAATTGCGATAACTATCCTTTCCAGGTTCAGTATCCAGCCAGAACCAATTCTGACGCCATGGAAACTCGACCGTGAAATTGCAGCACACCGTTACTCTTCTGTGAGTTGAACCAGAAGACATTTCTCTTCAGACGAGACATGGCTTTCAGAGCACACCCTCGGATAAATATATCAAGACGTGGAAGGTTCACGCCCGGCGTGCTGGGACGTACAGCTGAGACAAACCGTTCTTTGGAGTTTGGTGAAAGAGACTACGTCGTGTTAGCGTGTTAGTCTGTTCCACCACACAACCGATGCTTATGCGATTATAGGTCTTATCATTGCCATGTAAATCCAGAGGACCTTTGCCGGCGATAAACCCTATGTTTTGCCAAAAGTTCCTTTGCACTGCCAAAAAGCCGACAGCGCTTTGGTCGTTTTAGACCCAGCATGCTTTGACCAAAGAAGCTTGCTATCTGAGATGACTCCTAGATACTTAGCTTCCTTGGACTCCGCGATGGATGTGCCCTTTAATACCAGTTGAGTCATCTCATTATTTTTCTTCCTTCTCCTGAAGAGAACGACACCGGTCTTAAGAGGATTAGCCGACAGCCCATTTCTGGTAGACCAATCATCGATCACGTTTAGCGCCGCCTGTGCTTTGAGACAGACAGTCGCTAAGCGTAAGCCGACAGAACGAACGGCGACATCATCCGAATAGGCCTGGGTATAGATTCCAGAGGAATTGAGGGCATCAAGCAGAGAGTCGAACACCATGAGCGTAGCCTACTCTCTTCAGTGTTAGTCTCAGTTCCTTTCAACAAGGTTCGAAATGCGGACATTTTTTTCGCAGTTTAGCATCTTAAGTCTGCAAACGAGATACGTTTTAATGTTTCGTCTCTGTATCCCAAATCCGCGAAAATTTTAACCCGTCATAGTGGACATTAGATACAAACGTAATTTGCTCAAACTTGCTAGAACGCTAAGACACGAAGGTTTCTAGCATCTCTCATGGCCGGAGAGCCGTCAAAGCCAATTTTGCCGATACTACTTCTAGCTGAATTGTAAGCAGGGCAGGATGGTGTGCGCCCTTCAATGGGAGCTTAGCCCAAGCGGTCACGTGGAAAAAAGTTTGCATATCCTCACCACATTGACAGTTGTCTGTGATTTTCGGCTCAATACAGCCATCGACCCATCCGTGCTGTGTGGTACCAAACTGGTTAAGTCGGACCAGGACATGCGAATGATTGTGTCAAGGAAGTCACCACTACTGGTATTATTGCAGGGAAGTTGTATGTCCGAAATGAGGACCTCAGCTGAAAATGGCCCCACATGTCAGTTGTATCACAGCCTGGCGACATCTTAGGACAGTTCCAGAACGCTTCGACAATAAGATTTACTCCAACAGCGGAGTTGCTGCCCGGCTCTGAGTCTGTATAAATGGCTCGGCCAACGTGAGAGTCACTCACCAGTGACCCTTAAAACCATTCTCCCTATTCTCGGTTCACTGATGTGTCAAAAACTTGGCGTTTGCTTAGGAAGTTCCTGGTATGACTCAAGATTGCACAAAGACATAGTCAATTCGCCATCAAATCCACAGCGTCGGGTATAACAATTCAAAACAGCAATCCATTATCGCTTAACTCTTAACGTAACGAATGAGCGTACCGGGACACAGGGATATCCCAGGAAACTCTGCGCTTGAGGACATCGCTAACACCAGTCAAACTACTAGGCAAGTGCGACTCAATAAGCTTAAGAGCTTAAAAGACCTTACAAGTGGCTTCAGTGTGAACTCACAAGGAGCTTAGGATAGATTCACAGACGGTAGATCATATTCGTGTCACAACATAATGAACTTTACGTGGCCTAAGTAACGCACGAATTCAGCCAATTTAACCTAATCGTACCCATGTAAATCTTATCGGGCGCTACGATTCGGGGTGGACCTGAGCCTCAACCAACATGCCCCTCCAACTAGCACGATCTTATGCTAGCCTTTTCCATTGCCGCACACCCAGTTGGCTGAGGTCCCATGTTTCTTCCATCTTAGCAGTTAAATCCGTAGACGCCTGACTAGACTCATGTCGCTGTACAGCCCATAAAACTCGTGGCTGAATCTTTTCCTCCATCCCCCGTCTGCATTTATAGGACCGAAAACCGCACGGAAAATCTTTCTCTCGAACCGACCAAGGACCTCTTCATCCGCTCGGACATGCTTTCCTCTGACCATATCTTACAGATGAGGTAATGCATGCTCCTAACCAGGTCATCTCCAGTAGCTTTAAAGAGCTCAACAGACAGTTTATTCGACTTAAGTTTTGATATGGCGATCTTAGGTCAGGGGGACGGAATTCTTTGCGATCTTCAAAGTTAAGGAATGGATAATTCTGCCTGACAGCGGTATATTGACTAGCATCGACTGCGAATTTACTATTAAGTGTCTGTTCTCATCCCTACAGGCTTCCGTTCTGGTGGTGGTCAAGGCTCCACCACGAAGAAACAGTTGCCACAGCCAAAACTTCAGATGCAGAGCTTTTCAGGGCTTGTTTGCAATGACGCCACTGCTGTTCTGTTGACGGAGTTGAGATGTTGTGGAGAGCTTAGGGGAGACGCGATCGGTAAAAACACGTGCGGTTTCTGGCGATAGTAGCTTTCCGACGTAATAACTTTGTATTCTTACTCTACTCCGCTGCGTCCGTGATTACCGTAGGCGCATCTTGGCTGCTACAAGATAGTGGCCCGAGTCGATGTTAGCTCCTCGGAAAGTTCGAACATTAAGAATAGTGGAGGAGTGTCTGACGTCGATCGTGATTGATTAATCTGGCGAAGACCAGAACACCAGCGGTCTATGGCATCCGCAAGTTGTTCGGCTGCACGTGGCCTCTTTAGGGACCTAACATTCCACGTACAGAGCCGAAGATCATTGTCCTTTTTTCGTTATTTACAAGGGTCGTCAACATGAATCCGGTCCGTTTTATCCGAGGTTTGTGGTTGTTTCGGAGTTTGTGTTTTTTTGCGGTTACGGCTTACTAGGCCGTAGCCCAACCGACTTATCCTGTTTTTTTTTTTTTGTTTGGCACAGGAAGCTCGCCATTCGCCCTTCCCCTTCTGTAATCTCCAGATGGCAACACGAAGAGGTAGGGATGGGACTTACGAACAGTGCCGCAAAATGTTCGTCTACGGTGGCTCTTCTCGCTTTTTAGCAGGCCAGTATCCGTCGGATAGATGCTACTCCTACGGGGCCTTTGTTTGTCCTTTGCCATCCATTTACTTATTTATTTAGGCTTATTACAACTCTGCTGAAACTAAACTTAAAAAATGTGGTCTAGGTGCGGCCCGCGAGGCCCACACAACTAACTTCTCAGTGGGAAAAATCAAAACACCCACTTGGTTCCATAATATTTAATTTGTAACCCCCGACGCAAAAAGAGGGGGTTGTAAGTCTGAAGTGTCCGTGTGTCTGTCTGTGGCATCGTAGCTCCTGAACGAATGGGCCAATGTGAGCCTTTTTTTTTTTTCTAAGCTAACATGACCGAAACGGTTCTTAGCTAAAATTTGTGAAGATCTGTTCAGGTGTTTCAGGTTCATTAGCTCTTTTTGTTAGCCGCGGTAGGATTCTTAGGCGAATAATTGGTACTGTATCGGTTCCCGCCCGATCACCTCAATCAACCAACATCGGGCGCGGTCAGTAGATGGGCCTATCAGTTCTAAGTTGCGTAATTACGCGTGAAATGAACCCGGTCCCATGTCAATATCGTCTGTGGTTCTCGAGATAATCGACGCGAAAATTCCGCACGCACATACGCACACACATACATCTATATAAAAACCTTTGATTTGGATTCTGGTAACCTTGAAACGTGGAGATATGTCAAACCTATTACAATAACTTCCTACTGGGAAGTTAATAGAACAATAACTGTTTACTAATGGGGCTAGGGGTGGCAAGAACGATGTTAGCTCTCAGAGTTCGTGTAGCATGGCTAGTGTTGACCAATCTTATGTGTGAATGCATGCATACGTTATGCCTTACTATTCCCTCCATCTGGTGTCGGCTTCATCGTGAGAAATAAGGTGTAACAATTGAATTTTCAAATACCAGGTTTGTAAAAATAGTTACCGATCGAGTACAATACATGAGTACTCGTATATTCCCATCAGATGCCAGGAATTATTCATGAAGTGCTTATCCTTGATATGCCTAGGTACCATAGCAAGCTTATTCTCTCTGTCATGCGAAGAAATACAAATGATTAAAGCCGACTTCTTCTCAAATCTCTTGTAGCAAAAATCAATCATCCCGTAAATAATTCATGAACTAATTGTCTTTCGGCTTCCTTAATACAACATCAACAATAGCCACTTTTCCCGAAGGTCCTTTTCCTAGAACTTTAAACCACAATTCGAGGAAGCGTTTTCACCACGGAATAAATGTATAGATACGGACAAATCCTGCATGCTGTGGAAATGCCGTTGTAGTCTGTTCTTGTTAAGTACATCCGAGTGGAGTGGATGGGGGCCGGCCCAGTAGGAAATCGGAATTATGCGTACTATGGCAAAAGTGTTGGCAAAGGACGAGTACACGCTTAATGGGCATTTTTAGCTTTTTTTTTTCTTTCATTTCAATTGAATCCGACATCCAACATATGAGTTTACATTTGCGAGTGAATATGTTCGAAAGTACGTAGTCGTACGTCATATGATAAATTCTCATGGCTCTTCCTTTCATGGTTGCCCTGGAGCGTTGTGTTACCAAAGGAGGATTCTGTTTCATGCGTTTGATTATAGCATACTGCTTTGGGGCTCATATTCAGTGGTTAAAATTGATAACTTTATCATGGTTGGGGCTGTGTGCCTGTAGTCAAGTTGAAAGGGATTTGGTTACGGATTGACAGTAATTGAAATGGCTGTTAGGACTGTAAATTAGCCCTGTGGTTGGTTACTATAACCTTTAGGATATTTGAAGACATGCAAATTTGATGGGAATTTAGTACGAGCTAAGTATATTCCAACCTAATGTAATTATTGCAGAGAAGGAGATAGTTCCCTTAATACTTACTTAATTACTTAAATAGCGCTACAGTTCGGGGTGAACCAGGGCCCCAACCAACAGGCCTCTCAAGCCGGCACGTTCTTTGGCCAGCTGCTTCCAGTGCGTACGGCCAGTTGGTTGAGGTCCCTTTCCGCCTGTGCGCGCCACAGATGCTCTGCTGCGTCTTCCCTCCGGGTTGATGTCGAAGACTCTTCGAGCCGGAGCGGTGATGTCCATTCGCTCTACATGGCCCAGCCATCTTAGACGTTGGATCCGAAAACGTCTAACTAGGCCGATGTCGCTGTACAGCCCGTACAGTTCTTGGTTGAATCTCCGCCTCCACTCACCGTTTACACGAACGGTGTAGATTACACGCAGAATTTTCTTCTCGAAACGCCCGAGAGCCTCTTCATCCGCTTTTGATAACGTCCAAACCTCAGCGCCGTAGTGGAGAACCGGGATGATTAAGGCTTTGTACTACTCAGTTGCCTCTTGAACCCATAGAAGCAGCGGTTGGCAAGAGTTATTCTGCGTTTTATCTAAGCGCTGGTGTCTGTGCTGCTTGTCGCTATCGAGCCAAGGTAGACGTTCGGTGTTACGCGTCTTTCCTTGATGACAGCATATATTTGGTCTTGTCCCCATTTACCGTTAGGCCCACTTTAGAGCCGCTTCTGCTTCGACGCTAGCGAATACCTCATTGACGTCTCGTTTTGTCCGTCCGATAACGTCAATGTCATCTGCGTAGGCAAGCAATTGTGTGGATTTGCAGGTGATCGTACCTCTTGTATTGGCCCCAGAGTCTCGCACGATATTTTCTAGAATAATGTTGAAGAAACCACATGAGAGTGCGTCACCCTGTCTAAAACCTTTTTTAACATCGAGGGTCTTGGTTAGTTCACCCCCGACCTTAATGGAGCAGCGGGAATTCTCCACAGTCATCCTGCACAGTCCGATGAGTTTGGCAGGAGTGTTAAAACCTGACATGGCTCTGTATAGCTCATCTCTATAAACACTGTCATACGCGGCTTTAAAGTCGACAAAAAGATGATGTGTGTCGACCTGCAAATCACGAGTCTTCTCCAATATCTGCCGTAGTGTAAATATTTGATCCATCGTGGCCTGAAACCACACTGGTAGGAACCTACCAGATTGTCCACGAATGGATTCAGGCGCTTACACAGTAAAGCAGAGAGGATCTTTTACGCAATGTTCAGGAGATTTACTTACTTACTTACTTACTTACTTATCAGGCCTGCGATCCATGGAGGATCTGAGCCTGAGCTATAGCTGCCTTCCATCCTTGACGGTCCCGGGCACGCTGCTTCCAGTTATCAAGACCAGGATGTCTTACATCCGCGATTACTTGGTCTTTATACCGGAGGTTCGGTCTTCCTCTTCTTCTCGAACCAGGAGGCTCGGAGTCAAAGACCCTCTTAGCTGGAGCGTTGGTATCCATGCGCTCGACGTGGCCGAGCCAGTGTAGTCGACGGATCTACATCCACATCATGGTAGAGTTCGCGGTTGTGTCTTCTTCTCCATTCACCTTCCTCACAGACAGGACCAAATATCCGGCGCAGAATTTTTCTTTCGAAAGAACCCAAGATCACCTTCCTCACAGACAGGACCAAATATCGGGCGCAGAATTTTTCTTTCGAAAGAACCCAAAATCAGCTCCGCTGTCCTGCTTATCGTCCAGCTTTCGGCTCCGTACAGCAAGACTGGCAGAATGAGCGTTTTGTAAAGCATGACTTTGGTCTTTCGAGTGAGGAGTTTTGACCCCAGTTGTTTGGACAAGCCGAAGTAGCAGCGGTTGCCAAGGGCGATTCTATGCCGGATCTCCACTGTGGTGTCATTTGTGGAACTTACGTTTGCCCCGAGGTAGACAAACTCCTTAACTACCTCGAAATTGTAGCTGTCAATTGGAATATTTTGTCCCAGGTGGTGAGCGACGGATTGGTTTTTGCCCGACAGCATGTACTTCGTTTTGTCCTCATTGACCTTAAGACCAACTCGTTTCGCCTATTCTTCAATCGCCGTGAATGCTTATACAATGCCACGGCGAGAACACGCGGTGATATCAATACCATCCACGTACATATCCTAGCAGCTGGATGGACTTGTAAAAGATAGTGCCTTCTCTGTTGACGCCTGCCCGTCGCACTATCTGCTCCAGCACCAGGTTGAAGAAGTCACATGACAGCGCATCTCCTTGCCGAAATCCGGTGCATGCTTCGGTCCTAGAACCGAGTTGCACGGTTCATCGCGTGTTTTTTAGCGTGGCGCGACACAACTACATCAGTTTTCCCGGGATCCCGAATTCGGCCATCGCCCCAAACAGTTCTTCATGATGAATGCTGTCGTATGCGGCTTTGAAATCGATGAAAAGATGGTGTGTATCGATTCGAAACTCGTTGGTCTTTTCCCGGATTTGTCGAAGTGTCAAAATTTGGTCTATAGTCGATTTGCCGGGCCGGAAGCCGCACTGGTAGCTGCCGATTAAGGCAGTGCAAAATGGCTTTAGACGTTCACACAATACGCTGGACAGGATCTTGTATGCGACATTTAGCAGGGATGTACCTCTATAGTTCTTGCAAGAAGTAGGATCGCCTTTTTTGTGGATGGGGCAAATAGGGCTGGTATTCCAGTCGTCGGGCATGCTTTCATCTTCCCAAATTCTGCAGATGATCTGGTGCATGCTCCCTACCAGGACACCGCCGCCAGCCTTGAAGAGCTCTGATGGCAAGCCATCTTAACATGCGGCTTTGTTATTCTTCAGCTTCTGAATAGCTGTGCCGACTTCTTCGATGCTGAGAGGGAGGACTACTTCAGCGGCTGGAGTTGGGATTTCCTCGGTCCCTACCACTCTCTCTTGGTCATGCTCGTCGAGCAGCTGCTGGAAATGCTGCTTAAATACATCCACTATTCCCTGCGGGTCGGTGACAAGATTACCCTCGCAGTTTTGGGAGAGCCTGGGTGCCCTTTTCGAAGCCTCCTGCAAGGCCTTTGGCTTTCTTGTAAAAGGCTCGTGTTTTATTTTTATCCCTAGATACGAGGCTGCGAAGATCCTTTTCTTTTGTCGCAGTAGTTTTTTCTCCTCCCTTCTTCTGGCTCGGTACTCTTCTTGTGCTGCCCTGGTTTTCCTACAGCGCCATTTGGTACGCCTCGTCGGTTGTAGCCTTTTTTTGCTCACACTCGCCATCATACCACGGGTTTCTTGTCGGGGGTGGTAGGTACCCTAAGGTGGTTTCGGCTACTTCCTGAATCTCTGAGCGGCAATGAAGCCACATATTATTGGCATTTGTGTTCGACATAGGCATACCGTAGAGTCTTTCGCTCAGCTGCTCCCTGTATACTCTGGTAACCTCCGGTGTGCTCAGGCGCCCAATGTCGAACCTCCTCCTGATGGGCTGGTGCAGCTTTCTGACATTGGACAGTCGAGCTCTGAATCTTGCTGCTACGAGGAAGTGGCCAGAGTCGACATTTGCCCCTCTGAATGTTCGCACATCCAGGATGTTTGACGAGTGCCTTGCGTCAATGAGCACATGGTCGATTTGATAGGCGGTTCGACCGTCCGGAGATCGCTAGTTTGCTGTGTGGAATCGCTTACGAGGGAATCTTGTGCTACTTATCGGAAGCCATTATCTGTTGTTGTATCGTGGAGGCTGTGCCTTCCGATCACTCCGCCAAGGGTGTTCTCCTTACCGATTTTGGCGTTGAAGTCCCCGAACACGATTCTTACATCGTACTCCGGACAAGCTCCGTAGGCATTGTCCAGGAGGTCATAGAAGTCCTCCTTGATAGGGTCTTCAGCCTCGTCGGTAGGGGCGTGTGCACATATAAGGCTGATGTTATAAAATCTGCCTCTGATACGGATCACAGCCAGGCTATCACTTATAGGTTTAAAGTCGATGACCTTCGACCTTAACCGCTTGCCCACGACAAATCCGCATCCCAGTCGCAATTTTTCTTCCTTATCATACCGTTTCCTATCCAGCGTATTTCCTGGACCGCAGTAATATCCGCCTTGTACTGCGTGAGGATTCCTTCTAGTTTATGAGTAGCTCCGCGAGTGTACAGGATTCTGACATTCCAGGAGCATACTCGGAAATCGTGTTCCTTTTTCGTGCGTTGTCGTCGTCGAGTATCCGTCCGTGTATCCGAAGCATCTTGCTCATTCATAACTTTTGTATTTGTTATGTGGGCGGATTGTTAGCCCGCCGCACAACCGCCATTCTGGTCGGGGTCTTGTCGCTGCATACGTTTGTTCACCTCTCAACGGTTGTTGAAGGGGCTATCCAGAGGGCGCCGCGAGGAGGCCGTATGTCAACTTGACCCGGGCATTTAAACAGGTATCGTTGCTGGCATCTCACCGGGTTGAGAGCGATCAACAACTTTGCCCTGTATGTCCGAGCCCGTGCCCTCTAGAAGTATCAACAATACATAAAATAAATGATTCATCCAAGCGGAATAGTGTCATGATGGTGTGGAAGTATAGTTTAAATTAATTGATTTGCAGACGCACGTACACACATTAGTCAACGTATTAATCAAGAGAGTCATGCTGTGATCCAATTAGCAATTACATTTATAGTTAATTGTATTGGTATCGATTATTGCCCAGTGAATTTCTATTGATTCTGGAAAAGGTTCTTAGGATTACGCAATCATTTTAATGTATCGCAAGCTAATTTACTAGGAGGCGATAACTATAGCATGTCTTATTTTAAACTTTTATGTTCATAGGTATGTATGTTCGTCGACGTTAAGTGGGTGTCAAACGTTCTGAATCAGACGTGTAGTCCCAACGTCATTTAACCTTGGGATGTCTTCATATGGAGTGGATACCATGAGCGCTTTTAGATTTTAGAACAGTATCGAGCTATGGTTTAGCCGATCCGATCCAAACTACGAGTCGAGCGTCAAGAGGTGCGTGCGAGGGTCGACAGTTAGGTAGTGACTCCCGTAGAGCACATTGTCGTTGATAGCAAAATACCTCGAACGATTAAAACAATCAATCAGCACTTCGCGAGGCTTATGTAATCCAGTGGTGTAGATTGCCCTAAAGAGCCACGACTTCAAATATTAGATCTAAAAGTCTCACCCTTTTGTTGCGTGGTTTTTCTCCTCAAAACTTATCTCTTTCTTATCAAAGACTATTCTATTCAATTCTAAAGCACAGGATTCGGATAGAGAACAAGAGGGTCAGCTATCGTATCTGTATAACCGATCAAAATACATATGCACATGTACACACCATACCAGTCTACGCATAGGTACTCTGATTTGGAAAATTTCTTGAAGGCATTCAGTTACTGTACACAAACTATAGCAGTCGTGTGCATCCTACTTACTTATCAGGCACGCGATCCGTGGAGGATCTGAGCCTGAGCTATAGCTGCCTTTCATCCTTGACGGTCCAAGTTGCCTTACATCCGCGATTACTAGGTCTTTATACCGGAGGTTCGGTCTTCTTCTCGAACCAGGAGGCTCGGAGTCGAAGACCCCCTTAGCTAGAGCGTTGGTACTCATGCGCTCAATGAGGTCGAGCCAATTTGGTCGATGGATCTTTGCCTTCCGGACCATATCCACATCTTTGTAGAGTTCGCGGTTATGTCTTCACCTCCATTCACCGACCAGGGTCTCAACCAACAAGCCTCCCCAGCCAGCCCGATTTTTGGCCAACCGCTTCCAGTGCCGCACGCCCAGTTGGTTGAGATTCCTTTCCACCTGTGTGCGCCACCTTAAATGCGGTCGTCCTCTGCTGCCTAGTCCCTCGGGGAGTCGAAGAATCTTCGGGCCGGAGCGGTGATGTCCATTCGCTCTACAAGGCCTAGCCCTCTTAGACCTTGGATCCGAAGACATCTAACTAGGCCGATGTCGCTGTACAGCCAGTACAGTTCTTGGTTGAATCTCCTCCTTCAGTCTCCGTTTACACAAACGGGACCAAAGATTGCACGCAGGATTTTCCTCTCGAAATGCCCAAGAGCCTCTTCATCCGCTTTTGATAACGTCCAAGCCTCAGCGCCGTAGAGAAGGACCGGGATGATTAAGGTTTTGTAGAGGGATACCTTAGTTTTTCGAGAGAGGGCTCTACTACTCAATTGCCTCTTGAGCCGGAAGAAGCAGCGGTTGGCAAGAGTTATCCTGCGTCTAATCTCAGCGCTATTGTCATTGCTGCTTGTCACAATCGAGCCAAGGTAGACGAAGTCCTTGACGACTTCAAAAATATAGCTGCCGAACGTGACGTTCTGACCAAGACGTCGGTGTTGCGCGTCTTTCTTGGACGACAGAATATATTTGGTCTTGTCCCCATTTACCCTTAGACCCACTTAAACCGCTTCTGCTTCAATGCTTGCGTACGCCTCATTGACGCCTCGCTTTGTCCGTCCAATAACGTCAATGTCATCTGCGTAGGCAAGCAATTATGTGGACTTGAAGGTGATCGTACCTCTTGTATTGGCCGCAGAGTCCCGCACGAATCTTTTAAAGAATAATGTTCAAGAAATCACATGTAAGTGCGTCACCCTGTCTAAAATATTTCTAACATCAAAGGGATCAGTTAGTCCACCTCCGACGCTAATGGACCAGCAAGAGTTCTCCATAGTCATCCTACACAGTCTGACGAGTTTGGCAAGAATCTTAAAACATGACATGGCTCTGTATAACTCGTCTCTATAAACACCGCCATACGCGGCCTTAAAGTCGACAAAAGACGGTCAACCTGGAATTCATGGATCTTCTCAAAGATCTTCCGTTGTGTAAATATTTGGTCTATCGTGGATTTTCCTGGCCTGAAACCACACTGGCAGGAACCTATCGGATTTTTCACGAACGGTTTCAGGCGCTTACGAAAGTACGGCAGGGGGGATCTTGTACGCGACATTCAGGAGGCCCATCCCTCTGTAATCGGCGCAGTCATAGGGTCTCCTTTCTTATGGACCGGGCAAACGATAATGAGATTCCATTCACCGGCCATGCATTCTTCCGACCATATCCTGCAGATGAGTTGGTGCATGATCCTGACCAGCTCATCACCAGCTGCTTTAAACAGTTCCGCGGAGAGTCCGTCTGCATCAGCAGCTTTATAAGACTTAAGTTTCGATATGGCTATCTTAACATCGTCTAGGTCTGATGGACGGGATTCTCTTTCGTCTTCGTCCATTATGAATGGTTCGCTCTGCCTGACGGCGGCATTTTGACAATCATCGCCGTCATACAGTCTGTAGAAGTGGTCCTTCCACAATCTCAGCATCGACTGTGACTCCACTACTAGTTGTCCGTGCTCATCCCTGCAGGCTTCTGCTCTGGCTTTATAGCCTTGGCAAGTTCGTTTTACTTTATGGTAAAATTTTCGAACGTCGTTCCTACAGTAACGTCTCTCCATATCCTCAATGTCCTCAATGCCTTAGTCCGTTTTCTGATGTGGTGTTGTGTAGGCTGTGCTTTCGAATGACCCGTTTAAAGATAGCTTCCATACCCTTCGGTCATCTTTCTCTTCTGTGGGGGCGTGGACACATCATAAGCTTATATTGCCGAGATTGGCCTTGATGCGGATAGTTATGCGGCGATCGCTTACATACTGGAAACTTTTTTCCTGAGTCTGCTTCGAATAACAAATCCGCATCCGAATAAGCGTTGTTTATTACAGTTTTCACGGTTTTTCATCCGCTTTTTGCCTGGCCCATCCTATCGCACTTCTTGGAGCGCGGTAATGTCTGCCAAAGAGTTGACCAGTTGTCCGGCTGCACCTGGTCTGTTGAGGGACGTAACGTTCCAGGTATAAGATCCTTGGGGGAAGTGTGACAGTTCCTGCCGGCCTTGGGGATGAAAAGTACCTTTGCGCACTTCCATTTTTCTGAAATGGAAGATAATCTCTAGCCATGGTATAGCCCATTCCATAGTTTGTGTGAGTTCGATGGGGTAAATTTCATCCGGACCTGGCGATATATAGGGCTTAAAGCTTTTTAACACCCACAAAGGAGAGGTGTTGACCGTCTTTTTTTGATGAAAGCAGATATTTGGTCTTACCCTCATTAACCTCTAGACCCAGCATAGCCGCTTCTACCTTAATGCTTACAAAGGCCTCATTGACGTCTCGCTGTGTCCGTCCAATCACGTCAATGTCGTCCGCGTACGCAAGCAATTGCGTAGACTTGAAATAAATCGTACCTCTTGAGTTGGCCAGTGACTCTTGCACGATCTTTTCAAGCACGATGTTGAAATAGTTGCATCACAGCGTGTCACCTTGGCTAAATCCATTTTTAGTTAGTTCATTAGTTCATTACCGACCTTAAAGGAGCAGCGAGAGTCCTCCACTGTCATCCCGCACAGTCGGCCGAGTTTGGCAGGGATGTTAAAACTGCACATGGCTTTGTATAGCTCGTCTGTATATACGCTGTCATACGCGGCCTTGAAGTCGACGAAAAGGTGGTGATCTGCCGTTTCGTAAATATTTGGTCTATTGTGGACTTACCTGGCCTGAAACCACACTGACAAGAGCCGATCAGGTTATCCACAAACGGCTTCAGGCGTTCACATAATACGGCAGAGAAGATCTTATGTGCGGTGATTAGGAGACTTATTCCCCTATACTTGGCGCAGTTGTAGGGGAAATGAGATGGTGCATGCAGCTTACCAGCTCATCTCCAGCCGCCTTAAGAAACTCAGCGCCCGCTGCTTTATTAGACTTTGGTCTCGATATCGCTATTTTGACTTCGTCTAGGTCGGGTGGACGGAATTCTCTTACATCGTCGTCCATTACGAACGGATCGTTTTACCTGACAGCGGTATCTTGTCTGTCATCGCCGTTATACAGTCTGCAGAAGTGGTATTTCCAAATCCTCAGCATCGACTGTGATTCTACTACCAGTTCCCCATTTTCATCCCTGCAGGCCGCCGCTCTGACTTTGTAGCCATGGCATGTTCGTATTACCGTATTGTAAAACTTCCGGGCGTTATTCCTGCGGAAGCATCTCTCCATCTCCTCGATCTCACGCTATCCGTGTTCTCTCTTCTTTCTACTGAGTAGCGTGTGCTCCTCTCTTCTCTTCTGCTCATAGATTTCCCGAGCAGCTCTCGTCCGTCGTTGCAGCGTGGCCTTATATGCCTCTTGTTTTGCTGCATGGGCTTGTTCGCACTACTCATCGAACCAGGGGTTTCGTGGTGGTGGCGGTTTGAAACCCAGCACCTCTGAGGCAGCGTCTGAGGCAATGCTCCGGCAATGCGCCCATTCCTGCTCTATTCTTTGCTCTTGCTATGGGCGGATTTTGAGAGAGCTTGGAGGAGACACGATCGGCAAAGATTTCGGCAGTCTCTTGCGATTGTAGCTCTCCGACGTCAAACTTACGTTGTCCTACTTGACTCCTAAGCATTCTTAATATTCTCAGTCGTACCTTGGCTACAACAAGGTAGTGGTCCGAGTCGATGTTGGCCCCTCGGAAGGTTCGTACGTCGAGAATACTGGAGGAGTGTCTGGCGTCGATCGCAATGTGATCAATCTGGTTGGTGGTCGATTGATCAGGAGACCGCCCGGTACCCTTGTGAATGTTGAGATGGAGGAATCGTGTGCTTGCTACAAGGAGGTTATGCCCCGTTGGGAAATCGATTAGCCTACGTCCCTTGTCGAATGTGGTGTTATGGAGGCTATGCTTTCCTATGATCGATTCAAATATGTCCTCTTTGCCCAGTTTTGCATTTAAACCTCCTGGGACTATTTTTGTGTCGTAGCTAGGACACTGGGCATAGGTTCTATCTAGGCGATCGTAGAATTCTTTTTTGAATCTATCGTCCTTTTCATCGGTTGGGGCGTGAGCGTATATTAAGCTAATGTTTCCAAATTTAGCTTTGATGTGGACTGTAATCAGGCGTTCGCTTACATCCCGGATTCTTAAGGCTTTTTGTCGGAGTCTTCCTCGAATAGGCGCTGTTTGTTCTCCTTGTAGCAGTTCCCGTAGTAGATGTCACAGTTTTTCATCCGTCTTTTGCCTGGTCCATCCCATCGCACTTTTTGAAACGCGGTTATATGTATCTGCTTTGTAGCAGTTAAGGGCTTGCTCCAATTGATCGCCTGCACCCGATCTGTTAAGGGACCTCACATTCCAGGTGCAGACTCTCAAGTCCGTTAGTCGTTTGCAGGGGTCGTCAGCTTTGTATCCGTCCGTAGTGGGTTTTTACGTGATAGGCATGTTATCCCTAATCACAACCCCCAACTTGGAGGGCCAGGTTCCTCTTTCCTCAGGAATAAGGGGTTGGGTCACTGCACACATTAGTTCACTACCTGGCGGGTTCCAGGGTAGCTAATGTATAGTGTTTCGAAAGTTAACATACTAAATATATAAATTAAAATTAAGATGTCGAGGTGTCGAAAGAGGAAGGAAACGCTAAAATGTATTAATATTTGGTGAGGCAAAATGTAGTGCGAAGACTTATCGAAGTTTTTATTTTTAATAGGAATTTAATTATGGTGAGATGAAACAAAATGTATTCTAAGAGGGAAGCGTAATGTGGAGGAAATATAAAAAGAAAATAAAAGAAAATTGTCGGGAATAGGATCGTTTAAGTTATAACTTGTATGAGAGTTTCCACTTCTGATTTAGAAAGCAACCATTTTCTCAAAGCTCTAAAAAAACTATGTCTACTGTCTACCAAACTGCGTACTTCATCAGGTAATCTCATGAAAATGGGTGGCGCAATTGCTGTTACAAACCGCCTACAGTGTTCTTTTTTAACTCTAGGAACCGTAATACCTATCCTCGATCTAAAAGAATATGTATGTCTCCTGCTATCATTCATATATCCACTACGTTGGTAGAATAACTTTAGAACCTTATATATGTACAGATGGCGAAGAGGCAATATATTTGTGGAGACAAATATAGCGTGCGAAGGCTCCCATCTAGATTTGAATCTCATGATCCTGATAATCTTTTTTTGCCCTATGAAAAGGGGCTTTAAATTGCTTATGTAAGCACTATCCCAGCATGTTATTGCATATTCAAGGCGGGAGTTTACGAGCGCATAGTAAATGGTCTTAAGCCCAGCTGAAGGTACTAGTTTTCGTAAAAGATATATCCTGTTTATAGCCATGTATACATATCTTTTTAGATTGGTTATATGTAGCTTCCAATTGAGTTTGCAATCTAAAGTAACTCCAAGATTTTTAAAATTAGACACTGATTCTATGTTTATGCAGCCGTCAGTACAATTTTTATCGCAGCCGTACACGTGGTAGCTGATGCCGTTTAGGCTAAATGGGTTGGAAAGAGAAAAGGACATGACCTTTGACTTAGTGCTAAGCACCATCTTGTGATAAAAGAACCATTCACTTAGTAGTGATAGATCGAGTATTATTTGGTTTCTTATATTTTCCACACATACACCAATACATGATAGGGCCAGGTCATCAGCATAAGCAACGACATTGCCATTGAGAGGTAGACGAAAGATGGAATTTATATAGATGATGAACAGTAACGGGCCCAGAATCGAGCCTTGAGGGACGCCAACACCAGTTCCAGGCAGAGATTCACTAAGGAAATCATTTATTCGAATATGTTGCTTTCTATCCTGGAGGAAAGATCTAAGCAATTCGAGGATATTGCCCCTCAAGCCCAGCCGATATAGCTTTTCCAGAAGTAGTTCATGGTCTACTAAATCAAACGCTTTGGTCAAATCCAGGAACAGACCAGCGGTTTTTTTGTTATTGTCCAGACCATTATAAATTCCTTCTAGAAATGCCACTAACACATCTTCAGTAGACCTCCCTTTTCTAAACCCGAATTGGCATAAATTTAGAAGCTTGTACTTTTCTAAGAACTTAACCATTTTTTCAGCTATTAGTTTTTCGAAAATTTTGGAGAAAGAAGACAAGAGCGAGATTGGCCTATAATTTGCAGGATCACAGGGATCACCCTTTTTAAAAATTGGAACAACTATCGCTGTTTTCAAGCCTGCAGGAAATACACCTGTTCGAAAACTCAGATTGATGACATAAGTTAATGGGCTGAGAACTAGGTGGCTTATTTTTTAATTGTGAAGCTACTTATCTCATCGGTTCCACAGGAAGATTTAGGTTTCAGGGAAGAAATTGCTCTAGCAACTTCACCCTCAGTCACATTTTCTAGGACAAATGAAGAGGGTGTTTGATGTTCCTGAAATGGAAATGAAGAGGAGGTACCTGCACTCGAAATAGGTCTATATGTTGTTACGGCGTTATTGAAAAACAAGTTAAATGCATCTGCCATCTGTTTTGGACTTAACGTACAAGATTCGTCTGAAAATCTAAGTTTAGTAGGAATACCTTGTTTGCAACATTTTTTTCCTAACAGATCGTTTACTATTCTCCATTGATACCTAGCATTAGACTTGTTTCTCGAAAATTTTGCCTGAACGTATGCTTCCTTTTGTGAACTTATAATCGTCTGCAATTCTTTTCGCATTTTTTGATATTCAGCTTTAATTGGATGAGTATTAATTAGTGATTTGTTAATCTGATTTTGGTGCAGATAGAATGAGTTATCCAAGGCTTAAGTTTTATTAGTTTAGACTTAGAGTCTTTTGTCTTGCAGTTTTCCAAATATCGCTTAAGTATCTCAGGAAAACTATTGCATGCGATGGAAGGACAATCAGTCGCGTATACGTGAGACCATGTTTCTTGAGCGAGGTGTGCCTTCAATTTGTTGTAGTCTATTTTAGTAAGAGTTTTAAGATTAACCTTTTGCGAATTATTCGAAATCACGGGCTTGTATTACTACTACGTGAAGAGACGTCAAGACACCTCAGTTATAGCTTCAGCTTTAAAAATCTGAATGTAATCAGGTATTCATTATCAATTGGAATGAAATGACGTTTGCTTATATGAAGTAGCCTCATTGTGAGATAAGAATTCGAACTACTGTGTTAGTCACACCGTTCCCATTCAGTCTTAATACGTTAACAACGTCTTTATAAGTGAATTACCATGCTTCAGCATTGTAATCTTAATTGGTTAGCGATTATCAATAAGAAGCGGAGAAGGAGACGACCAAAAAGTTGAATGGGTCTTCCATTTGCATGACAGAGACATACAGCATACAGCTCTTGTCTTATCGTCAATCATTCCTTTTATGCTTTCTTTTCAATTGTTCGTTATTCGTCCCAATTACTTGATTATTCAGTTCGCTGACAAACGTCGCTCTTAAGACCACTGCGCGGGTCGGGAAAACGCACGTCGTCTAAGTTAGCCTTGTACGAGAATACGTACGTACATATGTATAAGTATCTAATCCGTGCGCGAAAGAGAATTATCTGTTTGCTAGGAATGCAAATCGTCCCTATTGGCCTTGGAAATTGGCCAAATTAAGATACTGTTTTACCATTCCTTTTCTTTTGCCTTAAAAATGCGCGACTGTTTCGTAAAAGCAGTAAACGTACTTCGAATCAAGTCGAAACGCCAAAAAGTGTCGGACGATATCGAAACTGAAAGTGATAGTGACGAGCCTAGGACGTCGACGGCGAAAGAGATACGAGAGTATCAAGACAGCAAAATAGAACTTAACCTCCAAACTAGTCCGGATCGAAAACATTTAATAACAAAGCTCGACGCACAAACGGAGTCGTGTTTTTTCAATAAAAATTCCAACAACCCCGCATCGGATTCGAACAGATTTTATCGCAAACCAAAGGCTAAGAACTGCAAGTCTTATCACATTATCAACAAGTGCGTCACACACATTGATGAATCGATGATAACGACACCAGCAGCAAAGTGTGATAATTTGAAAATCGGGGGCGAAACAATGAATACCGTCGACAGCTCCAGTGACGATAGCTGTTATTCTGTGGAATTGAGAAGAAAAGATCCGCCATTTGTTCGGCCGGATGCGGGATTTGGCAATTCCCTAACACCGGAAGACATCGAGTATGAGAGGAATGTCGTCGAGGAGGGTAGAGATATCGCAACTCCCTTACCGATGTCAAATTCAAAACCATTTATCTATGGTAATGCGCGTCCAGAAATCGCTGAAGTCATTAGGGGACTGGATTCATACGCATTACAATTGAATAATCTGACGCTGGAGGACAGGAGCGACCTTATCAAGCATTATAACCACCGACCTAATGCGTGTAACGATCAGAAACAGTTAAAGAGTAATAATAACTTGGATGGCCAAGGGACACCGTCGTCGGCTGGCTTATTGGAACGTCGCCAACCACGTGGAACAAAGTTGCAACTTCAAATACGAAACATTCCGCAGACGAATAGCGACCACCTCATTCTCACGGAAGCGGTAAGAAAGACGTATAGTGAGTGCAAATGTGAGCTTAATAGATTTAGTACGTGCAACATACAATCTATGTCTATCTATCTAGATGTTTTTTGGTTTTGTTTTTTCTTCACGTGGGCGTATGAGTTTTTTGCTTTTTTAGTAGAATTCTAGTAGAAATGTGAGAATTCTAAATTCACATCTTCGATAGATGCAGCCCAAACCAAATACTTTACTTCAGTGACATAGTACGAGTGAATGAATGAATGAATTTGACTTTAAACTACATTAAGCGTCATAAGCATATGCACATGTACCCGCAAAATCTTATGGTAGAGTTACTAAAGTTACACCAAGGTGTGTGAGAAAAAAGGGGGAAAGGGAGATAAATAATTTGAAATAAAAAAGTGGAGCAAAAGTAATGTCATCATGTAAATTGGCTGCTATTTTGTTACCAATAAAACTGAACTGGCTCTGTTTTAACGAGAAGTTAAACTGAGAGTGTGAAATGAATAGCCTACTTACCTACTTAGGTAGCGCTACAGTCCGGTGTGAACCTGGGCTTCAACCAAGAAACTTCTACAGCTGGCACGGTCTTTTGTCAGCTGTTTTCAGCGACGTTAAGGTCTTGAAGGTCCCCTTCCACCTGTATGCGCCACCTTAGATTCGGTCGTCCCCCGTTGCGTCGTCCCTCAGTGTTAGGTTAGGTTAGGTACATGGCATGGGTGGCCTATTGACGAAAAATCAAGGCCCACGTAGACTACGTTGAGTCCATTGTGCCCACTTGTTTTATTTAACCCGTTGATACCTAGACATTTACCATTAAGCCGAACCACTCAAACGAGGATAAGAATCCCAGTATTCTGTTCAGCCCAATATTACCTACCTCTTCTAATACCCGAAGGAAGTTACTTCCTAGGAATATATTCCTTTTTTGGGCTAGCGCCGGACATTCGCACAGCAGGTGACGAATGGATTCAATTTCCTCTTCGTCCCTGCAGCTTCGGCAGAAGTCATTGCAGGGCTGGCCTAGTCGAGCTGCATGGTAGGATAGCATGCAGTGCCCAGTGAGAACACCGACTCCCATTCGAATATTCCCACGATTGGACTTCAGCAGATTTTCCGTCCTTTTCTTATCATAGACGGGCCAAATCGATCTCGCCGTTGCCAATGTACCATCGCTTATTGGCTTTCACGAATAGCTCCGTCTCTATCTCCCTGTAGAGCGCACTGAGTGGTGCTTTGGCTTCAGCTGAGAACTGCGCAAAGTTTGCACTTGATCTCAGCCTAGCCAGCTCGTCCGCCCAGCAAAGGGTCCCCTCATTTACATTCGATATCTCTTCTTACTTCTCTTTGCAGAGTTTGACGAGTTTTGATCTTATCCATGCTGCCTGCAAAGCCTTAATGGCTGGCTGGCTGTCAACATAGACGCTGATCCTTTTTCCTGAGATATTCTCTCTGCTGATCAGGTCCGCCGCCTGCTTGATAGCGAAGACCTCAGCTTTGAAGACACTGCATCCATCATCGAGTCTATAGGATCGATGCATATCCAGAGACTCAAAGCAGACTCTCGCCACCGCAGATGCGGCCGTCCTCTGCCGCGCCTTCCTTCCGGGGTGGATTCAAAGACTCCTCGGGTCGGAGCTGTATTTTCCATGCACTCTACATGGTCTAGCCACCTTAGACGATGTATCCGTAAACGTCGTACAAGGCCGATGTCGCTGTACAACCCGTACAGTTCTTCGTTAAATCTTCTCCTCCATACACCGTTTGAACAAACGGGAGCGTAGATAGTGCGCAGGATTTTCCTCTCGAAACGACGAAGGGCATCTAAATCCGCTTTTGTTAAGGTACAAGCCTCTGCGCCGTAAAGGATAACTGGCATGATCAAGATCTTATATAGTGCCACCTTGGTTTTCCGAGAGAGGGCTCTACTTCTCAATTGCCTCTTGAGCCCAAAGAGGGGTTGCAAGAGTGATTCTGCGATTTATCTTAGCGCTGGTGTTGTTGTCGCCGGTCAACCATGAGCCAAGGTAGACAAATACCTTGACCACTTCCAAGGTATATCCGCCCATGGTGACGTTCTGGCCAATTGTGGTGTTGGCCGTCTCTTTTAAATCAAAGCAGATATCTGGTTTTACCCTCATTAACCTTGAGGCCCATCTTCGCCGCTTCTATCTCAATGCTTACAAAGGCCTCATTGACGTCTCTCGTCAATGTCGACGGTGTACGCATGCAATTGCGTAGACTTGAAATAAATCGTACCTCTTGTGTTAGCCAGTGACTCTTACACGATCTTTTCAAGCACGATGTTGAAAAAGTTGCATCACAGCGCGTCCCCTCGTCTAAATCCTTCTTTAACGTCAAAGGTCTCGGTTAGTTCATTACCGATCTTAATGGAGCAGCGAGAATTCTCCATTGTCATCTTGCATAGTCGGACAAGGCAAGCGGCATACAACGCCGCAATGCTACAATCGCAAGCGACCGCCAGACCCTATGCCAAGCGCGTGTCCCTCAAGCTCTCGGAAAACCCTCCAACACCTGGTTAGACCATATAATACCAATGGACTCGTCGTCAACAAGCCTTAGAGAGTACTGCTTGTGAGGTACGGGGTTTCAAAACGCTACCAACAAGAAACCCATGGTTTGACGACGGGTGTAGCAGGGCAGAAAAGCATCAAGCCTATCAAGAGGCGCCGCACAGAAGGACGAGAGCTGCTCGTGAGCATTATAAGCAAAAGAGGAGGGAGGAGCATAAACTTCTCAAAACAAACAAAAAGAGAGCATGAGAAGCTCGAGAGATGCTATCCCAGGAACGACGTCCAAAGGTTTAATCAACGAACAATCAAACATGCCAGAGATATAAGGCCAGAATGGTAGCCTGCAGGGACAGAAATGGAAACCTCATAGTGGATTCACAGTCGATACTAAGACTTTGGAAAGACTACTTCTGCAGACTGTATAACGGCAATGACGAAACAGATTCCGCTGTCAGGCAGAATGGCCCATTCACAACGGACGATGATAGCAGAAAATTCCGTCCCCTGACCTGGACGAAGTTAAGAACGCTTTTTCTAACCTTAAGTCCAACAGAGCTGATGGAGCAGACGGATTACCTGCCAAGCTTGTTAAGGCAGCTGGAGGTGACCTGGTTAGGAGCATGCACCAACTCATCTGTAAGATATGGTCAGAGGAATGCATGCCTGATGAATGGAATCTTAGTATCGTTTGCCCGATCAACAAGAAAGGAGACTCCTTTGTCTGCGCCAACTACAGAGGTATAAGTCTCCAACATCGGTTATAAAATCTTCTCTGCTGCACTGTATGAACGCCTGAAACCGTTCGTTAATAAACTGATTGGTCCATGTAAGTGTGGTTCCAGGCCCGGGAAGTCAACTATAGATCAATTATTCTCACTTCGGCAGATCCTGGAAAAAACAAACGAGTTCAAGACCGACAGCCACCAGCTGTTTGTCGACTTTAACGCCGCATACGATAGCATACACAGAGACGAGCTATACAGTGCCATGTCTAGTTTTGACATCCCTGCCAAACTCGTCAGATTGTACAGGATGACATTAGAAAACTTTCGCTGTTTCATCGGAGTCGGAAGCGACTTGACCGATACCTTTTATGTCAACAAAGGTTTTAGACAGGGCGACACGCTATCGTCAACATCTTCCTTGAAAGGATCGTGCAAAACTCACTGGTCAATACGAGAGGCACCGTATTTTTTAAGTCCGCAAGACTGCTCGCATATGCCGATGACATTCACACAATTGGACGATGTCAGCAAGATATCATTAAGTCCTTTATAAGCACTGAGGCGAAAGCGGCTAAAATGGGACTGGCGGTAAATGAGAGCAAGAGGAAATATATGCTGCCATCGAAAAAGGACACGAACACGCCGGGGTGCACATATTGGCAGGTATAATTTCGAGGTAGTCAAGGACTTCATCTGCCTGGTCTCCGCGATGACATGCAGCAATGACATCAGTGCCGAAATCAAACGCAGAATAACTCTTGCCAACCGCTGTTTCTTTGGGCTCGGGAGGCAATTGAGAGGTAGAGCCCTCTCTCGAAAAACCAAGGTGACCATATACAAAACCCTTATCATCCCGGTCCTGCTTTATGGTGCAGAGACATGGACTTTATCGAAAGCGGATTGAGAGGCCCTAGGTCGTTTTCAGGGAAAAGTCTTGCGTACGATTTTGGGCCCCACCTGCATTGATGCGGAGTGGATTAGAAGATTTCATAGTAAATTGTACGGGCTGTACAGCGACATGAACGTAGCACGGCGTCTGCGGATCCAACGCCTAAGATGGCTAGCTCACGTAGAGCACATGGAAGTCACAGCTCCGGCCCGGAAGGTTTATGAATCCAACCCTGTGGGGCGACGCAAGTGGAAGAGAACCTCAACCAACTAGGCTGCTGGCGAAGGAACGTGCCAGTTTTAGAGGTTTTTTATAAGAGGCCCTGGTTCGTCATGAACTGTAACGCCGAAAAAGAAGAAGTTCAAATGAAGACGTCATCTAAAAAAAACGGTGAGCCATGAGTCCCATCTCTCCGAAGATGGTCTGGACTATCGATCTCTAAATACTAGGTGCGGGGCATCAATGAAATTGCATGATAACAGAGCACGTGTTACCTCAAGATCCCGACTTATCATAGGCGGAAACACGAGCACTGTTTGCCTTCTTTTACCCTTTTATATCGTCTACATTAAAATACTTTAATGCAACTTGTGTTTCACATGTTTAACACAACTCTTCTCTTGACGTGAGTAATAAACATGATGTTCCGAACAAGCTTTTATCGTGAATGGTTGAGCGTGTCTCTGTTTTGGTACATTCCGATAAGAATAACGTGTACGCTTTCACCAATCTATACAACGTGGTTGATAAGTAGTTGCGAAGTCAATAAATCTTGACTAAGCAAAATGTTAACCACACGGGTTAACAGACCCATACTAATGTATGGAGTTACAGTCTGGTGGACAGCACTGGACAAGACAACATACCTCAAGCAATTCGAGAAGGTACAAAGGTTAGCGTGTATGTGCATTACCGGGGCCCTCAGGTCCACCCCAACGGCTGCGCTTAACATGATACTTGACCTTACACCTCTCGATATTTTCGGCAAGCAAATTGCTACACAAGCGGCCATTAGACTTAAAGCAAACTCAAACTGGTCGAGCTATATCACTGGTCACTCCTCCATCCTGAATAACAGGTCAATTATGGCAGAATACACAGACCTCACAGAACCCACCACAGTCTTGGAAAAAAACTTTACAACGACCTACCCGGATGGACAAAACTGAAACTGCAGAAACTGCGTAGACTTCTACACTGACGGGTCTAAAACCAGAGACGGGGTGGGTAGTGGGGTATTCTGCAAGCAACTTAAGCTGAATAAAGCTCTAAAACTACCAAATCACTGCAGCGTTTTCCAGGCGGAACTGTTGGCTATAAAAGAGGCTTTGTCTTGGCTGAAGTGGAACGTGATATCCACCACGGATATCCGCATTCTCACGGACAGCCAAGCAGCCTTAAAGTCGTTGGAGTCCTACATGTATACATCAAAAACTAGCCTCGACTGTCGCCTATCTCTTAACGAGATGGCTGAACAGTTCAACATAAAACTTATCTGGGTACCGGGACACAGCGACATTCCAGGAAACGAAAGAGCCGACAAACTCGCCAAACAAGGAACGACGCTACAATCAATCGTGGCTTGTGAGGGTATACCCTTTGCAACCATTAAACACAATCTTATAAATCTCGCCAGGACCGAGACGAACCGGAGATGGACTCAGGGACTTACCTGCCTCATCACCAGGCAAATCTGGCCCTAGCTCAACAGTCAACGGACTAGGAGTATTATCTCCCTGACATCCACATAGTCATTGGTGTCATCACTGGACACTGCCTTATTGGCAGTCACGCGCAAAAACTAGGTATAACTCCGAATGAGTTTTGCAGGAGCTGTCAGGACGAGGAGGAGGTGGAGTCCATTCATCACCTTCTCTGTGCCTGGCCGGCATTCTGCACAATCAGGAAACGATACCTAGAATCTTACTTCCTTAACGATCTGACCGAAGTTCAGCCAGTGGGGATATCTGATCTTCTTAATTTCCTAAGAAGCACTAAGTGGCTCCACGAATAGGGGGTAAAACCCCCTCGTAGCTGCACAACGGGCCTTCTTGGCCTATGTGTGTTCTTCTCAATTTTCTTTTGGGAAGACTACGGTCCTACCTACCTACCTAACCACACGGGTATCCGCGCACTATGAAAAACCAATCATAGATTAGGCAAAATCTAATTCATTATTTAGAGTCACAATTGACACATTTAAATACACACTTTAGAAGCAATTCGTGTCAAAAAAATCATAAATTAAAGAAGATCTCAGCTAAACAACCAGCTTGCTGTGTTTAAGTAATGGTAAAAGACTAACAAAGGCCTCGTAAGAGTAGCACCGACGGGCGCTGGTCCCCTAAAAAAACGAGTAAGAGCCTCTGCAGCCGAACATTTTGCAGCTCTGTTAGCCAGATCCTATTTCCACCTGCTCGTGGTACCTTCTGGAAATTTCCTAAACATGGAAACTACTAACGTAAGACGACATATTCCAGAAAAGTGGAAGTGCGCAAAGGTAATCTTCATCCCCAAGGCCGGCAGGAATTCTCATACTTCCCCTAAGGATCTAAGGCCTATCTGTCTATCATCCTTCGCTCTAAAAACCTTAGAAAGGCTGATAGACCTACACATACGGCACAGCTTGGATCCCTCCCTAATTTCTAAGGCACAACACGCCTACTGTAAAGGTAGATCGGTCGAAACAGCTCTTCACTCATTAGTGAGGAAAATCGAAAGATCAATCCATCTCAAAGAATATACTCTAACAGCCTTCCTAGACATAGAGGGTGCCTTTAACAACGTCACTCCGAAAGCAATAATAGAAGGGCTAGAAAAGCTAATGGTGGAGAGAACTCTGATAGGGCTGATCAGCGAGTTGTTATTAACACGCAAGATTCACTCTAAGTGGGGAAGCCTAGAAACTACCAGAGTAGCTACCAGGGGAACCCCGCAAGGTGGGGTCCTCTCACCTCTTCTCTGGAACGTAGTTGTAAACGAACTACTAATCAAACTAGAGAAAGAAGGCCTGGACGTTGTTGCCTACGCCGATGACGTTGCCATCTCAATTTCAGGTAAATACCTATCCACACTGAATGACCGCATGCAAACGGCATTCTCATTCCTGTGCAAATGGGCGCATAGTAGCGGGCTCACGATTAATCCCCAGAAAACGGAGCTCGTGCTATTCACCAAAAAGCACAAAATCCCGGAATACTGCCCTATCACTCTGCTCGATACCAGGTTAACCTATTCCCCTAGTGCCAAATTCCTAGGCATTATACTCGATAGGAAATTAACTTGGAAGAGTAATACAACTGAAAGAGCAAAAAAAGCAACAATTGCTCTCTACACATGTAAGAAAGCTCTAGGAAAAAAATGGGGATTTAACCCCAAAATCACCCTATGGCTCTACATTACGGTCGTCAGACCCATACTACTGTATGGAGTGATAGTCTGGTGGACTGCACTGGACAAGACAACATACCATAAACAACTCGAGAAGGTACAAAGGATGGCATGTATGTGCATTACCGGGGCCCTCAGGCCCACACCAACGGCTGCGCTTAACATGATACTAGACCTTACACCACTCGATATTTTCGGAAAGCAAATTGCCACACACACGGCCATAAGACTAAAAGCCAACTCGAAATGGGCGAGCTATGTCACTGGCCACTCATCCATCCTGCAAAACAGGATAACTCTGGCAGAAAACTTGGACCACACAGAACCCACCATAGTCTTGGACAAAAAATTCACGACGATTTATCCGGACAGGAAGAACTGGACTCGCCAAACTCAACCCCGCAGAAACTGTGTGGATTTTTATACCGACGGGTCCAAACCGAAGACGGGGTGCGCTGTGGAGTTTTCTGCAAACAACTCAAGCTATACAAAGCTCTAAAATTACCAAATCACTGCAGCGTCTTCCAGGCGGAACTGTTGGCAATAAAAGAGGCTTTATCTTGGCTGAAGTGGAACGTAATATCCACCACGGATATTCGCATCCTTACAGATAGTCAAGCTGCCTTAAAGTCGTTGGAGTCCTATGTGTACTCATCAAAATCTAGTCTCGACTGTCGCAGATCTCTCAACGAGATGGCAGAACAGTTCAATATACAGCTTATCTGGGTACCGGGACACAGCGGCATTACAGGTAATGAGAAAGCCGACATACTCGCCAAACAAGGAACGACGCTACAGTCAATCGTGGCTTGTGAGGGAGTACCCCTTACAACCATTAAACACAATCTGACCAACCTCGCCAGGGCCGAGACGAACCTGAGATGGACCCAGGGACATACCTGCGTCATCACCAGGCAAATCTGGCCTCGGCTTGATAGTCACCGCACAAGGAGTATAATCTCTCTAAAAAGAACTGACATCTACAAAGTCATCGGTGTCATCACAGGTCACTGCCTCATTGGCAGTCAGGCACAAAGACTAGGTATGGTTCCAAATGACTTCTGCAGAAGCTGTCGGGACGAGGAGGAGGTTGAATCCATTCACCACCTTCTCTGCGCCTGTCCAGCTTTTTGCAATATAGGGAAACGTTACCTAGGCTCTTACTTCCTTAACGATCTAACAGATGTTCAGAAAGTAGGATACTTAATCTTCTTAACCCTCCACGATTAGGGGGGTTCTTCTCAATTCTGGGAAGGCTACGACCCTACCTACCTACCTACCTAACGTAAGACGACTAACAGCGAGCATCCTGCGCCACAAAACAGGATTAATGTCAGTTAGGCTATGGTCTAGCAAACCGTAACCGGAAAACTCCACAATTGCACAGAAGAAACCACAAGCCTCAGATGAAACAGACCGGCATAATGTTGACGACCCATGCAAAAAACGAAATGCGATTGAATAGACCGGGTATAAAGCCGTCGAAAAACTGCGACATCTACTACGGCGACTGCTATAGAGGGAGAGAACAACGATTGTTGGGATGCGGATTTGTCGTTCGAGGTGGACTAAGGCAAAAAGTCCCAAGCTTTCGACATGTGACCGAAAGCCTCATAACGATTCGAATTAAGGCTAAATTTTCTAACATCAGCCTGATGTGCGTCCCCCACGGAGGACAAGGATGACTCCACCAAAGATGAGTTATACGACCTCCTAGACAGAACATATGTCCAATGTCCCAGGTATGACATCAAAGTGGTACTAGGAGACTTCGATGCTAAACTGAGTAAAGAAAGCATCTTTGAACGAGTCATCGGCAAACATAGCCTACAAGCAACCCCATCTGATAAAGGACACAGGCTGATTGAACTTGCTACGGGGCGAAATCTCCTTCTAGCCCGCCACATCAATCAATCACTTACCATATTGATCACATCGCGATCAACGTCAGACACTTCTCCACTATCCTTGATGTTCGAACTTTCCGAAGGGGTAACATCGACTCGGACCACTATCATGTAATAGGCAAGATGCGCCTACGGATATCACTAACGCAGCGGAGTAGAGTAAGAATACAATGTTATGGCGTCGGAAAGCTACTATCGCCAGAAACTGCTCGTGCTTTTACCGATCGCGTCACCCTTAAGCTCCCCAATACACCTCAATCCTCCACGCCATCAATAGAACAGCAGTGGAGCCTTTGCAAACAAGCCCTGAAAAGGTCTGCAGACGAAGTTTTGGGCTTCAAGGCTCCGCCACGAAGAAGGAGGATTCACACAGCGAAGCAGGATGCATATTAGTCCTCGCTGCATAAAAGAATAAGAGCAGCTCGTGAGCTCTACGAGCTAAAAAGAAGTGTGGAGCATAAGCTTCTTAGATGAAGGAAAAAAGAGCACGAGAAGGTGTTACAGCAGGCGTGACGTTCTAAAGTTTTATCAACAGATAAAGCGAACATGCCAAGGTTATAAAACCAGAACGGAAGCCCGTTGGGATAGAAACGGACACCTAGTAGTGGAATCGATGCTGAGAATATGAAGAACCACTTCTGCAGACTGTATAAGATTCGATTAGATTAGATTAGATATTTATTATTACTTTTTAAAAACGGCGATATTAGCCAATATACCGCTGTCGGGTAGAATGATCCATTTCTTAACGACGAAGATCGCAGAGAATTCCGTCTCCCTGACCTCCCAATATCGAAACTCAAGTCGAATAGAGTTGCTGGCGCAGACGGACTGTCTACTTAGCTCTTCAAGCAGCTGAGGATGGCCTGATTAGGTGCATGCACCAGCTCATCTGTAAGATATGGTCAGTGGAAAGCATGCAGGAATGGAGTCTCAGTATCGCGTATCCGATCCACAAGAAAGGAGGTCGGTGTGACTGCACCAACTTAACGCCGCCTACAAAATCTTCCCTGACGTTTAATGTGAACGACTGAAACTTTTTGTAAATGAACTGATAGGTCCTTATCAGTGCGGATTCAGGCCAGGGAAGCCCACCATCGACCAAATCTTCACACTACGGCAAATCCTGGAAACCAATGAATTTCAAGTCGACACTCACCACCTATTTGTCGACTTCAAAGCCGCATACGACGGCGTAATTAGAGACGAGCTATACAACGCTATGTCTACCTTTGTCGTGCCTGGTAAACTCGTCAGACTAAGCAGGATGACCTTGAAGAATGCTCGCTGCGATGTACCGTGCAACTCGGTTCTGGCACCTCGGAACCATTCGAAACATGCACCGGATTTCGGCAAGGAGACGCGCTGTCCTGTGACTTCTTCAACCTGGTGCTGGAGCAGATAGTGCGACGGGCAGGCGTCAACAGGGAAGGCACTATCTTCTACGAGTCCTTCCAGCTGCTAGGATACGCGGATGATATCAGCATCATCGCGTGTTCTCGCCGTGGCATTGTGGAAGCATTCACCGCGATTGAAGAACAGGCGAAACAAGTTGGTCTCAAGGTCAATGAGGACAAAACGGAGTACATGCTGTCATGCAAAAACCAATCCGTCGCTCACCACCTGGGACAAAACATACCAAATGATAGCTACAATTTCGAGGTAGTTAAGGAGTTTGTCTACCTCTGGGCAAACGTAAGTTCCACAAATGACACCACAGTGAAGATCCGGCACAGAATCGCCCTTGGCAACCACTGCTACTTCGGCTTGTCCAAACAACTGGGGTCAAAACTCCTCACTCGAAAGACCAAAGTCATGCTTTACAAAACGCTCATACTGCCAGTCTTGCTGTACGGAGCCGAAAGCTGGACGATAAGCAGGACAGCGGAGTTGATTTTGGGTTCTTTCGAAAGAAAAATTCTGCGTCGGATATTTGGTCCTGTCTGTGAGGAAGGTGAATGGAGAAGAAGACACAACCGCGAACTCTACGAGCTGTACCAAGATGTGGATGTAGTCCGGAAGGCAAGGATCCGTCGACTATACTGGCTCGGCCACATCGAACTCATGGACATCAACGCTCCAGCTAAGAGGGTCTTCGACTCCGAGCCTCCTGGTTCGAGAAGAAGAGGAAGACCGAACCTCCGGTATAAGGACCAAGTAATCGCGGATGTAAGACATCTTGGTCTTGATAACTGGAAGCAGCGTGCCCGGGGCCGTCAAGGACGGAAGGCAGCTATAGCTCAGGCTCAGATCCTTCATGGATCGCTGGCCTAATAAGTAAGGAATTGAGAGGTAATACAAAGGTTTTTCTCTTTCGTATGTATTTTAAAAATGTACAATAATGCTCTTAATTTTTAATTAGCCAATTACTCAAAAGAGAGGTTATGGCGAACAGATCCCTTAATTAAATTAATCCGTTATTTATAAATATTTAGTTTCATCGCGTATGGGTAGTATTCTTTTATCGGCAATGAATTAATTGTCTGTGCACCACAGACGACTAAATAAAAATTATTTAATGTCACACGTACAATCGGAGAAGCCGAGTGTGGCTCCGTAGCACATTGCTGACGTAAATGCGACTTTAATGATCAGATATTCGTTGTAAAAATAGATTGTCCTTCCCACCGCGTCGCGAATAAATTTTGCAAAATGTATTTCTTCTTTCGACTTTCTGAATTGATGAAAATACTGGTGCCACTTGGTGGTTAGTCTGAATGACCAATGACTGATTGGCTAGGTCGGTGATGGTAGTGCCATTCTCGCACGTGGATCAATTTTGCAATCATTTTAACGAGTCATTCAATAATTCTAGAGGTTCTCAAAAGCTGACAAATGATTTTATAAAACTGACAACTCTTACCATTTCCTTCGAAGTATTTTCAAAGACGCTATTGATAGATACGACTGCTTTAAAAGCCATTCACTAGATCCTATAAAACAATATGTAACAGCAATAACTTCGTCAACCGACCTTTAGATTTTAAGCCTATTATCTTATCTATGGTAGCAAAACTATGCTTCTACTTACTTAGGTGGCGCTACAGCCCGTGGTTAACCTGGGCCTCAACCAACAAGCGTCTCTAGCTGGCACGGTCTTTGGCCAGCTGTTTCCAGCGCCGCACGCCCAGTTGGTTAAGGTCCCCTTCCACCTGCGTGCACCACCGATGAGGCGGCCGGCCTCTACCGCGCCTTCCTTCCGGGGTGGATTCAACGACTCTTTGGGTCGAAACTGTATTATCCATGCGCTCTACATGGCCTAGCCACCTTAGACGATGTATCCGTAAACGTCGTACCAGGCCGATGTCTCTGTACAACCCGCACAGTTCTTCGTTATATCTTCTCCTCCATACACCGTTTGAACAAACGGGACCGTAGATAATTTTCCTCTCAAAACGACCAAGGGCATCTTCATCCGCTTTTGTTAAGGTACACGCCTCAAGGTCTTATATAGTGTCACCTTGGTTTTCCGAGAGAGGGCTCTACTTGTCAATTGCCTTTTGAGCCCAAAGCAACAGCGGTTGGCAAAGGTGATTCTGCTCTTTTACCTCAGCGCTGGTGTTGTTGTCGTCAACTTCAAAGTTGTATCCACCCATGGTGACGTTCTGGTCAATACGTCGGTAGTGTCCGTCTCGTTTAGATGAAAGCAGATATTTGATATTACCCTCATAAACCTTGAGACCCATCTTAGCCACTTCTATTTCATTGCTTACAAAGGCCTCCTCATTGACGTCTCGCTGTGTCCGTCCAATCACGTCAATGTCGTCGGCGTAAACAAGCAATTGCGTAGACTTGAAATAAATCGTACCTCTTGTGTTGGCCAGTGACTCTTGCACGATCTTTTCAAGCACGATATTGAAAAAGTTGCATGATAGCCCGTCATATTGCCTAAATCCTTTTTTAAGATCAAAGGTCTGCGCCCGCGGCTTTATTGGACTTAAGTCTTGATATAGCTATTTTGACTTCGTCTAGGTCGGGTGGACTGAATTCTGTTACATCGTCGTCCATTACGAATGGCTCGTTCTGCCTGACAGCGGTATCTTGTCTATCACCGCCGTTATACAGTCTTCTGCATCAGCATCGACTGCGACTCTACTACCAGTTTTCCATTTTCATTCCTAGCGGCTGCCGCTCTGGCTTTCTAGCCATGGCATGTTCGTTTTACCTTATTGTAAATCTTACGGGTGTCATTCCTGCTGAAACATCTCTCCATCTCCTCGATCTGACGCTTTCCGTGTTCTCTCTTCTTTCTTCTAAGAAGCGTGTGTTCCTCTCTTCTCTTCTGCTCATAGATTTCGCGACCAGCTCTCGTCCGTCGTTGCAGCATGGCTTTATATGACTCTTGTTTTCCTGCATGGGCTTGTTCGCATTGTTCATCGAACCATGGGTTTCTAGGTGGTGGCGGTTTGAAACCCAGCACCTCTGAGGCAAAGTGTCTGACAGCGCTCTGACAATCCTGCTCTATTGTTTGCGCCGCTGTAGGCAGATTTTCGCAAAGACCCTTTCAGTCTCTTGCGATTGTAGCTCTCCACCATCAAACCGACGTTGTCCTACTCGACTCCTAAGCATTCTTGATATCCTCATTCGTAACTTGGATGTTGGCTCCTCGGAAGGTTCGTACGTCGAGAATACTGGAGGAGTGTCTGGCGTCGATCGCAATGTGATCAATCTGGTTGGTGGTTGATTGATCAATGGACCGCCAGGTACTCTTGTGGATGTTGAGATGGGGGAATCGTGTGCTTGCTACAAGGAGGTTATGCCCCGTTAGGAAATCGATTAGCCTACGTCCCTTGTCGAATGTGGTGTTATGGAGGCTATGCTTTCCTATGATCGACTCAAATATGTCCTCTTTGCCCAGTTTTGCATTAAAGTCTCCTAGAAAACTGTTTGTGTCGTAGCTGGGACATTGGGCATAGGTTCTATCTAGAAGATCGTAAAATTTTTCCTTGGGTCGATCGTCCTTTTCTTCCGTTGGAACGTGAGCGCATATTAAGCTAATGTTTCCAAATTTAGCTTTGATGCGGAATGTTATGAGGCGTTCGCTTACATCTCGGAAGCTTAAGACTTTTTGTCGGAGTCTTCCTCGAATAACGAATCCGCACCCGAATAGGCGCTGTTTGTTCTCCTTGTAGCAGTTCCCGTAGTAGATGTCACAGTTTTTCATCCGTCTTTTGTCTGGTCCATCCCATCGCACTTTTTGGAGCACGGTTATGTCTGCTTTGTAGCAGTTAAGGGCTTGCTCCAATTGATCGCTTGCACCAGGTTTGGTACGAGACCTCACATTCCAGTTGCAGACTCTCAAGTCCGTTAGTCGTCTGCAGGAGTTGTCAGCTTTGTATCCGTCCGTGTCCGAGGCTTGTAGTTGCTTCTAAACAAGTGAATAGGTTCCTCTTTTCCCAGAAACAAGGGGTTGGGTCGCTGCACACATTGGCTCACTACCTGTGTCAACTTGGATTGAGTAGGGACAGAGTTCGAAGCTGGCGTTTGCCATGTTAAACGCGATCAACTTCTTTGCTCTGTTTGCTCGCTCCCTCCCCTAAACTACTAAGTGTCAACTTATTTACAGATAAATTTGTATCTACCATGACATATGTATCTTTCTTTCCCACGGTACTATTCAAACACGGTTTCGTTTATAAAACATTCAGGTTTACTCACTGACCGAGAGCGTTAACCTTCATCCCGCTGCAAAGTAATGGAAGACTATTGGAAGACAAACGTACTATCATACACACTTTTGACAGGAGATTTGAGATATTGATCCCAAATCACTTAGCACGGGAAACCAGTGATCCCTTGCCTAATATCAAAGGATTTAGGTGCTACACTAATGGCTCCAAGATGGCTTCTGGCGTTGGCGCCGGCATCTTTGGACCAAATCGTAAGATCTCAAAGGCCCTGGGAATGAGTCCTAGCATCTTTCAAGCAGAATAGCATGCCATCCTAATATGCGTCAATCTAAATCTGGAGACTGGCAAAAGAGGAGTAACCAACTCTCTGATGGCCAAGCAGCGCTTAAAGCGCTGAGTTTGCAGAGCACAAACGCAAAAACCGTCAAGGAATGCCATGGTGCCCCCTCCAACAGAAACAATATCAAACTCTGGTGGATGCCAGGGCACACAGGTATTAAGGGCAATGGAATCGCCGATCAACTTTCCAGGAAAGGTCCCAGCGAAAACTACATAGGTCCATAAACTTTTTGCGGCACTCCCAAGTCAAGCTACCTGAAGGGACACTGCGGTCTGAGATATCATCTTAACAAAATCAACCTCTCGTCTGAAACTGAGTGCCGACTCTGTCTTGAGGACGAAGAGACGGCAGAGCACATACTGTGTGAGAAGCGTATTCTTCTCAACGAAGTCATGACTCCTGAGGGGATCATCTCGACTCCTACGAGAAGCATTCTCAACTCCACTGGGGTAGTGGAGAGGCTCCTCGGCTAATCGACAGGCACAGATCTGTAATGGTCGCAGAGCCAAATGCTATTTGTTAGAACTAGTCCCATATAGAAAAAAAAAAAAAAATTCGCAAGGGCGAAATGGCCCTTACTTACTTACTTAGATGTCGCTAGAGTTCAGGGTGAACCTCCAATTAGAATGATCGTTTCCAGTGTCGCACCCCCAGTTGGTTACGGTCCCGTTCCAACTGTGTGCGGCCGTCCTCTGCAATGTCGTCCTTCCGGGTTGGAGTCAAAGATTCTTCGGGCCAGACCTGTATTGTTCATTCGCTCTACACGGCCTAGACATCTAGGACGTTGGATCCGTAGACGTCGTACTAGCTCGATGTCTCTGTACAGACCATACTGTTCGTGGTTGAATCTTCTCCTCCACTCTCCATCAGCACAAACGCAGAATTTTTCCGCTCGAGACGACCAAGGGCCTCCTTATCCACTAATGATAAGGTCCAATCCTCTGCGCCTGGTTTTCCGAGAGAGGGCTCTACTATTCAATTGCGTATTGGGCCCGAAGAAACAGCGGTTGGCAAGAGTTATTCTGCATCTAATCTCAGCGCTGCTGGTGTCATTGCCGCTTGTTACCAGTGACTACATCCTTGACTACATCAAAGTTATAGCTGCCAATAGTGACGTTCTGGCCAAGACGTCGGTGTTGCGCGTCTTTCTTTGATGGCAGCATATACTTGGTCTGGTCCCCATTTACCCCTAGACCCAATTTAGCCGCTTCTGTTTCAGTGCTTGGGAACGCCTCATTGACATCTCGCTTTGTTCGTCCGATAACGTCAATGTCATCTCCGTAGGCAAGCAATTGTGTAGTATGATGTTAAAGAAATCACATGACAGTGTGTCACGCTGTCTAAAACCTTTTTTAACATCGAAGGTCGCGGTTAGGTCACCTCCGACCTTAATGGAGCAGCGGGAATTCTCCAGCGGGATCTGTCGTCTCTTTGGCTCGTCTCTATAAACACTGTCCTATGCGGCTTTAAAGTCGACAAAAAGATGGTGCGTGTCGACCTGGAATTCATGGGTCTTCTCCAAGATCTGCCGTGGTGTAAATATTTGGTTTATCGTGGATTTTCCTTGCCGAAATCCACACTAGTAGGAACCAGAATCAGATTGTCCACGAACGGTTTCAGGCGCTTACACAGTACGGCAGAGAGGATCTTTTACGCAATTTTAAGGAGACTTATACCTTTTGTAATTGGCGCAGTCATAGGGGTCTTTTATGAATCGGGCAAACGATGCTTAGATTCTATTCATCGGGCATACATTCTTCCGACCATATCTTGCAGATGAGTTGGTGCATGTTCCTAATCAGCTCAGCTTGTCTGCATTCGTCATCAAACCATGGGTTTCTCGAAGGTGGTGTCTTGAAACCGAGTACATCTGAGGCGGCCTCTCTGATGGCGTTCTGATAACCACTCCACTGCTGTTGTTTGGTTTGTGCAGATTGCATCGGGACTTGAGAGAGCTTGAGGGAGACTTGATCGGCGAAGATCCTGGCGGTTTCCTGCGATTGCAGCTTTCCGACGTTAATAAGATCGACCATATCTTGCAGATGAGTTGGTGCATGTTCCTAACCAGCTCAGCTTGTTTGCATTCGTCATCAAACCAGGGGTTTCTCGAAGGTGGTGTCTTGAAACCGAGTACATCTGAGGCGGCCTCTCTGATGGCGTTCTGATAACCACTCCACTGCTGTTCTTTGGTTTGTGCAGATTGCATCGGGACTTGAGAGAGTTTGAGGGAGACTTGATCGACGAAGATCCTGGCGGTTTCCTGCGATTGCAGCTTTCCGACGTTAATAAGATCGCTGCTGAAATGAGATTTCTTCATGCTGTTGTGGCAGTGACTCGCCGGGATAGGGTAAGAAACACAGCAGTGCGCGGGGAACTTAATGTTGCGAAGCTGCTTCTCCGAACGGAAAGGGCTATGCTATATGGTCACATGAGGCCAATGTCGCCATCATCACGACTTCCGAAACGCGCCTTGAATGCAATGCCATCAGGCAGGCGACTGCTTGGCAGACCCAGGACGAGGTGGTTGAACCAAGTCCAAAAACTCGCCCGGGTGCGCTTGGGCATGGCTCCTGATGAGTTAGAGTCGATGGCGAAGGATCGAGTGGCCTGAAGATCGCATTACCCCCGCGACCCTTTTAGAGGAACATGCGGGCCACTAGAAATGTATGTATGTTCCGTTGCTACTGTCATCGATATCTTAAATTGGTTGTATCCTTTTCACGCACGCACAGATCCCTGGAAAGAATCTTTTAGGTGCGTCTCCCGTCCGCATAGCTCCTTTGTCATCCCAGATAGGGTTAGGTTAAGTTAGTTGGGGGCCCTATTGACATGATGTCACGGCTCACTTAGACTACTAAGAGTGCGTTGTGCCCATTTTGAAAACTAACCCGAGGGGAACCTGTTAGTTACCCGCTGAGCTGAACCAAACACATTCAATTAAGAACCTTAGCAGTTTGTTCAGCTTAATGTCTCTTGCCTCCTCTAAACCCGAAATGAAGTAGTTCCCGAGGTATGTACATTTTTTTCGGGCCAGTGCAGGGCATTCACACAGTAGGTGACGAAAGGATTCTATTTCCTCTTCGTCCCTACAGCTTCTGCAAAAATCGTTGTAGGGCTGGCCTAGTCTAGCTGCATGATGTGATATCATGCAGTGCCCAGTGAGACCGACTACCAGTCGTATATGCCCTCTACTAAGATTAAGCAGACTTTCCGTCCTTTATTTTGTCATAAACAGGCAATGTTAGCCTTGCCGTAACGCATGTATCTAATTGACACCATCGCTTGTTGGCTTTTCCTAGTAGTTCCATCCCTATTTCTCTGAATTGTGTGCTAAGTGACGTTCTAGCCTCAGTTGTGATTTGCGAACTATCTGCGCCTGATCCCGGTCTGGCTAGTTCGTCCGCCTTCTCATTTCCGGAAATATTCACATGCCCTGGTACCCAGCAGATGGTTACCTCATTGACATCCGATATTTATTCTAGTTTCTCATTTACAGAGTTTTACGAGCTTGGATCTTATCCATGTTGCTTGCTGAGCCTTAATGGCTGCCTGACTGTCAACATAGATTTTGATTCTCTTACCTGAGAAATTCTCCCTAAGAATCAGATCCGCGCCTTTTTTGATTGCAAAGATCTCAGCCTGCAAGACGCTACAGCCATCATCAAGTCTGTAGCAGTGACACGCTTCCTGAGATTGGAAGTAGACTCCGCCTCCTGTACCGGTATCCGTTTTGGATCCGTCGGTACAGATAAATCTATTTACATTCTTGAACAACGTCCTCAATCGTTGTGTTTTAACAGATTTTCATTTTATTGAAATTCCTTAATTGCTCGACAACGGAGCGCCATATGGTGTGTCAACTTTGGAATTTCCATACAACCCCAATGGCATCCTCTTCATAGTTAGTTAACATTTAAATAATGAAAAAGTTATTGCCGTTTGAGCGTAACACACTGTTGTGTTCATGGTAACGCAATTTTTGCAATATCCGATTTAACGACGCAAATGAAAAGTTAAAAGGATCCGAATTACGGAAGCATTTGCCCATTGAATGGAAATGATTCCGAGTCAGGAAGACGTTCGGCATTGGCGGCTTACATTCACGCAAAAACAAAAAAGGAAATCAAATACCGGATGCGCACACACTGCCATTAAACGCCTCAATTTCCAGATGAAAATTGGCCATGAAACAGATGATTCTGTTCTTAAGTAGATACGTTTCCAAGGCAAAACAACATGATTATGAGTAAGCCCATGTCTACATGTACATATGCATCACACAGGAGTTAATTGAAAGGAAAATGCTTACATTACGGCACTCAGGGGTTCTAATTGTCATTCAATGTAAGCTGAAGAAGCTAATAGATACAGGGACTTAAGTATGTCGAACTCTCTTTCCAAGATACAGATCTTAATGTCGCTCTTCAGTAGACGGTTCCTGTACGGTCGTAAAAGAACACTAATTTTATTGGCTGAGTATCGTTTTATTGTAGATATTCAACTATTTATACGAACAGAAAAGGAGGGAGGAGCAGGCGTTTCTGAGAAGGAAAAAGAAGAAGCAAGAGAAGCGCGAGATCGATGAGATGGAGAGGTGTTGCGGCAGGAACGACGTTCGAAAATTTTACCAGAAAGTAAAACGAACATGCCACGGCTATAAAGCCAGAGCAGAAGCCTGCAGGGATGAGCACAGACAACTAGTAGTGGAGTCACAGTCGATGCTCAGTTTGTGGAAGGACCACTTCTGCACACTGTATAACGGCGATGATAGTCAAAATGCCGCCGTCAGGCAGAGCGAACTGTTCACAATGGACGAAGACAAAGGAGAATCCCGACCACCCGACCTAGGCGATGTTAAGATAGCGATATTGAAACTTAAGCCATATAAAGCTGCTGGAGCAGACGGACTCCCCGCGGAACTGTTTAATGCAGCTGGCGATGAGCTGGTAAGGAACATGCACCATCTCAGAATCTCATTATCGTTTGCCCGGTCCATAAGAAAGGAGACCCCCATGACTGCGCCAATTACAGATGCCTCCTGAACATCGCGTACAAGATCCTCTCTGAAGTACTCTGTAAGTACCTGAAACCGTTCGTGGACAATCTGATAGGTTCCTACCAGTATGGTTTCAGGCCACGATAGACCAAATATTTACACTACGGCAGATCTTGGTGAAGACCCATGAATTCCAGGTCGACACGCATCACCTTTTCGTCGACTTTAAAGCCGCGTATGACAGTGTTTATAGAGACGAGCTGTACAGAGCCATGTCATGTTTTAACTATCCTGCCAAATTCGTCAGACTGTGCAGGATGACTATGAAGAACTTTCGCTGCTCGAATAATGTCGGAGGTGAACTAACCGACCCCCTTGATGTAATAAAAGGTTTTAGACAGGGTGACGCACTGTCATGTGATTTCTTTAACACCATACTTGAAAATATCGTGCGGGACTCTGCGGCCAATACAAGAGGTACGATCTACTTCAAGTCCACACAATTGCTTGCCTACGCAGATAACGTTGACGTTATTGGACGGACAAGACGGACGAGACGTCAGGGAGGCGTTCGCAAGCATTGAAGCAGAAGCGGCTAAAGTAGGTCTAAGGGTAAATGGGGACAAGACTAAATATATGCTGTCATCAAAGACAGACGCGCAACATCGATGTCTCGGTCAGAACGTCACCTTCGGCAGCTATATTTTTAAAGTAGTCAAGGACTTCGTCTACCTTGGCTCGATAGTGACAAGCAGCAACGACACCAGCGCTGAGATAAAACGCAGACAAACTCTTGCCAACCGCTGCTTCTTCGGGCTCAAGAGGCAATTGAGTAGTAGAGCCCTCTCTCGAAAAACTAAGGTATCCCTCTACAAAACCTTAATCATCCCAGTCCTCCTCTACGGTATTGAGGCTTGGACGTTATCAAAAGCGGGCGTAAGAGGCTTTTGGGCGTTTCGAGAGGAAAATTCTGCGTGCAATCCTTGGTCCCGTTTGTGTAAACGGAGAATGGAGGAGGAGATTCAACCAAGAACTGTACGGGCTGTACAGCGGCATCGGCCTGGTTAGACGTCTTCGGATCCAACGATTAAGATGTAAGATGGCTAGGCCATGTAGAGCGAATGGACATCAACGCTCCGGCCCGAAGAGTCTTCGACTCCAACCCCGAGGGACGACGCAGCAGAGGACGACCGCATGTAAGGTGGCGCGCACAGGTGGAAAGGGACCTCAACCAACTGGGCGTGCGGCACTGGAAGCGGCTGGCCAAAGATCGGGCCGGCTGGAAAGGCTTTTTGATTGAGGCCCTGGTTATCCCCGAACTGTAGCGCCATCAAAGTAAGTAAGTAAGTATTTGACAATTTAAGCTTCTGCTTTAAAAATGTGTCAAAACCTGTAGATTTATTATTGAAAACCTTAGCTTAATTGAAAGCTTTCCCTCTGGTGTTCGTAAAAGGTTTCTCCAACTTACTACTAACTCGGTAACATCGGTATATCCTCCCTCCCTAAGGATATTATCGTCTCTGATACATGTACATACATTGGTATGCTTCGCCAAAGGAAAATGTCCCCTAAAGAAGTTTGACGGCAACTGGAGCCGAACTTAATACCATTTACCATGTAATGCGAGTACTAGTACATGACACCACAGATAGCCCAGTCGCAGATGTGTCGTGGTGTAATAATTTATAGAAACACCGGGGATTTATTTTGACATAAATACCTAAATTGATGAGCATCCCTCTTGGAAACATTTCAAGGGGATACTGAACAGAAGAACGACACACAAGCCCAAAGCAATTGTGCCTGCCTTTTCATCTCTAAAATTGATATCAAATCCAGTCCGCTGAATCGAAATTGAAGTCTTATTCTTAAACGTAATCTAAATCCATAAAATCCTTTACAACACATTCTTACTTTAAACCGTATTCATAGATCTCCATTTTTGTTTTACAGAAATCTCTGATGGATTTGAAGTATCCAACTGTATTGCCACCTAATCCGCAACTTAAGGCAAGACAATGAGTTTTTTTAGTTTACCCTACTTGTGCACTTTATAGAGACTTATCTGGTTTTATGCAGGCCTTACTAGTTTTCCACAAGACGGACAATGTTTGCGATGTCTTCACGTCGGCTTGTCATCGACAGCAGCTGGAGGTCACGTTGGTCAAGACCAAGGAACTGGCTCTAGAAACACTTCAAAACAATGCCGCCACGGACAACTATCATTTGATAATCATTGACGCCCGCTCATCAAAGTACCTTGATGCTGAGTACATAACCAGGTAAGGAATACATAAGACCAAACATCCTGATCCAACTGAACTGGACGTAATGTTCACCTTATTTTTAGGTCGATACGGCACACAACTGGCTATCACTTTACGACAATAATAGCGGTGGTGAAGAAGAGGTAAATTACTTGAATATTTACGTAACATCAAAACCATAAATAATCCGGAATGGTAGAGTTCCGTGCTCTGCTCTGCTCTGCTCTTCGTCCTTTTACAACGTAGCCAAGGTGATTGTGTTGAGGGAGCATACATCAACATTGTTTCGCATAAAAGTGGTTCGGGATAGTCAGAAATAGGATTGTATGTATGCCTGTCTGTATGTTAATCGCAAAAGAATTCACAGTCTGGCAGGCGGACGTTGGGAAGGACTATGGAAAATACTCCTTGTATCCTAGTGGTAATTAAAATGTATGGACTGTCTGGAATGACGACAGGTTTTCTTTGTCGGAGGATAATTGACGTTGAAAAGGTGTGAAGCCTTGAAGCTTGAATTGTATTGGGGAATTAATTGAAATGTGTGTATGTGTATGTGTATTGGCGTTACAGTCCTAGAAGGACATGAGCCGAGCTTCTCTCAATCACCCATGTTGTGTGTGATTTCATTTTCCTATAGGTGAAAGGGACCTACAGTTTATTGCCGGTTCCGAACGGCGAATTTCGATAAGCTTTTCATGACAATTTGACTACAGGGGTTTTGCCAGAACTCCGCTGAGGAGAAACACCGTGAAAAACACGTTCGATGACATGACTGGGTCGGGATTCGATCCCGTGTCATCGGCGCCAGAGGCCAACACACTACCCACTGCGCCACGATGCTCTCGATTAATTGAAATACAAATAGTTATTCGAGTGAAGTAACAATAAACTTAGAATGGAACAGTTGCTAGAGACCGCCATTCATAACCTGAATAGCGTCATCACCGATTGTTTTGAACTCGCATGTCCTGTCAGCAAACCTTCTGGCAGGGAGGTTCATTGGTGGAATGCCGAGCTCCAAAGTCTTAGCAGGGAAGCCAGTCTTCTGAATAGATCGGTCAAATCGAATAGGAAAGATGACTCGAACAAGTATCGGTACCAAGCTTGTGGTAATATATAAGAGTTGCCTCTCCTTATCCTACATCCCAAGCAAGTCGAAGGTGACCAAACTCATTATGCAAATGACTTGAGGCCTATTAGTCTTACTTCTTTTCTATTAAAAACTCTAAAGAAGATTTTAGACGCACACATTCGTTTAAGCTGTATCTCAGGAAGGCTATCGGATAACCAACATGCCTACAATAAGGGCAAATCGGTGGAAACAGCACTCCACTCACTGGTCAGCAAAACAGAAAGGTCACTGGAACGTAAGGAATATAACCTAGTGGCCTTTCTCGAGGTTGAGGGCGCCTTTAACAATGTTGAACCATGGGCCGTCACCAAAGCGCTGTCTGACCGGGCTGTTACGGCATCAGTGATAGAACTGGTACGACAACTGCTAACGCAAAGGGTCCTCAAAGCCAACTTCGCTGGTGCCGTCTCAACTAGAATGGTCAGCAGAGGTACACCACAGGGTGGAGTACTCTCCCCTCTCTCTGGAACGTGGTGGTCAATGAACTGCTACTGTTGCTAGAACAACAAGGGTACGCTGTGATTGCCTTTGCAGATGACATTGCTAATACCGTCACCGGAAAATTTCCCAGCACTCTAAGTGACTTAATGCAGGGTGCATTACATACAATAGAAACCTGGCCGCAGTACTGTGGACTTTGGGTCAATCCTGAGAAGACCTAAGAAGTGCTGTTTACAAATAAGTATAAAATTCCGCCCTTCAACCCACCGAAGCTGGCTGGAATCCAATGAACAATCAAAGATCAGGCTAAACACCTAGGCCTAATCCTTGGCTTACTTGATAGTGTCAAGTAAGCAACCACTGACCTCTACAGCTGTAAGAAAGTGGTGGGCAAAAAGTGAAGTTTCCAACCAAGCATTATGCACTGGCTCTATACAGCAGTCATAAGGCCCATTCTCCTGTATGGTATCGTTGTCTGGTGCTCTGCTCTGGACAAGGCAGTCTATCAAAACCTTCTGGGGAAAGTACAAGGATCAGCCAGTTTATATATGTATAAGGGGAGCGATCAGGTCAACCCCCACGGAGGCCTTAAATATCCTATTACATTTTGCTTTTGCATCGTTGGACCTCTTCAGCAAACAAGTTGCTGTCTGCGTGGCCCTACGGATTAGGGTCATGGGAAAATGGCTCACATCACATAAAGGCCATACTAGCATTCTTCATCACTTCGAACTACCCATAGACACAGACTGCATCATCTCGCAGAATGTATTCACTAAGAACTTCGATGTTATCTTCCCATCCAGCGAGGAATGAGCTGAAAGGAATGTCTTACCGAAGGATCCGATCTCCCTCTATACCGATGGCCCCAAGACGAAGACGGGTGTATGTAATTGAGTCTTCCCAAGGAGCTTACCCTCAGCCTATCATTTAGACTCCCAATGATAGGTTGAGGCAGTGTGTACCAAGCAGAAATAGCAGAGATAACGGAGGCCCTTGCATGGCTTAGAATCAATGTAACATCCGCTAAGGACAACCAATATGCGATAAAATCCCGCGGTAACCCACAAATCAAAAACTTAACTGCTGCCTATCTCTAGACGAGACGGCTGAAAAGTTTAACATTAAAGTACTGTGGGTTCCCGGGCATAGGGAAACCGGCCGACGAACTCGCAAAGTTAGGGTCAAGCACACTCAGTCTTCCTACCCTCGGGTACCTAGAAACTCCAATAAATACGGTAAAGCACATGATAAAACTTCGAACCATAGAGGCGACCAACCTCCAATGGAAGGAAAGTAATATCAGCTTTATCACTAAACAAATCTGACCTAAGCTAAACCTAGCACGAACCAGGGATCTAGTGGTAACTAAAAGGGCAAGAGCACCGTGGCGCAGTGGATAGTGTGTTGGCCTCCGACGCCGATGACACGGGATCGAATCCCGACACAGCCATGTCATTGAACGTATTTTTCACGGTGTTTCTCCTCAGCGGGGTTCTGACAAAACCCCCTGTAGTTGTCATGAAAAGCTTCTCGAAATTCGTCGTTCGGAACCGGCAATAAACTGTAGGTCCCTTTCACCTATGGGAATATGAAATCACACACAACATGGGTGATTGAGAGAAGCTCGGCTCAGGTTCTTCATGGACTGTAACGCCAACATACATTACATACAAAAGGGCAATCTTAAGCACTCTAGTGGGTGTCATTGCAGGTCCCTGCATCATTGGAAAACACGCCGCCAGATTAGGGCTACCCTCCAATGGCTTCTGCCGCGGCTGCATGGACGAGGAGGAAGAGGAATTGATACATCACCTTCCTGCTCATGCCCTTTATTTTGCGAATCGCAGGAGTATCTACCTCGGCGCGCCCTTCTTTGAAAATCTAAGTGAGCTAGCAAACCTGAAAAAAGCTCAACTCCATCGCTTCATCAAAAGCACCGGTTGGTTCTCAGGTAGCGGATCAAGGTAATATGATCCATGTGGTATCACAATGGGCCGACTTCGGCCTACGTGTGGCTTATGCCAACCACTTATACCTAACCTAGGCAGGCAGTTGGGTAGGTTCGTAGCCTCCCCAGAATGGGAAGAATGCACTTAAGCCAAGACCCGTTGTGTTGCTACGAGGGGGTTTGTCTCCCTATTCATGGAACCACTTAGTGCATCCTAAAAAGTTAAGAAGGTAATTTATCCTTACTAGCTGAACATTAGTCAGGTCGTTTAGGAAGTATGATCCTAGGTAGCGTTTCCTGAATGAGCAGAAAGCCGGACAGGCGCAGAGTAGGTGATGGTTGGATCCGACCAGCTTCTGCAGAAAACCTTTGGAATTCGCCCTAGTTTTTGTGATGACACCAATGATTTCGTAGATGTCAGTTCATTTTAGGCAGATTAGTCTCTGCCTATCCGTTAACTATCGAGCCGTGGCCAGATTTGCCGGGTGATGGGGCAGGTATGTCCCTGGGTCCGTCTCAGCCATGGCGAGGTTTGGGAGTTTAAATTCAATGGCTGTAAGTGGTATATCCTCACATGCCATGATCGATTGTTGCGTCATTTCTTGCATTCTGTTCGGACATCTCGGTAAGATATAGGCAATAGTCAAGGCTTGGTTTTGAGGTGTACACATAGGACACCAGAGAATTCGAATATCCGTAGTAGGTACTAAGTTTCCCTTAAGCCAAGACAAAGCCTCTTTTATTGCCAACAGCTCCGCCTGAAAGACGCTGCACTAATCTGGTAGTTTTTGGGCTTGGCTCAGGTTTAATTGTTTGCAGAATACTCCACTACCCAGCCCGTCTTTGGTTTTTGACCCGTCGGTCTTGCGATGTTGCTTCTGGCGGGACCAGTTCCGTCTACCCGGGTATGTTATTTTGGATTGCTTCTCAAAGACCGTGGTGGGCTCTAGGTGGTCCGAGTTTTCTGCCATGGTTATCCTGTTGTTCCGCATGGAGGACTGGCCGGTGATATAGCTCGTTCCTTTTGAGTTGGTCTAATTGTCGTATATGTGGCTATTTGCTTGCCAAGTACATCGAGTGGTGTACTGCTGCTCTTGGGGTGGACCTTAGGGTCCCGGTAATGCACATGCATGCCAGCCCTTGTACCAGACTATCACTCCATACATTAAAATAGGTCTAACGACTGTAATGTAGAGCCGTAGGGTGTAGAGAACTATAGTATCTTTTTTTGCACGTTCGATTGTGTTGTTCTTCCAGGTTAGTTTCCTATCTAGTACAATGCCAAGGTATTCGGCACTGGAGAAGTATGTTGACCTGGTATTCGCCCGAGATGGTAATGGCAACGTCATCAGCATAGGCAGTAACGTCGAGGCCTTCTTCCTCCAGTTTGGTCAGTAGTTCATTTGCAACTACATTCCAGAGCAGAGGAGTGAAGTACCCCGCCTTCTGGCATGCCCCTGGTAGCCGATCTAGTGGTTACTTAGCTTCTCCATTTAGAGTGGATTTTGCTTGTTAAGAGTAACTCGCTGGTCAACTCTGTGAGAGTCCTCTCCACTTTTAGATTTTCTAGGCCTTCTATTGCTGCTTGCGAAGTGACGTTGTTGAAGGAGCCATGTATGTCTGGGAAGGCTGTTAAGGTATATTCTCTAAGATGGACTGATCTCTCGATTTTTCTAGTGTTTGCAAGGCTGTTTCGATAGATCTAACCTTACAGTAGGCGTGCTGTGCCTTAGAGATTAGGGAAGGATCAAAGCTACGGCGTATGTATAAGTCTATCAGCCTTTCCAAAGTTTTTAGTGCAAAGAATGATAGACAGATAGGCCTTAGATCCTTGGGGGAACTGTGAGGGTTCCTGCCGGCCTTGGGGATGAAAAGCACCTTTGCGCACTTCCACTTTTCTGGAATGTAACTCCGAGCTAGGCATCCTTTCAAGATAACCTCTAGGCAGGGTATATAGCCCATTCCATAGTTTGTGTGAGTTCGATGGGGTAAATTTCATCCGGACCTGGCGATATATAGGGCTTTAAGCTTTTTAACACTCACAAAGGAGAGGTGTTCACCGTCTTTTTTTGATGAAAGCAGATATTTGGTTTTACCCTCATTAACCTTTAGACCCAACATAGCCGCTTCTACCTCAATGCTTACAAAGGCCTCAATGACTTCTCGCTGTGTCCGTCCAATCACGTCAATGTCATCGGCGTACGCAAGTAATTGCGTAGACTTGAAATAAATCGTACCTCTTGTGTTGGCCAGTGACTCTTGCACAATATTTTCAGCCACTATGTTGAAAAAGTTGCATCATAGCGTGTCACCTTGTCGAAATCCTTTTTTAGTTAGTTCATTAGTTCATTACCGACCTTAATGGAGCAGCGAGAGTCCTCCACTATCATCCTGCACAGTCGGACGAGTTTGGCAGGGATGTTAAAATTGGACATGGCTTCTATACACGCTGTCATGTGCAGCCTTGAAATTGACAAAACGGTGGTGAGTGTCTTCTCCAAGATCTGCCGTAGCGTAAATATTTGGTCTGCTGTGGATTTACCTGGCCTGAAACCCCACTGATAAGAGCCGATCAGGCTATCCACAAACGGTTTAGGTGTTCACATAATACGGCAGAGAAGATCTTATGTGCGGTGATAAGGAGACTTATTCCCCTATACTTGGCGCAGTTGTAGGGGTCTCCTTTCTTGTGGACCGGGCAAACGATGCTGAGATCCCGTTCGTCGGGCATGCTTCCCTCCGACCATACCTTGCAAAAGAGGCGGTGCAGGCACTTTACCATCTCATCTCTCTAAAAAGCTCAGCAGACAGACCGTGTGCGCCCGCGGCTTTATTAGACTTAAGTCTTTATATGGCTATTTTGACTTCGTCTAGAAGCGTGTGTTCCTCCCTTCTCTTCTGCTCATAGATTTCGCGAGCAGCTCTCGTCCGTCGTTGCAGCGTGGCTTTATGCCTCTTGTTTTGCTGCATGGGCTTGTTCGCATTGCTCATCGAACCAGGGGTTTCTAGGTGGTGGCGGTTTGAAACCCAGCACCTCTGAGGCAGCGTCTCTGACGGCGCTCTGGCAATGCGCCCATTCCAGCTCTATTGCTTGTGCTGCTGTGGACGAATTTTGGGCGAGATTGGAGAAGACACGGCAAAGATTCTGGCAGTCTCTTGCGATTGTAGCTTTCCACCATCAAACCGACGTTGTCCTACTCGACTCCTAAGCATTCTTGATATCCTCATTCGTACCTTGGCTACAACAAGGTAGTGGTCCGAGTCGATGTGGGCTCCTCGGAAGGTTCGTACGTCGAGAATACTGGAGGAGTGTCTGGCGTCGATCGCAATGTGATCAATCTGGTTGGTGGTCAATTCATCAAAAGACCGCCAGGTACTCTTGTGTATGTTGAGATGGGGGAATCATGTGCTTGCTACAAGGAGGATACGTCCCGTTGGGAAATCGATTAGCGTAGGTCCGTTGTCGGATGTAGTGTTTGGAGGCTATGCTTTCCTATGATCGACTCAAATATGTCCTCTTTGCCCAGTTTTGCACTAAAATCTCCTAGGACTATTTTCGTGTCGTAGCTGGGCCTACGTCGATCGTCCTTTTCTTCGGTTGGGGCGTGAGCGCATATTAAGCTTATGTTTCCAAATTTAGCTTTGATGCGGATTGTTATGGGGCATTCGCTTACATTTCCGAAGCCTAAGACTTTTTGTTGAAGTCTTCCTCGAATAACGAATCCGCACCCGAATAGGCGCTGTTTGTTCTCCTTGTAGCAATTCCCGTAGTAGATGTCACAATATTTCATCCGTCTTTTGCCTGGTCCATCCCATCGCACTTCTTGAAGCGCGGTTATATCTGCTTTATATCAGTTGAGGGTTTGCTTCAATTGATCGCTTGCACACAGCCTATTAAGGGACCTCAAATTCCAGGGGTCGTCAGCTTTGTATCCGTCCGTATCCGAGGCTTGTGGTTGCTTCTGAACAAGTGGGTTTTTACGTGATAGGAATGTTAACCCTAAGCACAACCCCCAACCTGGATGGCCAGGCTCCTCTTTCCTCAGGAAAAAGGGGTTGGGTCGCTACAGACATTGGTTCACTACCTGGCGGGTGCCAGGGTAGCTATCCTAGGGGGGCCACGCGGAGGCTGTGTGTCAACTTGATTTGAACAGGGACAGAGATCGAAACTGGCGTTTGCCATGTTAAGCGTGGGAGCTCTGTTTGCTCGCTCCCTCCCCCCTGCAACCACCATACTGCTGGCTGTATAAGATGTTCATCAAATAGGTTTTTTCCACTAGACTAGCTTTGGGTGCAGTGTATCCGAGGCATCTTGCTCATTCATAAGTTGTGTTTTTTTACGTGGGCGGATTGTTAGCCCGTCGCACAACCGCCATTCTGGTCGGGGTTTTGTTGCTGCATACGTTCCAGAGGGCGCCGCGAGGAGGCCGTATGTCAACTTGACCCGGGCATTTAAACAAGTATCATTGCTGGCATCTCACCAGGTTGAGAGCGATCAACAACTTTACCCTGTATGTCCGAGCCCATGCCCATGGCAAGTCCATCCAGCTGCTTAAATACGCGGATGATGTCGACGTCATCGCGTGTTCTCGCCGTGGCATTGTGGAAACATTAACGGCGATTGAAGGACAGGCGAAACGAGTTGGTCTTAAGATCAATGAGGACAAAACGAAATACATGCTGTCAAGCAAAAACCAATCCGTCGCTCACCACCTGGGACAAAATATACCAATTGACAGCTACAATTTCGAGGTAGTTAAGGAGTTTGTCTACTTCGGCTACTTCGGCTTGTCCAAACAACCGGGGTCAAAACTCCTCAGTCGAAAGACCAAAGTCATGCTTTACAAAACGCTCATACTGCCAGTCTTGCTGTACGGAGCCGATAGCTGTATGATAAGCAGGACAGCGGAGCTGATTTTGGGTTCTTTCGAAAGAAAAATTCTGCGCCCGATATTTGGTCCTGTCTGTGAGGAAGGTGATCTTGGGTTCTTTCGAAAGAAAAATTCTGCGCCGGATATTTGGTCCTGTCTGTGAGGAAGGTGAATGGAGAAGAAGACACACCCGCGAACTCTACGAGCTGTAACAGAATGTGGATGTAGTCCGGAAGGCAAGGATCCGTCGACTATACTGACTCGGCCACATCGAGCGCATGGACATCAACGCTCCAGCTACGAGGGTCTTCGACTCCGAGCCTCCTCGTTCGAGAAGAAGAGGCAGACCGAACCTTTCGGTATAAAGATCAAGTAATCGCGGATGTAAGACATCTTGGTCTTGAAAACTGGAAGCAGCGTGCCCGGGACCGTCAAGGATGGAAGGCAGCTATAACTCAGGCTCAGATCCTCCATGGATCGCTGGCCTGATAAGTAAGTAAGTAAGCTTTGGGTGCCATTATGAACTCCGCCTGTCTGTCATGCTAGCATTTTTCTATTTCTATAGTGAACCTAGTTTAAAATAGTTTCAATCTCGATCTTTTAAGCGTTCTATAGGAAGTCTAATTTGCGTTTAATTTCTCAGCTTCTTCGACAAGGACGAACTGCCTCTTATTGCACTTTTAGACGCTGGCGTAAATCGGGTAAGTCATGACAAATATATATTTGTACACATATACGTCCACGTTGATGTTGATTGAATTTTTCAGTGCATTTTAGAAACAACAAGCTTGCCTGTGTGCTGCACAGAATTAAAACAGATTTTACACTCAATAGTAAGACCGCAAAATGTTATGTCAACTCAACAGGTAATCATACTATAAACGATGTATTTCTAAATTAAAATATCTTAATAAGGGAATGTTAGGCTGCCTGAAGCAACAGTTTAAGTTAGAAACCATAGGTTAGGTAACCTTCTCTTTTCATAAAATTCATTAAGGGAATAAACTGAAAGTTTTCCGAAGGTCATCATATCAATTCGGAAATAACCAATAGCAAAGTTGTACTCTGACCATTTATGAAGTCTAGGTCTACAAATATCTATATCCAAACAGTTGTCGACCAAAGTCATAGACACACAAATAGACTACTTTAGTAGGCGATAAGCAAGCCTTAGGCTTAATAGCTCAATACCATAGTCCGAAACGAGTACATCCAAACACAAACCCATTCAATTCCAAATGCTATATCGTCGACAATATGTAAATAGTATCTACAAGTTCTGAATTCGTTTTTGCTCAAAGCAGAATCGATTTTTGCTTCCTCCTGCCCTCTCATTCGAATATTGTATTAACTGTTCCAGATACAAACTACCTATCCAGTTTTGCGTTTACAAATTGCGACTAAAACTACTCGATGTTAAGTGTGATGCTTGTGTCTGAATTGTTTGATTTGAATCTCTGTTGTTTGGGATTTAGGAAAAAAATCCATTAGTTTGTAGGTATATCTTGATTTTACGCTTTTTTTAATTGCTACAGACTTAATAGCTTTTGTGTTTTGTTATTTTTTCAATTGATAGCTTTATAGACAATGGAACGCACTATGAAACGATAAACCATATTCGCGTGAAAAAGTTTCCATAGAATGCATACCTTTCCTTTTCTGGACCATTTTTTCATCTTGTTTTGTTTTAGATACATTTTCTTTTTTTCATGAACCCCGCAATGCTTTCAAAAAATGCCATTAGATGTCTATCTGCAAAAAATAATCGAAACAAGCGAACCGAGCAGCTTACGAATACATATACTCCACAAAGCTGAGCATATCCAATATTTATTCCATTTTCGGTCTTATGGCAGGGGATAGGATCGAGGAATACACTTTCGTGCAGCTGTGACCATCTTAGCTTTCGACACTTTCCTCCACCCTTTCTTTTCGGGATTTAGTGTGAATAAAGTACACTGGTCCATTGCTTAAGCACTTTTCTATTTCCTTCTATCCAAGGCCTCCGTCAGCTTTAGGGACTCAAACGAATACGCGCACTTCACTTTTTATTAATTTTTCTTTTTTTTATCTATGCGAGCAGAAGGTTACAGGGAGGGGGAGAGGAGGTGCCTATTGACATTGGTCTTAAATGTCTGCATATTGTATTGAGGGGGAAGACCGAACGAGATAGCGCGTTCCATACCCGCCGTATTCGGAAATACGACCGAAAACGGGCTTGAAGTCGTTAATTCTTGGCGGGCCGAGGATGTTGAAAATTAAGACTTAAAATATGTAAATTTGCCATAAAACCCTCTACGTATGCCGTCCCTGTAGAATGAAATGGGAAGGAGAGTTATTTCAGAGTTATTTATGGGCTACGGCCTAGTAAGCCGTAATGGTAAAAAAACCACAAACTCCGAAACAACCACAAGCCTCGGATATAACGGATCGGATTTATGTTGACGACCCTTGCAAAAAACGAAAAAAGGGCAATGATCTTCGGCTCTGTACGTGGAATGTTAGGTCCCTGCGACGTTTACTACGGCGACTGCTATAGGGAGATTAGACTACGATTGTTCGGATGCGTATTTAAGGCAAAAAGTCCTAAGCTTTCGGCATGTGAACGAACGCCTCATAACGATCCGTATCGAGGCTGCATTTTTTAACATCAGCCTGATCTGCGTTGACGCCTCCACGGAAGACAAGGATGACTACACAAAAGATGAGCTATACGATTTCCTAGACAGAACGTATGCCCAATGTCCCAGCTATGAAATCAAAATTGTACTAGGAGATTTCAATGCTAAGCTAGGTAAGGAGAGCATCTTTGAACGAGCCTACATGACACCACCTCCGATAACGGACACAGGCTGATTGATCTTACTACGGGGCGAAATCTCCTTCTAGCCAGTACGCGCTACCCGCACTTCGATATACACAAAGGCACCTGGCGGTCTTTTGATCAATCGACTACCAACCAGATTGATCACATCGCGATCGACGTCAGACACTCCTCCAATATTCTTGATGTTTGAACTTTCCGAGGGACTAACATCGACTCGGACCACCATCATGTAGTAGCCAAGAGGCGCTTACGGATATCACGAACGCAGCGGAGTAGAGTAAGAATACAAAGTTATGACGTCAGAAAGCTACTATCGCCAGAAACCGCTCGTGCTTTTACCGATCGCGTCCCAATAAGCTCTCCAATACACCTCAATCCTCCACGCCATCAATAGAACAGCAGTGGAGCCTTTGCAAGCCCTGAAAAGCTCTGCATCCGAAGTTTCGGGTTTCAAGGCTCCACCACGAAGAAACACCTGATTCGATGACGAGTGCAGCTGGATGCATATAAGGCCTCGCTGCATAAAAGAACAAGAGCAACTCGTGAGCTCTACGAGTTAGAAAGAAGGGAAGAGCATAAGCGTCTCAAGAGAAAGTAGAAAGAGCACGAGAAGCGCGCGATTGAGGATTTGGAGAGGTGTTACTGCAGGCGTGACGTTCGAAAGTTTGATCAACAGATAAAGCGAACCTGCCAAGGTTATAAAGCAAGTACGGAAGCCTGCAGAGATGAGAACGGACACCTAGTAGAAGAATCGCAGTCGATGCTGAGAATATGGAAAAACCACTTCTGCAAATTGTATAATGGCGATGTTAGTCAATATACCGCTGTCAGGCAGAATGATCCATTTCTAATCGACGGAGACCGCAGGGAATCCTGTCCCCCTGGCCTCGATGAAGTTAAGATTGCCATATCGAAGCTCAAGTCGATTAAAGCTGCTGGCGCAAACGGACTTTATTCCGGGCTCTTCAAGGCAGCTTGGGATGACCTGGTTAGGAGCATGCACCAGCTCTTCTGTAAGATATGGTCAGAGGAAATCATGCCCGAGAAATGGAGTCTCAGCATCGTATGCCCGATCCACAAGAAAGGAGTCCCCTCTGATTGCGCCAACTACAGAGGAATAAGCCTCCTTAACATCGCCTACAAAGTTATCTTTGCCGTTTTGTATGAACGCCTGAAACCTTTTGTAAGTAAGCCGATAGGTCCTTATCAGTGCGGATTCAGACCAGGGAAGTCCACCGTGAACCAAATCCTCAAACTACGGCAGATCCTGGAAAAAACCAATGAATTTCAAGTCGACACTCACCGCCTATTTGTCGACTTCAAAGCCGCATACGATAGCGTAACTAGTGACGAGCTATACAACGCTATGTCTACCTTTGACATACCTGCTAAACGCGTCAGACTATGCAGGATGATGTCAAAAAAGAATTTAAGCAGGGCGATGCGCTGTCGTGTGGTTTCTTCAACATCATATTGGAAATGATTGTGCAAAAATCACTGGCCAATACAAGAGGCACAATCTATTTCAAATCCTCGCAACTCTTGCGTACGCCGACGATATTGACATAATAGGTAGATCACAGCGAGATGTCAATGAGGCATTTGCGAGTATTGAGTTCGAGGCGGCGAAAGTTGGTTTGGCGGTAAACGAGGGCAAAACTAAATATACGCTGTCATCAAAAAAGGACGCTCACCACCGACTTCTTGGCCAGAACGTTCGTATTGGCAGATATAAGTTTGAGGTAGTTAAGGACTCTACCTCGTCTACCTTGGCTCCGCAGTTACCTGGAACAACGACATCAATTCCGAATTCAAACGCAGAATCACTCTTGCCAATCGCTGTTTCTTTGGGCTCAGGAGGCAAATGAGTAATAGAGCCCTCTCCCGAACGACAAAGTTGACTCTATATAATACACTTATCATGCCGGTCCTGTTGTACGGCGCAGAAGCATGGACACTATCAAAAGCGGATGAGGAGGCCCTTGGTCGGTTCGAGAGAAAGATTTTGCGCGTGATTTTCGGGCCTGTAAACGCAGACGGGGGATGGAGGAAAAGATTCAACCACGAACTTTACGGGCTGTACAGCGACATGAGTCTAGTCAGGGGTCTACGGATTCAACTCCTAAAATAGCTGGGCCATGTAGAGCGAATAGACACCACAGCTCCAGCCCGGAGAGTCCTTGAATCCAACCCCGAGAGAAGAAGAAACAGAGGACGGCCGCACTGGGTTGGCGCATACAGGTGGAAGGGAACCTCAGTCAACTGGGTTTGCGGCAATGGAAAAGGCTAGCAAAATATCGTGCCAGTTAGAGGGGCATGTTGCGCCCGTTGAGAAGAAGAAGAAGGATAGAGTCGTTAGCGAGGGATTGAATTGGATTAGAGTTAACAGACAAGAGATTATTTATAAAAATGAGAAAGAATCTTAGAGACAAGACGGAGCCCTGGGGAACACCAGCATTTAAGAAATGGATGTCAGACCTGAATAAGTCCAAAACAACTTTAATTGAACGACTCGATAGGTAGCTTCTAATCCATTGAAGAAGAGACTCATCAATCCCGAACTCACTCACCCTGTCAAATGCTTTCGAAATATCCAGTGCAATTATTTTACTTTCACCCCTGCTTGGTGAAGCCAGCGATTCCACTTTTGATGAGATATACCATCAAATCACCATTGGGTCTGTTGCTACCGAAACCATACTGTCGGTCATTGAGGAGTTTTCGTGATTAAAGATACTTTCCATGACCTTGGAAAGAAGGGACGTTAGTGCAATGGGTCGGTAGTTGGAGGGAGAAGATGATTCACCTTTTTTGGGTATAGGCTTGACATGTGCTGTTTTCCGTCTACTCAGAAAGAGCCCAGAAGAGTAGAAGAGGTGAAACAGCTTACACAGTGGTTTCACCAGCGTAGAATAATACCTCAGAACTATAGGAGCAATACCATCTGGACCAGTGGAATTGTGTACGTCGAGGTCATTAAGAACCCTTGCGACTGTTCGAGTGCGGAAAGTGGATTAGTCCCATGGTGGAATTGACGCACTTTAGTAGAGTCGGAGACAAAGCACAAGCTGAGAGCTGAGAACTGGCTGCGAAGTGAGCAGCAAGTAGGTTAGCTTTGTCTAAGGGGGTGACAGCTGAAATATGATTGTAGATAACCGCCGGTATGGACGACATAGTTGAGTTCTTTATGTTTTTTTACAAACGACCAGAAAATGTTGCTACCTTTGGGACATTGAAGGAGTTTACGCTTTAATTTTTGGTCGGATTGGAATTTAACCCGTCGAATGTGGGTGTTGCAGTCATTTCCGGCTCGTATGTACTTTTTTTCGGTTTTCCTCAGAACTGTTTGCCTTGTAGGCCCGAAAACTTAGCTCCCTGAACCTCTTAGCCTCTTTGCAGCTCAAGTCAAACCACGAATTATCCTTAGGCCTGGTGCTTTTAATTTTGCTGGGAATAAAATTTGCCATGCCGATTCGGATAATGTTTGCGATAGTATCAGTTGCGGCGTCCACGTCGTTGTCGAGGAAGCACAACGACCAGTTAAAGATCCGAAAGAAGTTGTTAAGGCCGCACCAGTTGGCTTTCTCGTATAGCCATAGTGTTCTCTTAGGTGCTTTTTCTTTAACTGGATGGTGGGAGTTCGAGAATTTTGCTGATATCATGCGAGCCTAGGGTTTCCAAATAATCGATCGTGTATTTATCAGGCTGAGAGGTAAGAAACAAGTCCAGTGTGTTGGCGGTATGACCAGCAACATCGGGGATACGTGATGGCTCATTCACAAGTTGAGTTAGTTGATTTAACTCAGCTAAAATGTCAACATACCTTCCTTCGGGTGTTGTCTGTCCTGAATGTCGAAGCCACTGAGAATTGTGTACATTGAAATCGCCCGCTAAAACGATTTCAGTGCGAGGGAACAGGGAAACAATTCTTTGGATGGAATCAGACAGTGCGTCGAATGCATCAAATGTTGCATTCCTGTCTAGATTGGGGCTTCTGTAAAGAAAACAGTAGTGAACGGAGTGCTTACGGATTATGAATTTAAGCCATATGAAATCAAATTCCGAGGTGGATGTTTGGCTATACTGTGGAAGTAACTGGTAAGCATGTCACTACGGACATAAATGGCGAGACCGCGGTAAGAAACGAATAATGGCACTAAGCTATATCCAGAAAGACTGAAATCCGAAGGATCAGACTTTTCATCGACCTGTGTTTCACAAAGTGCCAAAAACAGCCGGTTTGCGGCGAAAGAGATGGATATACGTGGCCAAGAAATTCTTCCGTAACCCACGAATATTGCAGAACTGCACACAGAAATCCCTCATCAATGCAAACTACAAAACATGTATAGATACAAAACCGTTAAAGCGGAGACCGCGTAAGTGAAGTTCTATCGCCGGATTTGCAAAAACAAACTATCGTAGGTGTTATGCCCTTACGACAGTAAAATTTGCTCCACCAGCAAAGAACAACACACGCGGCCCGCTACGCGTCGGTTGCGTTAGAACTCAATCAGTGAGTGTGTTGGGTGCAACCACTGTCACGAGAGGGGAAGGGGGACAGGTAGGAGTACGGCCCAGCGCTGCTGCCGACCAGGTATCCAAATGCCGTAACAAATGTTGTAACAAGAGAAAACACTTTAAACAATTCTAAGACACAATTGGGATTTTTTGGATGAAAATCATGTCTGTTGTATGGGAGCCCCCTTAAATATTCATTTCGTTCTGTTTTTACTATTTGTCGTGGTAGCGGCAACAGAAATACACCATCTGTGAAAATTTCAACTGTTTAGCTATCACGGTTCATGAGATACAGCCTGGTGACAGACGGACGGACGGACAGCGAAGTCTTAGTAATAGGGTTCCGTTTTACCTTTGGGAATGGAACCCTAATAAAAAAATATTGATTCCAATGAAATGGTTCGCAGAGATTCTGTAGATATTGTTTCCACTTCTTCTTCTTCTTAGTGGGCGCTACAGTTTAGGGTGAACCTGGGCCTCAACCAACATGCCCCTCCATCTAGCACGTTCGTTTGATAGCCTTTTCCATTACCGCACACCCAATTGTCTGAGGTCCCCTTCCACCTGTGTGCGCCATCTTAAGTGCGGCCGTCCTCTGCTTCTTCGTTCCTCGGGGTTGGATTCAAAGACTCTCCGGGCTGGAGCTGTGGCCATCTTAGGCGTTGAATCCGTAGACGCTTGACTAGGCTCATGTCGCTGTACAGCCCGTAAGGTTCGTGGTTGAATCTTCTCCTCCATCCCCCGTCTGCGTTTATAGGCAAAAAATCACGCGCAAAATCTTTCTCTCGAACCGACCAAGGGCCTCCTCATCCGCTTTTGATAGTGTCCATGCTTCTGCGCCGTACAACAGGACCGGCGTGATAAGTGTATTATATAGAGTCAAATTTGTCGTTCGGGAGAGGGCTCTATTACTCATTTGCCTCCTGAACCCAAAGAAAAAGCGATTGGCAAGAGTGATTCTTCGTTTGATTTCGGAACGGATGTCGTTGTTCCAGGTCACTGCGGAGCTAAGGTAGACGAAGTCCTTAACTACATCAAACTTATATCTGCCTATACCAACGTTCTGGCCAAGACGTCGGTGGCGAGTGTCCCCTTTTGAGCATATATTTAGTTTTGCCCTCGTTTACCACCAAACCAATTTTCGCCGCCTCGAACTCAATACTCGCAAACGCCTCATTGACATCTCCCTGTGTCTACCTATTATGCCAATGTCGTCGGCGTACGGACGGAGTTGCGAGGATTTGAAATAGATTGTGCCTTTTGTATTGGCCAGTGATTTTTGCACAATCATTTCAAATATGATTTTGAAGAAATCACACGACAGCGCATCGCCCTGCTTAAATCCCTTTTTGACATCAAAACTATCGGTAAGGTGTTCACCGATTCGGATGGAGCAGCGAGCATTCTCCAAAGTCATCCTGCATAGTCTGACGAGCTTAGCAGGTATGTCAAAGGTAGACATAGCGTTGTATAGCTCGTCTCTAATAACGTTGTCGTATGCGGCTTTGAAGTCGACAAATAGGTGGTGAGTGTCGGCTTGAAATTCATTGGTTTTTTCCAGGATCTGCCGTAGTGTGAAGATTTGGTCGATGGTGGACTTCCCCGGCCTGAATCCGCACTGAAAGGGACCTATCAGCTTATTTACAAAAGGCTTCAAGCGTTCACACAAAACGGCAGAGAAGATTTTGTTGTTTGCATTGTTTCCACTATTACACTAAAAACATTCCTTGAAGTCGTTTCCTTTAATGTCCCTTTCAATTCGCCAAAAATCGCCATGAAATCCCTGTCCGAACATTTTTAGTTTCAAATTTCAACGGTCGGCTTTTATGAATACTCGTATTTCGGAATCCGAAGCCATTGCCATTAATTTTTGTTGAAGTTTCTTCTACAGCAGCTACCCTCATTTTTCTTTTGGTAAACAATTCTGTAAAATGCCAACCGTCCATCCTACAACGAATATGAACATCTCCGCAGCTACTCTTCTGTAGTGAATTCGATATCGACTTCTTGTGGCAACTGGTGGAGCTATAGATTTAATGTGAAGGTCCGTATCTGATTTCTTTATCTTAGCATCAGGAGATAGATTTTTTTGTTTTAAGCATGTTTGCCACTACTGCTTAAGTGTGTTTTTGTTTTTGAAGTAATCGTTTGGTACATCCTACCTACAGGCGCTGTATACCGCTTTGCATCGTCTCAAAGAGGTCCTGATAATAACGGACGATGTCCTGAGAATACAATATGCTAATAAATCGGCCGAACGATTGCTCAACATGCGTTTGGTAAGCATCTAATCACCTACTGACCGAAACCTGTGTTTTCGTATTTACCATATTTACTAATACAAAGAAGGACATTTAACCCATATGTTGTTGTTCCTTTCCTAAGGACGAAGTCATTAGTAAACCGCTGGCGGACATTTTTGTTTCGGATGTCTCATCGATAAGTACACATGGCAAGAACATCAAAGAATTCGATGGTATTCTGACTGTGAAGAGAAAAGGACACGACGGTATACCCATGCATGTTCGGGTGGTGCCTGTGGCATGCATAGGAAGGTGAGTATATACTTACAATATATGTATTTCACTTAAAGACTGGCACTATAAGCATACATATATGTATGTATACCTGGAACAATTAATATGAGTATTACATATGTTAGCCCCATACAGCCCCTTACTGATAGTTGTCATTGTATTATTGTTGTGTTGACTATGCAGGCAACCAACACATTATGTCTTCAATTTCGATGTACCAGGAGGGCAAACAGATTTCATAGCCTCATTACCGCAGCCTAAAGAGGCACCACGGGGATCACTTCATTCGATACGGAGAGGAAGTTTCGATGTACGTTCCGTAGCTTCAGATGGTTTGCGCAGAACAAGTTTGGCTAAGCTTACGTCATTGCCATTAGAGGCCCCTATAACAAAAGTAGGAATTATTTCTGTTAATTTGCGTTACCATTAGGGTCTTGATTTCTAATTGAAAACTTTCGCTCTCACTGATAACTGTAGATTATTAATCTGCTCTCCCAAGTACAGGAGAATTGTTCATCCGACGAGGCGAAACTCATTGATAAAGTGATGGAGTTCCTTAAGCGTGAAGGGCTTTATAGCCCTCAAATGAAAGAAATTAGGACTGAGGATCCAATAGCAACGGATTTAATTGGTGCACTCTTAACGGTAATTGGGCCTGATTTTGTCTAATATATTACTCAAATTTTTTTTTTTTGTTTTTTTAGGGTCCTAACTTGTACTCTTCAAGGAGAAGCTCGAATGATTCTATTATCAGAACTTCAAGCAGTCGAGCATCAGGAATCTTACCAGCGAAAATGAAAGTATGTCCTAATTGCATATACATACATACGTACATATGTCCCCTTCTACATGTTGAATCTAATGTTAGGCTACGCCACATATAATGGAACTTCTCGAGGAATCTCTTTCGTGGGAATTTGATATTTTTAAATTGGAAGAAATCACAGAACATCGACCTCTACTGTACCTGGGCATGGAAATGTTTCGACGATTCGATGTGTTTTCCACATTTAATGTTGACGAGAGTGTCTTCAAAACTTGGCTGGCTGTCATAGAGGCTCATTATCATTCACAAAACACATATCACAATAGTACACATGCAGCTGACGTCATGCAAGTATGAGAAACAATGAAAATCCAATTTATAGGTAGTTCTCATGGATTCATTTTTGTTTTTTTTTTTTGTTTTTTTTTTTTTTCAAGGCGACTGGAGCGTTCTTAACACAAATGGCAGCTAAAGAAATAATAATGGATCGAATGGATGAAGCCACCGCATTAATTGCATCGGCTGCCCATGACATTGATCATCCTGGTAGATCATCAGCCTTCCTCTGTAACTCAAATAGTCCCTTGGCCATAATGTATAATGATCTTACTGTATTAGAATCGCATCATGCGGCAACTACTTTTAAACTTACTTTAGGTTAGTCATTTCTATATCTAATCTTGCTAACATGTATATGCCACATGTCGAGCACTTTCTCGTCCATTTCAGGTGATGATAAAATTAATATTTTCAAGAATTTAGACAAGGATACGTACAAGTCCGCGAGAACTGTAATAATTGACATGATTTTAGCAACTGAAATGACGCGGCACTTTGAGAATTTAGCGAAATTTGTCAGCGTGTTCGGGACAGACGTAGAACCCAAAGATGTAAGTTATTTCCTTAGTTTTATACTTCATTTTGAGCACCAATCAACTAGTGGAATATGATAGGTGCTGGGCCTAACATGGTCTCATATGTATGTTATTTTGACACTCTCAGCTCCTTTTATCATCAGTCAGTATATGTCCTTCTTTTTAACGGGCGCTACAGTTCAGGGTGAACCTGGGCCTCAACCAACATGCCCCTCCAACCGGCACGATTCTTTGCTAGCCGTTTCCATTGCCGCACACCCAGTTGGCTGACGTATCTGTGTGCGCCATCTTAAGTGCGGCCGTCCTCTCTTTCTACGCCCCTCGGGGTTCGATTCAAAGACTCTCCGGCCTGGAGCTGTAGAATCCATTCGCTCGACATGGCACTGCCATCTTAGGCCTCGAATCCAAAGGCGCCTGACTAGACTCATGCCGCTGTACAGCCCGTAAAGCTCGTGGTTGAATCTTTTCCCCCATCACCCGTCTGCGTTTATAGAACCGAAAATCACACCCAAAATCTTTCTCTCGAACCGACCAAGGACCTCCTCATCCGCTTTTGATAGTGTGGGATGATAAGGGTCTTATATACAGTCAACTTTGTCGGTCAGGAGAGGGCTCTATTACCCAATTGCCTCCTGAGCCCAAAGAAACAGCGATTGGCAAGAGTGATTCTGCGTCTGATTTCGGAACTTATGTCGTTGTTCAAAGAAACTGCGGAATCAAAGTAGACGAAGTCCTTCTTCTTCTTCTTCTTTGGTGGCGTTACAGCCCATGAAGGACCAGAGCCAAGCTTCTCTCAATCCCCCATGTTGTGTGTAATTTTTTATTTTTCACACAGGTGAAAACGACCTACAGTTTAATGCCGATTCCGGACGGCGTGAGTCGAGAAGCTTTTTCATGGCAAGTTTACTACGGGGGGTTTTGCCAGTACCCCGCCGAGGAGGAACGTCGCGAAATAAACATTCGATGGCGTTGGTGTTATCGGGATCCGAACTCACTCATCGTGCGCCGGAGTCCAACACACTAACCACTGCGCCAAGGCGCAGACGAAGTGTTAACTATCTCAAACTTATAACTGCCAATACAAACGTTCTAGCCAAGATGTCGGTGGTGAGTGTCCTTTTTCGATGACAGCATATAATCAGTTTTACCTTCGTTTACTGCCAAACTAATCTTCGCCGCTTCCATCTCAGTACTCGTAAACGCCTCGTTGACATCTCGCTGTGGTCTTCCGATTATGTTAATGTCATCCGCGTATGCTAGGAGTTGTGAGGTTTTGAAATAAATTGTGCCTCTTGTGTTGGCCAGTGACTTTTGCACAATCGTTTCTAATACAATGTTGAACGACAGCGCATCACCCTGCCTAAATCCTTTTTTGACATCAAAGCTATCGGTCAGGTGTTCACCGTTTTGGGTGGAGCAGCGAGCATTCTCACAAGTCATCCTGCATAGTCTGACGAGTTTAGCAGGGATGTCTAAGGTAGACATGGCGTTGTATATCTCTCTCTAATTACGCTGTCCTATGCGGCTTTGAAGTCGACAAATAGGCGGTGAGTGTCGACCTGAAATTCATTTGTTTTTTCCAGGATCTGCCGTAGTGTGAAGATTTGGTCGATGGTGGACTAACCTGGCCTGAATCCGCACTGACAAGGACCTATCACTTACTTATTTAGGTGGCGCTACAGTCCTTGGTGAACCTGGGCCCAAACCAACAAGCGTCTCCAGCTGGTACAGTCTTTGGCCAGCTGTTTCCAGCGCCGCACGCCCAGTTGGTTAAGGTCCCCGTCCACCTGCGTGCGCCACCGTTGATGCGGCCGCCCTCCGCCGCGCCTTCCTTCCGGGGTCCCGCAGAGTCCCGCACGATCTTTTCAAGTATGATGTTAAAGAAATCACATGACTGCATCACCCTGTCTAAAACCTTTTTTAACATCGAAGGTCTCGATTAGTTCACCTCCGATCTTAATGGAGCAGCGAGAATTCCCCATTGTCATCCTGCACGGTCTGACGATTCTGACATGACATGGCTCTGTATAGCTCGTCTCTATAAACACTATCATACGCGGCTTTAAAGTCGACAAAAAGATGGTGTGTGTCGACCTGGAATTCATGGGTCTTCTCCAAGATCTGCCGGAGTGTAAATATTTGGTCTATCGTGGATTTTCCTGGCCTGAAGCCACACTAGTAGGAACCTATCAGATTGTCCACGAACGGTTTCAAGCACTTACACAGTACGGCAGAGAGGATATTGTACGCAATGTTTAGGAGACTTATCCCTCTATAATTGGCGCAGTCATAGGGGTCTCCTTTCTTATGGACCGGGCAAACGATACTGAGATTCCATTCGTCAGGCATGCATTCTTCCAACCATATCTTGCAGATGAGTTAGTACATGTTCCTGACAAGCTCATCGCCAGCTGCTTCAAATAGTTATGCAGGAAGTCCGTCTGCTCCAGCAGCTTTATAAAACTTAAGTTTCGCTATCGCTATCCTAACATCGTCTAGGTCGGGTGGACAGGATTCGCTTTCGTCTTCGTCCACTGTGAATGGTTCGTTCTGCCTGACGGCGGCATTTTGAGTATCATCGCCTTTATACGGTTTGCAGAGGTGGTCCTTCCACAATCTCAGTATCACAGTCGATGCCACTATTAGTTGTCCGTGTTCATCCCTGCAGGCTTCTGCTCTGGCTTTATAAGCCTTGGCATGTTCGTTTTATTTTTTGGTAAAACTTTGGAACGTCGTTCCTGCAATAGCATCTCTCCATCTCCTCGATCTCACGCTTCTCGTGCTCCTTCTTTTTTCTTCTCAGAAGCGCATACTCCTCCCTCCTTTTCTGTTCATAGAGTTCGCGGGCAGCTCTTGTCCGTCGATGCAGTGTAGCCATGTATGCGTTTTGTTTCTCTACACGGGCCTGTCTGCACTCGTCGTCAAACCAGGGGTTTCTCGAAGGTGGTGGCTTGAAACCGAGTACATCTGAGGCGGCCTCCCTGATGGCGTTCTGACAACGACTGCATTGCTTGTATATGGTTTGCGCAGATTGCATTGGGACTTGACAGAGCTTGAGAGAGACTTGATCGGCGAAGGTCCTGGCGGTTGCAGCTTTCCGACGCTAAATTTTGGTGTTCTTACACGACTCCGTTGATTCGAAGAAATTCGCATCCGTATCTTGGCTGCAACAAGGTATTGATCCGAGTCGATGTTGGCTACTCGAAAGGTTCGACATCTAGGATGCTGGAGTAGTGTCTGCCGTCGATCGCAATGTGATCAATTTGATTGGTTGTCGACCGCCGGTTGGGGACCGCTAGCTCCCCTTATGGATGTTGAGGTGTGGGAACTTGCTACTACGAGATTATATCTCCCCATAAAATCCACTAGCCTGACGTGGTGTTGTGTAGGCTGTGCTTTCCTTTGACCCGCTCAAGGAAAGCTTCCTCACCCAGTTTCGCATTGAAATCTCCTAAAAAGATGTTGGTGTAATAGCTGGGACATTGGGCATATGTTCTGTCTAGGAGATCATAGAAGTCATCTTTCTCCTCTGTGGGGGGCGTGGACTCATATTAAGCTTATATTGCCGAGATTTGCCTTGATGTGGATAGTTATGAGGCGTCCACTTACATACTGGAGCTTAAGACTTTTTTCCTGGGTCTGCCTCGAATAACAAATCCGCATCTGAATAAGCGTTGTTTGTTTTCTTTGTAGCAGTTTTCGTAGTAGATATCACAGGCCCATCCCGCCGTTTACGGGGGTCGTCAACATGTAATCCGTCCGTATCCGAGGCTATTGATTGTCTCTGAACAAATAATTGTTTTACGCGATAGCGATGTTAACCCTAAGCGCAACCCCCAACATGGAGGACCAGGTTCTTATTTACCCAAAGAACGAAGGGCCGGCTGTGCCGTTTTTTATCGGCCTGAGTTCCAAACATGTTGCAGTAGCCCGAAAAAAGGGGTTGACCAGTTAGTTCTTCTCGCTTGAACCGTGGGCGCCGCCGTTGACTCCATCTTTGGAATTCTTCCGCCGCCGTCCCGGCTGCCCACAACAACATTACAGAGGGGTCTACCCGATCTACAGTTGAGATACTAGGCACCCAGGAGCCACCTCGTAGAGGTAAGAGTAGGAGTTGGTAGTCATAGGCTGGAATGTCGGTGCTTGTGCCTTCATATGTTCGCGCAGTCTACCCCTTTTGCACCCTTCTCTGTTGTTTGATTCCTCAGATACTTGCCCATAACCGCTGCTATTAGCTTTGTCATACGTTGCGTCAAGATGGCCTTGTTACCTATTATGTCAAATATGCAAATGGGACGGTATGACGAAGAGAGAATGTTTGAATGCCTTCAAATGTAACCAGAACTGTCTTCTAAGCAGTAGACATGTGTTAGTGTAAAGTTGTTTAAAGGAACTGTTCTTGCTTCTTCAGATTAGGTATGGTATGGTTACCCTCTTGATTAATACATGCTTTGCTATCCTTGCCACACTGAGTTGCTCTTCTTTCGCTGCACTTCGAATAGGAGGACTACTAAAACCCTGCGTTGATTGTTTTGTATTACTGCCTCTGACACAAGGAGGCCCATTAAGACCAAGTCGATAAGCCAATCATATTATTCACTTAAAAATGTTTATTCTTATTACAGATAGTACAATCAGAGGATGATAGCCAAATTTTAATAAGACGAATGCTTATAAAAGTCGCCGACGTAAGTAATCCTGCCAGACCACTAAGCTATTGTGTGGAATGGGCCCGACGAATAGCTGAAGAGTACTTCACACAAACGGATGAAGAAAAATCTAGAGCACTGCCCATTGTGATGCCCATGTTTGACAGAGCAACCTGCAGTATACCTAAAAGCCAAATTGGATTTATTGAATTCATTATTCAAGACATGATTCATGCATGGGATAGTATGTAGTCAATACAGTTTTTCTCTTGAATAAACATTTTTTATTGGAGTTATCCCTTTGCAGGCTTCATTGACATGCCACAACTAATCACACATATGCAAGTTAACTATACGCACTGGAAGAAGTTCGAGGAACAAGGCATCCATACATTGGCTGACATTAAGACTAAGCAAACCTCTTTGGTTTTGAAGACGTCTTCATCTTGCAAATAACATAAGGTGTTTCGTAGGCTGTTCACTGGGCTCTTAACGCCCGACCTAGTACAGCCTCATTGCTCTCTTACACGCGGATGTAAAAAATAGTTAAGCAGAGATACAAAAAAAAAAAAAACAAAAAAAAGGAAAAATTTCGAAATTTTCAAAAATCATTTAGCAAACAATCAGAGCGCGTACAACTTAATGTTATCTGACCAGATTGTGAAGCCACTCATTAACAATGAAGAGTGGCGCTCGCAGTTTCCCTGTTGAATATTTGTATAAGTTTAAGGGCATTTTACAAAACTAAAATTGATAGATACAAATTGTTTGTCCGTTCAGTGTTCAGTGTAACAACTAGAATATAATGTTAACAAGCTACAAATTCTTCTGTACTTAGTACATACTACATATCTTGAGGTTTCAAATTTTTTACTACTCGCACTTGTGTTGAATCTAAGAACCAACAAATTTTTCCATTTTTCTTTTAATTTATTCTTTAGTGGTTAGGTTCAGTAAATTGAAAAACAAAAAAAAAAAAAAACACAAACACTTTTACTAAACTAATTTTAGTTAAATTTCTATATAACGTCATTGTACATTTTTTATATTTTACTACTACTACTATAGACTTCACTATACAACCAGTTACTTATGTGTAAGTGTAGCTATGCTGGTCATGGCCTAGTTTCATGATACTGAAATTAACTAATCCTAGTGAATATGTAAAATGAATGCAAATTAATTAAACTACATATAATTAATAAACAAATAAACGTGTACCTACTATTTAGACAATTTTTAACATTAAAACAATTTAAGTAACTAAAACAAAACACGAAAAAAGAAATAATTTAAATGAAAAGGAGAAGAGAATTGCAAAAATAGAACAAACTATGAAAATATATATAAACATAAAAAAAAAAAAAAACAAAAAACAAACGCATATTTAATTGTAAACTTCTGTAATTATTTATAACATATCATTATTTAGAAATACATTTTTGTGCGACAGGAAATACGTCTTTGTTTTTTTTTTTTTTTATAGGGTCAAAGGGCAATAAAAAGCTTTGAACCATACAAGTCCCCAGGACCAGCTGTTTTGGGTTAACTTAACCCTTTGTTCGAATATGTTTTTTATGTTGTTCTTTAATGTAAAGTATACTGTAGTGACCGGTGCACTCCAATAAAACACTTCAATATTTATATAAACAAACTTAACTATTCTTCAATATACATATACTTGTATATTCATCTTCGCGTATATGTATATAGTTAAATGTATAAATAAAACCACAAAGTCTCAATCAATTATTTATTAATACTACAATTTTATAGTACGACCTACTTTGTACAGAGTACATCCCACAACTGACCTCGCGTCATGAAAGCGTGCTTAGACTCTCCAACAGCATCTTCTCAGAAGATGTTGTTGGAAGGTCGGCTTTCGTATGGAGACTTCTAATGTCATACCGGCTGCCGGAAAGGGGGTCGGTAAATGTGGAGAGTAACAGGTGTTACCGTGGGTAACACATATGGATGTTACAATATACATATAACAAACAAATCAGTCCGAGCTCTGATTCACAAAACACAATAATATCATGACACGATGGTATCGCCTGCGCTGTTCGCGATCGACTGACTACAAAGCCAAATACACCTGCTGCTAAGCCTGTGTTTGCATGCTCGTTTGGCTGGAATCGGCAGGTTTCTACAAGAGCATGTGTTTGCATGCTCATTTGCTGGAATCGGTAGATCTCTACAGAGAGCATGTGTTTGCATGCTCATTTGCTGGAATCGGCAGGTTTCTACAAGAGCATGTGTTTGCATGCTCATTTGCTGGAATCGGTAGGTCTCTACAGAGAGCATGTGTTTGCATGCTCATTTGCTGGAATCACATATACTACTATGTCACTGGATATTTTGTTTGTACACATACATATCTTGTGAGTCACTGTACCGACTGATCTTACTTACTTACTTACTTACTTATCAGGCCTGCGATCCATGGAGGATCTGAGCCTGAGCTATAGCTGCCTTCCATCCTTGACGGTCCCGGGCACGCTGCTTCCAGTTCTCAAGACCAAGATGTCTTACATCCGCGATTACTTGGTCTTTATACCGGAGGTTCGGTCTTCCTCTTCTTCTCGAACCAGGAGGCTCGGAGTCGAAGACCCTCTTAGCTGGAGCGTTGATGTCCATGCGCTCGATGTGGCCGAGCCAGTGTAGTCGACGGGTCCTTGCTTTCCGGACTACATCCACATCTTGGTACAGCTCGTAGAGTTCGCGGTTGTGTCTTCTTCTCCATTCACCTTCCTCACAGACAGGACCAAATATCCGGCGCAGAATTTTTCTTTCGAAAGAACCCAAAATCAGCTCCGCTGTCCTGCTTATCGTCCAGCTTTCGGCTCCGTACAGCAAGACTGGCAGAATGAGCGTTTTGTAAAGCATGACTTTGGTCTTTCGAGTGAGGAGTTTTGACCCCAGTTGTTTGGACAAGCCGAAGTAGCAGCGGTTGCCAAGGGCGATTCTACGCCGGATCTCCACTGTGGTGTCATTTGTGGAATTTACGTTTGCCCCGAGGTAGACAACCTCCTTAACTACCTCGAAATTGTAGCTGTCAATTGTTATGTTTTGTCCCAGGTGGTGAGCGACGGATTGGTTTTTGCTTGACAGCATGTATTTCGTTTTGTCCTCATTGATCTTAAAGCCAATTCGTTTCGCCTGTTCTTCAATCGCCGTGAATGCTTCCACAATGCCACGGCGAGAACACGCGATGATGTCGATATCATCCGCGTATCCTAGCAGCTGGATGGACTTGTAAAAGATAGTGCCTTCCCTGTTGACGCCTGCCCGTCGCACTATCTGCTCCAGCACCAGGTTGAAGAAGTCACATGACAGCGCATCTCCTTGCCGAAATCCGGTGCATGTTTCGAATGGTTCCGAGGTCCTAGAACCGAGTTGCACGGTGCATCGCGTGTTTTTTAGCGTGGCGCGACACAACTGGATCAGTTTTACCGGGATCCCGAATTCGGCCATCGCCCCAAACAGTGCTTCACGATGAATGCTGTCGTATGCGGCTTTGAAATCGATGAAAAGATGGTGTGTATCGATTTGAAACTCGTTGGTCTTTTCCAGGATTTGTCGAAGTGTGAAAATTTGGTCTATAGTTGATTTGCCGGGCCGGAAGCCGCACTGGTAGCTGCCGATTAGTGCGGTGCAAAATGGTTTTAGACGTTCACACAATACGCTGGACAGGATCTTGTATGCGACATTAAGCAGGGATATACCTCTATAGTTCTTACAAGAGGTAGGATCGCCTTTTTTGTGGATGGGGCATATAGAGCTGGTATTCCAGTCGTCGGGCATGCTCTCATCTTCCCAAATTCTGCAGATGATCTGGTGCATGCTCCCTACCAGAACATCGCCGCCAGCCTTGAAGAGCTCTGATGGCAAGCCATCTGAGCCTGCGGCCTTGTTGTTCTTCAGCTTCTGAATAGCTGTGCCGACTTCTTCTATGCTGGGTGGGAGGACTACTTCAGCGGCTGGAGTTGGGATTTCCTCAGTCCCTACCACTCTCTCTTGGTCATGCTCGTTAAGCAGCTGCTGGAAGTGCTGCTTAAATACATCCACTATTCCCTGCGGGTCGGTGACAAGATTACCCTCGCAGTTTCGAAGAGCCAGGGTGCCCTTTTTGAAGCCTCCTGCAAGGCCTTTGGCCTTTGGCCAAAGGCCTTGCAGTACCGACTGATCAGGCTAACATAATCACAGAACACGCCACTCTCATCCAATCCTGCTGTACCAATCACCCCAGAGCGCGATCGGATGATTTTTCTCAACCCCACCAGAGGACAACATGGATGCGCCTTTTTACACGTGTATATGCGTAGGCTGATTGGCTTCTCCGGTAACACACTTGGTGATCAGTCGTAACGCGGATAAAGCCGTTTAGTTAAATATTAAACAAATAAACATTGAAGAACAGAAAAGTGAAATTGTGCCAATTGTGCCAATTTTGAATATTCACATTTGTATCATTACATCATATAATCACCAGCTGAGCTCCAACAGGTAGCAGATATCATCCTCTCCTGGCTTGTGGTCATATACAATAGCTGCCTCTCCCTATCCTACATCCCCAGCAAGTGGAAGTAAACCAAAGTCATTTTCATACCCAAGGCAGGCAAAAGCTCCCACACGTATGCAAATGACTCGAGGCCTATCACTCTTACTTCTTTTCTTTTAAAGACTCTAGAGAAGATTTTAGACGCACACATTCAGTACAGCTGCATCCCAGGAAGGCTGTCGGATAACCAACATGCCTACACAAAGGCAAATCGGTGGAAACAGCACTTCACTCACTCGTCAGTAAGATAGAAAGGTCACTAGAACGCAAGGTATATACTCTAGTCGCCTTTCTCGATATTGAGGGCGTCTTTAACAATGTTGAACCATGGGCCGTCATCAAAGCGCTTTCTGTGATAGAACTGGTACGACAGTGATAGAACTGGTACGACAACTGCTAACACAAAGAGTCGTCAAAGCCAACTTCGCTAGTGCCGTCTCAACCAGAATGGTCAGCAGGGGTACACCACTCTCCCTTCTTCTCTGGAACGTGGTGGTCAACGAACTACTGCGGTTGCTTGAACAGGAAGGATACGCTGTGACCGCCTATGCAGACGACATTGCTATTGCCGTCACAGGTAAATTTCCCAACACTCTATGCGACCTTATGCAGAGTGCATTACATACAGTGGAAACCTGAACGCAGTACTGTGGACTTGGGGTGAACCTTAAGAAGACCGATCTAGTACTGTTTACCAACAAATACGAAATTCCGCCCCTCAACCCACCGAGGCTGGGTGGAACCCAACTAACAATTAAAGAGCTGGCTAAATATCTAGGCCTAGTCCTTGACAGGAGGCTGAATTGGAAACCCAATATTCTTGATCGCGTCAAGAAAGCAACTACTGCCCTATACAGCTGTAAGAAAGTGGTGTTCAGAAAGTGGGGTCGCCAACCAAGCATTATGCACTGGCTTTACACAGCAGTCATAAGGCCCATCCTCCTGTATGGCATTGTAGTCTGGTGGACTGCTCTGGACAAGGGAGTCAATCGAAGCCTTCTGTGGAAGGTACAATAATCGGCCAGCTTAAACATAAGCGGAGCGATCAGATCAACCCCCACGGAGGACCTAAGTATTCTATTACATCTTCCACCTTTGAACATTTTCAGCAAGCAAGTTGCTGCCTGCGCGGCCCTAAGGATGAGGAGCTTAAGAAAATGACCCACATCTCAAAAAGGCCAAACTACCATTCTAAACCACTTTAAAGCACCCATGGACACTGACTACATCATCCCGCAGAATGTGTTCACTAGGAACTTCAAAGTTATACCAAAAGACTCGACCTCGACCTGGGATCTTCTCCAAGGAACTTAACCTCAAACTATCTTTCAGTCTCCCAAATCACAGCATTGTGTATCAGGCAGAATAAACAGGGGCCCTTGCATGGCTCAGGATCAATGTAATATCCGCTAAGGATATTATCATTTGCACGGACAGACAAGCTGCGATAAAGTCCCTGGCAGCGGTAACCCACAAATCAAAGACATCTCTTAACTGTCGCTTATCTCTAGACGAGATGGCTGAGCAGTTCAATATTAAAATACTGTGGGTTCCCGGACATAGAGATATTCCAGGAAACTGCGCGGCCGACGAACTCGCAAAGTTAGGGTCAAGCACACTCAGCCTACCTACCCTCGGGTACATAGGTACACCAATAAGTACGGTAAAGCACATGATAAAACTTCAAACCATAGAGGAGACCAACCCCCATTTTAATGAGAGCAATAATGGCTTTATCACCAAACAATTGTGGCCTAAGTTGAGCCTAGAACGAACCAGGGACCTAGTGGCCACCAAAAGGGCAACTATAATTACTCAAGTGGGTGTCATTACAGGAGCTACCCTCCAATGACTTCTGTCGCGGCTGCATGGACTAGGAGGAGGAGGAATCAATACACCACCTCCTCTGCTCATGTCCCTCTTTTGCGATTCGCAGGAGGATCTACCTCGGCACGCCCTTCTTTGACAATCTAAGTGAGCTATCAAACCCAAAGATAGCTCAACTCCATCGCTTCATTAGAAGCAGGGTAACAGGGTAATCCAGGTGGTATCACAATGGGCCGACTTCGGCAGTGGAACAGCAGTGGAACATTTGCAAAATAGCCTTGAAAAGCACTGCATCCGAAGTTTTGGGCTTCAAGGCTTCACCACGAAGAAACACCTGGTTCGATGACGACTGCAGGAGGATTCACACAGCGAAGCATAAAGAAGCAATAAGAGCAGCTCGTGAGCTCTACGAGTTAAAGTGAAGGGAGTAGCATAAAGCTTCGCAGGAGATAGAAGAATGAGCACGAGAAGCGCGCATTTGAGGATTTGGAGAGGTGTTACTGCCGGCGTGACGATCGAAAATTTTATCAACATATAAAGCGAACATGCCAAGGTTATAAAGCCAGAACGGAAGCCTGCAGCGAAGAGAATGGACACCTAGTAGCAGAGTCGCAGTCGGTGCTGAGAATATGGAAAAACCACTTCTGCAGACTGTATAATGGCGATGTTAGTCAATATACCGCTGTCAGGCAGAATGGTCCATATCTAATCGACGAAGACCGCAGAGAATTCCGTCCCCCTGACCACGACGAAGATAAGATTGCCATATTGAATCTCAAGTAAAACAAGGCTGCTGGCGCAGACGGACTGTTGAGTTCTTCAAGGCAGCTGGGTATGACCTGGTTAGGCGCATGCACTAGCTCATCTGTAAAATATGGTCAGAGGGAAGCATGCCCGAGGAATGGAGTCTCAGCATCGTATGCCCGATCCACAAGAAAGGAGACCCCTCTGACTGCGGGGTAGTAGCTAAGGACTTCGTCTACCTTGGCTCCGCAGTGACCTGGAACAACGACATCAAACGCAGAATCACTCTAGCCAATCGCTGTTTTTTTGAGCTCAGGAGGCAATTGAGTAATAGAGCCCTCTCCCGAACGACAAAGTTGACTCTATATAGGACCCTTATCATCCCGGTCCTGTTGTACGGCGCAGAAGCATGGACACTATCAAAAGCGGATGAGGAGGCCCTTGGTCGGTTCGAGAGAAAGATTTTGCGCTTGATTTTTGGGCCTATAAACGCAGACGGGGGATGGAGGAGAAGATTCAACCACGAACTTTACGAGCTGTACAGCGACATGAGTCTAGTCAGGCGTCTACGGATTCAACGCCTAAGATGGCTGGGCCATTTAGAGCGAATGGACACCACAGCTCCAGCCCGGAGAGTCTTTGTATCCGACCCCGAGAGACGAAGAAGCAGAGGACGGCCGCACTTAAGATGGCGCAAACAGGTGGAAGGGGACCTCAGCCAACTGGGTGTGGGTCAATGGAAAAGGCTAGCAAAAGATCGTGCTAGATGGAGGAGCATGTGGTTGAGGCCCAGGTTCACCCCGAATTGTAGCGCCCGCTAAGAAGAAGAAGAACTTAATATACCTTAGCCTAACCTACTCTACCTTACCCTATTACACCATTGGTGCTGGCATTTATTGCCTGATAGAGGCTTGCTTGAAAACTTTAAGACGCCCGCGGAGTCAACTCCAGCCACCAAAAGCGTTGATGCCACCGAACAACGTTTCACCGATCGTGATTTGAGACCGATCTGCTGAACCTGAGGCGCTCGGGCTCGCATAGCATGACGTCAGGTTCGTATAGGAATTGCCGCTCCACATAGTTACGGGCCACATGGAAGATTAGCGGTACCGCTAATCTCTCCTGGATCAGCCCACAATGGTTTAAATATAGGAATGCTTCTAAAAGGAAAAAGCCGCTAAGTCGCACACGCTCATGGTACATACTGTTGGGGTAGTAAGCTCCAGAGATTGAGTTATTGACCGAAGTCATTGCCCTCGCAACGTGACCTCGAATTAGCTTTATCAGATATTTGTCTATCCGCACAATCCTTGCCTCATCGTATAGGACCTCGTTGGGATAGAATTTTGTGTATTCGGATTCTGGTATGTTGTGCAATGAGAGACAAGTCCTTAGACATTGTCTCTCAATTACTCGACTCCTTTCCATGAAGCTGGCACTCACATTGAACCATACGAGACATCCATAAGCAATCATGGGCCTGATTAAGGCCATGTAGCAGATTACCTTCACTCTGGAATCAAGCTGGCTGCTATGGAACAGCCATCTTGTCAGAGCGAAAGCGCCCCGGGTCCTTGCCAGAGCAGGATCCACATTTTTATCAAAATAAATCAGTATCTAGATCCAGCCAGATCTCAAGGTATCTGACTACACTTCTATTTGCCAGTGGACGCCCGTCAGGGACCAAGGATTGAGAACCAGTGCTTCCTAGTGTCCCTAGAGGCCCCAGACAAAGGCGTTCTGAATAAAATAGTCTCTGATTTCTGGAAGTTGATTTTCAACTTCCCGTCATTACAGAACTGCTGAATTCGGTCGAAGTCACGTTGCAATAAAATAGCAATGACGTCGATCGATTAAGTCGTCCGTGTACGCTATCGATTGACGAAGAGAAACTATCAGATCGCTGATGTAAATGCTGGAAAGGATCGGCGAGTTCACTGTGCCCTGTTGCAGTCCATTTTTAATTTCGAATATTTGGATAGAAGTCACGTTGGCAATTTTCAAACGAACTTTCAACCCATACGGTGTCGAAGGCTTTTTCCAAATCAAACAAGTAGGCACCCGTACGTAGGTTCTTGCATTTATTCCATTGGATATCGGAGACGAGTTTCGACGCGGCATGTATGGTATCATGCCCCGCCCTGAAACCGAATTGGTTATCCGGATTGATATTTTTGTCCTCAGCCCCTTTAGACAGGGCTCTCTGGATTACCTTCTCGAAGACCTTGCTGATACTCAGAAGGAGACCACTACCGATACATATGAGAATGCTCTTACATTGTTATGGTTGGGTAAGGGAACGCACACTCATGAGCTGCTCGTGAGTGCGCACTACCCAACGAGCAATTATTAAACGCATGCGCAAATGAATAATTGGCTGTAAGCATTTTTATTTTCGCTCACGAACACGAGTGTGTGTGCATTTATCAAAACTCACCCCTGCGCGCACTTCATATGTTCTTTAAAGAGTACTCACACTTATCTGCACTCTATAGGGTGCGTTCTGTTTAATGTACATGTGGAGTGCGCACATGAGTGAGTTTCTATGAGTGCACACACTCGCGTACGTAAGCCAAAATGAGTTCATTTACTGCTCGGGAGTTGTTTGCAGAATGAAAAATCATGGAAACATTTCCCTTGGACGCTTTTAGTCTAAGATGGCTTCATTATCTAAAAAGTCTAAATTAGAAAATTTCAGCAATCGAAATTGCACACGCACGTGAGCAGCTTATGAGCAATAGCTTGTTTAATGTGCGCACATGAGTGTGCGTTTCCTTACCCTGGGTTACATGGAGCGACAGCAAATAGGCGGTTTGATGCCAACAACACCCGGTAGTTCCATGCGGTTATAAGTATTGACCGCACCCGATGCTGGTTGATTGCAGTGACGAGATACACTCGTCGATTACTCGTTACTAACAACGGGATGACAAAGGGATGACCTTGAAACATCTAAACAGATCATCACAAATTGTAGCTAAGAACTATCTTGATCACGTAAGCTTTATAGCCTTAAAAAAAAAAAAAGGCATCGTAATCGGTCCATTCTTTCAGGACTTACGATGCCACAGACAGACACACAGGCACCTCAAGCTTATAACACACCTCTTTTTGAGGTCGCGGACTAAAAATAAAAAATAAGAAATTAAATGGGTGTTTTCGTTTTTCCCACTGGGAAGTTAGTCGTGTGGGCCTTGCGGGTCGCACCTAGACCACATTTTTTTACTGAAATTGAAGACATGGATTCGGACGACATCGTTCATGCAGGATGGCTCGCCATGCCACTAAGCATGCCACAATCGATCTTTTGCGCATCAAATTTTCAAATCGTGATATCAGCCGTCTTGATGATGGTAATTGGCCGCCTCTGAGATGCGATCTGACCCCTTTGCACTTGTTTTTGTGGGGAACCATGAAAGACCGATGTTATGCTAACAATCCGGAAACGATTCTACTAATTAGGGCCAATATCACCTGTTCCTCAATCGCCGTGAAAGCTTCTACAACTTCACCTCGGAACCGCGCGATGATGTCAATATCATCCGCGTATCTTAGCAGCTGGACAGTCTTGTAGAAGATAGTGCCTTCCCTGTTGACGCCTGCCATTGCACTATCTCCTCCAGCACTAAATGAAGAAGTCGCATGACAGCGCATCTCCTTGCCGAAATCCGGTTTTTCAAACGGACCAGGTGTCCTAGAACCGAACTGCACGGTGCATCGCATTTTTTTAGCTATTATGCTATTAGGCCAGAGAGGCCCGTTTTATTGCTACAAGGGGGGACGATCCACTATTCATAGCGCCACTTAGTGCTTCTTAAATAATTAAAAAGGTCAGTAATCCTTACCCGCTGAAATCAGTCAAGTCGTTAAGAAAGTAGGATCCTAGGTTACGCTTCCTGATTGAACAGAAAGTCGGACGGGCACAGACTAAGTGACGAATGGATTTGACCTCCCCTTCATCTAAGCAGCTTCTGCAGAAGTCGTTCCAAACTTGCCCCAGTTTTTGTGCGTGACCGCTGATGACACCAATAATTTTGTAGATGTCAGTTCGTTTTAGGGAGACTAGTCCCTTGGTCCGTTGACTGTCAAGCCGAGGCCAGATTTGCCTGCTGGGGAGGCAAGTGTGCCCCCGGGTCCATCTCAGGTTCATCTCAACCATGGCGAGGTTTGTAAATTTAAATTGAATGGCTGCTAGAGGTACACCTGTGCCTGCCATGTCTGATTGTTGCGTCGTTTCTTGTCTAGCGAGCACGTCGACTCTTTCATCTCCTAAGATATCGCTATGTCCTGGTACCCAAAGGAGATGTATGTGAAACTGCTCGGTCATTTCGTTAAGGGATAGGCGGCAGTCAAGGCTTACTTTTGAAGTGTACACATAGGACTCCAGATTTCAAGGCTGCTCGACTGTGAAAGTGAAGTGAAGACTTTTGAAGTGTACACATAGGACTCCAGATTTCAAGGCTGCTCGACTGTGTGTGAGGATTCGAATATCCGTAGTAGATATTACGTTCCACTTCAGGCCTCCTTTATTGCCAACAGCTCCGCCTGAAAAACGCTACAATGATCCGGTAGTTTCAGCGTCTGGCTCGGGTTTAATAGATTGCTGAACACTCTTGCGAGGTTGCGGGAACAGCTCCGTCTGCCCGGGTGTGTTATTTTGAATTGCTTCCCAAAGACTGTGGTGGGCTCAATGATGTCGGTGTTTTCCGCCGGAGTTATCCTGTTGTTCAAGATGGAGGAGTGGCTAGTGATTTAGCTCGTCCATTTGAAGTTGGCTTTTAGTCTGGTTACCGTTTATGTGGCTATTTGCTTATCAAGGTAATCGAGTGGGGTTAGGTGGAGTATCATGTTGAGCGCTACCGTTGAAGTGGACCTTAGGGCCTCGGTGATGCAAATGCATACCGGCCTTTGTACTTTCTTGATTTGCTTATGGAATGCTGTTTTGTCCAGTGCAGTCCACCAGATTACTACTCTATACATTAGAACAGGTTTAACGAGTGAAATGTTTAGCCATAGGGTAAGCCTAGGGCTGAATTACCATTTTTTCCTTAAGGCTTTCTTGCAAGTGTAGAGAGCTATGGTTGCTCTTTTGCTCTCTCGGTTGTGTTGTTCTTCCAGGGTAGTTTCCTATCTAGTGCAATGACAAGGTATTTGGCACTAGAAGAGTAGTTTGACCTGGTGCTAGTTAGAGTGATTCTGGTGAACAGCACAAGCTCCGTTTTACGCAACGTCGTCAGCGTAAGCAATAACATCGAGACCTTCTTCCTCCAGTTTGGTCAGTAGTTTGTTTGCGAGCATATTACAGAGAAGAGTAGAGTGGGCGCCGCCTTGTGAGCTACATCTGGTAACTGATTTGAATGTTGCTTGACTGCCCCATTTAGAGTAGATTTTGCATGTTCAAAGTAAATCGCCAATCACCTCTATTAGAGCCTTCTCCACTTTTAAATTTTCTATCAGCCTTTCTAGGGATTTTTTAATACAAAGGAGAATAGACAGATAGGCCCAAGATCCCTGGGGGTGGTGTGGGAGCTTCTGCCTGCCTCGGAGATGAAGAGTACCCTTACAGACTTCCACTTCTCTGGAATGTGTCTCCAAGCTAGACAGCCTTTAAAGATAATGTCTAGCCCTGATAGAAAGTATATAATCGTACTGTCCCTCTATTGCGGAAGAGATTAGACGAGATGTCTTAAGAGTTCAATACAAAACAACTGTGGGTTACCAGGCATAGGGATATTTCAGGAAACTGCGCGGCCGATGAGCTCGCAAGGTTAGGGTCAAGCACACTCAGTCTTCCAACCCTCGGGAATCTAAAAATATCAATAATCTCGATAAAGCACATGATAAAACTTCGAACCATAGAAGCTACCAACCTTCAATGGAACGGAAGCAACATCTGCTTTATGGCTAAACAAATCTGGACTAAGCTAAACTTAGGACGGACCAGGAACCTTGTGGCAACCAAAAGGGAAACCTTAATCCCTTTAGTGGGTGTCATCGTTAGGCTCAGGGAGCTGAGTTTTCGGGCCTAAAAGGCAAACAGTTCTGAGGAAAACCGAAAAAAGTACATACTAGCCAGAAATGACTGCAACACCCACATTCGACGGGTTAAATTCCAATCCGACCTAAAATTAAGGCGTAAAATCCTTCAATGTCCCAAAGGTAGCAAAAGTTTCTGGTCGCTTGTAAAAAACGTAAAAAACTCAACTAAGTCGTCTATACCGACGCTCATCCACAATGACATTCCAGCTGTTACTCCCTTAGACAAAGCTAACCTACTTGCTGCCCATTTCGCAATCAGTTCTCAGCTGCCAGCTTGTACTTTGTCTCCGCCTGTACTAGGGTGCGTCAATTCTACCATGGGACTAATCCACTTCCGCACTCGTACAGTCGCAAGGGTTCTTAAAGACCTCGACATACACAAATCCGCTGGTCCAGATGGTATTGCCCCAATAGTTCTGAAGAGGTGTTCTTCTACGCTTGCAAAACCACTGCGTAAGCTTTTTCACCTTTCCTACACCTCTGGGCTCTTTCCGAGGCGAATCATCTGCTCTCTCCAACTACCGACTCATTGCACTAACGTCCCTTCTTCCCAGGGTCATGGAAACGCTGATTAACCGTCAGCCTATGAAATATCTTGAATCACGGAAACTCCCCAATGACGGTCAATACGGTTTCCGCAGCAAAAGATCCTCTAGTGATTTGATCGCATATCTCGCTTCACCAAGCAGGTGAAAGCAAAATTGTTGCACTGGATATTTCGAAAGCATTTGACAGGGTTTGGCATGAAGCCCTTTTGTCGAAACTACGTGCTTTTGGGATCGATGAGTCCGTTCTTCAATGAATTAGAAGCTACCTTTCGAATCGTTCAATTCAAGTTGTTTTGGGCGGATTCAAGTCTGATACTCACTTTGTAAGTGCTGGTGTTCCCCAGGGCTCCGTTTTGTCTCCGACACTCTTTCTTATTTTTATAAATGATCTCTTGTCTGTTACTTCTAATCCAATTCACTCCTTCGCTGACGACAGTACCCTCAGCTTCTCATATTCGTTCACCAGTTTACGACCCTGCACTTCAGTTGTAGATAGTGAGCCACAGCGTATGTTGAGCTAATTAAATTCCGATATCGACAGCATCATCCAATGGGGTAAAAACAATAGAGTGGAATTTAATGCATCCAAAACACAATGCTGTCTCTTGTCGTTAAAGCGTATAACTAACCCGCAGCCATTATCCACGAATGGCACTTACATCTCAGAAACCGAAAAGCTTTCCATCCTGGGTATGTGTGTTGCTCACAATCTTAGTTGGAGCGACCACATATTCAGTGTCGCCAAGAGTGCTGTGAAATGCCTAGGCTTCTTATACAGATGCAAGAAATATTTCTCACCCTTAGATCTGGCTACAATCTATAAGGCGCTCATTCGCCCCAAATTAGAGTTTAACGCTCACGTCTGGTCCGGTGCTTCCAAGACCTCATTGCACCTACTAGACAGAATACAAAAACGAGCCATAAAACTGATAGGCGACTCCAGCATTACCAAAACATTAGACTCGCTGGAACACCGCAGGAATGTTACTACCACCAAAAATGCTCTGATGAAATAGCCAGTTGCATTCCGCCCCTTCAACATTTCTCCCGCAATACACGTCTCTCTAGGGATGCTCACCAATATACCCTGAAGCCCGCTTTCGGACGTACTGTCAAATATAGAGAATCTTTGATTAACCGAACCACACGAATGTGGAACTTCCTACCGGATTCGGTTTTCCCCCCTCAATGCAACATGCAAACATTTAAGATCAATGTCCATCGGCATCTCCTCTATTCCTCTTCGTTTCTACCTTCTGCCCGCACTGTATCGCCGACATAATAAGGTTATTAGACCTTGAGTGCGCGCTAATTATTAAAAAAAAAAAAAAAATAAAAATCGCAGGTCACTTACTTACTTACTTAGGTGGCGCTACAGTCCGTGGTGAACCTGGGCCTCAACCAACAAGCGTCTCCAGCCGGCACGGTCTTTGGCCAGCTGTTTCCAGTGCCGCACGCCCAGTTGGTTGAGGTCCCTTTCCACCTGCGTGCGCCACCGCTGAGGCGGCCGTCCTCTGCCGCGCCTTCCTTCCGGAGTGGATTCGAAGACTTTTCGGGTCGGAGCTGTATCTTCCATTCGCTCTACATGGCCTAGCCACCTTAGACGCTGTATCCGTAGACGTCGTACCAGGCCGATGTCGCTGTACAACCCGTACAGTTCTTCGTTATATCTTCTCCTCCATACACCGTTTGAACAAACGGGACCGTAGATAGTGCGCAGAATTTTCCTCTCGAAACGACCAAGGGCATCTTCATCTTCAGGACTGGGATGATCAAGGTCTTATATAGTGTCACCTTGGTTTTCCGAGAGAGGGCTCTACTTCTCAATTGCCTCTTGAGCCCAAAGAAACAGCGGTTGGCAAGAGTGATTCTGCGTTTTATCTCAGCGCTGGTGTTGTTGTCGCTGGTAATCAGTGAACCAAGGTAGACGAATTCCTTGACCACTTCAAAGTTATATCCGCCCATGGTGACGTTCTGGCCAATACGTCGGTGTTGTCCGTCTCTTTTAGATGAGAGCAGATATTTGGTTTTACCCTCATTAACCTTGAGACCCATCTTAGCCGCTTCTACCTCAATGCTCACGAAAGCCTCATTGACGTCTTGCTGTTTTCGTCCAATTACGTCAGTATCGTCGGCGTACGCAAGCAATTGCGTAGACTTGAAATAGATCGTACCTCTTGTGTTGGCAAGTGACTCTTGCACGATCTTTTCAAGCACGATGTTGAAAAATGTTGCACGACAGCGCGTCGCCCCGCCTAAATCCTTTTTTAACATCAAAGGTCTCGGTTTGCTCATTACCGACCTTAATGGAGCAGCGAGAATCCTCCATTGTCATCCTGCACAGTCGGACGAGCTTGACAGGGATGTTAAAACTAGACATGGTGTACGAACTTGTAAATACTTTCCTAATTTTTAAGTTTACATTGTACATATTTTATTTCAATCTTTGTAACGGGAGCTACTGTGTGACAGAGATTATTCGAATCCCCTTTATCGTGGGAATTGTTTTGTAAGCAACGACGAATGCTCGGATTACGTCTAGTGAACCGCAAACATCAATTGTTCTCACAGTAGCTCATCGAGTGATAATTATGCGTTGTACCTACGCAAGGTGGAAAATAAAGTCATTATTAATTTTGACACTGAAGGCAACGGTTGAACATCTCTTTTACTATACATTTTTTTGGCGACCGTGACAGGACACTACTAAAAGAATTTAGTGTGCCTGAATATTATCAGAAAAGCAGTGTGTTTAAAATTATAATCAATCATACATTAACTTGAGTGTCTGGTCTTTAACAAACATTTATCTTCTCAACCAAAGATATACCAAATCATTTGTTGTGTCGTGTATTCAATTTTCAGTGCTCATTAACTAACTGAATTCTAGTGCACAGTGTTAAGCCCTAACAAAAATAGACTTAAATATACACAGACGCTTCATACAAATTATCAATCATCATGGTTCGAACACTAGAGGAATTAACTGACCTGCAAGAGCAAGTAGGAAAGGAGATCTGCATCCTCGCTCGAAACTATGGGAAGGATAGTGACAGTCGCAAAACCATGAAAAAATTACATGAAAGGAGGGAAAAATTAGAAAACTTGTGGGACTGTTTCGACACCAACGACAGTGAAATTCGAGATAAGTATGCGGACTCGATACAACATGAATATTTCGCTAAGGGGTACTACGACGAGATTCAGAAGGTGTACGAAAACATGAAGTCAGACATTATCACTCGATTAATGAATTTGCAAGGACGGGACGCAGACCAGATCCAGGAGGAGTCACCAGCAACACCGCCATCAGGATCATCGGTCACACCATCATCAACAGCAACAAAGATGAATCCACCTGAAGCGAAACAAAGGCATCAGGACATTCAATCTTCAAAGACAAACACACTTTCCACTAGAGAAAGATTTAAGGTGCTTTCAAAACATTTCCAAACATCATTGGATAAGTGTGCACCAAATTTGAAAGACACCAACCCCCAGATGTTCAACGTTAAGGTAAACAATATCAAGGAGAATTTTGAAGAATTAAAAATTATGTATCGGCGAATGGATGGTGAATTAAAAGAAGAAGATATCGAAACATATTTCCATCTTCAAGAGCAGTTGGAGTTGCGATTAAGTGAGGTTCTAGTAAGAGTTACACAGGATCAACCATCAAGTACTACGTTAAAGCTACCGAAAATTGAGTTGCCCAAGTTCGACGGAAATTACCTTAAGTGGCGCCAATTTCACGATCTGTTTAAACCAATGATCCTTGAACAACCTATACCACTTGCTCAAAAACTTTATTTTCTCCGTGCTAATCTAACAGGAGAAGCGCTAAGCTTAATACAAGGATTTCCGGCTACAGACAACAACTTTGAAACAGCTTGGAAGACTCTGATTGATAGATACGACAATAAACGGCTTCTATTGTCAGCACAGTTGGATAAGCTACTACAGCAACCATCAGCATCAGGAACTGCATCAAGCTTACGGAAACTTCACGACAATACAAAGGAAGGTATCCAGGCACTTACTAATCTGGGATATCAAGCTCATGACTGGGACCCCATAGTAGTTCATCTAATACTGAAGAAACTGGATAAGGAAAGCAGAACGCTGTTTGAGCAATCGTTGATTGATCCGAGATGCAGTCCTTCGCTAACAGAATTGCTGAAGTTCATTGAATCCCGGTTTCAGACACTTGAAACAATTAATAGTGCAGACGATAGAAGGAAGCCCACAACAGTTATAGCAGCTAAAGTTGATGGCTGCCTAATGTGCAGCTCAGGTAACCATAAAATATTTAACTGTAAGACATTTTTATCTCTTTCAGGTGGCGATCGTGAGAGAGCTGTTCAACGTCTTGGAATTTGCCGAAACTGTCTTAGGTCGGGACATGCCTCCAACACATGTCACTCGAGAGGATGCCAAAGTTGTAATGGCAAACATAATACTCTCCTACACTATCAAAAAGATTCAAGGCAATCTTTGAAAACAAAACCAATTAATAACCATAATCATTCCATAGGTGGTCAACAGCAGCAACTAGCTCAACCATTGGTGCAATCAGCTCAAAGGGGGGAAGGTCAATCAACCAACCATTATACGAATTCCATAAGTAATCAGCAGCATCAGCTAGTTCAAAGAAGAGAAGCTCAAGCAGCCAATGCAGCTAGCTATTCGAGAAATAAATCACGCCAAGTTTATCTAGCAACAGCCTTAATTAATGTCAAGTCCGCATGCGGAACATGGCTTACTTGTCGTGCTTTGTTAGACTCAGGATCGCAAATCCATTTTGTGACTGCAGCTTTTGCACAAGCACTGGGTCTTCCAAAGTATCAATCAGAAAATTCAATAAGCGGCATAGGAGGACATGGCACAAAAACACAATTTGCAATAGGACTCACTTTTCAAGCACACAATTCAAGTTTCAAGGCAAGTATTGAAGCAAACATAATGGCTAGGATTACAGATTACCAGCTACGTGAGGTTCAATCAGGAAATTGGAATATCCCTATCCACATTCAATTGGCTGATCCAGGATTCATGTCTAATCAAAAAATAGATATGCTTATTGGTGCTGAGTTGTTTTTCGATCTTCTTCTCCCAGGGGAAATAACTATTGGACCTCAGCTTCCTAAACTCCGTAACACAAAACTAGGATGGATTGTCGCGGGTGGCATACAGGCTACAAACTCAAATGTTGTTTGCACCATTGCCACGAAGCCATCTCTATCTTCATTAGAGAAACTGGTGAGTAGATTCTGGGAGTACGAAACCCATGAGACGGAAGTGAAACGTATGAGTAATGAAGAACATAACTGTGAGGAACATTTTAAATCGAACACAAAAACTTTGTCAAATGGAAGATTTATGGTAAGTCTTCCTTTCAAAAGGAATCCGACTTGTTTAGGTGCATCTCTCGAAAAGGCACGGAAAAGATTTCTTTCATTAGAACGCCGATTTGAAGGAGATAATGAATTGCGTGAACTTTATTCTCAGTTCCTGCTAGAATACGAGGAATTAGGCCACATGAGTCCGATCGAGAACGATGAGATTCCTCAAAATCATTATTTCATTCCGCATCATTGTGTGCTGAAGCCAGAAAGCTCCTCAACAGCATTGCGTGTGGTCTTTGATTGTTCAGCAAAAACGACATCTGGAGTTTCTCTCAATGATGTTCTTGGCATAGGGCCAACAGTCCAGAATAACTTGTTTGCAATAATTATTAATTTCAGGTTAGAAAGGTATGCATTTACAGCAGACGTAAGCAAAATGTACCGACAGGTATTGGTAAGGCCAGAAGATAGAGCCTTTCAACTAATTCTTTGGAGATTTCACAGCAATCAACCTCTGAAGGCATATAAGCTTAACACGTTGACTTACGGTTCAGCATGTGCTCCATATTTAGCAACAAAATGTCTTGTTCAACTTGCAGACAATTATCAACAACTTCATGAAAGAGCATCCCAAACTATCCGTGAAAATATTTACGTCGATGATCTACTTACTGGAATGGACACAGTTTCAGAAGCCAGAGAACTGCTGGAAGAAATAACGCATCTTCTAGGAAAGGCTAAATTTGAGCTAAGAAAATTCTGTGCAAATGATAACAATATTCTCAAGAACATTCCTGACACGCACAAAGAAAGGTTAGTAAGATTCCATCAGTCTGACGTAATCAAAACCCTGGGACTGATTTGGGATCCAACGCTGGATCAATTTGAATTTGGATTTAATTTGGGTAAGACTCCTTCAAAATCTTATTTAGCAATTTTTGTGTGCTTTTCAACGAAGGCAATCCATATAGAAGTTGTTGGAGATCTCTCCACTGAATCGTTCATAAACTGCCTTAAGAGGTTTGTAGGCAGACGAGGATTGTGCCACACTATCTTCTGCGATAATGCAACTAATTTTGTTGGTGCAAACAATAAACTTAAGGAGCTTAAAGAAGTTATGCAGTCAAAGAGAATGGAGTCAGCCATTCAATCATCATGTATTCAGGCGGGAATTAATTGGCAATTTATTCCTCCCCGTTCTCGGCACTTCGGGGGACTCTGGGAGTCAGCTGTAAAATCTGCTAAGGGATTGTTGGTTAAACACCTGGGTGAGGCTTCGTTAACATATGAAGAGCTCACCACGATCACAATTCAAATAGAAGCTATACTCAATTCAAGACCCTTGACGCCAATTTCATCGGATCCAAATGATTTAGAAGCTCTTACCCCTGGACATTTTCTGATAGGAGCGCCACTCCTTTCAATAGCTGAGCCCGATGTCACTGATAAAAGGGTAAGTTCTCTAAATAAATATCGACAAATCCAGCATGTTCAACAGTCTTTTTGGAAGAGATGGTCGAGTGAGTACTTACATAACTTACAACAACGAACTAAGTGGAAAACTGAATCCCAAAACTTGAAGCCAAACACTCTTGTTTTATTAAAGGAATCTAATATGCCACCAACAAGATGGAAGTTGGGACGTGTACTAGAAGTTATCAAAGGAAACGATGGATTGGTTCGTGTTGCTAACATTAAGACCCAAGGAGGAGTTCTCCAGCGAGCTATTCATAACTTGTGTCCTCTGCCGTTAGAAGAAACAGCTGAGGCGGAGTCTCCAGCAGATGAGCATGAGAAAGAGCCATATCTAAGAAATGAACGAGAACCAACATCACGGAAACTCAGAAACGGCAAGGTTAGAACGGGAACTTTATTGGTGTCATTTTTGATTGCAATGTTGGTTGGACCAGTTAACACAACATACACAGACAACCACGTCCTTACAAATCAGCTCGATAATGCAGTCGGAATCTACTTTGAAGACATTGGAACTCTTCGAATCGTCAACAATTTTTGGAGCCTTTATGTTTTTTACAATCTTACCAATTATTGGTTAGAATTAAATGAAATTAAAACGTATATAAATGAACTGGAAAAAGCTTGCACGACAGATAAAACGGACAAGATTTACTACTGTCATTCGACGGTTGACATTTTTCGACAAAGAGTAGCTATCATTGATCAAAATAACGAATTCATTCACGGGTTTAATACTTCAAGTCGGGCAGCGATTCGACATCGCAGGTCTCCATTCGATTTTGTTGGTAGTGTAGCACATAGTTTGTTTGGCATCCTTGATCAAGAAGAGGCTCAACACATTCAAAATCAGATCAACTTGGCGAATAAACATGAAACTCACTTAGCTGCTCTCATTGAAAAACAAAGTTCCATTTCAGATTCCACTGTTAATATTTTGAGGCAAAATTCATTGGAAGTCAAAAGGCAATTCCAGACACTGAACACATATTTGGCCAGGACGTTTAATGTAATCGAAAAACAGCAAGATAACATTGGCACAAACCAACACTTTGTATCGCTTACGTCTTATTTAATTATGATTTTATCCAACTTTCAGCGCACTCAAGATATTCTACTTGATGTTATACTTGACTTGAATCATGCAAAAATTAACCCTCAGCTTATCACACCAAGGCAACTCAATGACCAGCTGCAGCTTATTCAAGGAAACCTCCCATCAACTTTGAGATTACCTAATGTTTCAGTTTTGGACATGTTTAAAATAATAACAGTCAGGGGACGGACACTTCATGATTCAATCGTTTTTGAAATGCTCATACCATTAGCTGACGACCAAGAATTCCAGATGTTCAATCTAATTCCATTACCCATCATTCACTACAACATCAGCCTCCTAGTGGATATACCTAAACCATACCTTGCAGTTACATTAGCAAGAGACAAATTTTTTAGATTAACAGAGTTTGAATTCTCATCTTGCAAGCTTATAGCTGCGAGAACCCATCTCTGTACTCAGATTGTTCCAACTAATATCCATCAACACAATTTGCAAGTATGTGAAATGGCCTTGATGAATCATGAAAATAATGCATTGGCCGATTGCATCTTAAACGAAATACCATCTCAAAATCGTTGGATCGCACTCAAAGAAACTAACAGCTGGCTATTTTCATTGATTACTAATTCCACAGGTCTACTCATTTGCAATGGAGTTACAAGCAGCATCGCCTTAGCAGGCAATGGAGTGATAGAATTCAAAGAGATGTGCACTCTTAAAGTTGGAAACACGATTATAACCGGACGCTCAAACTTAAAAACAGTTATATCTAACTCGTTCGTTCCGAGTGCAAAAATCAACAACTGGATCGAAAACCATAACTTCACAAAAGACCTTGTCCCCCCATTGAAGGTAAGCACCATTGAACATGATCAATTTAAAAATATCACACAGGAAATAGAAGACCTTAAGAAAGACATGAGAGCACCCGAAGAACCGCAATTGAACATACACGATTACCATCACTACAGTTTGAGCTACCTGCTGCTGTCGATTACCATTGGAGTAATAGTATATTATTGCCGACGCCGACATCAGAAAGGGCCGATTCCAGCTCAACGAAGAACAGTTCCTCGCTTTGAAGCCAATATTTGAATTGAAGGTTAAGAACCTCCAAGGAGGGGTGTATGTACGAACTTGTAAATACTTTCCTAATTTTTAAGTTTACATTGTACATATTTTATTTCAATCTTTGTAACGGGAGCTACTGTGTGACAGAGATTATTCGAATCCCCTTTATCGTGGGAATTGTTTTGTAAGCAACGACGAATGCTCGGATTACGTCTAGTGAACCGCAAACATCAATTGTTCTCACAGTAGCTCATCGAGTGATAATTATGCGTTGTACCTACGCAAGGTGGAAAATAAAGTCATTATTAATTTTGACACTGAAGGCAACGGTTGAACATCTCTTTTACTATACACATGGCTTTGTACAGCTCGTCTCTATATACGCTGTCATACGCGGCCTTGAAATCGACGAAGAGGTGGTGAGTGTCGATTTGGTATTTCTGGGTCTTCTCCAAGATCTGCCGTAGCGTAAATATTTGGTCTATTGTTGATTTACCTGGCCTAAAACCACACTGATAAGAGCCGATCAGGTTATCCACAAACGGTTTCAGGCGTTCACACAATACGGCAGAGAAGATCTTATATGCGATGTTAAGGAGACTTATTCCCCTATAGTTGGCGCAGTTATAGGGGTCTCCTTTCTTATGGACCGGGCAAACGATGCTGAGATTCCATTCGTCGGGCATGTTTCCTCCGACCATACCTTGCAGATGAGATGGTGCATGCACCTTACCAGCTCATCTCCAGCCGCCTTAAAAAGCTCAGCAGACAGGCCGTCTGCGCCAGCGGCTTTATTAGACTTAAGTCTTAATATCGCTATTTTGACTTCGTCTAGGTCGGGTCGCAGGTCACTGCACCCTTGGAAAACATGCCGTAAAACTGGGGCTATCTGCCAATAACTTCTGCCGTGTTTGCATGGATGAAGAGCAATAGGAATCAATTCACTACCTCCTCTGCTTATGTCCGTCTTTTCTAAATCGAAGGAGGATCTACATCGGCGCGCCGGTGATTAGTGATTGGTTCTCAGGTGGCGAATCTAGGTAGTATGATCCATGTGGTATCACAATGGGCCGAGTTCGGTCTACGTGTAGCGTATGCTAACCACTACAACTTAACCTAACCTAACCTAACAGGTTTTTTGCACACTAATGTATTTTTTCCAGCAGCATTTCCAGCAGCTGCTTAACGAGCATGACCAAGAGAGAGTGGTAGGGGCCGAGGAAATCCCAACTCCAGCCGCTGAAGTAGTCCTCCCACCCAGCATCGAAGAAGTCGGCACAGCTATTCAGAAGCTGAAGAACAACAAGGCCGCAGGCTCAGATGGCTTGCCATCAGAGCTCTTCAAGGCTGGCGGCGATGTTCTGGTAGGGAGCATGCACCAGATCATCTGCAGAATTTGGGAAGATGAAAGCATGCCCGACGACTGGAATACCAGCTCTATATGCCCCATCCACAAAAAAGGCGATCCTACCTCTTGCAAGAGAGGTATATCCCTGCTCAATGTCGCATACAAGATCCTGTCCAGCGTATTGTGTGAACGTCTAAAACCATTTTGCACCGCACTAATCGGCAGCTAGCAGTGCGGCTTCCGGCCCGGCAAATCAACTATAGACCAAATTTTCACACTTCGACAGATCCTGGAAAAGACCAACGAGTTTCGAATCACCACCATCCATCTTTTCATCGATTTCAAAGCCGCATACGACAGCATTCATCGTGAAGAACTGTTTGGGGCGATGGCCGAATTCGGGATCCCGGTAAAACTGATCCACTTGTGTCGCGCCACGCTAAAAAACACGCGATGCACCATGCAACTCGGTTCTAGGACCTCGGAACCTTTCGAAACATGCACCGGATTTCGGCAAGGACATGCGCTGTCATGTGACTTCTTCAACCTGGTGCTGGAGCAGATAGTGCGACGGCCAGGCGTCAACAGGGAAGGCACTATCTTTTACAAGTCCATCCAGCTGCTAGGATACGCGGATGATATCGACATCATCGCGTGTTCTCGCCGTGGCATTGTGGAAGCATTCACGGCGATTGAAGAACAGGCGAAACGAGTTGGTCTTAAGATCAATGAGGACAAGACGAAGTACATGCTGTCAAGCAAAAACCAATCCGTCGCTCACCCCCTGGGACAAAATATAACAATTGACAGCTACAATTTAAGGTAGGTAAGGAGCTTGTCTACCTCGGGGCAAACGTAAATTCCACAAATGACACCACAGTGGAGATCCGGCATAGAATCGCCCTTGGCAACCGCTGCTACTTCGGCTTGTCCAAACAACTGGGGTCAAAATTTCTCACTCGAAAGACCAAAGTCATGCTTTAAAAAACGCTCAGTCTTGCTGTACGGAGCCGAAAGCTGGACGATAAGCAGGACAGCGGAGCTGATTTTGGGTTCCTTCGAAAGAAAAATTCTGCGCCGGATATTTGGTCCTGTCTGTGAGGAAGGTGAATGGAGAAGAAGACACAACCGCGAACTCTACGAGCTGTACCAAGATGTGGATGTAGTCCGGAAGGCAAGGATCCGTCGACTACACTGGCTCGGCCACATCGAGTGCATGGACATCAACGCTCCAGCTAAGAGGGTCTTCGACTCCGAGCCTCCTGGTTCGAGAAGAAGAGGAAGACCGAACCTCCGGTTCAGAGGTCCTGGTCTTGACAACTGGAAGCAGCGTGCCCGGGACCGTCAAGGATGGAAGGCAGCTATGGCTCAGGCTCAGATCCTCAATGGATCGCTGGCCTGATAAGTAAGTAAGTAAGTAATGTATTTTTTTCTAATTTTACATTTATGTTTTATCCGCAATTTAATTAATTTAATTTAGAATTCAATCATCGTATTTTCGGTATGATATGATATCCTCGATTGTGAGGTTATGCTCCTTTAAGTTTTCTTCATTCCATTCATCGAATTCTTCAATGATATTTTGCGGCAACTCGTCCTTATGGCTTCCGACGATTCCCCTTCGGACAAATCTACTAAATATCGTGTAAGAATGTCATGTATCTGAATAATTATGGGACGGATATCTACCTAAATTCCTCAACCTCAACTCCAGCTGCTTCCTTGATACTTTGGAACTCCTTTTCATGGTTACACGCTGGATTATTCTTCATTTTCTCAAATGAAAGATGATCAAGAAGCTGATCCATTTCATCCACTGAAATACTTCTATTCAAAAATCGACAAACATCCGATACGACTGCTCGAAGGTCAGACTTCATACGCTCGTAGCTTGTGAAGTAAATGTTTGGCAGATGACGCAGGTACCAGAAATCGAGGACATGGGGCCAAAACGGGTTAAAATTCACGAACCCGTCCATGTAGATTCGCATGAATTCCTCCTTGGTTCCCTTGTAGCCGACCATACCGCGCCAGTGGTGGAAATATGAGACTGCAGCATCTTTTGGGTTTCGAAACACGTAAATGATCTGTGAAATAGGAAAATACTCGTATAGTGAACTTTCGTCTAACATTGACGTTACCTTCGGCTTTTTTGTCCAGATCTGCTTAGGAAGAAGTGGTGTGGGCAAATGAGTCTTGATTAGTCGTGGTGATGGCATACGAGTGGCTTCCTTTATCGTATCATAGTCAACATTCGACACGACACCGTTAAATCTATAAGGAAATGCATCACTAAGTATCCAAATAAATGCCTGAGCTGAGCATACTCTAAGAACGGCGATCTTATTGTAAGATCGATTTCCTTTGCCTTTTTGAAATTAAAATCATTTACTATGAGCCAGGTCATCTCCTGTGCCCATGTGGTGCCGCACTTTGTGCTGGTGGCAATCCACACATCATCATCTCGGACTTCGAAATTATGCACTCTATCTAGTATGGGTGTAAATGAGTCGGCCAATATGCAATATCGTTTTCGCCAATCGCCAACGATGGAAACACCGGGAGCTTCTTCAGTATACACCGACGTATATCCTCCCGTGATTTTCATATTGTCGGATATGAACTCGCCTGGGACCGACTCACATCGGAAAGATGACACGGGCATCTGAAAAATACGAAACATACTCAGGTAGCAAAATAAGAGGCATCTGTGCATAGGAGCTCGGGTGGTTGCGACGACAAGTAAGCCTGACAAGAGAGGTACGGAATTTACCTCAAATGATCTTCGGCTCTGTACGTGGAATGTTAGGTCCCTAAACAGGCCACGTGCAGCCGAACAACTTGCGAACGCCCTAACGGACTTAACCGCCATTCAGGAAATGCGATGGAATGGACCGGATCTAAAGCGGATGAAAAACTTCAACATTTACTACGGCGACTGCTATAGAGAGATTGGACATCGATTGTTCGGATGCGGATTTGCTGTTCGAGATGAACTAAGGCAAAAAGTCCTAAGCTTTCGGCATGTGAGCGAAGGCCTCATAACGATCCGTATCAAGGCAACATTTCGTAACATCAGCCTGATCTGCGTTCACGCCTCCACGGAAGACAAGGATGACTACGATCTCCTAGACAGAACGCTATGACATCAAAATTGCACTAGGAGACTTCAATGTTAAGCTGGGTTAGGAAACAATCCTTGAACGAGTCATCGGCAAATACAGCATACACGACACCACATCCGATAACGGACACAGGCTGATTGATCTTGCTCCGGGGCGAAATCTCCTTCTAGTCAATACGCGCTTCCCGCACCTCGGTATACACAAAGGCACCTGGCGGTCGCCAGAGCAATCAATCACTAACCAGATTGATCACATCACGATCGACATCAGGCATTCCCCCACTATTCGTGATGTTCGAACTTTCGGAGGAGCTAACCTCGACTCTTGTAGTAGCCAAGATGCGCCTAAAGATATCACGAGGGCAGCGGAGTAGAGTAAGAATCCAAAGTTATGATGTCGGGAACCTACTATCACCAGAAACCGCTCTCTGAATGTTCGCACATCCATGATGTTTGACGAGTGCCTTGCGTCAATGAGCACATGGTCGATTTGGTTGGCGGTTCGACCGTCCGGAGATCGCCAGGTTGCTGTGTGGACTCGCTTGCGAGGGAATCTTGTGCTTCTTATCACCACACTACGAGCTGTCGCAAGGTCAGCGAGTCGGAAGCCGTTATCTGTTTTTGTATCGTGGAGGCTGTGCTTTCCGATCACTCCGCCAAGGGTGTTTTCCTTACCGATTTTGGCGTTGAAGTCCCCGAGCACGATTTTTACATCGTACTCCGGACAAGCTCCGCAGGCGTTGTCCAGGAGGTCATAGAAGTCCTCCTTGATAGGGTCTTCAGCCTCGTCAGTAGGGGCGTGTGCACACATAAGGCTGATGTTATAAAATCTGCCTCTGATGCGGATCACAGCCAGGCGATCACTTATAGGTTTAAAGTCGATGACCTTCGACCTTAACCGCTTTCCCACGACAAATCCGCATCCCAGTAAGTGCAACCTTTTGTGACAGCTGTAATAAATGTCGCAATTTTTCTTCCTAATCATATCGTTTCCTATCCAGCGTATTTCCTGGACCGCAGTAATATCCGCCTTGTACTGCGTGAGGATTCCTTCTAGCTTATGAGCAGCTCCGGGAGTGTACAGGGTTCTGATATTCCAGGAGCATACTCGCAAATCGTGTTCCTTTTTCGTGCGTTGTCGTCGTCGAGTATCCGTCCGTGTATCCGAGGCATCTTTTGGCAACTTTGTTTCTTTTTTACGTGGGCGGATTGTTAGCCCGCCGCACAACCGCCATTCTGGTCGGGGTTTTTTTCGCTGCATACGTTTGTTCACCTCCCAACGGTTGTTGAAGAGGCTATCTAGAGGGCGCCGCGAGGAGGCCGTATGTCAACTTGACCCGGGCATTTAAACAGGGATCGTTGCTGGCATCTCGCCAGATTGAGAGCAATCAACAACTTTACCCTGTATGTCCGAGCCCATGCCCATGTATCTACAGACTTAAAAATTAACAAGAACTTCGAGGATAAATTAGCGGATGCCAAGCGAGCTATTTCATCGATTTGGGAGCGCTGCATTAGAAACAAATATTTATCACATATGCGAAGCAAAGGGTATTCCGTTCAACTGCTACATCAATCTTACTTTACGCAGCTCAGGTCTGGGGTAATAGATCTTATGAGTCGGTTGAAAAGTTCCTTCGATACTTCCTTAAGAGAATGTTCCGACTACCAAACAATACCCCTAATTATATGCTATACATTGAAACTGGTACCACACCTATATTCGTGAACACCTTACAATTGCACTTTAGCTATATTATAAAAGTGCTAGAAATGAAGGAAACAAGACTACCAAATATAATCCTGAGAAACACTATAAGAACGAGCGGAAACATTTGTAAAGTGTGGAAGAAAATTACGTCAGACTGTGGAATGGAACTGGTTATTCAAGAATTTGAACGACCTTCTACTCTGAGAGAGAAGTTTAATCACCTGTTGGAGAAACCAGCTCAAATTTCGTATAACAGACTTATTGAAGAAGCTGGTACCTCACTGTTTAGAAGTTACTACAGCAAACTGAACCACCCCCTAAACGAATAAACATATTTCCTAAACTGCCAATCTGTGGACAAAATCAGCACGATCTTCAGAATAAGAGGTGAGATACTTGGGTTAAACTTTATTCCCCACCGCACCGATCTACCGACTTTGTGTGAACTCCTTAACATGGGAATTAGAGAAGATGTATTCCTTTTTCTTGGAGTCTGCCCAATTTTAAAGGAGATCCGTATTAGGAAATTTTCAAAAGTAATTTTAGAAGAGGAAGAAGTGTTGAAGATCTTAACTACACCACAGCTGCACTAGGATATAGAAAAAGAATATAAGATGGAGATTTTTAATAATTCAGCATTTATTTATATTGTCAACCTGGTAGACGGCCTTAGGCCAAACCAATTAGGCTTAAGGCAGATTAATAATTGTTATAGATGTATATCTATATTAATATTATAAATGTGGAAGTGTGTGTGTCTGTTTGTCCGTCTTTCACGGCAAAACGGAGTGACGAATTGACGTGATTTTGTATGTGGAGATAGGTGAAGGGATGGAGAGTGACATAAGCCACTTTTCGTTTCTTTCTAGCCCCCGTTAAGTTTGTATGCAGCAAGAAAATATCAGTAGGGGATGGAAATTTGTGTGAGACTTTCCGCAAAATTAGTATAGGTTATATGATACAAACGAATAATTAAATAATTTAATTAAAACAACCATAAATCAATCGGCTTTTGAGAAAACAATCAACATTCGAAACACAAATAAGTGTTACTATTGAATTACGATAGATGGCGCTGTTATGTTTCTGATACGCGCTAACGTTGTGTGCTCTCTATCTGTACTTAAGTGCGGGCATCGGGCCGCGCTTCACACTATAGTGCATACGGTATCTATAGTGCATACGGTATCTATACGAAATTTAGATGCCCCGAGATTATGTAATGGGACGAGACTTCGTGTCACACAGCTTGGCCGCAATATCATTAGCACCACTATCTTAACCGGCGTAGGAAAGGGTGAAAATGTAATGATCCCACGAATCCCAATAATTCCCACAGATCTCCCGTTCCAGTTTAAAAGGCTACAATTTCCTCTAAAGCTTAGTTTCGCTATGACCATTAACAAAGCGCAAGGTCAAGCATTAAAGGTGGCTGAGGTGATCTTAGAAAAGCCGTGCTTTTCCCATATAGCATGTTCGCTTGTGTCCAATGCCCAGAATCTTTACATTCTATCCCCAAAGGGAAAGACATATATCGTCTACAGTAGCGTATTAACCCGAATCCTCCTGGCGTTGCCATATGGCATGCAGTCTTGCGCCTATCTAACGGTAACTAATGGATACAGCTGTACATATTCGCACTTTTCTACAACGTAGGATATCTGCGTTTCATATTGGATAGTCGGTTTCAGTAGTGTGCTTTGCTGTTCATAGTGAGACCGTCGCAAATTCGATCGTAAATAAAAAAGGTGAAAAAATCGTATAATGGCACACAGTAATAAGTAAGCATATCAATATAATTTAAAGTGTAGACTATCTATAAATTATGAATTTTAGTACTGCTAGTATTTTGTGTGTACGACGAGTAAAATAAATAATAGGGTCAAAAAAATATGTTTGTTGTGCATTTTTTCAAGAGTTTGCCAGCTTGTTGCCGTATGGCAACGCCAGGAGCGATAGGGTACAGGATTATATTATTGATGTTCTTTCTAAAACATGATTCTTTTTACTGGAAAATGTGTTTGAATTATTGTTTTTTGATTAATACGGTCATCCAGAAAACTGACGCTGAAAGAAGTTCTCGATTACTTAGAAGAGCTCGGTTCAGAAGATGAAAGTGGTCCTTCAACTAACCTTCACGCTATATACATTCAACCACCAGAGAATGATGGTGATTTGAGTGGAGAAGACGATGCTGATGAACAGGAAAGCGGTATTCCAGACAATGTTTGTCCAGCACAGTTGAGATCAAGCTGTGAAATTGCGTTTGAAAATGGCGAACGTATGGAAGATATTTGCGCCCCGGTGGAGAATTTGGACAAAGTACTCGAAGATAGTGTTTAATCCGATGTCCTAAACAACTCATCTTTGAACTTATCTACTAGTTCACTAATAGGCATATCTCAAGAGCCACCTTTATCCCGGTCGCGTCGTGTTCAGCAATCTACCTCCAAATGTCCTTTGCCAGCATCCAATCAGACTACTAATTTTAATTGGTCAGAAGATGAATCTTGCGGAATGATACCGATTTTCCCACTACCCAACTATGAGGACTGCCATAATTTGAAAACTCACGAGCAATTCGAAAAATTTATAGATGATAACTTGCTTCAGCATATTTGCGATTGTTCCGAAACATATTCCACTTACCGAGAAAATAAAATTCCGAAGATTAACGTTAACGGTTGGTGGTAATATCCTTTTCACTCTTAAGTGCAGCTAAGAACTAATATTTCATTACAGAGCTTCGCGTTTTTATTGGTATTTTGCTTGTCAGTGGGTACACCGGGCAAAGCTGTTACAGATACATGTGGAGTAATTACAACGATTTACGAAATGATATGGTTTATAATAGCATGCGTCGTAACCGCTTTGAGGATATTTTGCAATGCCTTCACTTTGAGCCTAAAATGTATGCTCCACAAAATGGAAATGATAAATTGTGGAAGTTAAGACCTATATTAGATCACGTTAAGTCAAAAATGTTGGAACACTTCCACCCTGAACAGCATTTATCACAGATGTAAGCAGTTCATAAAAGGGAAACCTATACGCTTTGGTTACAAGGTGTGGTCTTTATGAACTCCCACCGGATACATGATTAATTTCGAAGTGTATCAAGGGAAGAATCCGCGATCAACCACACAGTATGAAGAATGTTTCGGCAAATGTGCAGCTCCTTTAGTAAATATGATCGACGATTTTTTCTGAAAATATGCAACAGTTACCGTTTTCGATCTACTTTGATAATTTGTTTACGAGCTTTCCTTTGTTGACTTATTTAAAAAAATCGTGGCTACAATGGAACAGGTACAATCCGGGAGAATCGAATACCGAAAAGTTGTCCCATCCCTCATAAAAAAGCGATGAAAGCAAAGCAACGTGGCTACTACGAGTCTATTAAAATGAATGGGACTGGGATTCGTCTTACAAAATGGGTTGACAATTCCGTTGTCTGCATGTTATCCACTGCCTTCGGCTCCACACCAATATTTATTGCATCGCGTTATTTCAGGGAGGCTCGGAAGAAAGTGGGAGTCACTCGTCCGTGTGTTGTGTCCGAATATAACAAATGGATGAGTGGCGTCGATCGATTCGACAAAAAAGTATCTCTATATCGTATCAGATATCGTGGGAAAAAGTGGTGGAGTTCCATTTTTACATGGCTTATCGATGCATGTGTCCAAAATGCATGGCAACTTCATCGGCATATCGATCCGAGTATGCCACAGCTACGTTTTAAACGTGAAATTGCAATTTACTACTGCAAACGTTTCGGGAAACTACCAAAGTCACACAGCAGTGTTATAAGCCAAAAACGTCGTTCAGAAGCTGGTACATTGACAACTACTCTTCGTTACGACCAAACAAATCACTTGGTTGTTCCTTTGGAAAAAAAAAAGGGACGATGTGACGGAGATCTGTGTAGCTCAATCATACGAACTGTTTGCTCAAAGTGCGATAAGGGTCTTTGCTTGAAATGTTTCAAGCCTTATCATACCGCTAATCTGTAATTTCACATTAGTGTAATCAATGAAATCAGTTTAATATGAATTAAATACAATTTAAAAAAAAACATGAATTCTTTTTTGGTTTTACTCAATAAAGTCAATAAAAAAGTATTAAAACCAAAATTGTATGTATGGACGCAGACCTTCCACTCCTGGCGTTGCCATATGGCAACAGGACATTTAAGGAATATTGGAAACATTGACGAGATCTCCTTTGATATAAGGGCACCTGATTTTTTTTTTGAAAAGTTCGAAAAATTAACGTTTAGGAGGATTCGGGTTAAAATAACATTCTGTTCCGAGTTCTCTTTGGTGTTCTAAATCAGGAAAGGGGAACCGTGTTACCCCGTATTTAAGGCGAGCAAAGCCGCGGGCAAAAGATAGTTTAAATTAAAAGTCGTTTTAACTAACTAACTAACTAATGCCAAAACAGCCGGTTTATGGAAGGAAGGATGGACATACGTGTTTAAGAAATTCTTTGATTTGGGTTGATAGTTTTGTTATTCTCTCGAGGGAGAGGTCAGATATCTACGAATGATTGCGTTAAATAGTAAAGTAAATAGCTAGCAGCAACGGCAAGTTTGCTTAAGAAACACCCCTCAATTGAATTAATAAGTTGTGGTATGGGAAGAACTGGACAAATATTTACGCCCTATCCTCCGTGTCATGTTTTATATGATATTAAACGCACTAAACTTGAGCCACCATTTGAAGTGCAGTTTTTCTTGAATTTTAAGTGCTTTCGATGGAGGGCAATTTCACAATACATAGTATATAGCATACACTTTAACGCAATCACAGGACCTTGCACCAATAATCACAAAACGGTTGCTTTTGAATTGATTTGATTTCAACTTACTCTTAAAGTTCCTTTGGAAGGTGCCTACTCACTTAAACACTAACGCGCGGTTAAGCAGATTTAGATTTGACTTGAGCAATCAAACGAAATCTTCCAACTGACACACTCGCCTGAATCTCAAATTGTGAGAGGCAATATTTGGATTGGTCTCAGACGAATTCTTCACCCGGAAAGTTGCATTTCAACTTTTTCATTTTACAGTGTTGTACTATACACTATTCCCTGTGACGGGGTATCTGTGTGTATATCTATGTATGCACGACTTTATTACAAAGATCTATTGGGATCACATTTTGACGATAACCGATAAAATCATTTTCGGCTCAATCGGAAAAGAAAGTTTCAATGGTAAGATACGAGTATGACGCGCACGTTATTTCCGTTTGTTGCTTTTATTACGAATTTTTGTTTATTTTGTTCGTTAAGCACATTAGAGACTTTCTTTCGGTCACCTTCCTCTGCTCGATGTTAATCAACATTGCATAACGAAGAAAGGTGGTTAAATCAAACCTAGTATCTAACGATAAACCGTTTAACACAACACTTGTGAATGAAACCAAGCGATGAAAAACTGAATTAAAATTGTTCTGCATAAATGCTTGTATATCTTACGCAATTCATATCGGGTTTCTCCTCTTAATGATACGATTTTGTAATTTATTACTTTTGTGCCTTGAGACCAGGAACCGACTGAACTCGAGGCGTACTTAACTGAACGTAATACGCCTCGACACTTCAGATCTGAAGAAGTATGCACGGCACATACTTGTTTTTCTGGCTTTGCAAATATGATCTTGTAATCTGGGTCGATGAAGCAGGAACGAATCAGTGGACCATGTGAAGGGACAGGAGAAGCCAATTACATTAAATTGTTAATCGAGAATTAACTTAAATATAAATATTAATCTGTTTAATTACATAGCCGAGAATACACAATTAATACAATCAATGGAAAGATACATGTCAATCTACTCGTATATGCATTCGTAATCTTTGTGTACTTACATGCATTCATTTTCATTTTCAGTTGATCATTAACTTTTTCATACGACCTCCTTTGGATTCGTCACCGACTGCAAGATACTGCTCGTGTCACTACGTTGCAAACTTCGTTGAATATTGGAGATGCATTTGAACTAGCTCGTAAACAATGAATGGAAACAGTTTTTTTGGTTTTCGGAAATCGGCCTCTACGACTAGGTCGCCGCAGTCTCAAAGGTGGAACCTATGTTCGCAGCATAATTGGAGCGAAGCTTTAGTCTTAGATCTTTAAATTGAAAACATTTTATTTGTTCCCTGATAGCAATTTATAATTGATTCAATGATAATAATCTTTCTAATTCAACGCGTTTTTCTGTTAAGCCTTTTTTGTTGTTGATTTTCAAAAGCCTCTCAAAGGGAAAAGACGGGGAGATGAATAAACCATGGATACTTCTAACTCTCGAGAAAGCAACATATGACAACCCTAATGCAAATTCAATGTCACCAATATCTACAATAGCTTGATCTAAAGTCGACAGATCTGTTTTGACATAAAAGCGGGATATAGAATTACTAGAACATATAGACAACCGAGAGCGACAGACTGGGACACTTATAGCCTAGAAATCGCACAAACGATCGGAAACTGTCCAAACAGCATCAGAGACATAGACAGCCTCGAACTCTGCTGCAACAGCCTCAATGCTACCATCTTATCTGCTTTTCACAAAGCTTGCCCAGAGAAAGTTAAGCCAGGCAACCGTACCACTCCGTGGTGGAACAGCAATCTGGCCAAGCTAAGAGCACTGACCAGAAAACTGTTCAACAGAGCTAAACGGACTGGTGACTGGACGCAGTATCGTGCCTCACTCACCAACTTCAACCAAGAGATTAGAAGAGCCAAAAGAGACTCATGGAAAAAGTTCTGCAGCAGTCTTTCAGACATTCAGAGCAGCGCCCGCATCCACAGAGTTCTCGCTAAAGAGCACACTAACCAAATTGGTTTGTTGAGGAGAGCAGATGGCACCTACGCGGAAAATGGTACGGAAGTACTCAAAATTCTGACCAGTACGCACTTCCCGGACTCTAACATCATTCCCTCTGATTTCCCTTACACACCTCCGCAGATCAGGGCAGCTAGACCAAACAGGGAGGATTGGAAGAGAGCACGAACGATATTTCACGAGGGAAGCATAAAATGGGCCATCAATTCTTTTGACCCATACAAATCCCCGGGGGAGGATGGCATCTTCCCAGCCCTTCTTCAGAAGGGGAGTGCGCAAATTAGCCCCATGCTCATTAACATCTTTAGAACCAGCTATGCATGGGGACACATACCAACAAGCTGGACAGAGGTAAAGGTAAAATTCATTCCCAAAGTAGGCCGTAGACCCACAGACCTGCCTAAGTCCTACAGACCGATAAGCCTTACCTCTTTCTCCCTAAAAACAATGGAAAAAATCCTGGATAGGCATATCAGGGACGGTGCAATGAGAAGATCACCACTTCACAAAGACCAATATGCCTACCAGCCTGGGAAATCGACCACGCATGCTCTTCAGGGACTAACGGCCCGGATTAATAAATCCCTGAGCGACAAAGAAATTGCGATAGGTTGCTTTCTCGATATTGAGGGTGCTTTCGATAACACCGAATACACCCAAATAAAACGTTGCATCCTCAGCACAGGGGTGGACAACACCACATGCAATTGGATCCAACATATGCTTAGCAACAGGAAAATAAATACCTCGCTAGGCAATGACAAAATCAGCGTTAACGCCGCGAAAGGATGCCCTCAAGGCGGGGTTCTCTCACCACTCCTGTGGTCCATCGTGGTTAACGAACTGATAAGCATACTCAGCAACAATGGCTTCTATGTCCAAGGCTACGCTGACGACATAGTGATCCTGATCAGAGGCAAATTCGAAGACACAGTCTCGGAACTCCTCCAACGGGCAATAAACCTTGTTGCAGCTCACTTGGAACTCTCACATTACAAAGACCATTGAGAAAGCCAGGATCTCTTTATGGACCAGCAAAAGTCTCACGGGCAAAAACTGGGGCACAAGCCCCAAAATGTCCCGCTGGCTATATACAGCAATCACCAGACCAATCCTTACATATGCTGCGCCCGTCTGGTGGCACAAAACAAAACAAGTATCAGTGCAAGCCAAGCTCAACAAATTGCAAAGACTAGCTTGCATCTGTATCACTGGGGCCATGAGAACAACCCCCACAGCAGCACTAGAAGTCATCACAGACCTGCCACCTCTTCATCTCTAACTGAAGAAAGAAGCAATGGTCTTCGCCCACAGGATGATCGTGGAGGATGACTCTAACCGTAGGCTCTTTCACCCTGATATCCTTACAGAAATAAACAGGCATGAAATCCTAAAGATATCTCTTACAGACAACTGTCTCCCCAGATATAACTTCAGCCAAAACTACAAGGTCACATTCCCTAACCGACAAAACTGGGAACAGGATAGACCCTCCTTCAACCGTGGATCCTACGCGTGGTACACAGATGGCTCCAAAACGGACGAAGGCGTTGGGGCTGGAGTATACGGAGCAAATACAGGCACATGCATTTACGTCAGCATGGACAGTTATAACTCCGTTTTTCAAGCAGAGATATTTGCTATAGAACTCTGCCTCAGAGAAAATATAAACAGAAATATACTTAACAAAAACATTTACATTCTCTCTGACAGCAAGGCTGCACTTCAAGCCCTAAAAAGCTTTGAAATAACCTCCAAGCTGGTATGGGACTGCCTATAGCTACTTCACCAGCTGGCCAGTACAAACAGAGTTCATCTCATTTGGATACCTGGACACAACGACCATACAGGCAACGAAAAGGCGGACCTACTAGCAAGGAAAGGCTCTGCATCACCATTTATGATGCCACGGCCTTTCTGCGGCATACCCACTAGCACCACCAAATGCTGCATAAAAAATTGGTTAAGGAACACGATGGATCACTACTGGTCACAAACGAAAGGTAGCAGACAAGCCAAGCTGTTCTTCCCAACTACATCCCTCAAAAGAACGAAATAACTTCTCATGCTTTCGAGGAGTCAGATTCGTTTAATCACAGGTTTCCTTACTGGACACTGCCCAGTTAATAAACACCTCAAAACAATGGGCATCATACCAGATGACCCTTGCCGTATGTGTAATGAAGACGAAGAAACAGCAGAGCACCTACTATGCCACTGTAACTGCCTGGTCAGTACACGTCTTCGTCACCTGGGCAAGTATTATCTTGAAGCAGAAGACATTGCTGCCAGCTCACTCAAAAGCATACTAAGTTTTATTACGGACTCAGGTTTTCTGAGTGAACTGTAAGTGGGGGACATCACAATAGGCCCAATCGTGGCCGCAGTGATCAGGTGACTCTGTCCCACCCCCCAAGCCCTATCTATCTATCTTTGATCTAAAGTTAAACCTTGTGATCGGTGAATGCTGATTGCATATGCCAGTTGAAGGGGAAACTGTTTTCTTGTGAAAGTAGAAGTTCCATGCCTGAAGGATACAGTGACTGGAGGGATTGGGAGAAGTTTGTGCCGTTGAATTTCGGACCAGTGTAGCTGGGAAATTCAACCATTACACACACTGGAAACTGGTCAATAGTAGAATCGTTGTCTGCGTATATAACATCCACGACTTTTCCTATTGAGCCATTACAAAGTCCAGCAGCTGTAAACAAATTCTGCCGGAGAATCACTTGAGCACCTTTCGACACATAAAGCTTACTACTGAGCCCTCTTGCCTCATCTGATGTTGCCGATGCAGCCCGAGGATCACTGTGCTTAGCCTTGATCAACACAACTGCATATCCATTTCGACGTAATTTTTCGTGGTTGTATGATTGGATTTCAGCATTTCTAGAAATCAATCTAATGACGTCTTCTGTATTTCGAACACTACGCTGATCATTTGATAGAAATCGAGGTTTGAGTAGCTCGTAGTCTTCAGCAATGATTTCTCCCGTCGCAATTCTAGATAGTGAATCCTTGAATTGCTGCTGATCTGGGCCAGTTTGACGCATTATGCCTGATCCACAATACTGCGTTAGTGCTAGCTGAGACATCCAACACGAGCAATTCAATGGGGTAGTCCAAAATACTGCGTTTGCGTTGGCGAGCTTCTTCTTCTTTGGTGGCGTTACAGCCCATGAAGGACCAGAGCCAAGCTTCTCTCAATCACCCATGTTGTGGGTGATGTATTTTTCACACAGGTGAAAGGGACCTACAGTTTAATGCCCATTCCGAACGGCGTGAGTCGGGAAGCCTTTTCCAGGCAAGTTATACTACGGGGGGTTTTGCCAGTACCCCGCCGAGGAGGGACGCCGCGAAATAAACATTCGATGGCGTTGGTGTTATCGGGATCCGAACTCGCTCATCGTGCGCCAGAGACCAACACACTAACCACTGCGCACGGCGCCCTCCGTTGGTGAGCTTACGTTCATTAAAAAATGAGAGGAAATAAGAAGAAATGAGAGCGAGAGAAAACGTAAGCTCACGTAACCAAAGGAGACAAAAGTCAAACACGTCGGAAATTTCTGTGCGTTTGAACGACTGTTGCTGTGTATTGATGTATATGCTGTATCTGTGTATTTTATGGTTTGAAGTAAGCATGCGTCGAAGCATTTCTCGTAACACGTAAAGTGCCTCGCACCAACGCAGTATTGTGGATCAGGCACTATTGTCTTCAAATGGAAAACACGAGTAATGTGTCGATATACAAACTGACCTCAACACAAGGTCAGATCAAGTCAGTCAACGGTCGTTGATCGTACAGGGGTTTGTCGCCCACAGGTTGAAGCTGATTGAAGTCTCCAAATAGCACTACTATGTAGCCGCCCATGATTTCGTCAGACGGCTTAGCTTTTTTGAGCCGTTGATCGACTTTCCAAGTAACTTGAGTCCAATCATTGAAAATTCGTCAATGATAATGACATTCACAGAGCTCATGTCATCTTGAAATTGTCGCAGCTTTTCATCAGACATGTTACGGCCTCTCTGATTGGAAATGTGCAATGCACTGTGTTTTGTTTGGCCGTTGATATTGTTAGCTGCTACCCCTGTTGGGGCCATAAGCAGAACATTTTCCAATCCTACCACACGAACAACCCGCAGCTCCAATTACCATTGCTAAACGATCGGTTGAAGTATTCACCAATGCATCTTGTACAAACGTTATCACCTGACGCTGTTCAGCATTAAGTGATATGACGTTATCTGTTGCTGTAGCTGAACGAATGAAATGGTCTTTAGAAGTTCGTATGAAATTTTTATTATTCAAATATTCAATCTCTTGCTGCATGCAAAAGCGCGCGATTTTGATTTCAATGTATTTTCCCATAGACAACGTCTTTTTTGGCCACACTTTCTTAATTTCATCAAAAATAAAAATTCTGGCTTCGTCACGACACGGAGAATTTTGCTGCAATATGATTAGCATCAAAGATTTCGAGGATCGGTCAAGAAATGACCAGGTTAGGGCGTCACATAATCTGTATCGAGTGGCCTTATGGGAGCTTCGCTCACTCCTAAACTACGTTCGCTTCGCTCCAATAAAGTAAATTCAAATTGAAAAAAGAAAACAATATGGTAAGGTGCGACAGCCAATTGCGGAGAGGTCTCATTGACAGTATCGCCCCACTGGTTAGAGGATGCCCACAAGGAGGAGTCCTCTCACCACTGCTTTGGTCGATAGTCATCGACGATCTACTACGCAAGCTGACCACTCGGGGCTACGAGTGCTGATGACCTAGTAGTCATTGTTACGGGCAAGTGCGAGGTCACTGCATGTGAGCGCATGCAACTTGCGCTCCAATTTATCTCTGACTGGTGTGACAGAGAGGGGTTTTCTATTAACCCAAATAAGACAATCTTAGTCCCATTTACAAAGAGGAGAAAGGTACAACCCTGTTCAATCTTTCTATATGGCACACACATAGGATTTTCAGAGGAGGTAAAGTATCTTGGTATTGACCTAGACCGTAGACTCAACTGGAACTCCAACATGAAAAATAAACTCATGAAAGCGACTAAGGTCATGTGGGCCTGCCGCCGCACCTACGGTAAAACCTGGGGACTTAAACCTAAGGTAGTCCACTGGTTATACACCGCGATAGTAAGACCTATCGTCACCTACGGGTCCACCATATGACGGACAAAAGTTGAGCAAAAAACTACAATTATTAAGCTTCAACGCCTTCAGAGAGTAGCGTGTCTCGGCATCACAGGCGCTATGCCATCCTGCCCTACGGCAGCACAAGAAGCACTCAGTGGACTCGCCCCACTGCGCCTTTTTATCAAAAAGGTGGCATTACGCAGTGCAATCAGAATCCTCTGCTCGGGAACAAATATGCCATGTAGACCTGCAGGCCACATGTCTATATTACAACACTTTCCCGAGCTGGATATGATTACTACAGTCTCGGACGCATTGCCGCACACCTTCACCTTTCACAAGAGATTTGAGAGACTGATCCCAAACCGCTCAGCATGGGAAAACAGTGATCCCCTGCTAAATGTCAAAGGCCTCAGGTGGTACACGGATGGCTACAAGATGGCTTCTGGCGTTGGCGCCGGCATCTTTGGACCAAAACGCAAGATCTCGAAGGCCTTGGGAATAAGCCCCAGCATCTTCTAAGCAGAGCTGCATGCCATCCTAACATGCGTCAATCTTAATCTCGAGACTGGCATCAGAGGAGTGACCATCAATATACTCTCTGATAGCCAAGCAGCGCTTAAAGCACTGGGTTCGTACAGCACGAACTCAAAAACCGTCAAGGAATGCCATGACGCCCAACAAGACCTCGCCAAAAGAAACAATGTTAAACTTTGGTGGGTGCCAGGACATAAAGGTACAAAGGGCAATGAAATTGCCGACCAATATGCCAGAAAAGGTTCCAGCGACAAATACATAGGTCCGGAACCTTTCTGCGGCATTCCCTGGTCTAAGATAAATTACTTCTTAGACAAGTGGGAAAAATCGCAACACCTGTCCTTCTGGAACAGTGTTCGGCGACTCCGTCAATCTAAACGACTTATACGACCCTTGAACAAACATACACCTATAGACATACTCTTTGGCCAGCATTTTCCAGCGCCGCACGCCCCCTTCCACCTGCGTGCGCCACCGTAGATGCGGCCGTCCTCTGCAGTGCCTTCCTTCCAGGGTGGATTCGAAGATTCTTCGGGTCGGGGCTGTATTTCCCATGCGCTCTACTTGGCCTAGCCACCTTAGACGCTGTATCCGTAGACGTCGTACCAGGCCGATGTCGCTGTACAACCCGTACAGTTCTTCGTTATATCTTCTCCTCCATACACCGTTTGAACAAACGGGACCGTTTCCTCTCGAAACTACCAAGGGCATCTTCATCCGCTTTTGTTATGGTCCAAGCCTCTGCGCTGCAAAGGAGGTCTTATATAGTTTAACCTTGGTTTTTCGAGAGAGGGCTCTACTTCTCAAGTGCCTCTTGAGCTCAAAGAAACAGCATTTGGCAGGGGTGATTCTGCGTTTTATCTCAGCGCTGGTGTTCTTGTCGCCGATCATTAGTAAGCCAAGGTAGACGAACTCCCTGACCACTTCAAAGTTATATCAGCCCATGGTTGCATTCTGACCAATGCGTCGGTGCTGACCGTCTCTTTATGATGAAAGCAGGTATTTGGTTTTACCCTCATTAACCTTGAGACCCATCTTAGCCGCTTCTACCTCAATGCTTACAGAGGCCTCATTGACGCCTCGCTGTGTCCGTCCAATCACGTCAATGTCGTCGGCATACGCAAGCAATTGCGTAGACTTGAAATAAATCGTACCTCTTGTGTTGGCCAGCGTCTCTTGCACGATCTTTTCAAGCACAATGTTGAAAAAGTTGCATGACAGCGCGTCACCTTGCCTAAATCGTTTTTTGACAAGCGATCCTTTTTTAATGGAGCAGCGAGAATTTTTCATTGTGATCATGCACAGTCGGACGAGTTTGGCAGGGATGTTAAAACATGACAGCTCGTCTCTTTACACGCTGTCATACGCAGTCTTGACGCATTCAGTCGACGAAAAGGTGGTGAGTGTCGATTTTGTATTCCTGGGTCTTTTCCAAGATCTGCCATAGCGTAAATATTCGGTCTATTGGGGATTTACCTGGCCTGAAACCACACTGATAAGAGCCGATCAGGTTATCCATAAACGGTTTCAGGCGTTCACACAATATGGCAGAGAAGGTCTTATATGCGATGTTAAGGAGACTTATTCCCCTATAGTTGGCGCAATTCTAGGGGTCTCCTTTCTTATGGACCGGGCAAACGATGCTGAGATTCCATTCGTCGGGCATGCTTTCCTCCGACCATACCTTGCAAATGAGATGGTGCATGCACTTTACCATCTCATCTCCAGCCGCCCTAAAAAGCTCAGCAGACAGTCTCCTCCCTTTGGGGTCGAGCTGATAGTGGCGTCAAGTAAATCTGATTCGCTCGTAGATAGGTTTATAGCCTATTAATGCGCTATCTTAGTGGATAAACACACTAAAAGTTTATCCACTATGAAGGCGACACCGTTGGTGCGCCTTTGTTGATTGCCACTGTAGATGAAATAGTACCCAGCAAGCGTGGTGCACTCACCTTGTCCGGTCCATCTGGTCTCTTGTAAACCGAGAGTTTTAATTTTATAGAGCTCCATCTCTCTGCAAACTTGCGCAAGTTTCGATGGCTCAGAGAGAGAGAGAGAGAACGTACGTTCCGTGTTCCAATTCGGGTCATACGTTTAAAGTTAAAGGTCGTCATCGCATGGAGGTTGTTGTATCCGATGCTAGTTTCCGTCTCTTGAGTAGTTTGGGTTTTATGGTCGGGTTACTAACCCAATGCAACCTACTGGCCGCCAGTAGGGCACGGACCAGAGCTTAAGGAGTCCACGATCTCCTATTTGGCAACGGCATTTCCTGCGCGCTGGCTTTTAAGGTTATAACCGCCTTGTTTTGGTCGTCAGAGCCTCGTCAGCGTTCACTAGGATTCACCACGTGAAGGTGAGGTTGACATTTGGGTGTGAGAGGCTTATGTAATCGCGTGCACAACCGATTCGAACCTCAAACCCTTGCCAACCGCTGTTTCTTCGGGCTCAAGAGGCAATTGAGTAGTAGAGCGCCCTCTAGGAAAACTAAGGTGGCCCTCTATAAAACCTTAATCATCCCGGTCCTTCTCTGCGGCTTGGACCTTGTCAAAAGTGGATGAAGAGGCTCTTGGTCGTTTCGAAAGGAACATTCTGCGTACAATCTTCGGTTCCGTTTGCGTTGATGGAGAGTGGAGGAGAAGATTCAACCACGCACTGTACGGGCTGTACAGCGACATCAGTCTAACGGATCCAACGTCTTAGATGGCTTAGCCATGTAGAGCACATGGACAGCACAGCTCCCGCCCGACTCCAATCCAGAAGGACGACGTTGCATAAGACGGCCGCATCTAATGTGGCGCACACGGGTGGAAAGGGACCTTAACAAACTGGGCGTGCGACCCTGGAAACAGCTAGCTTGAGAAGCTTGTTGGTTAAGGACCAGATTCACCCCGAACTGTGGCGCCACCTAATTAAAAGTCATTCGAGACTCAAGCAATATGGATACTGTGGGCTTACTCAAAGGTATTCAATATTTTTAAAGGTATTTTTCTATGTCGCGCTTCAATTGAAATACCCTGTAGTTGGCCTTTATAATGTATGTATGTATGTATGTATGTATGTTGGCGTTACAGCCCATGAAGGACCTAAGCCGTGCTTCTCTCAACTGTGTGTGATTCAATTTTCCCATAGGTGAAAAAGACCTACAGTTTATTGCCGGATCCGAATGGCGAACTTCGAGAACCTTTTCATGACAATTTTACTACTTACTTACTTACTTATCAGGCCTGCGATCCATGGAGGATCTGAGCCTGAGCTATAGCTGCCTTCCATCCTTGACGGTCCCGGGCACGCTGCTTCCAGTTGTCAAGACCAAGATGTCTTACATCCGCGATTACTTGGTCTTTATACCGGAGGTTCGGTCTTCCTCTTCTTCTCGAACCAGGAGGCTCGGAGTCGAAGACCCTCTTAGCTGGAGCGTTGATGTCCATGCGCTCGATGTGGCCGAGCCAGTGTAGTCGACGGCTCCTTGCCTTCCGGACTACATCCACATCTTGGTACAGCTCGTAGAGTTCGCGGTTGTGTCTTCTTCTCCATTCACCTTCCTCACAGACAGGACCAAATATCCGGCGCAGAATTTTTCTTTCGAAAGAACCCAAAATCAGCTCCGCTGTCCTGCTTATCGTCCAGCTTTCGGCTCCGTACAGCAAGACTGGCAGAATAAGCGTTTTGTAAAGCATGTCTTTCGAGTGAGGAGTTTTGACCCCAGTTGTTTGGACAAGCCGAAGTAGCAGCGGTTGCCAAGGGCGATTCTACGCCGGATCTCCACTGTGGTGTCATTTGTGGAATTTACGTTTGCCCCGAGGTAGACAAACTCCTTAACTACCTCGAAATTATAGCTGTCAATTGTTATGTTTTGTCCCAGGTGGTGAGCGATGGATTGGTTTTTGCTTGACAGCATGTATTTCGTTTTGTCCTCATTGATCTTAAGGCCAATTCGTTTCGCCTGTTCTTCAATCGCCGTGAATGCTTCCACAATGCCACGGCGAGAACACGCGATGATGTCGATATCATCCGCGTATCCTAGCAGCTGGATGGACTTGTAAAAGATAGTGCCTTCCCTGTTGACGCCTGCCCGTCGCACTATCTGCTCCAGCACCAGGTTGAAGAAGTCACATGACAGCGCATCTCCTTGCCGAAATCCGGTGCATGTTTCGAATGGTTCCGAGGTCCTAGAACCGAGTTGCACGGTGCATCGCGTGTTTTTTAGCGTGGCGCGACACAACTGGATCAGTTTTACCAGGATCCCGAATTCGGCCATCGCCCCAAACAGTGCTTCACGATGAATGCTGTCGTATGCGGCTTTGAAATCGATGAAAAGATGGTGTGTATCGATTTGAAACTCATTGGTCTTTTCCAGGATTTGTCGAAGTGTGAAAATTTGGTCTGTAGTTGATTTGCCGGGCCGGAAGCCGCACTGGTAGCTGCCGATTAGTGCGGTGCAAAATGGTTTTACACGTTCACACAATACGCTGGACAGGATCTTGTATGCGACATTGAGCAGGGATATACCTCTATAGTTCTTACAAGAGGTAGGATCGCCTTTTTTGTGGATGGGGCATATAGAGCTGGTATTCCAGTCGTCGGGCATGCTCTCATCTTCCCAAATTCTGCAGATGATCTGGTGCATGCTCCCTACCAGAACATCGCCGCCAGCCTTGAAGAGCTCTGATGGCAAGCCATCTGAGCCTGCGGCCTTGTTGTTCTTCAGCTTCTGAATAGCTGTGCCGACTTCTTCGATGCTGGGTGGGAGGACTACTTCAGCGGCTGGAGTTGGGATTTCCTCAGTCCCTACCACTCTCTCTTGGTCATGCTCGTTAAGCAGCTGCTGGAAGTGCTGCTTAAATACATCCACTATTCCCTGCGGGTCGGTGACAAGATTACCCTCGCAGTTTCGAAGAGCCAGGGTGCCCTTTTTGAAGCCTCCTGCAAGGCCTTTGGCTTTCTTGTAAAAGGCTCGTATTTTATGTCTATCCCTAGACTCCTCGATATCCTTGAGCTGGGAGGCTGCGAAGATTCTTTTCTTTTGTCGCAGTAGTTTCTTCTCCTCCCTTCTTCTGGCTCGGTACTCTTCTCGCGCTGCCCTGGTTTTCCTCTGCAGCGCCTTTTGGTACGCCTCGTCGGTTGCTGCCTTTTTCTGCTCACACTCGCCATCATACCACGGGTTTCTTGTCGGGGGTGGTAGGTATCCTAAGGTGGTTTCGGCTACTTCCTGAATGGCTGAGCGGCTATGCAGCCACATATTATTGGCATTTGTGTTCGACGTAGGCATACCGTAGAGTCTTTCGCTCATCTGCTCCCTGTAGACTCTGGCAACCTCCGGTGTGCTCAGGCGCCCAATGTCGAACCTCCTCCTGATGGGCTGGTGCAGCTTTCTGACATTGGACAGTCGAGCTCTGAATCTTGCTGCTATGAGGAAGTGGTCAGAGTCGACATTTGCCCCTCTGAATGTTCGCACATCCAGGATGTTTGACGCGTGCCTTGCGTCAATGAGCACATGGTCGATTTGGTTGGCGGTTCGACCGTCCAGAGATCGCCAGGTTGCTGTGTGGATTCGCTTGTGAGGGAATCTTGTGCTACTTATCACCGCATTACGAGCTGTCGCAAAGTCAGCGAGTCGGAAGCCGTTATCTGTTGTTGTATCGTGGAGGCTGTGCTTTCCGAGCACTCCGCCAAGGGTGTTTTCCTTTCCGATTTTGGCGTTGAAGTCCCCGAGCACGATTTTTACATCGTACTCCGAACAAGCGTTGTCCAGGAGGTCATAGAAGTCCTCCTTGATAGGGTCTTCAGCCTCGTCGGTAGGGGCGTGTGCACATATAAGGCTGATGTTATAAAATCTGCCTCTGATGCGGATCACAGCCAGGCGATCACTTATAGGTTTAAAGTCGATGACCTTCGACCTTAACCGCTTTCCCACGACAAATCCGCATACCAGTAAGTGCAACCTTTTGTGACAGCTGTAATAAATGTCGCAATTTTTCTTCCTAATCATACCGTTTCCTATCCAGCGTGTTTCCTGAACCGCAGTAATATCCGCCTTGTACTGCGTGAGGATTCCTTCTAGCCTCTGAGCAGCTCCGGGAGTGTACAGGGTTCTGATATTCCAGGAGCATACTCGCAAATCGTGTTCCTTATTCGTGCGTTGTCGTCGTCGAGTATCCGTCCGTGTATCCGAGGCATCTTGCTCATTCATAACTTTAGGTTTTTTTTACGTGGGCGGATTTTTAGCCCGCCGCACAACCGCCATTCTGGTCGGGGTTTTTTTCGCTGCATACGTTTGTTCACCTCCCAACGGTTGTTGAAGAGGCTATCCAGAAGGCGCCGCGAGGAGGCCGTATGTCAACTTGACCCGGGCATTTAAACAGGGATCGTTGCTGCCATCTCGCCAGGTTGAGAGCAATCAACAACTTTACCCTGTATGTCCGAGCCCATGCCCTCTATTACTACAGGGGGTTTTATCAGAACCCTGCTGAGGAGAAACACCGTGAAAAACACGTTCGATGGTATGGCTGTGTCGGGATTCGATCCCGTGTCGTCGGCTTCAGAGGCCAACACAATACCCACTACGCCACGGTGTTCTCGATGCCTTTATAATAACGGACCTAATTCAAATTCAAATATACAAGTAAACAGTGTTGTTGTCTCCTCCGGTGTTGGAACTGCGGAGTATGGAAGAGATAGCCTTCACCTAAATATCTTCAGCGTCGGGCACCTTCAAGACAAAAACAGCTATTAATTGTCACCAATCATGTATGCATAGATACCGAGGTGTAGAAATATTACTAGAACCATCAGCCTTGATACAATGCGATGAACTTACCAGTTAAGAAGAATCTCAAACGCCCTTTACTGCAAATGAACCAATAATCAAATGTAATACCATCCAGAGCAAGGCACGGTTCCCGAGTTGCACGATAACAGTATCGCTCGAGGTACATACGTACATATGTATCTCGAAAAACTTCATCTCCTCACTATGAAGTGTACAAACAATGTTTTCTATTAGCTCAAGTATTATCAAAGTTAGTGGAAAGCAGGTCAGTGGAAAACTTAGTGGATGAAGCGCATTTGAAAACGTATCTTATCTACAGCCTCCTGATAGCTCTTATCTATTGAACTCACACGATTTTCCTATCTTCAGTCTGATCCCTTCAATACACTCATTTAAGTTACATTGTTTGCAGGAACTAGTCGACCAAGGGAGTATAGTTTTCGAAATGGAAAAAGTTCGTATCATACCGAAACGATATCCGAATCGTTGGCTCCAAAAGAACTGGGATGATCGTATTTGTAGCCATTTCAAAGGAAGCGAAGCTTTCATGGAGAAAATCCACGAATTCGAAGTGAGGAACGATGATGTTTGGTTAGTGACATTACCAAAATGCGGTACGACATGGATGCAGGAATTGACTTGGCTAGTATTGAACTCCTTCGACTTTGAGAGGGCACTTTCAGAAGATTTGGATGATAGGTCAATACATTTGGAGTAAGTACTTATGTAAAGTGGTTGGCTTATTTTTCATTTCATCTAATTTGCTTACTTTAGTATGGGGTCCTTCTTTCCAGAAGGAGTGTATGACAGTATTGCACTAGCAGAACAACTTCCTTCACCGCGATTGATAAAAACGCATTTCCCACTTCCGCTCCTGCCCCATCAAGTATGGACGAAGCGACCAAAGGTAGCGGTAGAGAACCAAATAGTATTACTTCAAATATCTTCCTTTTTCCCAAGATCATATATGTTTTCCGCCACCCAAAAGATGCCGCTGTTTCCGCGTACTATCACATGGCTCAAATTAATGACAGTTTTCAATCCAAGGAAGAATTTCTCTCGAATTTTACTAGGGACAGGGCTGACTTTTGGCCTCATGTGCATGAGTTTTGGACTCTCCGAAATGAACCAAATGTATACTACACGAGCTATGAAAAAATGCAGCTTGACCTTCCTGGTGTGATCGACGACGTGTGTAAGTTCTTGAATGTGTCCATAAATGCAGAGCAGATGTCTCGAATGCTGAAGCACCTATCATTTGAGAATATGAAAAGTGTGTTCCATTATAGGTTTTTTTTTCTAAGCAACGTTATTAGTAGTCTTTTGTGTCTTCTACAGATAATGTCCAGTGTAATCACGTTGAAGAAACAAGAAGGTTAAGGGAGTTTCGTGCTGTAAAAAATACGAACCTGGAGTAAGTGAATCATAGTTGTGTGTACAAACAAACATCTTTAGTCAGCTGTTTCTAGTGCCTATGCCCAGTTATGATTGGGTTCCCTTTCCACCTGTGTGTGCAAGCTTGGATGCGACCGTCCTCTACTACGTCCTTGCTTGTAGGTTAAAGTAGAAGAAAAGTGGTGGTAGACTTTGAACCGTAATATTCGTGGTTGAATCTGCTCCTCCACTCTCCACGAACACAAATGGGACGGAAGACTGCATACAAATTTTTTCTTTCGAAGAGGTTCAAACCTCTGTAACGAAGAGAAGAATCGGGATGATTAAGGTTTCTTTCTTATTTGCCACTTGAAACAGTTACGGCTTGGTTCCACGGTGGGCCTACCCACACTATCGGGACCAGAGAAAGCATTTGTCAACGCCCCAGGGCAGTACAAGTACCACCCTAGTACAATTTAGTGAACATATTGAGGCATGTTCACAACCCTTGCTAAGGGGCGAGGTCTATCTAACATCTCTTACATCCAGATGCAATTTTGGGCAACCACAGCCAGCACAGTATTCCCACACTAGAGGGCCTACCTCCTAGACAGGCCGGGACCGACGTCAGGCACCAAGGTAACGACTCGCAGTTCCGGCGGCTCCTGTCTCCCTCTGGTACCAGATTATAGCTTCCGGTGGAGCTTCGCGACCTTAGGGTCACTTCCAGATGAGTCCCGCAAAGCTCGAGGTCTGGCATTTCACTCTAGAACGCCAAAAAATACACCAAAAATGGGGGGGGGGGGGGGCTTGAAACAGAATAACAATATGACTTTACGTGAGCACTTACCTTTACTGTTTAATTTCACGGTGGGCCTACCCACTCCATCGGGACCAAGACTGCATTGGTCATTGCCCCAGGGCAATTTAGTGAACATGTTCGAGGCATATTCACTGCCCTTGCTATGGGACCGAGGGGGATACCTACATAATACACAAGTGCAAAATCCCCGAACCCCAATATCTCCATCTTTTGAAAAATACCCGAATTGACTATCCCCAAATGCAAAATCCCCATTCGTACACAGTACATGTACCGCTTATCGATTCATACAAATTCTTCGTCAGGTAGCTGACCAGTCTTCTGATACCCGCCCTATTAAGTATGTCAATGGAGTGTTTGTTCAGGGGCCATATAAGTCGTTTCGATTGGCGAAGTCCCCGAACGGACATGTGTTGCGATTTTTCCTACTTGTCTAAGATGAAATTGATCTTAGACTTGGGACTGCCGCAGAAAAGTTCTGGACGTCTATGGATTCTGGCACCCACCAGAGTTTGACATTGTTTCTTTTGGCGAGGTCTTGTAGGGCATCATGGCATTCCTTGACGGTTTTTGAGTTTGAGCTTTAAGCGCGCATGTTGATGGTCACTCCTTTTATGCCAGTCCCCAGATTTAGATTGACGCATGTTTGAATGGCATGCAATTCTGCTTGAAAGATGCTAGGACTTATTCCCAGGGTCTTCGAGATCTCACGATTTGGTCCAAAGGTTCCGGCGCCAACTCCAGAAGCCATCTTGGAACCATCAGTATACCACTTAAAGCCTTTGACATTAAGCAAGGAATCACTGGTTTCCCATGCTGAGCGATTTGGGATCAATATCTCAAATCTCTTGTCAAAAATGAAGGTGTGTGGCAATGCGTCCGAGACCGTGGTAATAATATCCAGCTCGGGATGGTGTTGTAAGATGGACATGTGACCCTCGGGTCTACATGGAAGGTTTGTTCCCGAGCGAAGGATTCTGATTGCACTGGGTAATGCCACCTTTTTGATAAAAAGGTGCAGAGGAGTGAGTCCAATGAGTGCTTCTTGGGCTGCCGTGGGGCAGGTTGGCATGGCGCATGTAATGCCGAGACACGCTGAAGCTTAACAATTATCGTTTTTACTTAACTTTTGTCACCCTACGGTGGACGCATGTCCACAGTGTATAACCAATGAACTACCTTAGGTTTAAGTCCCCAGGCTTTACCAAAAGTGCGTCGACAGGCCCACATGGCCTCAGTCGCTTTTGTGAGTTTGATTTTTGTATTGGAGTTCCAGTTGAATCTGCGATCTAGATCAATACCTAGATACTTGACTGTGCCATTTAGACAGACGGAGCAGAGCTGTACCTTTCTCCTCTTTGTAGACGGGACTAGGATTGTCTTTTTTGGGTTAATCGATAAACCTTCTCTGCCACACCAGTCAGAGATAAACTGAAGCGCGAGCTACATGCGCTCACAGGCAGCAGTTTCACACTTGCCTGTAACAGTGACTACTAGGTCGTCAGCATATCCGATGACCTCGTAGCCCCGAGTGGTTAGCTTGCGTAGTAGGTCATCGATGACTATGGACCAGAGAAGGGGTGAAAGGACTCCTCCTTGTGGACATCCTCTAGCCGCCGACACTGTCACTGAGACCTCTCCGCATTTGACTGTGTTCCCAAGCGATCCTCCATCTAAGTACTAACCGCGCCCGACGCTAGTTGATTGCGGTGATCGGACGAGAACCGATACATATGAGATTGCTCAGAGAGTGTTGTGGGTGGGTAAAGAAACGCACACTCATGAGCTGCTCGTGAGCGTGCGCTACCCAACGAGCAATTATTAAACGCACGCACTCATGGGTCATTGGCTCTGAGCATTTTTATTTTCGCTCACGAACACGAGTGTGTGCATTTATAGAAGCTTACCCCTGTGCGCTCTTCATATGTTAACATTGAGATGTCTGTGTGTCTGTCTGTGGCATCGTAATTCCTGAACAAATGAACCGGTTATGATACCTTTTAGGTTTTTTTTTTTTTTTTTTGAAAGCTAACGTGATCGAAATTTGTGACGATCTGTTCAGGTTTTCCAAGGTCATTAGCTCTTTTTGTTAACTGCGATAGGATTCTTAGACGAATAATGGGTAATGTGTCGCTTCTCGTCCGATTACTGCAATCAACCAGCATCGGGTGCGGTTAGTACTTAGATGGTGAACCGTTTGAGAACACTGCATGTTGTTAATTTTTCTTTGCCTATTTTTTAATTATTTAATTTCTAACAAAAATCGGCTGGACCGATTTTGCTGAAAACTTATTCACTGCTAAGTTGCTTAATTATGCGTGGAATGAATCCAATCTTATGTCAATACCATTTTTGGTTCTCGAGATAATCGAGGGGGGAATTCCGATTCGCACATGCGCACATACATGGATTCTGGTGACCTTGAAACGTGGAGATATGTCAAAATTTGGAATTCACAAATACGACCCCAATGCAATGACTTCCGATTGGGAAGTTATCTTCTTTCGTTGGGGGTTAAAAATGAAAAAAAATTGGATTGAATGAAGTTAGTCGTGTGGGCCTTGCGGGTCGCACCTAGACCACATTTTTTCATTTATTTAAATGGCAACAAGAATTTGAAACATTATGCTTTTACTGGAATTTTGGTTTTTTTTTTCGAAACTAGTGAAATCAGTTTCATACGAAAAGGTAAAGTCGGTGGCTACAAGGACGATTTTTCGAAAGAGCTGGAAGAGAAGTATGATCACTGGATACAAGAAGGCTTAAAGCCATTCGAAGTCAGTCTCAATGGGTTATTGCTGTTATCCGACTTGCAAGGGAAGGAGTAATTTTAATAGTAAACACAAATTGTATGACTTCTTTTTGGTATTTTAATAGAAACTTAATTAATTACACATATTGTTCGCTTAAATGTGTTCAAGTCTTTAAAACATGTTTTAGAAATAAAAATAAAAAAGAATTATGTATAAACAGAATTGATTTTCAATTTGCTCCAGTCTAATAAATTCGTGGTTTAATTTGTGGTGGTCTCCACTTTCTTAGCATTGTCTTCCTTACTGGAAGGACCTGTCTGTGTAATGGGAACAACACGTTCACTGGGTGGAGGCGGAAGCTTCTTGCGCGAAGCAGATATCGTCAACAATCCATCAGAGGAAAGAGATGAACTGACATTATCTGGATTGATATCGCCTGCGAAATGTTTTTTTTTTTTTTTTTGAGTTAATTATAGTCATATTAATCACACTGAGATGAATGACTCACTTGGCAAAAGGTATCGCCTCGAGAACTGTCTAGAAATAAAACCATGTTCATCCTGTCGTTCCTCATGCTTGCCCTCAACGACTACGAATTTATCAGTCACTTTGACTGTAATCTCTTTAGGTGTAAATTGCTGAACGTCCAAAATAACTTCGAATTTATCGTTGTCCACATTCAAAGTTGATCCAGATTCTTGCTTCTGTAGGCTTGTATTGCGTCGCCATGGTCGTAGGTAGCCCTGACGCAACAATGTGGGGCTATTGCTCCAGAACGATGACAAGAGATCTTCTCGTCTAAATATAGATTTCAGTCCAGATTAAACACTTGCATTCACCTTAACATATATATTTGCATATCTACTTTAAGCCAGTTCCGAAATGCTGATCCAGTAGACGCGAAGTGCGTACCGGCATGTCGAAATCGTCCCACCAATCACGAAACATTAGAGGAACTACGGACATCTACAAACGAATCAAAATTCAATGGAAATACTCGTATCTAAGATATTGCCACTAAAATTTCGCAAAATCAAATGATCAAATGAGTGCACTATATTTCGAACCAAAATATTTGAAATACCTTTTCTTAGATTTTTTACTAGAAGAACTTCGCACTGTACTCGCTGAGGACACGAATCTGTATGAGCAGGAATATTGACTGTTCACATTTATATACATATGTATCTAGCTAAATTTGATTTTGTATCTTCATCTAAAAATAGAGTAATATAAATATTTCTTTATTTAGAATCATCATATGGGAGAATTATTCATCGATGTGCTTTGGGGCCCACCTAGTCAGATGCTCTGTGCTTGATGTAGGATGTATTGAAACACACCGAGCATATGCTGTTGACAATCGCAGGGATGCTCTTAGTTGGTTAGCTATTTATACATAATTCTATCATCCACGCGTTAGTTTCCAAGCATTGCCGTATAAGATGCTCAAATGTTCGGTTTCTTAGATCTTTCATTTTAAATTCATAAATCCCATTTAGGACTTAACCTGCTAATACTTGGAATGGTAGATACAAGCAACGAACATTTGCCGCTTAAATAATAAAACAACAAAATAACGTTTTCCACTACAAAAATAAATCTTTTATTTGAAATTGCGAGAATGGAATGTTTCTCTTCCACAAATGTTTTAAGTGCAAAGACAAAATGACCTACCGTTCACACCTTTTGATTTCACGAAATTTCCCAAGATTTTCCAGGCATTCAAAACTGACCATTTGTACTCTATTACTATGCCTCACACCCGCCCGCTTCCACCCCCCATGGCTCTTTCCACCCTCCACCATCATCTCAGATCTCCGCTCTCACACTGCCCCAGGAGTATTTCGTTCTTCCTTGAATTCAAAAACAAATTTCCCGATCACCAGTTCATCTTCACAGATGGCTCCAAAGCAGGAGACAACGTCAGCCTCAGCGTTACCACTGAGTCCGAAACTATCTCCTCATTCCTCCTTCCCCCTTACACATCTTCCTTCTCGGCAGAAATTATTGCCATCCTAAGAACCCTACAATACACTAACACCTCCACCCTCAAATTCGCCATCTGCACCAACTCCCTATCATCCATTGACGCCGTCGCTAACGTCAATAACCAAACCTATTATCCCCCCTCAATCCGCAATCTACTCTATCAGCAATTCCCCAGAACCAAACTTATATGGATACCAAGCCATGTACGAATTTCTGGAAACGAATTTGCCGACAATACCGCCAAACAGACCTTAACAATCCCATCCTTTTTCTCCACCAACTTCAACCTAAAAGACACAAAAAAAAGCACATAAGAACCCTCCACCACCCCCAACAACAGCTCCTCTTCGAGCAATCATCCCAATGGTACCGGACTACCAATAAAGATAAACTCTCAATTAAAGACTATGCCTATGAACAAGGACACACATTCCCATCCAGAACAGACCTTACAAAAATCACCAGACTACGACTCGGACATACCAAACTCACCCACGAACACTACTTAAACAAGAACAAACCCTCCACCTGCACATACTGCAACCAGTCCCGATTCAACGTCCACCATATCCTCTCCGAATGTCCCGCTTTCCAGATACCCAGACTCCAACTCCTTTCCAACATCAACATAAACAACCTTCTATCTAACCCAAATACTAAAAATATCAAAATTATAATAGACTTTCTCAAGAACACCAATTTGTAGAATCTTATCTAATCGAACAGGTTAACCATAAGGCCGAAGGCCTCCGTTGCTATGGCTGATATAGCTTGCTCATAATTTTAATTACAGTGTTAGCTTAGTAAATAAATAAATAAATAAGATACTTTGCCTCAATTTAGGATAGTTATTTGACTAGTCGTCGGGACGGGAGGGAGCAAGCAAACAGAGCAAAGAAGTTGATCGCGTTTAACATGGCAAACGCCAGCTTCGATTTCTGTCCCTGCTCAATCCAAGTTGGCACACAGCCTCCGCGTGCCCCCCCCCCCCCCCCCCCCCCCCCCTGGGTAGATACTCTGGCACCCGCCAGGTACTGAACCAATGTGTGAAGCGACCCAACCCCTTGTTCCTGGGGAGAGAGGAACGTGGCCCTCCAAGTTGGGGCTTGTGCCTAGGGGTAGCATCCCTATCACGTAAAAACCCACTTGTTCCGGAACAGCCACAAGCCTCGGATACGGACGGATATAAAGCTGTCGACCCCTGCAAACGACTAACGGACTTGAGAGTCTGCACCTGGAATGTGAGGTCCCTTAAATTGGAGCAAGCCCTCAATTGCTATAAACAGATATAACCGCACTCCAATACACCTCAATCCTCCACGCTATCAATAGAACAGCAGTGGAGCCTTTGCAAACAAGCCCTGAAAAGCTCTGCATCCGAAGTTTTGGGTTTCAAGGCTCCACCACGAAGAAACACCTGGTTCGATGACGAGTGCAGGAGGATTCACACAGCGAAGCAGGATGCATATAAGGCCTCGCTGCATAAAAGAACAAGAGCAGCTCGTGAGCTCTACGAGTTAAAAAGAAGGGAGGAGCATGAGCTTCTTAGAAGAAAGACGAAAGAGCACGAGAAGCGCGCGATTGAGGATTTGGAGAGGTGTTACTGCAGGCGTAACGTTCGAAAGTTTTATCAACAGATAAAGCGAACATGCCAAGGTTATAAAGCCAGTACGGAAGCCTGCAGAGATGAGAACGGACACCTAGTAGAAGAATCGCAGTCGATGCTGAGAATATGGAAAAACCACTTCTGCAGACTGTATAACGGCGATGTTAGTCAATATACCGCTGTCAGGCAGAATGATCCATTTCTAATCGACGAAGACCGCAGAGAATTCGTCCCCCTGACCTCGACGAAGTTAAGATTGCCATATCGAAGCTCAAATCGAATAAAGCTGCTGGCGCAGACGGACTGTCTGCTGAACTCTTCAAGGCAGCTGGGGATGACCTGGTTGGGAGCATGCACCAGCTCATCCGTAAGATATGGTTAGAGGAAAGCATGCCCGAGGAATGGAGTCTCAGCATCGTAAGCCCGATCCACAAGAAAGGAGACTTCTCTGATTGCGCCAACTATAAAGGAATAAGTCTCCTTAACATCGCCTACAAAATCTTCTCTGCCGTTTTGTGTGAACGCCTGAAGCCTTTTGTAAATAAGCTGATAGGTCCTTATCAGTGCGGATTCAGGCCAGGGAAGTCCACCATCGACCAAATCTTCACACTACGGCAGATACTGGAGAAAACCAATGAATTTCAAGTCGACACTCACCACCTATTTGTCGACTTCAAAGCCGCATAAGACAGCGTAATTAGAGACGAGCTATACAACGCTATGTCTAGCTTTGACATACCTGCTAAACTCGTCTGACTATGCAGGATGACTTTGGAGAATGCTCGCTCCGAATCGGTGAAAACCTTACCGATAGTTTTGATGTCAAAAAAGGATTTAGGCAGGGCGATGCGCTGTCGTGTGATTTCTTCAACATCATATTGGAAAAGATTGTGCAAAAATCACTGGCCAATAGAAGAGGCACAATCTATTTCAAATCCTCGCAACTCCTTGCATACGCCGACGATATTGACATAATAGGTAGATCACAGCGAGATGTCAATGAGGCGTTTGCGAGTATTGAGGTGGAGGTGGCGAAAGTTGGTCTGACGGTAAACGAGGGCAAAACTAAATATATGCTGTCATCAAAAAAGGACGCTCAACACCGACGTCTCGGCCAGAACGTTTGTATAGGCAGATATAAGTTCGAGGTAGTTAAGGACTTCGTCTACCTTGGCTCCGCAGTGATCTGGAACAACGACATCAGTTCCGAAATCAAACGCAGAATCACTCTTGCCAATCGCTGTTTCTTTGGGCTCAGGAGGCAACTGAGTAATAGAGCCCTCTCCCGAACGACAAAGTTGACTCTATATAAGACCCTTATCATCCCGGTCCTGTTGTACGGCGCAGAAGCATGGACACTATCAAAAGCGGATGAGGAGGCCCTTGGTCGGTTCGAGAGAAAGATTTTGCGCGTGATTTTGGGCCTATAAACGCAGACGGGGGATGGAGGAGAAGATTCAACCACGAACTTTACGGGCTGTACAGCGACATGAGCCTAGTCAGGCGTCTATTGATTCAACGCCTAAGATGGCTGGGCCATGTAGAGCGAATGGACACCACAGCTCCAGACCGGAGAGTCTTTGAATCCAACCCCGAGGGCCGTCCTTAAGATGGCGCACACAGGTGGAAGGGGACCTCAGCCAACTGGGTGTGCGGCAATGGAAAAGGCTAGCGAAAGATCGTGCTAGATGGAGGGGCATGTTGGTTGAGGCCCAGGTTCACCCCGAACTGTAGCGCCCACTAAGAAGAAGAAGAAGACTCAAAGAAGAATTCTACGATCGCCTAGATAGAACCTATGCCCAGTGCCTCAGCTACGACACAAATATAGTTCTAGTAGACTTTAATGCAAAACTGGGCAAAGAGGCCATATTTGAGTCGATCACAGGAAAGCATAGCCTCCATAACACCACATTCGACAACGGACTTAGGTTAATCGATTTCCTATGGGGGCGTAACCTCCTTGTAGCAAGCACACGATCTCCCATCTCAACATCCACAAGGGTACCTGGTGGTTTTTTGATCAATCGACCACTAACCAGATTGATCACATTGCGATCGACGCCCGACACTCCTCCAGTATTCTCGACGTACGCATGAGCAGAAGAGAAGAAAGGAACACACGCTTTTCGGAAGAAAGAAGAGAGAACACGGAAGGCGTGAGATCGAGGAGATGGGGAGATGCTTCCGCAGTAATGGCGCCCGGAAGTCTTACAATAAGGTAAAACGAACATGCCGGGGCTACGATGCCAGAGCGGCGGTCTGCAGGGATGAAAATGGAGAACTGATATTTGATTGACAGTCGATGCTGAGGATGAAAGACAAGATACCGCTGTCAGGCAGAACGATCCATTCGTAATGGACGACGATGTAAGAGAATTCCGTCCACCCGACCTAGATGCAGTCAAAATAATAAGTCTAATAAAGCCGCGGGTGCAGACGGCCTGTCTGCTGAGCTTCTTACGGCGACTGGAGACAAGGTATGGTCGGAGGAAAGCATGCTCGACGAATGGAATCTCAGCATCGTTTGCCCAACTATAGGGGAATAAGTCTCCTTAACATCGCATATAAGATCTTCTCTGCCGTATTATGTGAACGCCTGAAGCCGTTTGTGGATAACCTGATCGGCTCTTACCAGTGTGGTTTCAGGCCAAGTAAATCCACAATAGACCAAATATTTACTCTACGGCAGATCTTGGAGAAGACCCAGGAATACCAAATCGACACTCACCACCTCTTCGTCGATTTCAAGGCCGCGTATGACAGCGTATATAGAGACGAGCTATACAAAGCCATGTCTAGTTTTAACATCCCTGTGTCAAACTCGTCCGACTGTGCAGGATGACAATGGAGGATTCTCGCTGCTCCATTAAGGTCGGTAATGAGCAAACCGAGACCTTTGATGTTAAAAAAGGATTTAGGCAGGGCGACGCGCTGTCGTACAACTTTTTCAACATCGTGCTTGAAAAGATCGTGCAAAAGTCACTGGCCAACACAAGAGGTACGATTAATTTCAAGTCTACGCAATTGCTTGCGTACGTCGACGATATTGACGTAATTGGACGAAAACAGCAAGACGTCAATGAGGCTTTCGTGAGCATTGAGGAAGAAGCGGCTAAGATGGGTCTCAAGGTTAATGAGAGTAAAACCAAATATCTGCTTTCATCTAAAAGAGACGGACAACACCGACGTATTGGCCAGAACGTCACCATGGGCGGATATAACTTTGAAGTGGTCAAGGAATTCTTCTACCTTGGCTTACTGATGACCGGCGACAAGAACACCAGCGCTGAGATAAAACGCAGAATCACCCCAGCCAAACGCTGTTTCTTTGAGCTCAAGAGGCACTTGAGAAGTAGAGCCCTCTCTCGACAAACCAATGTGAAACTACATAAGACCTCCTTTGCGGCGCAGAGGCTTGGACTTTAACAAAAGCGGATGAAAATGCCCTTGGTCGTTTCGAGACGAAAATTCTGCGCACTATCTACGGTCCCGTTTATTCAAACGGTGTATGGAGGAGAAGATATAACGAAGAACTGTACGGGTTGTACAGCGACATAGGCCTGGTACGACGTCTTCGGATACAGCGTCTAAGGTGGCTAGGCCATGTAGAGCGCATGAAAAATATAGCCCCGACCCGAAGAATCTTCGAATCCACCCCGGAAGGAAGGCACGGCAGAGGACGGCCGCATCTACGGTGGCGCACGCAGCTGGAAAGGGACGTGCGGCGCTGGAAACAGCTGGCCAAAGACCGTGTCAGCTGGAGACGCTTGTGGGTTGAGGCCCAGGTTCACCACGGACTGTAGCGCCACCTAAGTAAGAAAGTAGCCTGGCTGCCACAATATAGTGGTCCCAGCCGATGCCGGCTCCTCTGAAAGTTCGTACATCCGGAATATCGGATGCGTACCTGCCATCAATTGCAGTTGACGGTTGATTGATCCGGAGATCGGCAAGTCCCTTTGTGGATGTTGAGATGTGGAAATTGCGTGCTACAAACTAGAAGATTTCGCCTTATTTCGAAGACAATCAGCCTAGATCCATTTTTGGATGTGGTGTTGTGCAGACTGTGCTTGCTAATGACCCTATTAAAAGCGACTTCCATCCCCAGTTTCACGTTAAAGTCTCCCAGTACGATTTTAACATCGTAATTGGGACATTGGACATATGTTCTATCTAGGAGATCGTAGAAGTCGTCTTTTGCAGCGTCATCCTTGACCTCGGTAGGGGCGTGAACGCAAATTAGGCTGATTTTGGCGAATTTAGCCTCGATGCGGATTGTTATGAGACTTACATGCTTACATGCCGGAAGTTCAAGGCTTTTTGCCTAAATCTGCCTCTAATAACAAATCCGCATCCGAATTAGCGATCCCTTCTCTCCGTTGAGCAGTCGCCGTAATAGATATCAAAGTTTCTCATCCGCTGTTTGCACGGTCCATCTCATTGCACTTCCTGGATGGCGGTAATATCTGCCTTATAGCAGCCTAGGGCCTCCGCAAGTTGTTCGGCTACACGTGGTCTGTTGAGGGACCTATCATTCCACGTACAAAGCCGAATGTCATTTTTTCTTTTCCTTTTGTTTTTGTATCCTGGGTCGTCATCGCTTAATCCGTCCGTTTTGTTTATTCCGAGCCTTTTTTCGGTTTATTGTCGTGTTGGTTTTTAGCCTAACCGACACTTATCCTGTTTTGTGGCGTAGGAAACTCGCCATTTGCCCTTTTCCGTTCGCGATTTCATATAAAAATCCCCAGGTGGCACCACGAGAAGGTTAAAATAGGGCTTACTTCGGCTGCAGTTCTTCTTCTTAGTGGGCGCTACAGTTCGGGGTGAACCTGGGCCTCAACCAACATGCCCTTCCATCTAGCACGATCTTTCGCTAGCCTTTTCCATTGCCGCACACCCAGTTGGCTGAGGTCCCCTTCCACCTGTGTGCGCCATCTTAAGTGCCGTCCTCTAGTTATTCATCCCTCGGGGTTGGATTCAAAGACTCTCCGGGCTGGAGCTCTGGTGTCCATTCGCTCTATATGGCTTACCCATCTTAGGCGTTGGATCCGTAGACGCCTGACTAGACTCATGTCGCTGTACAACCCGTACAGTTCGTGATTGAATCTTCTCCTCCAACCCCCCTCTGTGTTTATAGGACCGAAAATCGCACAAAGAATCTTTCTCTCGAAACGACCAAGGATTTCCTCATCCGCTTTAGATAAAGTCCATGTTATGTTTCTGGACCGGAATAATTAAGGTCTTATATAAGGTCAACTTGGTTGTACGAGAGAGGGATCTACTTCTCAATGGCCTCTTGAGCCCAAAGAAGCAGCGGTTGGCAAGAGTAATTCTGCGTTTGATTTCGAAACTGGTGTCGTTGTTCCATGTCACTGCGGAGCCGAGGTAAATTAAGTCCTTAACTACCTCAAACTTATACATATCTGTCAATATGCACGTTCTGTCCAATTCGTCGGTGGTAAATGTCCTTTTTCGATGACAGCAGATATTTAGTCTTGGCCTCATTAACTGCCAAACCTGTTTTTGCCGCCTCTATCTCAATACTCTCAAACGCCTCATTGACATCTCGCTGTAATCTACCTGTTGTGTCAATGTCATCGACGTATGCAAGGAATCGCGAGGAGTTGAAATAGATTGTGCCTCTTCTATTGGCCAGTGATTTTTGCACCATCATTTCCAGTATGATGTTGAAGAAATCTCACGACAGCGCATCGCCCTGTCTAAATCCTTTCTTGACTTCGAAACTATCGGTCAGTTCTGCACCGATTCGGATGGAGTAGCGAGCGTTCTCCAGGGTCATCCTGCAAAGTCTGACGAGCTTAGCAGGAATGTCAAAAGTAGACATGGCGTTATATAGCTCGTCTCTTATTACGCTGTCGTAAGCGGCCTTGAAGTCGACGAATAGATGGTGGGTGTCGACTCGAAATTCATTGGTCTTCTCCAGGATCTGTCGTAGTGTGAAGATTCGGTCGATGGTGAACTTCCCTGGCCTGAGGCCACACTGATAAGGACCTATCAGTTTATTTACGAACGGCTTCAGGCGTTCACACAAAACGGCAGCGAAGATCTTGTATGCGACATTAAGGAGACTTATTCCTCTGTAGTTGGCGCAGTCAAAGGGGTCTCCTTTTTTGTGGACCGGGCAAAAAATTCTGAGACTCCATTCCTTGGGCGTGCTTTCCTCTGACCATATCTTACAGATGAGCCGGTGCATACTCCTTACCAGCTCACCCCCAGCTGCTTTGAAGAGATCAGCAGGTAATTGCTTCTACTCGCTATTTTTCGGGCCAGCGCATGTCGGATGCGCTACCCCTACGAGGCCTTTGTTACTCGTTCACCACCCAAACAGGTACACATATCAGAATTCCTTTTATTCGTGATAGGAAGAAGAATGTTGATCAAATAAAGTCATTAGGGCACCTTTCTAGCTAGGCCATTGTGTCGGACCTGGTCTGTTTATACAATCCGCCCCTGAATGATATTCGATTGAGTTACGATGGAACTACATGCCAAGATTAGGGAGGCTCGGTAAAAACTTGTTTTCCGAACGGAGACCACCAATAATCTGATTAGCTGATCGAATAAGCTCTGTCTAGAGTCGAATAAACTGAATGTTCCTAGTACGCAAAACATCCTTATAGGCAAAGGCATCCTTTTCATTTTTGTATATTTGTGTATACCCCCATGCAAGTAGGGTTGTAAACGTTTTTTGCGCATATTCTACGCGATGGAATTTATTTTTTTATTTAGACGAACGATGAAATAAAGGATTTTGAAAACGCCAACTGGAAAAAAAAATTAATTGTACTGGTACGGAAACGACAAGTGTCCTTTTTAGGGTTCCGTACCCAAAGGTAAAACGGAACCCTATTACTAAGACTTCGCTGTCCGTCCGTCCGTCTGTCACCAGGCTGTATCTCATGAACCGTGATAGTTAGATAGTTGCAACCTGCCTGCAACCAAGATCAGTCATTTGATGAGGTAACATACATAGTCTCTTTCATATTTGTATATACAGATGGTACGGAACCTTTCGTGCGCGAGTCCGACTCGCACTTGGCCGGTTTTTTTTTTAGTATTCGCCAACTTTTCTCAGCGTCACCAAATTTTGTACGCATGCGCCTATAAACTAGCAATTTGTAGCTGTCAATGTCGTCTCAAAATTCTTAGACATTTTGAGGAGTTTTCCAGAATAGCTTGGATTCCATTCATATCAAAAAAAAAAAAACGGTATTGTTTGTTATTTGCGTTTCGAAATATTATTGGAGCGAAGCGAACGTAGTTTACGGAGTGAGCGAAGCTCCCATAAGGCCACTCGATACAAATTATGTGACGCCCTAACCTGGTCATTTCTTGACCGATTCTCGAAATCTTTGATGCTAATCATATTGCAGCAAAATTTTTATTTTTGATGAAATTAAAACACTGTGGCCAAAAAACATGTTGTCTATGGGAAAATACATTGAAATCGAAATCGCGCGCTTTTGCATGCAGCAAGAGATTGAATATTTGAATAATAAAAATTTCATACGAACTTCTAAAGACCATTTCAGTCGTTCAGCTACAGCAACAGATAACGTAATATCACTTAATGCTAAACAGCGTCAGGTGATAACGTTTGTACAAGATGCATTGGTGAATACTTCAACCGATCGTTTAGCAATGGTAATTGGAGCTGCGGGTTGTTCGTGTGGTAGGATTGGAAAATGATCTGCTTATGGCCCCAACAGGGGTAGCAGCTAACAATATCAACGGCCAACAATACACAGTGCACTTCACATTTCCAATCAGAGAGGCCGTAACATGTCTGATGAAAAGCTACGACAATTTCAAAATGACATGAGTTCTGTGAAAGTCATTATCATTGACGAATTTTCAATGATTGGACTCAAGTTACTCGGAAAAGTCGATCAGCAGCTCAAAAAAGCTAAGCCGTCTGACGAAATTATGGGCGGCTACATAGTAGTGCTATTTGGAGACTTCAATCAGCTTCAACCTGTGGGCGACAAACCCCTGTACGATCAACGACCGTTGACTGACTTGATCTGACCTTGTGTTGAGGTCAGTTTGTATATCGACACATTACTCGTGTTTTCCATTTGAAGACAATAATGCCTGATCCACAATACTGCGTTGGTGCGAGGCACTTTACGTGTTACGAGAAATGCTTCGAAGCATGCTTACTTCAATTTTATCAGCTGTTCCATGTCAAAACACTGACGTAAACATACATACTGGCAAACCATAAAATACACAGATACAGCATACACATCAATACACAGCAATAGTCGTTCAAACGCACAGAAATGTCCGACGTGTTTGACTTTTGTCTCCTTTGGTTACGTGAGCTTACGTTTTCTCTCGCTCTCATTTCTTCTTATTTCCTCTCACTTTTTAATGAACGTAAGCTCACCAACGGAGGGCGCCGTGCGCAGTGGTTAGTGTGTTGGTCTCTGGCGCACGATGAGCGAGTTCGGATCCCGATAACACCAACGCCATCGAATGTTTATTTCGCGGCGTCCCTCCTCGGCGGGGTACTGGCAAAACCCCCCGTAGTATAACTTGCCTGGAAAAGGCTTCCCGACTCACGCCGTTCGGAATCGGCATTAAACTGTAGGTCCCTTTCACCTGTGTGAAAAATAAATCACACACAACATGGGTGATTGAGAGAAGCTTGGCTCTGGTCCTTCATGGGCTGTAACGCCACCAAAGAAGAAGAAGCTCGCCAACGCAAACGCGATATTTTAGACTACCCCATTGAATTGCTCGTGTTGGATGTCTCAGCTAGCACTAACGCAGTATTATGGATCAGGCATAATGCGTCAAACTGGCCCAGATCAGCAGCAATTCAAGGATTCACTATCTAGAATTGCGACGGGAGAAATCATTGCTGAAGACTACGAGCTACTCAAACCTCGATTTCTATCAAATGATCAGCGTAGTGTTCGAAATACAGAAGACGTCATTAGATTGATTTCTAGAAATGCTGAAATCCAATCATACAACCACGAAAAATTACGTCGAAATGGAAATGCAGTTGAGTGTTGATCAAGGCTAAGCACAATGATCTTCGGGCGCATCAGCAACATCATATGAAGCAAGAGGGCTCAGTAGTAAGCTTTATGTGTCGAAAGGTGCTCAATTGATTCTGCGGCAGAATTTGTTTACAGCTGCTGGACTTTGTAATGGCTCAATAGGAAAAGTCGTGGATGTTATATACGCAGACAACGATTCTACTATTGACCAGTTTCCAGTGTGTGTAATGGTTGAATTTCCCAGCTACAATGGTCCGAAATTCAACGGCACAAACTTCTCCCAATCCCTCCAGTCACTGTATCCTTCAGGCATGGAACTTCTACTTTCACAAGAAAACAGTTTCCCCTTCAACTGGCACATGCAATCAGCATTCACCGATCACAAGGTTTATCTTTAGATCAAGCTATTGTAGATATTGGTGACATTGAATTTGCATTAGGGTTGTCATATGTTGCTTTTTCGAGAGTTAGAAGTATCCATGGTTTATTCATCTCTCCGTCTTTTCGCTTTGAGAGGCTTTTGAAAATCAACAACAAAAAAGGCTTAACAGAAAAACGCGTTGAATTAGAAAGATTATTATCATTGAATCAATTATAAATTTCTATCAGTGAACAAATAAAATATTTTCAATTCAATGACCTAAGACTAAAGCTTCGCTCAAATTAAAGTAAAACCTGCTAATCGGGACATTCTATGATCGGGACACCTGCTAATCGGACCATGGACCACTACTAAGCCATGCGTTGCTTAAAGTATTGACCTGTCTAATTGGACCATGCATAGGAAACGAAATGTGCAATATGTATTCATAAGTATTTCGTTCTTCTCTGTTCATTTTATCAGAAGTTGTTGTGTAAGTAATATTCGCTTATTAACGAATTCTTCGAATTATTGGCGTCAAATTTGTAATATCGGTTCGTTTGTGCTTTATCTGTGGACTTCCCGGTGTGTGTGTTCACTTAGATTTCGTTAGCTGGTGGTAGGCACAGTTTCAACTTTTAAGGGAATTGAGTCGAGAAAAATGATTGAGGTTTTTGAGTTTTAATTAAGTGATACGGATTTAAAAAGAAGATAAAATGAGTAAACGGAAGTACAGTGAGCTTGATCTCGAGAAAAGGTTGGAGTTATAAAGTGTTTTGAAGAAGAACGTTTATCTCAGAGAGATCTTGCAAAGAAGTTTAACTGTAGCAAGAGTCATATCCAAAGAACTTTGAGCAGCAAGCAGGATATTAAATTGTCGTTTGAAAAATGTATGGGCTTTAAGAGAAAACGCATAAAACCATTTATATCTTTTGCCGAAATAGATGTTTTGACATTCAAGTGGTTTTGCTTAGCTAGAGGATAGAATGTGCCAATATCGGGTACAATTCTCCAAGCAAAATCACTTACTATAGCAACAAATCTTCAGATTGAAAATTTTACTGCTTCAAATGGCTTGAGGCTTTCAAATCGCGACACAATATTGTTTTTAAAATTCTGAGTGGAGAAGGCGCGGATATTGATATTGATAAATGCGGTGATTTCAAAAAAACTTTGAAAGCCATCTGTAATGGTTATGACCACAAAAACATTTTCAACCTGGATGAAACTGCGCTATTTTTTAAAGCAACTCATACAATGTCACTTCAGCTCAAAAATGAAAAATGCAGTGGTGGCAAACTTTCGAAGGAAAGATTGACAGTAGCGCTATTGTGTAGTGCGGTCGGCGAAAAAGCACCAGTTATGATCATTGGTAAGTTAATTTTCTGTGATCAATTTTCATAATCTTACTTAGCGAATACGTTCGTAAACAAACAGACAAAGCAGCTAAGCCCAGAGCTTGCAAAAATATTAATATCGAAGGAGCGTTGGGAATACAATGGAGAAGCAATAAGAAGGCCTGGATGAACTCGACTTTGTTTCAAGACTGGCTAACCTCTTTTGACAAAAAAATGCAAAAGCAAAATCGAGAGGTTTTTGTTTTGCAGACAACGCGCCATTTCATATTATAAGTGGATTAAAAAACATCGAATTGAAGTTTTTTTCCGGCAAACACAACATCGCATCTACAACCACTTGATCAAGGCATCATTAAAAGTTTGAAGTCCCATTATAGAAAAAACCTCATGCAGCACTTGGTTTTATGCATAGACGAAGCCAATAACATATCCGAGTTAGCTGCGAAAATGAATGTGTTAGATGCTTGCGGCTGGATAAAAAAGGATGGGAAGACGTAACTCCAACGGTAATTTCAAATTGTTCTAGGAAATGTGGGTTCTTCACAGGAGAGGAAACTAACGTGATTGTTGAAGAGACAGCACCCGAACCTGCGTTGCCAGAAGATTTTGTCATTATGGACATCCAATGACTGGTCCGAAAATTGGGAAAATGATTTTTTAATCTCCATTCGGCAACATACTCCTGATGCTAAAGAGGGACATATCTCCGCTGATTCTTCTCCAGAGGGGGAAAGTGACGTAATTCCTTGTCCTGCAACATCTCTAACGTACAAAGAGGCTTTTTCACATTTAAACATTTTGATGGACTTTTCATGTGAAAATGGTTTAGACGAACTATGGGCATGTTTGTCTTTTAATACTTAGTGGAAATAAAATTAAATTCTTACAGCCTAAAAAACACTCGAAACTGAAAGGAATGAATTTAAAAAATAAACCTTTGCGAGTGGACCGGTCCATTTAAAAAGGGACCTCCATAATCGAACCACCTCCTAATCGGACCACATTTCTTTGGTCCCAAGGGTGGTCTGATTTGACAGGTTTTACTGTATGCTGCGAACATAGGTTCCACCTTTGAGACTGCGGCGACCTAGTAATTCCCCGCACGCCTGCCATGTACCCTACAGATTCACATTCTTATACTCGTACATGTAACAACATACGAATATTATTTTTGGATACGCAACGTCATCTGCCACTATTTTATTATTCGTGAATTGAAAATTAATCTTTTTTCGTTTCCATATTTTTCTCACCGGGTTGTTGAGCGAATGCGTGGGAAACGTCTAGGACATTCCAAACGGCTGGAATCGAAGAGTCAACAATGAGTAATGTTTTGTTATTCAATTTATTTTTGTTGCCAGAAACGTCGTCACAATCATTTTTGGAGTATGCATGAAGTGCTGTTTGTGAAGTAAACAGACGCCTTTTAAGGGGAGATCTATTTACCTCACGTCTGAATTCACGTATGAATTCTTATTACTAAGAGTTTCCATTATATATGCGCGCCACCTTAGATGCGGTCGTCCTCTGCTGCGTCGTGCCTCGGTGTTGGTGTCGAAGACTCTTCGGGCCGGTGTGGTGATGTCCGTTCGCTCTACATGGCCTAGCCATCTTAAACGTTGGATCCGAAAACGTCTAACTAGGCCGATGTCGCTTACAGCCCGTACAGTTCTTGCTTGAATCTTCTCCTCCACTCCCCGTTTACACAAACGGAACCAATTATTCTTCTTCTTCTTCGGATTTCAGTCTTCCTGGATATAGCTTAGTGCCATTATTCGTTTCGCACCGCGGTCTCGCCATCTATGTCCGTAGTGACATTGCTTGCCAGCTACTTCTACAGTATAGCCAAACATTCACCTCGGAATTTAATTTCATATGGCTTAAATTCATAATCCGTAAGCACTCCGTTCACTACTCTTTTCTTTATAGAAGCCCCAATCTAGACAGGAATGCACCATTTGATGCATTCGTCGCACTGTCTGATTCCATCCAAAGAATTGTTTCCCTGTCCCTCGTACTGAAATCATTTTAGCGGGCGATTTCAATGTACACAATTCTCAGTGGCTTCAACATTCAGAACAGACAACACCCGAAGGAAGGTATGTTGACATTTTTGCTGAGTTTAATCAACTAACTCAACTTGTGAATGAGCCATCACGTATCCCCGATGTTGCTGGTCATACCGCCAACACACTGGACTTGTTTCTTACCCCTCAGCCTGACAAATACACGATCGATGTATTGGCGCCCCTAGGCTCGTCTGACCACTGCGTGATATCAGCAAAATTCTCGAACTCCCACCATCCAGTTAAAGAAAAAGCTCCTAAGAGAACACTATGGCTATACGAGAAAGCCAACTGGTGCGGCCTTAACAACTTCTTTCGGATCTTTAACTGGTCGTTGTGCTTCCTCGACAACGACGTGAACGCCGCAACTGATATTATCGCAAATATTATCCGAATCGGCATGGCAAATTTTATTCCAAGCAAGATTAAAAGCACCAGGCCTAAGGATAATACATGGTTTGACTTGAGCTGCAAAGAGGCTATTAGGCTCAGGGGGCTAAGTTTTCGGGCCTACAAGGCAAACAGTTCTGAGGAAAACCGAAAAAATTACATACGAGCCAGAAATGACTGCAACACCCACATGCGACGGGTTAAATTCCAATTCGACCAAAAATTAAGGCGTAAACTCCTTCAATGTCCCAAAGGTAGCAAAAGTTTCTGGCCGTTTGTAAAAAGCGTAAAAAACTCAACTACGTCATCTATACCGACGCTCATCCACAATGACATTCCAGTTGTCACCCCCTTAGATAAAGCTAACCTACTTGCTGCCCATTTCGCAACCAGTTCTCAGCTGCCAGCTTGTACTTCGTACTAGAGTGCGTCAATTCCACCATGGGACTAATCGACATACACAAATCCGCTGGTCCAGATGGTATTGCCCCAATAGTTCTGAAGAGGTGTTCTTCTACGCTGGCAAAACCACTGCGTAAGCTTTTTCACCTTTCCTACTCCTCTGGGCTCTTTCCGCGTAGGTGGAAAACAGCATTTGTCCAGCCTATACCCAAAAAAGGCGAATCATCTTCTCCCTCCAACTACCGACCCATTGCACTAACGTCCCTTCTTCCCAGGGTCATGGAAACGCTGATCAACCGTCAGCCTATGAAATATCTTGAATCACGGAAACTCCCCAATGACCGTCAATACGGTTTCCGCAGCAACAGATCCACTAGTGATTTGATGGCACATCTCGCTGAAAAGTGGAATCACTCGCTTCACCAAGCAGGTGAAAGCAAAATTGTTGCACTGGATATTTCGAAAGCATTTGACAGGGTTTGGCATGAAGCCCTTTTGTCGAAACTACGTGCTTTTGGGATCGATGAGTCCCTTCTTCAATGAATTAGAAGCTACCCTTCGAGTCGTTCAATTCAAGTTGTTTTGGACGGATTCAAGTCTGATACTCAATTTGTAAGTGCTTGTGTTCCCCAGGGCTCCGTTTTGTCTCCGACACTCTTTCTTATTTTTATAAATGATCTCTTATCTGTTACCTCTAATCCAATTCACTCCTTCGCTGACGACAGTACCCTCATATTCGTTCACCAGTTTACGACCCTGCACTTCAGTTGTAGATAGTGAGCGACAGCGTATGTTGAGCTCATTAAATTCCGATATCGACAGCATCATCCAATGGGGTAAAAACAATAGAGTGGAATTTAGTGCATCCAAAACAAAATGCTGTCTCGTGTCATTAAAACGTATAAATAACCTGCAGCCATTATCCATCAATGGCACTTGCATCTCAAACACCGAGAAGCTTTCCATCCTGGGTATGTGTGTTGCTCATAATCTTAGTTGGAGCGACCACATATTCAGTGTCGCCAAGAATGCTGTAAAATACCTAGGCTTCTTATACAGATGCAAGAAATATTTCTCACCCTTAGATCTGGCTCCAATCTATAAGGCGTTCATTCGCCCCAAATTAGAGTTTAACGCTCACGTCTGGTCCAGTGCTTCCAAGACCTCATTGCACCTACTAGACAGAATACAAAAACGAGCCATAAAACTGATAGGCGACTCCAGCATTACCAAAACATTAGACTCGCTGGAACACCGCAGGAATGTTACTACCACCAAAAATGCTCTGATGAAATAGCCAGTTGCATTCCGCCCCTTCAACATTTCTCCCGCAATACACGTCTCTCTAGGAATGCTCACCAATATACCCTGAAGCCCGCTTTCGGACGTACTGTCAAATATAGAGAATCTTTCATTAACCGAACCACACGAATCTGGAACTTCCTGCCGGATTCGGTTTTCCCCCCTCAATACAACATGCAAGCATTTAAGATCAATGTCCATCGGCATCTCCTTTATCCCTCTTCCCCTCTACCTTCTGCCCGCACTGTGTCGCCGACATAATAAGGTTATTAGACCTTGAGTGCGCGCAAAAAAAAAAACTGGCGCTACAGTTCAGGGTGAACCTGGGCCTCAATCAACATGCCCCTTCAACTAGCACGAACTTTTGATAGCCTTTTCCATTGCCGCACACCCAGTTGGCTGAGTTCCCCTTCCACCTATGTGCGCCATCTTAAGTCCGGCCGTCCTCTGCTTCTTCGTCCCTCGGGGTTGGATTCAAAGACTCTTCAGGCTGGTGCTCTGTTGTCCATTCGCTCTACATGGCCCAGCCATCTTAGGCGTTGAATCCGTAGACGCCTGACTAGGCTAATGTCGCTGTACAGCCCGTAAAGTTCGTGGTTGAATCTTATCCTCCATCCCCCGTCTGCGTTTATAGGCCCAAAAATCACACGCATCAACTATCTCTCGAACCGACCAAGGGTCTCCTCATCCGCTTTTGATAGTGTCCATGCTTCTGCGCCATACAACAGGACCGGGATGATAAGGGTGTTATATAGAGTCAACTTTGTCGTTCGGGAGAGGGCTCTATTACTCAGTTGCCTCCTGAGCCCAAAGAAACAGCGATTGGCAAGAGTGATTCTGCGTTTGATTTCGGAACTGATGTCGTTGTTCCAGGTCACTGCGGAGCCAAGGTAGACGAAGTCCTTAACTACCTCGAACTTATATCTGCCTATACAAACGTTCTGGCCGAGACGTCGGTGTTGAGCGTCCTTTTTTGATGACAGCATATATTTAGTTTTGCCCTCGTTTACCGCCAAACCAATTTTCGCCGCCTCCATCTCAATACTCGCAAACGCCTCATTGACATCTCGCTGTGATCTACCTATTATGTCAATATCGTCGGCGTACGCAAGAGTTGCGAGGATTTGAAATAGATTGTGCCTCTTGTATTGGCCAGTGATTTTTGCACAATCATTTCCAATATGATGTTGAAGAAATCACACGACAGCGCATCGCCCTGCCTAAATCCTTTTTTGACATCAATCAAAATCACATCAATCACCTTGACTATCGGTAAGGTATTCACTGATTCGGATGGAGCAGCGAGCATTCCCCAAAGTCATCCTGCATAGTCTGACGAGTTTAGTAGGTATGTCAAAGGTAGACATAGCGTTGTATAGCTCGTCTCTAATTACGCTGTCGTATGCGGCTTTGAAGTCGACAAATAGGTGGTGAGTGTCGACTTGGAATTCATTGGTTTTTCCATGATCTGCCGTAGTGTGAAGATTTGATCGATGGTGAACTTCCCTGGCCTGAATCCGCACTGATAAGGATCTATCAGCTTAATTACAAAAGGCTTCAGGCGTTCACACAAAACGGCAGAGAAGATTTTGTAGGCGATGTTAAGGAGACTTATTCCTCTATAGTTGGCGCAATCAGAGGGACCTCCTTTCTTGTGGATCGGGCATACGATGCTGAGACTCCATTCCTCGGGCATGCTTTCCTCTAACCATATCTTACGGATGAGCTGGTGCATGCTCCCACCAACCAGGTCATCCCCAGCTGCCTTGAAGAGCTCAGCAGACAGTCCGTCTGCGCCAGCAGCTTTATTCGACTTGAGCTTCGATATGGCAATCTTAACTTCGTCGAGGTCAGGGGGACAGAATTCTCTGCGGTCTCCGTCGATTAGAAGTGGATCATTCGGTATATTGACTAACATCGCCGTTATACAGTCTGCAGAAGTGGTTTTTCCATATTCTCAGCATCGACTGCGGTTCTACTACTAGGTGTCCGTTCTCATCCCTGCAGGCTTCCGTTCTGGCTTTATAACCTTGGCATGTTCGCTTTATCTGTTGATAAAACTTTCGAACGTCACGCCTGCAGTAACACCGCTCCAAATCCTCAATCGCGCGCTTCTCGTGCTCTTTCTTCTTTCTTCTAAGAAGCTTATGCTCCTCCCTTCTTTTTAACTCGTAGAGCTCACGAGCTGCTCTTGTTCTTTTATGCAGCGAGGCCTTATATGCATCCTGCTTCGCTGTATGAATCCTCCTGCACTCGTCATCGAACCAGGTGTTTCTTCGTGGTGGAGCCTTGAAACCCAAAACTTCGGATGCAGAGCTTTTTGCAAACAAGCGCAAAGGATCCACTGCTGTTCTATTGATAGCGTGGAGGATTGAGGTGTACTGGAGAGCTTAAGGGAGACGCGATCGGTAAAAGCACGAGCGGTTTCTGGCGAGAGTAGCTTTCCGACGTCATAACTTTGTATTTTTACTCTACTCCGTTGCGTTCGTGATATCCGTAAGCGCATCTTGGCTACTACAAGATAGTGGTCCGAGTCGATGTTAGCCCCTCGGAAAGTTCGAACATCAAGAAGAGTGGAGAAGTGTCTTACGTCGATCGCGATGTGATCAATCTGGTTGGTAGTCGATTGATCAAAAGACCGCCAGGTGCCTTTGTGTATGTCGAGGTGCGGGAGGCGCGTACTGGCTAGAAGGAGATTTCGCCCCGTAGCAAGATCAATCAGCCTGTGTCCGTTATCGGAGGTGGTGTCGTGTAGGCTATGTTTGCCGATGACTCGTTCAAATATGCTTTCCATACCCAGCTTAGCATTGAAGTCTCCTAGTACAATTTTGATGTCATAGCTGGGACATTGGGCATACGTTCTGTCTAGGAGATCGTAGAACTCATCTTTGGCTGAGTCATCCTTGTCTTCCGTGGGGGCGTGGACGCAGATCAGGCTGATGTTAAAAAATTTAGCCTTGATACGGATTGTTATGAGGCGTTCGCTCACATGCCGAAAGCTTAGGACTTTTTGCCTTAGTCCACCTCGAACAACAAATCCGCATCCAAACAATCGTTGCCCTCTCTCCCTATAGCAGTCGCCGTAGTAAATATCGCAGTTTTTCATCCGCTTTATGCCCGGTCCATTCCATCGCATTTCCTGGATGGCGGTGATGTCCGCTTTATAGCGGTCTAGGGCGTCCGCAAGTTGTTCGGCTGCACGTGGCCTGTTTAGGGACCTAACGTTCCACGTACAAAGCCGAAGATCATTGTCCTTTTTTCGTTTTTTTGCAAGGGTCATCAACATCAATCCGGTCGGTTTCATCCGAGGCCTGTGGTTGTTTCGGAGTTTGTAGTTTTTTTTATGGTTACGGCTTACTATGCCGTAGTAGACCAACCGTTTAATCCTGTTTTTTTTTGGCGCAGAAAGCTCGCCATTCGCTCTTCCCCGTCTGTAATTTTCATAGGAAATCTCCAGATGGCACTACGAGTAGGTGGGGATGGGACTTACTAAGAGTGCCGCATCATGTTCATCTGCGCTGGCTCTTCTTGCTTTTTAGCAGGCCAGCATCCGTCGGATAATTACAATGGAAGTAGTAAAGAATAAAGAATAATAGTTTTGTAAATGTTCACCCAACAATATAAAGGCCTCCTATGTACAGGTGAATGTATTACGTTTTAAATAAGAGGAAATCCGTACCCACCACTCCACTCCATTTGCAAGGATTCTCCAAGAATATTCTGAAAGAAGAAACTTTACCAAACGACAAAACTTCTCACCACGGATCATCTGCAAGGAGCAACTGTGCCTTACCTCCTTTCAGGCTTCTTGTGTGAGAATACTCTGGCAGCAGGACGCAATTACTTAATACTATAAACAAACCATACAATACATGAAGAGCAGCAGATATGCTTGAGAGAAAAGTTCTACCGCACAGGACGAGAGTAAGATCCAATCCAAGCAGTGCAGTGAAAGTGCAGCAAATTGTATCGAAATACATATTGTATTCGTCAGAATGAAAAAGGTGATTGGTGGACTTGATTAACTTATGTATTTAGATTGAATTTCCATTTTAGATAATTTTAACGATTTTCACGTGCAGCCTGGTCCTTAATTCAGCAAATTCAAGGATAACAAAGCGCAGCTACTCCGATCAAAGTGTCCACGGATATATGACAGAGGTAATTTAGATTTCTTGTGGATTGGATTCTATAAGTACATATTTAACATTTAAGCGCACTTGCTGGTGGAACGAAGTGTGCAAGGAGGAATTCCAAAACATGTTCCGCTGCAAATGCCCCCAATGGTCGTATTGCAGGTAATTTGGAGAAGCACTTGGGCTAATTGAACGTTTTGCATTTGGTTAGGGTTGACTTTCCCAGCAACTTGTATTGCTTTTAGGTCACCGGGTCGCTACTACAACGCATATTGCTCCATGACTAATACCGGTTACATATGGACACAGCCGACATGGGATTGGGGTCCATAGAGAGAGAGAGAGCTAACGCAGTTTAGCACGCATTTTCACTGCAGTTCATATTTCTCTAATGTGTTCTTCGAGGTTCCAACAGAGTGATGATGTTACCCATATGTATATTTTGCTAGATTTGTAAGAAATACCTGTAAAGTATCTAGATAACAACCACAAATAAAGGCATATACTACAGTAGTAGTGGCTTTTCTTTTGGCGCGGTGGTAGCAGTAGCGGTAGCAGTAACGACGCAATCTGGAATGGCTAAAAGCAACACGTTGGAAAATCGATAAGCATACGCAATCCTAGCTCCTGCACCTACTTTGTTGTATACATTAGATATAGCCAAAGCACGCAGACTCACCATATCGCGAAAATGAATGAGCAATTGGACAATCTCGTTTTCTGTTTTCAGTAACATCTGCTGGTAGACCATTCTATACATATTGTACACCTTGCTGAGTTAAGCTATTAAAATGAGATCTTGGAATGTTATTGCTAATCTATTGTTGGTTTGGTTCCTTTGGTTGCAAATAATCGACGCATCGCTCCTGAGCAACAATGAGCAATTCTTTCGAGAAGTGCGAATGCTACTCAATCGACCCATCAAGCGAACAGTAAGTACATTGCTGCATGGATATATAAGTATGTATAGGAACATCAACGTGTATAAATATTTCGCAGGACGCTATGACAAGTTCAAATGAGGAACATAGTCAAAACGTTCCAACACCTATCCTCGTAGAGAATTGGCCACAAGAAAAGCTGTCTCTCGGACAAGTAACAGCCGTTTCCATTGATCCCCATGGCAATCCGGTGATTTTCCATCGTGGCGACCGGAGCTGGGACGCCAAGTAAAAGGAATTTACATGTGATTAGTGAACAGGACCAAAACTTATTAATGATTTCAGCTCATTCAATGACAGTAACATGTACCACTGGATGGAGTTTGGGCCAATAAAGCAGAATACTCTCTATATTCTTGAGGCAAAAACTGGTGCTATTCAAATGGCTTGGGGTGCGTCAATGTTCTACATGCCGCATGGACTAACTATTGACGCATATGGGAATTATTGGGTCACTGATGTCGCCATGCATCAAATGATGAAGGTACGCCCAAATAAATACGAAAATGTGCTCACAACAATGTTGTTTATAGTTCAAGCCGTATGAAAGGAGTCCCCAAATCACGATTGGAAAACGATTCAAACCCGGATCGTCGTTGAATCACTTGTGCAAACCGACAGCAGTTGCCGTAGCCACCACAGGAGAGGTATGTATTCCATCAATATACCATTGGAATTACAGCCCATGAAGGGCCGGAGCCAAGCTCCTCTCTATACTATCACTTACCCTAATTATTCATAACTTGTAGTTCTTCGTCGCTGATGGGTATTGCAATCAAAGGATTCTGAAATTTAATGCCGCCGGCCGTCTCTTACGTACGATTCCACAACCTCCTGGTAATTGCTCTTTTATTTATACCATCATACAAGCTTAATGTTCCACTTTTTCTTATACTCAGAGTTCATGTCGCTACAAGTGCCTCATGGGTTAGCGCTCCTCGAACAGGCCGATCTGCTATGCATTGCCGATAGAGAAAACATGCGAGTTGTATGCCCCAAGTAAGGATATCTGTAAATCGATCACTATACCCTTCGCTATCCTTTTTGAATCTTACAGAGCTGGCCTGATATCTTCCTTTGACGAAGGTAAGCCTGCGGCTACAATCCAGGAACCCGACCTAGGACGTGTCTTTGGCGTTGCAGCATACGGAAACATCGTGTACGCAGTAAATGGACCAACTTCAATGCTACCAGTTCGTGGTTTCACTATTGATCCACTATCTGAAACCATAGTTGGCCACTGGGGCGAATTCAAGAATCCCCATTCACTGGCCGTATGTCCAAATGGGACAGCCCTATACGTAACCGAAATCGGCGAAAGTCCCGATGCTAACAAAGTGCACAAATTTATTTTGGTTTAATACCTATACACACACAATAGTAAGGACAACAACTAACATTCCAGCCCCAAAGCCCATATCATGACCTATTCCTATCCATTATGTTATATACCATCCACGTTACGTTGAAAGAGATCGAACACAAGCAACAAAGAAAGTTGGTTTAGGCGCGCATATGCTTCCTTTGGTGTGTACATACATGCATATGTACATATATATATATATATTGATTAGCACAGTTATTTATTAAACATATAAATCTATATTTGATGTTATGTATAATGTTAACCCTTTTAAAGTGAACCCTATTTATTTAAATATACGAGTACGCGGGTACAATATACAAGCATCTCTTTCATTGAGTTCCTCAGAACCTACTCTGTAAATTGATCATTATCCTAATCTTTAACTACGCGCGCTACAGTTCGGGGTGAACCAGGGACTCAACCAACAAGCCTCTCCAGTCGGCCCGATCTTCGGCCAGCCGCTTCCAGTGCCGCACGCCCAGTTGGTTGAGATCCCCTTCCACCTGTGCGCGCCACCTTAAATGCGGTCGTCCTCTGCTGCGTCGTCCCTCGGGGTTGGAGTCGAAGACTCTTCGGGCCGGAGCGTTGATGTCCATTCGCTCTACATGGCCTAGCCATCTTAGACGTTGGATCCGAAGACATCTAACCAGGCCGATGTCGCTGTACAGCCCGTACAGTTCTTGGTTGAATCTCCTCCTCCATTCTCCGTTTACACAAACGGGACCAAAGATCGCACACAGAATCTTCCTCTCGAAACGTCCAAGAGCCTCTTCATCCGCTTTTGACAACGTCCAAGCCACAGCGCCGTAAAGGAGGACCGGGATGATTAAGGTTTTGTAGAGGGAAGCCTTAGTTTTTCGAGAGAGGACTCTACTACTCAATTGCCTCTTGAGCCCGAAGAAGCAGCGATTGGCAAGAGTTATTCTGCGTTTTATCTCAGCGCTGGTGTCGTTGCTGCTTGTCACTACCGAGCCAAGGTAGACGAAGTCCTTGCTTTACTTACTTATCAGGCCTGCGATCCATGGAGGATCTGAGCCTGAGCTATAGCTGCCTTCCATCCTTGACGGTCCCGGGCACGCTGCTTCCAGTTGTCAAGACCAAGATGTCTTACATCCGCGATTACTTGGTCTTTATACCGGAGGTTCGGTCTTCCTCTTCTTCCCGAACCAGGAGGCTCGGAGTCGAAGACCCTCTTAGCTGGAGCGTTGATGTCCATGCGCTCGATGTGGCCGAGCCAGTGTAGTCGCCGGATCCTTGCCTTCCGGACTACTCGTAGAGTTCGCGGTTGTGTCTTCTTCTCCATTTACCTTTCTCACAGACAGGACCAAATATCCGGCGCAGAATTTTTCTTTCGAAAGAACCCAAAATCAGCTCCGCTGTCCTGCTTATCGTCCAGCTTTCGGCTCCGTACAGCAAGACTGGCAGAATGAGCGTTTTGTAAAGCATGACTTTGGTCTTTCGAGTGAGGAGTTTTGACCCCAGTTGTTTGGACAAGCCGAAGTAGCAGCGGTTGCCAAGGGCGATTCTATTCCGGATCTCCACTGTGGTGTCATTTGTGAAATTTACGTTTGCCCCGAGGTAGACAAACTCCTTAACTACCTCGAAATTGTAACTGTCAATTGGTATATTTTGTCTCAGGTGGTGAGCGACGGATTGGTTTTTGCTTGACAGCATGTATTTCGTTTTGTCCTCATTGATCTTAAGACCAACTCGTTTCGCCTGTTCTTCCATCGCCGTGAATGCTTCCACAATGCCACGGCGAGAACACGCGATGATGTCGATATCATCCGCGTATCCTAGAAGCTGGATGAACGAAGTCCTTGACTACTACAAAAATATAGCTGCCGAAGGTGACGTTCTGACCAAGACGTCGGTGATGTGCGTCTTTCCTGGATGACAGCATATATTTGGTCTTGTCCCCATTTACCCTTAGACCCACTTTCGCCGCTTCTGCTTCAATGCTTGTGAACGCCTCATTGACGTCTCGCTTTGTTCGTCCAATAACGTCAATGTCATCTGCGTAGGCAAGCAATTGTGTGGACTTGAAGTGGATCGTACCTCTTGTATTGGCCGCAGAGTCCCGCACGATCTTTTCAAGAATAATGTTGAAGAAATCACATGACAGTGCGTCACCCTGTCTAAAACCTTTTTTAACATCAAAGGGTTCGGTTAGTTCACCTCCGACCTTAATGGAGCAGCGAGAGTTCTCCATAGTCATCCTGCATAGTCTGACGAGTTTGGCAGGAATGTTCAAACATGACATGGCTCTGTATAGCTCGTCTCTATAAACACTATCATACGCGGCTTTAAAGTCGACGAAAAGATGGTGCGTGTCGACCTGGAATTCATGTGTCTTCTCCAAGATCTGCCGTAGTGTAAATATTTGGTATATCGTGGATTTTCCTGGCCTGAAACCACACTGGTAGGAACCCATCAGATTGTCCACGAACGGTTTCAGGTACTTACACAGTACGGCAGAGAGGATCTTGTACGCGATGTTCAGGAGGCTTGTCCCTCTGTAATTGGCGCAGTCATAGGGGTCTCCTTTCTTATGGACCGGGCAAACGATACTGAGATTCCATTCATCGGGCATGCGTTCTCCCGACCATATCTTGCAGATGAGTTGGTGCATGTTCCTAACCAGCTCATCGCCAGCTGCTTTAAACAGCTCCGCGGGGAGTCCGTCTGCTCCAGCAGCTTTATAAGACTTAAGTTTTGATATCGCTATCTTAACATCGTCTAGGTCGGGTGGACGGGATTCTCCTCCGTCTTCGTCGCTCTGCCTGACGGCGGCATTTTGACTATCATCGCCGTTATACAGTCTGCTGAAGTGGTCCTTCCACAATGCAGATTGCATCGGGACCTGGGAGAGCTTGAGGGAGACTTGATCGGCGAAGGTTCTGGCGGTCTCCTGCGATTGCAGCTTTCCGACGTTAAATTTTGGTGTTCTTACTCGACTCCGTTGGTTCCGAGAAATTCGCATCCGTACTTTGGCTGCAACAAGGTAATGATCCGAGTCGATGTTGGCTCCTCGAAAGGTTCGGACATCTAGGATACTGGAGGAGTGTCTGCCGTCGAACGCAATATGATCAATTTGGTTGGTTGTCGATTGATCGAAAGACCGCCAGGTCCCCTTATGAATGTCGAGGTGTGGGAATCGTGTACTTGCTACTACCAACTCATTAAAGCCCAAATGAAAACTATTCGTTTTTTTTCTATATAGCTTTATTCATGGAACACTAAGGGCTTCTTCTTCTTCTTAGCGGGCGCTACAGTTCGGGGTGAACCTCGGCCTCGACCAACATGCCCCTCCAACTAGCACGATCTTTTGCTAGCTTTTTCCATTGCCGCACACCCAGTTGGCTAAGGTCCCCTTCCACCTGTGTGCGCTATCTTAAGACCGACTGTCTTTTGTTTTTTCGTCCCTCAGGGTTGGTTTCAAAGACTCTCCGGGCTGGAGCTGTGGTGTCCATTCGCTCTACATGGCCCAGCCATCTTAGGCGTTGAATCCGTAGACGCCTGATTAAACTCATGTCGCTGTACAGTCCGTAAAGTTCGTGGTTGAATCTTTCCCTCCATCCTCCGTCTGCGTTTATAGGCCCGAAAATCACGCGCAAAATCTTTCTCTCGAACGGACCAAGGCCTTCCTCATCCGCTTTTGATAGTGTCCATGCTTCTGCGGCGTACAACAGGACCGGGATGATAAGGGGCTTATATACAGTCAACTTTGTCGGTCAGGAGAGGGTTCTATTACCCAATTGCCTCCTGAGCCCAAAGAAACAGCGATTGGCAAGAGTGATTCTGCGTTTGATTTCGGAACTGATGTCGTTGTTCCAGGTCACTGCGGAGCCAAGGTGGACGAAGTCCTTAACTACCTCGAACTTATATCTGCCAATACAAACGTTCTGGCCAAGACGTCGGTGGTGAGCGTCCTTTTTTGATGACAGCGTATATTTAGTTTTGCCCTCGTTTTTCGCCGCCTCCATCTCAATACTCGCAAACGCCTCATTGACATCTCGCTGTGATCAACCTATTATGTCAATATCGTCGGCGCATGCAAGGAGTTGCGAGGAATTGAAATAGACTGTGCCTCTTGTATTGGCCAGTGATTTTTGCACAATCATTTCCAATATGATGTTGAAGAAATCACACGACAGCGCATCGCGCTACCTGAATCCTTTTTTGACAGGTCTGCACCGATTCGGATGGAGCAGCGAGCATTATCCAAAGACATCCTGCATAGTCTGACGAGTTTAGCAAGTATGTCAAAGGTGGATAGCTCGTCTCTGATTACGCTGTCGTATGCGGTTTTGAAGTCGACAAATAGGTGGTGAGTGTCGACTTGAAATTCATTGGTTTTCTCCAGTATCTGCCGTAGTGTGAAGGTTTGGTCGATGGTGGTGTTCCCTGGCCTGAAGCCACATTGATAAGGACCTATCAGCTTATTTACAAGAGGCTTCAGGCCTTCACACAAAACAAATTAAGGAGACTATATTCCTCGGGCATGCTTTCGTTTGACTATATCTTACAGATGAGCTGGTGCATGCTCCTAACCAGTTTATCTTCACCTGACTTGAAGAGCTCAACAGACAGAACGGCTTTGTTCGGCTTGAGTTTTGATATGGTGATCGAGGTCAGGGGGACGGAATTCTCTGCGATCTTCAACGTTAAGAAATGGATCATTCTGCCTGACAGCGGTATATTGACTAACATCGCCGTCATACAGTCTAAAGAAGTGATTTTTCCATACTCTCAGTATCGACTGCGATTCTAGTACAAAGTGTTCGTTCTCATCCCTGTAGGCTTCCGTTCTGGCTTTATTACCTCGACATCTGTTGATAAAACTTTCGAACGTCATGCGCGCTTAACGTGCTCTTTCTTATTTCTCTGAAAAGCATATGCCCCTACCTTCTTTTTAACTCGTAGAGCTCACGAGCTGCTCCTGTTCTTCTATGCAGCGAGGCTTTATATGCCACCTGCTTTGCTGTGTGAATCCTCCTGCACACGTCATCTAACCAGGTGTTTCTTCGTGGTAGAGCCTTGAAGCCCAAAACTTCAGATGCAGTGCTTTTCAGGGCGTTGAGCATTGAGGTGTATGAGAGAGCTTAAGGGAGATGCAATCGGTTAAAGCACGAGCGGTTTCTGGCAATAGTAGCTTTCCGACGTCATAACTTTGTATTCTTACTCTACTCCGCTGCGTTCATGATAGGCGCGTAGGCGCATCTTGGCTACTAGAAGATAGTGGTCCGAGTCGATGTTAGTTCATCGGAAAGTTCGAACATCAAGAATAATGAAGGAGTGTCTGACGTCGATCGCGATGTGACCAGTCTGGTTAGTGACTGATTGATTTAGCGACCGCCAGGTGCCTTTGTGTATATCGAAGGCGTGTGCGGGAAGGCGTAACTGGCTAGAAGGAAGTCGCAAAAACATGATCCCATGCCAATCTCTGGCGAGTCCCACCGGCACCGCATTTAAAGCGAGTAGACTCGTTGTACTCATGCAGGTCTCTGCCCGCTATCAACTATCAAAGTTCGAAAGTCCTATTGGAAGACCCGTCATTTGGAATGTTTAGAAATAAGTTTATTAATAAAAAGACTAACAATGCGGAAGATAACAAGTGGGGCATGAAATAAACGAATATAAAAATACACGCTAAAAAGAAAATAGGAATTCCTACTAGGTAACCATTATTGCACAGCAAGTTCACTTCATCCATGTTCGAATAAACTCTAAAATTTCAGTTAAGGCACTTAACCAGTAGTTGAGATCGTTTTGATTGTCCGCTGAGAAGAGATAGGTGGAAGAACGAGTAGTAGTATCTGTAAATTCAAATTCGAGACTAAATGATCGCGACCTGGCGCACATTTCCTTTGGCGCAGTCTTAACGGGGAAGGTTGTTGTACATTTGAGTAAGTCCATTGTATGGATTGGTTGAGTAAAGGCTACGTCGTTCGGACAGGTCCAAACTTTTAATTCGAATGTATTCAATTCGCACCATCTTAAATTCCAATTGTGTTGCTTCTCCGCATCGCGGACATTCAGAAAACCTTGCTTAAGCTGCCTTCTGTATAGCTGCTCTACTTCGGCACAAATGTGAACTTCATTTAGTAAAAATGTATTTTTCATTAATGGAATGATTGGTGATTTGGAACTAGAATCTGCATGCAAACAGTGGAAGACATCGTTGGTTCTTGGACAGTTTTCTGCCAAGTGAAAGGGTACGAAATCCGCTGGACGTATAGCAAACGATGCTTGCGGTCGAAATCGTGACAAGATCTCTTCGCTTGAGGCAGGCGTTAGAGTAAGTCGCTGCAAATAACAATTGTTAGTAAGGACACCATTAAATATATATGTAGAACCGTATACCTTAGGCTTTGTAGGTGGCTTCTTACTTGTTATAACTTTCCGTAGCCTTAACATGTATACGTCGCATCGAATTTCAGATTCAAGCTGTCCGTTTTCGAACTGTATATTGCAATTTCGGAATATCACTTCCGCATTTACACACTCCGCAGATTGTGTGGACTTGACATGTCGGCCACAAGAAAACACTACGATATAGTGGTAGTTGAAAAACAACCCATGCTGGTAGTCTACTTTTATCGGTAATCGTAGAGCCTTTATCACTATTGAACCATTTGTTCTCTCGGCCTTTGGGGGCCTTGAGGGACTTAAATTGACATTTTTCGTATCCTTCTTTAGCTCAGAAAATAATAGAAGACGTTCCGCTTCAACCATTTCAGCAGACGCTTCCAATTCAGGCACTAGCCGGCATATACTGACAGCTTGTGATAACTGATCACTTACGGGAGCATTATCATCCATTGAGAACAGATTTGTAATACACAACGAAGACTCATCCCAAAGCTCACTGGGCTGACTGATGCCTACCGGTTTCAGAGGATAAAAAGTAGTCGAAATTCGCTTTCCCTCGTTCTTAAAGAAATGTCTACTCTTTCTAATCGACTTTCGAAGTTTATCCTTCAGTGCCCCATACTTCCATAAACTCGAATTCGCCGACTTTCCAGGATTGTTAGTTGGCTCTTCTTGCAAACTCATTGACTCATCTAATAGTGTAAAATCCTGTCGATTAGCTTCTGCCCAGCCAGGTGTAGCCGGACAGCTAGATGATTGATGAAGGCCATGACCATCTAGTTCCATGTCAAACTAAACAGAAATCAAATACACAAATCACGGGCAATATCGCAATGGGCAGGAATAATTAAAAAGCAAAAAGGAGCGTCATGTTTTGATGTTTTAATATGAAACTTAGATGAGCAATTAACACAATATTATACGCACGTCTACATAGAGAGAGAGCGTGAGAGAGAGGGAGAGTAATGGAGAAAAAAAGAACAGATGAAGAGAGCGAATGAGAGGAATAAGATCGGGACGGGATTAGTAGGAATTTACATAAAATTCTACCTTAGACAAGTGCATTATTTTCTTTGGTGTGCTCTGGTTGCCGGAGACGTCTTCTGCATTAATTGGACTCGTATTATCCTCAGGTAGTTCATAAGAGACCGCATCCGATTCCTTGGCCACTATTTCTTCAAAGCTTTCCACGGAAGCGTAGGAGTTATCCCGACTTTTCTAAAAACGAAATATAGATGAAAACAAAGGGGAAACATGGAAAGGGAGTTGCGTAATGTCTATATGTAACAGAGATGTAATACAAAAATACCACGGAACATAAAGCAGTCCGAGTCGATCTCACATGTAGTTTACATCAAAACGATAACATCCAGGAGCAGCTAAATACTGTATCCTTATGCCTCCTACAGTTAAACTTACTCAGCTTATTTCTGATCCTACTCAAAATCGCTACGCTCTCTCTCGACTAAGAGATAAGAAAATATATGAGAACATTCGTGTCTTTTTAGCCTACTACTTACTTATCAGGCCTGCGATCCATGGAGGATCTGAGCCTGAGCTATAGCTGCCTTCCATCCTTAACGGTCCCGGGCGCGCTGCTTCCAGTTGTCAAGACCAAGATGTCTTACATCCGCGATTACTTGGTCTTTATACCGGAGGTTGGGTCTTCCTCTTCTTCTCGAACCAGGAGGCTCGGAGTCGAAGACCCTCTTAGCTGGAGCGTTGATGTCCATGCGCTCGATGTGGCCGAGCCAGTGTAGTCGCCGGATCCTTGCCTTCCGGACTACTCGTAGAGGTCGCGGTTGTGTCTTCTTCTCCATTCACCTTCCTCACAGACAGGACCAAATATCCGGCGCAGAATTTTTCTTTCGAAAGAACCCAAAATCAGCTCCGCTGTCCTGCTTATCGTCCAGCTTTCGGCTCCGTACAGCAAGACTGGCAGAATGAGCGTTTTGTAAAGCATGACTTTGGTCTTTCGAGTGAGGGGTTTTGACCCCAGTTGTTTGGACAAGCCGAAGTAGCAGTGGTTGCCAAGGGCGATTCTATGCCGGATCTCCACTGTGGTGTCATTTGTGGAATTTACGTTTGCCCCGAGGAAGACAAACTCCTTAACTACCTCGAAATTGTAGCTGTCAATTGGTATATTTTGTCCCAGGTGGTGAGCGACGGATTGGTTTTTGCTTGACAGCATGTATTTCGTTTTGTCCTCATTGATCTTAAGACCAACTCGTTTCACCTGTTCTTCAATCGCCGTGAATGCTTCCACAATGCCACGGCGAGAACACGCGATGATGTCGATATCATCCGCGTATCCTAGCAGCTGGATGGACTTGTAGAAGATAGTGCCTTCCCTGTTGACGCCTGCCCGTCGCACTATCTGCTCCAGCACCAGGTTGAAGAAGTCATATGACAGCGCATCTCCTTGCCGAAATCCGGTGCATGTTTCGAATGGTTCCGAGGTCCTAGAACCGAGTTGCACGGTGCATCGCGTGTTTTTTAGCGTGGCGCGACACAACTGGATCAGTTTTACCGGGATCCCGAATTCGGCCATCGCACCAAACAGTTCTTCACGGTGAATGCTGTCGTATGCGGCTTTGAAATCGATGAAAAGATGGTGTGTATCGATTCGAAACTCGTTGGTATTTTCCAGGATTTGTCGAAGTGTGAAATTTGGTCTATAGTTGATTTGCCGGGCCGGAAGCCGCACTGGTAGCTGCCGATTAGTGCGGTGCAAAATGGTTTTAGACGTTCACACAATACGCTGGACAGGATCTTGTATGCGACATTGAGCAGGGATATACCTCTATAGTTCTTGCAAGAGGTAGGATCGCCTTTTTTGTGGATGGGGCATATAGAGCTGGTATTCCAGTCGTCGGGCATGCTTTCATCTTCCCAAATTCTGCAGATGATCTGGTACATGCTCCCTACCAGAAAATCGCCGCCAGCCTTGAAGAGCTCTGATGGCAGGCCATCTGAGACTGCGGCCTTGTTGTTCTTCAGCTTCTGAATAGCTGTGCCGACCTCTTCGATGCTGGGTGGGAAGACTACTTCAGCGGCTGGAGTTGGGATTTCCTCAGTCCCTACCACTCTCTCTCTCTCATGCTCGTTAAGCAGCTCCTGGAAGTGCTGCTTAAATACATCCACTATTCCCTGCGGGTCGGTGACAAGATTACCCTCGCAGTTTCGAAGAGCCAGGGTGCCCTTTTTTGAAGCCTCTTGCAAGGCCTTTGGCTTTCTTGTAAAAGGCTCGTCTTTTTAGCCTACCTTCATGATAAATCCGACTCGGTTTGCTATGAAGGTAATACAAACACAAGCGTCATGGTTTCCATTAAACAGGAAGATCTCCCTACGGACTTCGCCAGCCTCAAGAACCTCTTCATCAAATACAACGAATTCCTTAAGTGTCAAATGATCTTGATACCTATCGCCAATACATTCATTTTAAACGAATACCCCACCTTCAACGTAGTAGAGCTGATCACGATACATTTTTTCGTCTCTAAATCTCTCCCCCTTCCGGCAATACCATCACTCCGTCAAAATCTTCCTCTTACCTTCTATTATCAGAATGTAAGAGGTCTCCGCTCAAAAACCCAAACTGTCTTCCAACAATCACATGCTCTAACCCTTTGAAATCTTTGCTCTGACCGAAACGAACCCGATCCCCGACATAAATAACTCCGAACTGTTCCCATCAAATTTCGCGATGACGAACTCGGTCGACCCATTGAGGATTGCCCCTGTCGAGGCGGCCTTCTTCTTCTTCTTCTTCTTAATGGGCGCTACAGTTCGGGGTGAACCTGGGCCTCAAACAACATGCCCCTTCAACTAGCACGAACTTTTGATAGCCTTTTCCATTGCCGCACACCCAGTCGGCTGAGGTCCCCTTCCACCTGTGTGCGCCATCTTAAGTGCGGCCGTTCTCTGCTTCTTCGTCCCTCGGGATTGGATTCAAAGACTCTCCGGGCTGGAGCTGTGGTGTCCATTCGCTCTACATGACCCAGCCATCTTAGGCGTTGAATCCGTAGACGTCTGACTAGACTCATGTCGCTGTACAATCCGTAAAGTTCGTGGTGGAATTTTCTGCGTTTATAGGGCCGAAAATCACTTGCAAAATCTTTGTCTCGAACCGACCAAGGGCCTCCTCATCCGCTTTTGATAGGTTCCACGCTTCTGCGCCGTACAGCAGGACCGGGATGATAAGGCTCATTTACTGCCAAACCAATTTTCGCCGCCTCCGCCTCATTGACATCTCGCTGTGATCTGCCTATTATGTCAATGTCAATCCTAAATCCTTTTTTGACATCAAAACTATCGGTAAGGTGTTCACCGATTCGGATGGAGCAGCGAGCATTCTCCAAAGTCATCCTGCATAGTCTGACGAGTTTAGCAGGTATGTCAAAGGTAGACATAGCGTTGTATAGCTCGTCTCTAATTACGCTGTCGTATGCGGTTTTGAAGTCGACAAATAGGTGGTGAGTGTCGACTTGAAATTCATTGGTTTTTTCCAGGATCTGCCGTAATGTGAAGATTTGGTCGATGGTGGACTTCCCTGGCTTGAATCCGCACTGATAAGGACATATCAGCTTATTTACAAAAGGCTTCAGGCGTTCACACAAAACGGCAGAGAAGATTTTGCAAGCGATGTTAAGGAGACTTGTTCCTCTGTAGCTGGCGCTGTCAGAGCGGTCTCCTTTCTTGTGGATCGGCCATACGATGCTGAGACTCAATTCCTCGGGCATGCTTTCCGCTGACCATAAGCTTTATTCGACTTGAGCTTCGATATGGCAATCTTAACTTCGTCAAGATCAGGGGGACGGAATTCTCTGCGATTAGAAATGGATCATTCTGCCTGACAGCGGTATATTGAATAACATCGCCGTTACACAGTCTGAAAAAGTGGTTTTTCCATATTCTCAGCATCGAATGCGATTCTACTACTAGGTGTCCGTTCTCATCTCTGCAGGCTTCCGTTCTGGCTTTATAACCTCGGCATGTTCGCTTTATCTATTGATAAAGCTTTCGAACGTCACGCCTGCAGTAACACCTCTCCAAATCCTCAATCGTGCGCTTCTCGTGCTCTTTCTTCTTTCTCCTGAGAAGCTTATGCTCTTCCCTTCTTTTTAACTCGTAGAGCTCACGAGCTGCTCTTATTCTTTTATGCAGCGAGGCCTTATATGCATCCTACTTCGCTGTGTGAATCCTCTTGCACTCGTCATCGAACCAGGTGTTTCTTCGGGGTGGAGCTTTGAAACCCAAAACTTCGGATGCAGAGCTTTTCAGGGCTTGTTTGCAAAGGCTCCACTGCTGTTCTATTGATAGCGTGGAGGATTGAGATGTATTGGAGAGCTTAAGGGAGACGCGATCGGTTTCTGGCGATAGTAGCTTTCCGACGTCATAACTTTGTATTCTTACTCTACTCCCCTGCGTTCGTGATATCCGTAAGCGCATCTTGGGTACTACAAGATAGTGGTCCGAGTCTGGGCCAGCGGATTTGTGTATGTCGAGGTCCTTAAGAACCCTTGCGATTGTACGAGTGCGGAAATGGATTAGTTCCATGGTGGAATTGACGCACTCTAGTACAGGCGGAGACAAAGTACAAGCTGGCAGCTGAGAACTGGTTGCGAAATGGACAGCAAGTAGTTTAGCTTTGCCTAAGGGGACAGCTGGAATGTCATTGTGGATGAGCGTCGGTATAGACGACGTAGTTGAGTTTTTTACGCTTTTTACAAACGACCAGAAACTTTTGCTACCTTTGGGACATTGAAGGAGTTTACGCCTTAATTTTTGGTCGAATTGGAATTTAACCCGTCGCATGTGGGTGTTGCAGTCATTTCTGGCTCGTATGTAATTTTTTTCGGTTTTCCTCAGAGCTGTTTGCCTTGTAGGCCCCAAAACTTAGCCCCCTGAGCCTAATAGCCTCTTTGCAGCTCAAGTCAAACCATGTATTATCCTTAGGCCTGGCGCTTTTAATCTTGCTTGGAATAAAATTTGCCATGCCGATTCGGATAATATTGCGGTAATATCAGTTGCGGCGTTCACGTCGTTGTCGAGGAAGCACAACGACCAGTTAAAGATACGAAAGAAGTTGTTAAGGCCGCACCAGTTGGCTTTCTCGTATAGCCATAGTGTTCTCGTAGGAGCTTTTTCTTTAACTGGATGGTGGGAGTTCGAGAATTTTGCTGATATCACGCAGTGGTCAGACGAGCCTAGGGGCGCCAATACATCGATCGTGTATTTGTCAGGCTGAGGGGTAAGAAACAAGTCCAGTGTGTTGGCGGTATGACCAGCAACATCGGGGATACGTGATGGCTCATTCACAAGTTGATTTAGTTGATTAAACTCAGCAAAAATGTCAACATACCTTCTTTCGGGTGTTGTCTGTCCAGAATGTCGAAGCCACTGAGAATTGTGTACATTGAAATCGCCCGCTAAGACGATTTCAGTGCGAGGGGACAATATTATCTTGAAGCAGAAGAAATCGCTGATAGCTCACTCAAAAGTTTTATCACGAACTCAGGTTTTCTGAGTGGACTGTAAGTGGGGGACATCACAGTAGGCCCACTCGTGGCCGCAGTGATCAGGCGACTTTGTCCCACCCTCGTAACCTCTCTAACTCTCTCTCTCACTCATACACTTCAACCAATGAGGATGGAAATTCCGCTCTCTCTCTTCCCTCCGACCAAACAGTGATGGTTTGGTTTCCTCGTTCGATTGCCTTTTTGGCGCTTTTGTAAGTTTTCTCCTTTTTTTTTGTGGAAAATTTTTGGAAAAGAAAGACATGTAGTAACTTTCACATAGAGGGAATGGAATCCTTCGATTTTTTCGAAGCCATGTGACTATTTCTGATGAGAAACTAATCGGCCAATTGGTTGACAGAATGGTTGTAATCATTTCGCTATTCACAATCAAACACGAACCGAAAAATCTGGATAAAATAGTCCCATTCATTGTCAGACTTGCCTACGCACGAGTAATTTACAATCAGTTGGTCGATTAGTTTCTCGTCTGTAGATACGTAGCTTAAACTAGCATACACAGTAAACGCCTTAGCGAGGCTAACTCATCCCCTTACCCATTCTACGCAAAGTCGGTCATCCTTCCATGAATCCTCAGCTTTATCTTCTCTCTCACAGGAACGGTTCAGCGATGTATTATTTTCCGAAGTTAAGTTTTCCAAAAACATTTCACTCTGAACGGACAAGTCTGTCTTACTCACATTTCTCAGTCTCGGCGGGCTATTTTGCTCCATCGCATTGTTAAAAGAGCCCTCGTGCAATTTCTGCTTTCTCGGCGTCTTATTCACCATTGCATAAATGGCACGCGGATCGTGATCCAAAACGAAATGCTCAATTGTGTTGGTATTCTCAGCAACTGGACTTTCTCTCACGATCAATTGCTCTTCCTCGATTTCGGAATATGACGGATCAGCTTCTTGATGTATATCAGCCTGAGCTGACACATGTCTGACTTTTTGATAATCAAAACCATCAACACAATCATAACCAAATGAATCGTTTAGATTCGCAGCGGCCACAGCAGCCTCCTTTCGACGAATATCGCGAAATGTTTCGACTGCATACTCATCATTCACTTCCAGCCGATGTCGAATATTACTTAGTACTTGACTCATCTTACTGAGAGTCAAATCCCTGTCCAGATCCGAGTTATAGGACTGATAGGTTCGATTTTGAACTTTATTCAGATTCGTCTTGGGCAGTGGTATGTCTTTCAATACGTTACAATTGGAAAACAAGAGTTTCCGTTGAGACGTTCTGTCTGGTTTGGGCGAATTCACTTTTCGACCGAAATCAAACTCTGTCTGTGAACCCTTTGAAGTCTTGACGGGCGTTGTTGAAAAATAGCTTCCAGGCGGCGATTGGAGACTGAAACGTTTTGGATTTTCAGAAACATTTGCCATTGGTTGGGGCAACGTTTGGATTCCAATTGATCGGCTTTTGGTCGGCGATTTCTTGGTTACGAAACGTAGCAATTTCGATTTGGATACGTTTATAAAAGAATTCGATTTCCTTACATTCTCTTTGTTTTTGGCTTTTTTATTCGACCACGGCGAATTGGACACAAAGCTTTTCCACTGCTCGGCTAAAATGAATTTCTGATTTTCATTGTTGTTGTTGTTGTTGAACATTTCCGCCTTTACTGGTGTACATTTCGATTCCATGTTGGCCACCAAATTGTGATACGATCCGTCGACAGTGTCAATATCAAGTTTTGGTGGAGCCTTCCAGCCCACTTGGGGTCCACACTGTGAATTATTAAATTTGAAATTCTTCGAATTCACATCAGCTCGTAACATTGCTTGGATTTTTGGATAATCACCGACTAATGTGCTTGCCTGTACGATTCCGCAGCTATCGTTCGACTTATCACCATTTGTACGGACTATTTCACTTAACGAAGGGCAGGAAGGTGTCGGTTTCTGATATGTTGCCGACTGTTGTTCAATTACCGGCGATATACTTTTAGGCAATGGAAATGATCTGCGAGTGGTTTTCTTCGACGGCGAGGACTTTGGAACTGCGACACCCTTTTGTCGAAGGAACTCATCGAGAATTTTTTCCGCTTCGCGTAGAGAAGGCGCAGTGCTTTGAGATGACCGATCACTATTGGTAGTTTGAGCATTTCGTGGGGGTTTTCGTGGTGGGACTAACAAGTCCCGTGGTTTATATTCAACCTGTGTTCCACTGAGACGTTTCTGCAGTAAACGACCCCCATTCTTATCACTGCTCCGGGAAGAACTTGTATTCAGTGACGATTGTCGGAATTCTTGGGCAAGAGTGTCAATTTGACTAACACGATCGGCCAAATTGGGAATGTGCTCTTGTTCGACTTTGGTGGTTTGTTCATCTGACTGATTGATTATTTTTTGTTTGGCAACTAAAGGGACATTGCTGTTTGAATTCCTTTGTGATATCTTGTGCTTGTTGATATGAACTTCGGATACTACGTAGTTATTACGTATTTCTTGGATAATGTGGATTAGGGGCGCCTTGACATTGCGACTAGAATCATGTAATTTGCTTATGGCAGTCACTTTACGTGTTGGTCCCGTATTTTGCTGGATTTCATGACGCTTCTTGGAATGTAGTGGGAATGTCTCTCTTCTCTTGACCCGGTGCTTGTTATTGGGCATGTTTACAACCTGTTATGAAAGAAGGAAATGATTTATTTGAGAGTCACAAGTTTGTAAGTGTTAGATTGCTCTCGATAAGTAAAACATTTATTCAAACGTACATAAAGAGGCGAAAAGAAACTCCTTACCGGATCTTAGCCCACCATCAGTCAATAGCCAGTATGTCGCCTTTCAGATAAGGACTAAACACACTGGCTTCGAGTTTTAATTTTTTGGAACTCGCTCATCGTGCGTCCGAGTCCAATACACTTACCATTGCGCCACGGCGCATTGCTATTGTAACAATGAATTTCGGATGGTAAAAGACTAACAAAGGCCTCATAGGAGGAGCATCTACCGACGGGTGCTGGTCCGCTAAAAAAAGCGATTAAGAGCCTCTGCAGCTCTGTTAGCCAGGTCCTTAATTCCACCTCCTCGTGGTACCATCTGGAATTTTCCTGACCATGGAAATTAGTAACGGAAGAGGACGAATGGCGAGCATCCTGCGCCACAAAACAGGATTAATGTCGGTTGGGCTATGGTCTAGCAAACTATAACCGGAAAACCCCACAATTGCTCAGAAACAGCCACAAGTCTCGGATAAAACGGACCGGATTAATGCTGACGACCCTTGCAAAAAAACGGTAAATGGACAATGATCTTCGGCTCTGTGCGTGAAATGTTAGGTCCCTAAACAGACCACCTGCAGCCGAACAACTTGCGGACCTTGCCCTAGACCCCTATAAAACGGACATAACCGCCATCCAGAAAATACGATGGAATGGACCGGGTATAAGGCGGATGAAAAACTGCAACATCTACTACGGCGACTGCTGTAATGAGAGAGGACAATGTTGTTCGGATGTGGATTTGTTGTTCGAGGTGGACTAAGGCAAAAAGTTCTAAGCTTTCGGAATTTAAGCGAACGCCTCATAACGATCCGTATCAAGTTTACATTTTTCAACATGAGTCTGCGTCCACGCCCCCACGAAAGGCAAGGATGACTCTACGTTCTCCTAGACAGAACGTATGCCCAATGTCCCAGCTATGACATTAAAATTGTACTAGGAAACTTCAATGCTAGTACAATGGGTAAGGAAAGCATCTTTGAACTAGCCATCGGCAAACACAGCTTACACGACACCACATCCGATGACGGACACAGGCTGATTGATCTTGCTACGGGGCGAAATCTCCTTCTAGCCAGTACGCGCTTCCCGCACTTCGATATACACAAAGGCACCTGGCGGTCTTTTGATCAATCGACTACCAACCAGATTGATCACATCGCGATCGACGTCAGACACCCCTCCACTATTCTTGATGTTCGAACTTTCCGAGGGGCTAACATCGACTCGGACCACTATCTTGTTGTAGCCAAGATGCGCTTACGGATATCACGAACGCAGCGGAGTAGAGTAAGAATACAAAGTTATGACGTCGAACTACTATGACTATCGCCAGAAACCGCTCGTGCTTTTAGCGATCGCGTTTCTCTTAAGCTCTCTAATACACCTCAATCCTCCACGCCATCAATACAACAGCAGTGGAGTCTTTGCAAACAAGCCCTGAAAAGCTCTGCATCCGAAGTTTTGGGTTTCAAGGCTCCACCACGAAGAAACACCTGGTTCGATGGCGAGTGCAGGAGGATTCACACAGCGAAACAGGATGCATATAAGGCCTCGCTGCATAAAAGAACAAGAGCAGCTCGTGAGCTCTACGAATTTAAAAGAAGGGAGGAGCATAAGCTTAGCAGGAGAGAGAAAAATGAGCACGAGAAGCGCGCGATTGAGGATTTGGAGAGGTGTTATACAGGCGTGACGTTCGAAAGTTTTATCAACAGATAAAGCGAACATGCCAAGGTTATAAAGGCAAGCCTGCGGGGATGAGAACGGACACCTAGTAGTAGAATCGCAGTCGATGCTGAGAATATGGAAAAACCACTTCTGCAGACTGTATAACCATAAGATATGGTCAGAGGAAAGCATGACCGAGGAATGGAGTCTCAGCATCGTATGCCCGATCCACAAGAAAGGCGAACCCTCTGATTGCGCCAACTACTGAGGAATAAGTCTCCTTAAGATCGCTTACAAAATCTTCTCTGTCGTTTTGTGTGAACGCCTGACGCCTTTTGTAAATAAGCTGATAGGTCCTTATCAGTGCGGATTCAGGCCAGGGAATTCCACCATCGACCAAATCTTCACACTACGGCAGATCATGGAAAAAACCAATGAATTCCAAGTCGACACTCACCACCTATTTGTCGACTTCAAAGCCGCATACGACAGCGTAATTAGATACGAGCTATACAACGCTATGTCTACCTTTGACATACATACTAAACTCGTCAGACTATGCAGGATGACTTTGGGGAATGCTCGCTGCTCCATCCGAATCAGTGAATACCTTACCGATAGTTTTGATGTCAAAAAAGGTTTTAGGCAGGGCGATGCGCTGTCGTGTGATTTCTTCAACATCATTGACATTGACATAATCGGAAGAGCCCAGCGGGGTGTCAATGAGGCGTTTACGAATATTGAGGTGGAGGCGGCGAAAATTGGTTTGACAGTAAACGAGGGCAAAACTAAATATATGCTGTTATCAAAAAAGGACGCTCAACACCGACGTCTTGGCCAGAACGTTTGTATTGACAGATATACATAAGTTTGAGGACTTCGTTTACCTTGGCTCCGCAGTGGCCTGGAATAACGAAATCAAACGAAGAATCGAATAAGAGAGCCCTCTCCCGAGCGACAAATTTGACTCTATATAAGACCCTTCATCATCCCGGTCCTGTTGTACGGCACAGAAGCATGGACACTATCAAAAGCGGATGAGGAGGCCCTTGGTCGGTTCGAGAGAAAGATTTTGCGCGTGATTTTCGGGTCTATAAACGTAGACGGGGGTTGGAAGAAAAGAGTCAACCACGAACTGTACGGGCTGTACAGCGACATGAGTCTAGTCAGGTGTCTACGGATTCTACGCCTAAGATGGCTAGGCCGTGTAGAGCGAATGAACACCGCAGCTCTAGCCTGACGAGTAATTGAATCAAAACCCGAGGGACGAAGAAACAGTGGACGGCTGTACTAAAGACGGCGCACACAGATGGAAGGTGCCTGACCTTCGCTAACATATTGCGACCTATTGACTATTAACTAAACTGGAGCTAAAAAACGCTCCGAAGGACAGCGGGAACAGGAACAACAGGAAAGGCAATCATCCTTTCATAACAATAATAGATTACTTAACTTTCGCTTCGCAAAGCGCTGACAGCAAGAATTTCAAATTTCCAATAAACAGAAACGAAACCACGAGTATGTCACGTTCTTTACCTCGACCTCAACGCCTGGTTTTCGTTCCGGTAATATGAATGATTCTGTAGTTTCCATTCCCCCATTCGCTTTCCCAGCTTATAATTAAAAGTCACACTTGTAACTAGACCTGGCATACGAAATCGAATAACGTAAAGCACTCGTACGGATATGTGTAGCATAACAATTTGGAATACAAAAACGAACGAATCACTTCCACTTGAATGCATACATAAGTATCGGCATACATTATCGGAACACGTTTTAACAGATGAAGGGGGAAGTAGAAATAAAATAAAAAAACTTGTAGGTACTAACCTGCTCCTCGGACGTCTCTGACTTGCGAGACTTTCTTTTTTCACTGGACTTGCGTAGTCTGACATCATCGCTGTCACTCGTAAAGCAATAGCAAAAGCCGTCCTTGCACGGTTTCGCCATTCTTTCATTCTGCTTATTCGATTTATTCTGATTTACCAGATCATCATCAGTCGGATTGCTTTGAGACGAACGATGCTCCCTTCTTGCTCTGAATTCATTTATACATTCCTCAAGGCTGAACAATGAAGATGAGCCTCCAGCATCATAGGTTTTATTCGACGCCGTCGACTCATCTGCATACGTATGCACGCACGTAAGTATATATATGAAAAATAAATAAAAAACTCTTCAATAACTAGAGCACTTTACCAATCAGTAAAGTAAATAAGGTGGTACATACCCCCATCTCCAATAAGGTCGTTATGTTCAAGTGGTCCACGCGGCGTTATGGAACGGGGAATCGGGGTTCGCATTTCTTACTTTTCACAAAGGCATAAGCAAAATAACCGCTTTTGGCCAGCGTTCTAGGAAGTCCAGAATAGGACCATATATGATTGATTGTACGTTAATTCCAACAGGAAAAAATGTCCAACCTTGCCCGGCAAAACGAATCGAATTGAGCAACTCTAGTGACCGCAATCCCGAATCGTGTGACGTTTGCAGACTTTATCACCTCTGCCAAGTCTATGCAGCCATGCAACAAAACAGTGCTACCAATCTGTCGCATATTTACAATTGTTAATTTTGTTGTATTACAATATTTGTTAAAGGAATATATGTATATGTGCAGGTGATATGTATATTTCTGAAAATTGGAGGATAGCAAGGAACTTGTGTTATGTGGCAATTTCGACTATTCCTTTCCTCAAAAATGACAAAATTAATTTCGTTCACATACGATGCTTCTGTCAATGTTAACATTTCTGTAACAACCCTGAAGGCCATATGACATTAGTCAAATGTCAGGTGGAGTTTTTGGTTAAGCTCGGACAGCTCGTATTTTGTAATAACAATCTTTATTCTCTTGTGCTGCTCTTGTGCTTCGTTTTTTTGAAAACATTTGAAAGAAAATGTCCAATAGTCACTTGTTTCTCAAATCCGGTTTTCCCAGGGCTCCCTTACAAAACGGACTTGGCCGATATGTGTGTCAATTGCAACGAGTAACTTTGAAATTTTGCAAAAATAATGGATCCAGCAAAGGCATGAGGTAACGAGACAGGTGGTACATTGGCGCAGTAGAAGTGTTAAACATTTTCCAATCTTGCAGAGAGTTTCTAGAGGAAGGTTTAATTGATTTTGCCAAAGAAAACCCAGGAATTGTGGTGTATGTGAAGCCCAGACGACACAAGACTCCGGTTATAGTTGGAGAGTATTGTAAGTATGTTTTCCGGTGTAGTACATACATTTTCAGTGGCCCGCATGTTCCACTAAAGGGGTCGCGGGGGCATTGCGCACACGATCTCGATACTCGATCATCCGCCATCGACTCTAACTCATCAGGGGCTATGCCCCAACTTGGTCTAACCATCTCGTCCTTGGTCTTTGGTGGCGTTACAGCCCATGAAGGACCAGAGCCAAGATTGTCTCCATCACCTTTGTTGTGTGTGATTTATGTTTTCACACAAGTGAAAAGGACCTACAGCTTAATGCCGATTCCGAACGGCGTGAGCCGAGAAGCTTTTTCGTGGCAAGTATACTACGGGGAGTCTTGCCATGACCCGCTCAACACACTAACCACGTCGCCCTCCAAGCGGTCGCCTACCTGGTGTTATTGCATTCAAGGCACGTTTCGGAAGTCATGATGATGGCGGCATTCGTCTCACGTGACCAAACCATCGAGCATAGCCCTTTCCGTTCAGAGAAGCAGCTGCTAAACCATGAGCTCCCCGCGCATTGCCAAGTTTCTCACCCTATCCCGACAAGTAACTCCCACAACAGCACGAAGAAATCTCATTTCGGCAGCTTGCGATCTTATTCTTTCGGTCAATACCCAAATTTCATGACAGTGAGGGCCCCAACTGCCATTCGGATATTCCCATGACTGAACTTTATTAGACTTTGTCCTTTTCTTATCATAGACGGGCCAGGTTGATCTTGCCGTTGCGCATGTATCTAATTTACACCAGCGCTTATGGGCTTTCACTGCTAGTTCCGCCTCTATTTCTCTGTAGAGTGTAGTGAGTGGCGTTTTAGCTTCAGTTGTGATGTGCGTTGAGTTTGCATCTGATCCTATTCTAGATAGCAGAGGATTACCTTATTGACATCTGATATCTCCTCCAGCCTTTCCTTGCAGAGTTTTACGAGCTTGGATCCTATCCATGTTGACTTACCTACTTACATAAGTACGTGGCGCTACAGTCCGGTGTGAAGCTGGGCCTCAACCAACATACTTCTCCAACTGGCAAGGTCCTTTGCCAGCTGTTTCCAGCGACGCACTCCCAGTTGGTTAAGGTCCCCTTCCAGCTGTGTGCGCCACCTTAAATGCGGTCGTCCTCTGCTGCCTCGTTCCTTGGGGTTAGACTCGTAAGACTCTTCGGGTCGGGACTGCGTTGTCCATTCGCTCTACATGGCCTAGCCATCTTAGACGTTGGATCCGTATACGTTGTACTAGGCCGATGTCGCTGTACAGCCCGTATAGTTCGTCATTGTATCTTCTCCTCCACTCCCCGTTTATACAAACGGGACCATAGATTGAACGCAGAATTTTCCTCTCGAAACTATCGTCCGCTTTCGTTAAAATTCTCTATGGCCTCTGCGCCATAGAGGAAGACGGGCTGACTAACTTTGATCTTTCCTGCCAATCTTGCGGTTGGCAGATTAATTCTGCGTTTGATCTCAACGCTGGTCACTAGTGAGCCAAGGCAGACGAAGTCCACGAGTTTGCGAAAGGTTGAGGGAAACTCGATCGACGAAGGTCCTAGCGGTCTCCTGCGATTGTAGCTTTCCGACGTCAAACTTGCGTTGTTCAGCTCGACTCCGTGGTAATCTTGATATCTTCGTTCGTACCTTGGCTCCTCGGAAGGTTCGTACATCTAGGATACTGGAAGATTGTCTGGCGTCGATCGCAACGTGATCAAACTGATTGGTGGTAGTCTGATCAGGTGATCGCCAGGTTCCTTTGTGAATATTGTGATGCGGGAATCGTGTGCTAGCTAGAAGGAGGCTGCGTGTCAACTTGGATTGAGCCGGGACAGAGATCGAAGCTGGCGTTTCATAGTTAGAAATATAAAAAAAAAAAACAGGAGGTGTTTGGGGTGTACTTTTTATAGTACAGTGGGCACTTAGGAATGAAAATTCTTAAAACACATTCATCTCTACATATTGCCATTTTATTCGAGTATGACACCGAACACATCGTAGCTGTTTGGGTAGTTTTGCTGGGTTATGTCCATTGTTGGTTGGGCTTGGACCCGCTATTGCCGAGCCAGACGGGCGGTTGTTGTTTTGTTTTGCTTCGAGCGAAGATAATGCCGAGCTATATGTCTTTCAAAAGCCAGTTGGTGAAAGCGCTCAGAGCTGCTCAAACTATGTAGACGCCAAGCATTAGCTAAGCTCGTATCAAGCAAGTATGTGAAAATGGGCCAACACAGTTTTTTGCTACGAATACTCACGGGATACAATGCTATAGATTCATCCATTTCATCTGCGCCGCCCATCCCTTGTAATTTTGGAATAAATATGGAATACTCACGCCTACCTTTCGTCTACTCTGTGTACACCAGCGTTTTACTTTGCCAACAGGTTCCTCTTCTTCTTCTAAACGGACGCTACAGTTCGGGGTGAACCCGGGCCTCAACCAAAATGCTCCTCCAACTAGCACGATCTTTTGCTAGCTTTTTCCATTGCCGCACACCCAGTTGGCTGAGGTCCCTTTCCATCTGTGTGCGCCATTTTAAGTGCGGGCGTCCTCTGTTTCTTCGTCCCTCGGGGTTGGATTCAAATACTCTCCGGGCTGGAGCTGTGGTGTCCATTCGCTCTACATGGCCTAGCCATTTTAGGAGTTGAATCCGTAGACGCCTGACTAGACTCATGTCACTGTACAGCCCGTAAAGTTCGTGGTTGAATCTTTTCCTCCATCTCTCGTCTGCGTTTATAGGCCCGAAAATCACGCGCAAAATCTTTGTCTCGAATCGACCAAGGGCCTCCTCATCCGCTTTTGATAGGTTCCACGCTTCTGCGCCATACAGCAAGATCGGGATGATAAGGCTCATTTACTGCCAAATCAATTTTCACCGCCTCCGCCTCATTGACATCTCGCTGTGTTCTTTCGAGGATTCGAAATAAATTGTCCCTCCTGTGTTGGCCAGTGACTTTTGCACAATCATTTCCAATATGATGTTGAAGAAATCACACGACAGCGCATCGCGCTACCTGAATCCTTTTTTGACAGGTCTGCACCGATTCGGATGGAGCAGACATCCTTCAGTCTGACGAGTTTAGCAGGGATGTCAAAGGTAGACATGACGTTGTATAGCTCGTCTCTAATGACGCTGTCGTATGCGGCTTCATTGGTTTTTTTCCAGGATCTGCCGTAGTGTGAAGGTTTGGTCGATGGTGGTCTTCCCTGACCCTGGCCTTGATGAGGACTTATCAACTTATTTACAAAAGGCTTCAGACGTTCACACAAAACGGCAAATATTTTGTAGGCGATGTTAAGGTGACTATATTTCTCGGGCATGCTTTCGTTTGACCATATCTTACAGATGAGCTGATGCATGCTCCTAACCAATTTATCTTCACCTGACTTGAAGAGCTCAACAGACAGAACGGCTTTGTTCGGCTTGAGTTTTGATATGGTGATCGAGGTCAGGGGGACGGAATTCTCCGCGATCTTCAACGTTAAGAAATGGATCATTCTGCCTGACAGCGGTATATTGACTTTCATCGCCGTTATACAATCTGCTGAAGTGGTTCTTCCATACTCTCAGCATCGACTGCGATTCTACTACTAGGTGTCCGTTCTCATCCCTACAGGCTTCTGTTCTGGCTTTATAACCCTGGCATGTTCGCTTATGCTCCTCCCTTCATTTTAACTAGCAGAGCTCACGAGCTACTCTTGTAGCGAGGCTTTATATGTCTCCTGCTTTGCTATGTAAATCCTCCTGCACTCGTCGTCGAACCAGCTGTTTCTCCGTGGTGGAGGCTTTAAGCCCAAGACTTCAGATGCAGTGCCTTTCAAAGCACAGGTTTGCAAAGGTTCCACTGCTGTTCTATTAAGAGCGTGGAGGGTTGAGGTGTAGAGCTTAAGGGAGATGCGATAGTAGCTTTCCGATGTCAAAATTTTGTACTCTTACTCTACCCCGCATCTTGGCTACTACAAGATAGTGGTCCGTGTCAATGTTAGCTCCTCGGAAAGTTCGAACATCAAGAATATTGGAGGAGTGTCAGACGTCGATCGCGATGTGATCGATCTGGTTGTTAGTCGATTGATCTAAAGACCGCCAGGTGCCTTTGTGTATATCGAGGTGCGGGAAGCGCGTACTGGCTAGAAGGAGATTTCGCCCCTAAGCAAGATAAATCAACCTGTGTCCCTTATCGGAAGTGGTGTCGTGTAGGTTATGTTTGCCAATGACTCGTTCAAAGATGTTTTCCTTACCCAGCTTAGCATTGAAGTCTCCTAGTACAATTTTGATGTCATAGCTGGGACATTGGGCATACGTTCTGTCTAGAAGATCGTAGAACTCATCTTTGGTGGAGTCATCCTTGTCATCTGTGGGGACGTGGACGAAGAACAGGCTGATGGTAGGAAATGTAGCCTTGATACGGATCGTTATGAGGCGTTCGCTCGAATTCCGAAAGCTTAGGACTTTTTGCCTTAGTCCACCTCGAACAACAAATCCGCATCCAAACAATCGTTGTCCTCTCTCAGTATAGCAGTCGCCGTAGTAAATATCGCAAGTTTTCATCCGCTTTTTACCCGGTCCATTCCATCGCATTTACTGGATGGCGGCTATGTCCGCTGTATAGGGGTCTAGGGCGTCCGCGAGTTGTTCGGCTGCACGTGGCCTGTTTAGGGACCTAACATTCCACGTACAGAGCCGAAGATCATCGTCCTTTTTTTCGTTTTTTGCAAGGGTCGGCAACATTAATCCGGTCCGTTATATCCGGGGCTTGTGATTGTTTCGGAGTTTATGGTTATGGACTAATCCTGTTTTTTTGGCGCAGGAGGCTTGCCATTTGCCCTTCCCCGTCTGTAATTTCCATAGGAAATTCCTAGATAGCACCACGAGGAGGTGGCGATGGGATTTACTAACAGTGCCGCAAGATGTTCGACTGCGATGGCTCTTCTCGCTTTTTAGCAGGCCAGCATCCGTCGGATAGGAGCTACCCCTACGAGGCCTTTGTTAGTCCTTTGCCATCTGTCGCTCTAGGAATGCTCACCAATATACCCTGAAGCGCGCTTTCGCACGTACCGTCAAATATAAGGAATCTTTCTCTAACCGAACCACACGAATCTGGGATTCACTGCCGGCTTCGGTCATGCAAGTATTTAAGATCAATGTCCATCGGGCTCTCCTCTATCCCTTTCTACCGTCTGTCCGCACTGTGTCGCCGATATAATAAGGTTATTAAACATTGAGCTTCTTCTTCTTTTGGTGGCGTTACAACCCATGAAGGACCAGAGCCAAGCCTCTCTCAATCACCCATGTTGTGTGTGATTGATTTTTCACACAGGTGAAAGGGACCTACAGTTTAATGCCGATTCCGAACGGCGTGAGTCGAGAAGCATTTTCATGGCAAGTTTACTACGGGGGGTTTTGCCAGTACCCCGCCGAGGAGGAACGTCGCGAAATAAGCTTTCGATGGCGTTGGTGTTATCGGGATCCGAACTCGCTCATCGTGCGCCAGAGTCCAACACACTAACCACTGCGCCACGGCGCCCTCAATGAGCACGTGCATATTACAAAAACAAAATAAATAAATTTCAAGTTCAGCCAACTAGTTATAAAGTACATACTCTTCTATTACAAGTGAACGGAGATCGAGAATGGCTCAACTGTAGAAATTCAACAAAGGACGACATACTCAAATGGCTCCAGTTGCTTAGGACTCAAAATGGCTCATCGAGCTCCCTACGTCTTAGGAAAATGTGGCACACAGACATGCCATCCATACAGGGTCCGTGGACACCATTTTTGCTCAAATCACCCGATTCGAACTTGGTAGTCTATCCAAATGAGGAAGCATCTAAACCGCTCGACTTGGAACAATCTGCCACTGATAAGCTTCTAGAGATATTCAGAAGCGAACAGACCTCTTCCAAAAACAGCCAAACTTAAGTAACATCATTTATTATTGAATAAAATCAAAAGAAATGTTTCAAAAAAAGAAAAAAAATGTTTTTATTTCATACAATGGTTTTGCGTTTACACTTGCCTTCAATTAAGTACACAATACGTTCATTACTAACAATAAAATGTGCGAACAGTGCAGCACAACATAGAACTAGAACACGAATTAAACCTTAAAACTTATTAACTTAAAAACGAAACCCTCAGTACTGATAACAAAATGAACATCTTGCCTGTGTCACAATGCTACTACACGGCGCGGCGACAGCGCAACTACAAACGCTGCCGTTTGCTGTGGTTGTAAAGTCGTTCAGTCAATACACAATGGAGCTACTTTCATCGGCGTTTTTTTTTTTGACAGCGCGGTTATTTCTGTGAGTGAAGTTGGAGGTGAATTCTAGAGTGAAGTTGGCATCAGTAAAAAATTCGAAGATTGAAACTGAATTTAGTTCATAAATGGATCAAAATAATTTAAAAAAAAAAAACATTATTGTTAACATGTGCGGCTTCTTTAGCCTATAATAATGTTGCGGAGATGCAAGCGGACCGTTAAGTTCGAATTTCGCTGTCGAAGTTCGAAAACTCTCTGGAAGCGGGGAATTGGAATGATGTCAACTTCCAATGGAATTGTCAGAGCGTTCTAGAGATTTCCGAAGGGGAACTTCCAACGGCGAACGTTCGAGACGGTGGACCGAGAGCTATATAAGCGCGAACACTCGCTCTTGACATTCATTCAGTTTGTGGTATAAAACAGCGTGTGACAAGTCGGTGTGATCAACCAAGGTGAAAAGAAAAGCTTTCAATAAAGGTTTGTGTATTGTGTAATAAAGTTTAAAGTGGATAGTATTGGATAATAAAGAATAGTGGTGAAGCTACACAGATAATTGATCTGTGGTGAAAGAATTAAAAGTGTGTGTGTTTCAATTTAAATAAAAAGGACAATTGTAGTTTATGGCAATCCAGTGGTGCGAACCCTATTTGGTGTGGGGATCGAAAAATTCGTAACAATAAGTTAAAAGCGAAAACAAAAGTCAGAAGAAGGTGGTGGGTTAGACCAAGTTATCAAACGTATTCCTCCAATGTCGAATTCGAAATGGCACAACGCCGTGTAGTTGCGACAGTTTTTCAAATTTTCGAAATTACAGCGCTGCGACACGACTACATACGTGCCTATGTGACTTACTCCATATAATTCCATTGAATGAATATGGATTTGACAGCTACGGCGCTTGTAGTTGCGCTGTCGCTGCGCCGTGTAGAGCATTGTGACACAGACATCTATCTCCTGCATGACATGTGCGCGAAACAAATCATTTGCGCCTTCCAACATCATCATCATCATTGAATACAACATTAAGAGACTAAAGTCGCGTATGAGCTAGGGCATCAAGGCCAGCTTAAAATAAATAACTTTGTACTTAACTTATAGAAAATGTCTGTATAGTGGCAATATTAAGCTAAATAAGTGTAAAGTGACATTGTACAATCATTGTTTTGTTACTTGTGCCATTTATTGTCACTTGGATATGTTCTGGTTCCGATGGTTTGTAAAAATGGCAATTCAAAATTTCGTACGGCAATCGAAAAGGGGAATGTAGGGCAATGGGTCTTCGCTTGTGGCAACTATCATAGATTGTGACACGTACAAATTGATACCAAAACGTTTGGAAATGTCTTGTTGCTTTTTCGTAATATCGATCATGTGCTTGGTCCGCATTTTATCTTATTCTTACTCTTATTGTTCGATTTCGATTTTTATTATTACTTTGCAACTGAATTTGTGAGAGAGCAATTACGTTGTAGAAACAAGAACTTCTTTTTATAAAATACAAAATGTGTGTATAGCTCGGTTTAATAGAAAGGAAAAAGGACGCGATATGCCTTCGTTTTGTTTCCTTATAACTATTTAGAAAAAACCAAAAATGATTTCCGACAATACATACAAGTAAAAAAGGCATACAAAAACCAAACACATCGAATCTACGAGTTTCTCGAATAACCACCTATGTATCTAAACACAACATGCAACAATATACTGCACAAATCGATAAGTAATATCTGTTCTTCATTACGTTACTGATAAAGTTCGACTTTGAAAAAAAAAGTTGGGACGTTTCAAATATCACCTAAAATACTAGCAACATCGACACCATCTCGATTCGTTATTATATATCACCGGTATCCATGGCCTGATTGATGTCGGCAACTATTTTGCCCATGACCTCGCGATATGGTGAGTCTGGCTTGAATGCAGTTTCTAATAGTTTAGCATCGCTGAAAAAGTCAAATACTTCGTTGATTCGGTTGAGTGATTTTTCAGTTAAATGTCGTTGAACAATTGACCTGAGGGCGGTTTGGGAATCGGCAAACGACTTTTGCAAATACGGCAAGTCAAAGCTAAAATCCACTTCGTAAAAAGAAATCACAGCAAGTTGAGTATTCTAAATGAGACAAGAAAATTTTGATTTAGCCAATAAAACGTATGTATCTAGATGTGTTTGCATATTATTAAAAGAGTCTGTGTTAGAGATCGATCAATGTCGCATACAAGATCCTGTCCAGCGTATTGTGTGAACGTCTGAAACCATTTTGCGCCGCACTAATCGGCAGCTACCAGTGCGGCTTCCGGCCCGACCAATCGACTATAGACCAAATTTTCACACTTCGACAAATCCTGGAAAAGACCAACGAGTTTCAAATCAATACACACCATCTTTTCATCGATTTCAAAGCCGCATACGACAGCATTCATCGTGAAGCACTGTTTGGGGCGATGGCCGAATTCGGGATCCCGGTAAAACTGATCCAGTTGTGTCGCGCCACGCTAAAAAACACGCGATGCACCGTGCAACTCGGTTCTAGGACCTCGGAACCATTCGAAACATGCACCGGATTTCGGCAAGGAGATGCGCTGTCATGTGACTTCTTCAACCTGGTGCTGGAGCAGATAGTGCGACGGGCAGGCGTCAACAGGGAAGGCACTATCTTTTACAAGTGCATCCAGCTGCTAGGATACGCGGATGATATCGACATCATCGCGTGTTCTCGCCGTGGCATTGTGGAAGCATTCACGGCGATTGAAGAACAGGCGAAACGAGTTGGTCTTCGGCTTCTCCAAACAACTGGGGTCAAAACTCCTCACTCGAAAGACCAAAGTCATGCTTTACAAAACGCTCATTCTGCCAGTCTTGCTGTACGGAGCCGAAAGCTGGACGATAAGCAGGACGGCGGAGTTGATTTTGGGTTCTTTCGAAAGAAAAATTCTGCGCCGGATATTTGGTCCTGTCTGTGAGGAAGGTGAATGGAGAAGAAGACACAACCGCGAACTCTACGAGCTGTACCAAGATGTGGATGTAGTCCGGAAGGCAAGGAGCCGTCGACTACACTGGCTCGGCCACATCGAGCGCATGGACATCAACGCTCCAGCTAAGAGGGTCTTCGACTCCGAGCCTCCTGGTTCGAGAAGAAGAGGAAGACCGAACCTCCGGTATAAAGACCAAGTAATCGCGGATGTAAGACATCTTGGTCTTGACAACTGGAAGCAGCGTGCCCGGGACCGTCAAGGATGGAAGGCAGCTATAGCTCAGGCTCAGATCCTCCATGGATCGCAGGCCTGATAAGTAAGTAAGTAAGCTTAATATGCGCTCACGCCCCAACGGAAGAAAAGGGCGATCGACTCAAAGAAAAATTCTACGATCTCCTAGACAGAACATATGCCCAATGTCCCAGCTACGACACAAAAATAGTCCTAGGAGATTTTAATGCAAAACTGGGCAAGGAGGACATATTTGAGTCGATCATAGGAAAGCATAGCCTCCATAACACCACATTCGACAACGGATTAAGGCTAATCGATTTCCTAGCGGGGCGTAACCTCCTTGTAGCAAGCACGCGATTCCCCCATCTCAACATCCACAAGGGTACCTGGCGGTCTTGTGATGGATCGACCACCAACCAGATTGATCATATTGCGATCGACGCCAGACACTCCTCCTGTATTCTCGACGTACGAACCTTCCGAGGGGCCAACATCGACTCGGACCACTACCTTGTTGTAGCCAAGGTACGAATGAGGATATCAAGAATGCTTAGGAGTCGAGTAGGACAACGTAAGTTTGACGTTGGAAAGCTACAATCGCAAGAGACTGCCAGAATCTTTGCCGATCGTGTCTCCTCAAAGCTTTCTCAAAATCCGCCCACAGCAGCACAAACAATAGAGCAGGAATGGGCTCATTGCCAGAGCGCCGTCAGAGATGCTGCCTCAGAGGTGCTGGGTTTCAAACAGCCACCACTTAGAAACCCCTGGTTCGATGAACAATGCGAACAAGCCCATGCAGCAAAACAAGAGGCATATAAGGCCATGTTGCAACGACGGACGAGAGCTGCTCGCGAAATCTATGAGCAGAAGAGAAGAGAGGAACACACGCTTTTCAGAAGAAAGAAGAGAGAGCACGGAAAGCGTGAGATCGAGGAGATGGAGAGATGCTTCCGCAGGAATGACGCCCGTAAGTTTTACAATATGGTAAAACGAACATGCCATGGCTACAAAGCCAGAGTGGCGGCCTGCAGGGATGAAAATGGAGAACTGATAGTAGAGTCGCAGTCGATGCTGAGGATTTGGAAAGACCACTTCTGCAGACTGTATAACGGCGATGATAGACAAGATACCGCTGTCAGGCAGAACGAGCCATTCGCAATGGACCACGAAGTAACAGAATTCAGTCCACCCGACCTAGACGAAGTCAAAATAGCGATATCAAGACTTAAGTCTAATAAAGCCGCTGACGCAGACGGCTGCTGAGCTTTTAAGGCGGCTGGAGATGAGCTGGTAAGGTGCATGCACCATCTCATCTGCAAGGTATGGTTGGAGGAAACATGCCCGACGAATGGAATCTCAGCATCGTTTGCCCGGTCCATAAGAAAGGAGACCCCTACAACTGCGCCAACTATAAGGGAATAAGTCTCCTTAACATCGCATATAAGATCTTCTCTGCCGTATTGTGTGAACGCCTGAAACCGTTTGTGGATAGCCTGATCGGCTCTTATCAGTGTGGTTTCAGGCCAGGCAAATCCACAATAGACCAAATATTTACGCTACGGCAGATCTTGGAGAAGACCCAGAAATACCAAATCGACACTCACCACCTCTTCGTCGATTTCAAGGCCGCGTATGACAGCGTATATAGAGACGAGCTGTACAAAGCCATGTCTAGTTTTAACATCCCTGTCAAACTCGTCCGACTGTGCAGGATGACAATGGAGGATTCTCGCTGCTCCATTAAGGTCGGTAATGAGCAAACCGAGACCTTTGATGTTAAAAAAGGATTTAGGCAGGGCGACGCGCTGTCGTGCAACTTTTTCAACATCGTGCTTGAAAAGATCGTGCAAGAGTCACTGGCCAACACAAGAGGTACGATCTATTTCAAGTCTACGCAATTGCTTGCGTACGCCGACGACATTGACGTGATTGGACGGACACAGCGAGACGTCAATGAGGCCTTTGTAAGCATTGAGGTAGGAGCGGCTAAGATCGGTCTAAAGGGTAATGAGGGTAAAACCAAATATCTGCTTTCATCTAAAAGAGACGGACAACACCGACGTATTGGCCAGAACGTCACCATGGGCGGATATAACTTTGAAGTGGCCAAGGAATTCGTCTACCTTGGCTCACTGATGACCAGCGACAACAACACCAGCGCTGAGATAAAACGCAGAATCACTCTTGCCAACCGCTGTTTCTTTGGGCTCAAGAGGCAATTGGCAAGAGGCAAGGTGACACTATATAAGACCTTGATCATCCCAGTCCTCCTTTACGGCGCAGAGGCTTGGACCTTAACAAAAGCGGATGAAGATGCCCTTGGTCGTTTCGAGAGGAAAATTCTGCGCACTATCTACGGTCCCGTTTGTTCAAACGGTGTATGGAGGAGAAGATATAACGAAGAACTGTACGGGTTGTACAGCGACATCGGCCTGGTACGACGTCTACGGATACAGCGTCTAAGGTGGCTAGGCCAAGTAGAGCGCATGGAAGATACAGCTCCGACCCGAAAAGTCTTCGAATCCACTCCGGAAGGAAGGCGCGGCAGAGGACGGCCGCCTCAGCGATGGCGCACACAGGTGGAAAGGGACCTCAACCAACTGGGCGTGCGGCACTGAAAACAGCTGGCCAAAGACCGTGCCGGCTGGAGACGCTTGTTGGTTGAGGCCCAGGTTCACCACGGACTGTAGCGCCACCTAAGTAAGTAAGTATACGACAGCATTCGTAGAGGGCATGGGCTCGGACATACAGGGTAAAGTTGCTGATTGCTCTCAACGTGGCGAGATGCCAGCAACGATCCCTGTTTAAATGCCCGGGTCAAGTTGACATACGGCCTCCTCGCGGCGCCCTCTAGATAGCCTCTTCAACAACTGTTGGGAGGTGAACAAACGTATGCAGCGAAAAAAAACCCCGACCAGAATGGCGGTTGTGCGGCGGGCTAACAATCCGCCCACGTAAAAAACATAAAAGTTATGAATGAGCAAGATGCCTCGGATACACGAACGGATACTCGACGACGACAACGAACGAAAAACGAACACGATTTGCGAGTATGCTCCTGGAATGTCAGAATCCTGTACATTCCCGGAGCTGCTCATAAACTAGAAAAAATCCTCACGCAGTACACGACGGATATTACCACCGTCCAGGAAATGCGCTGGATAGGAAGCGGTATGATGAGGAAGAAAAATTGCGACATTTATTACAGCTGTCACAAAAGATTGCACTTACTGGGATAAGGATTTGTCTTGAGAAAGCGGTTAAGGTAGAAGGTCATCGACTTTAAACTTATAAGTGATCGCCTGGATGTGATCCGCATCAGAGGCAGATTTTATAACATCAGCCTTATATGTGCACACGCCCCTACCGACGAGGCTGAAGACCCTATCAAGGAGGACTTCTATGACCTCCTGGACAACGCCTACGGAGCTTGTCCGGAGTACGATGTAAAAATCGTGCTCGGGGACTTCAACGCCAAAATCGGTAAGGAAAACACCCTTGGCGGAGTGATCGTAAAGCACAGCCTCCACGATACAACAACAGATAACGGCTTCCGACTCGCTGACTTTGCGACAGCTCATAATGCGGTTATAAAGAGCACAAGATTGCCTCGCAAGCGAATCCACACAGCAACCTGGCGATCTCCGGACGGTCGAACCGCCAACCAAATCGACCATGTGCTCATTGACGCAAGGCACGCGTCAAACATCCTGGATGTGCGAACATTCAGAGGGGCAAATGTCGACTCTGACCACTTCCTCGTAGCAGCAAGATTCAGAGCTCGACTGTCCAATGTCAGAAAGCTGCACCAGCCCATCACGAGGAGGTTCGACATTGGGCGCCTGAGCACACCGGAGGTTGCCAGAGTCTACAGGGAGCAGCTGAGCGAAAGACTCTACGGTATGCCTACGTCGAACACAAATGCCTATAATATGTGGCTGCATTGCCGCTCAGCCATTCAGGAAGTAGCCGAAACCACCTTAGGATACCTACCACCCCCGACAAGAAACCCGTGGTATGATGGCGAGTGTGAACAGAAAAAGGCAGCAACCGACGAGGCGTACCAAAAGGTGCTGCAGAGCAAAACCAGGGCAGCGCAAGAAGAGTACCGAGCCAGAAGAAGGGACGAGAAAAAACTACTGCGACAAAAGAAAAGAATCTTCGCAGCCTCCCAGCTCAAGGATATCGAGGAGTCTAGGGATAAACATAAAATACGAGCCTTTTACAAGAAAGCCAAAAGCCTTGCAGGAGGCTTCAAAAAGGGCACCCTGGCTCTTCGAAACTGCGAGGGCAATCTTGTCACCGACCCGCAGGGAATAGTGGATGTATTTAAGCAGAACTTCCAGCAGCTGCTTAACGAGCATGACCAAGAGAGAGAGAGAGTTGTAGGGACCGATGTCATGGGAAGAATTGAATCCTGTTCATTCTATTGCATTTTTAAAAAGAAACTTGTATTTGGCCCACCCATTATTATAGAAAATAAAACGTTTGGAGTCTAAATGCGTCGATAAATTGCACACAGGATCTTGTCCACCATTCCATTGTATGCAAATAACTGGCTTCAGGCTTGGTAAATATAGAGGGACAGGACCTTAATAGGAATGAATAAATGGTTGTTGAAGGCCTTTATGGCAATTGCTTAACACAAAGGCAAAGGAAGCAGAATCGTATGTTCCTGGGTTGAAGGCTGAGCAGTACCAGGCGAAAAATCAATTTCTTTGCTAATTTGTATACACAAATTTAAAAAGAAATGATCTGCTATGTTGTGCACCATGAAACTTAAACGCCTAGCCCTCGGAATCGTCGCACAATTTAGACATTCATGACATAAACAAGTCAAGTACAAGTGGGCCACGTGACGATACAATCTGAGTGCAATACGTGCTTCCGTTGGAGACATTGTTAGTTATTTCGTACGAACAGTAACTTAAAACCACTTACTTGAAATTTTCGTTTGAATTGCTCTGCGGACTGCTGTTCCTCTGGACTGAATTGATTATTCTTGTGCAGAACACCGATCTTAATAACAATCTTAATAATGTTTTTTATTATTCGCTCCGCTTCCTTCTTATTGCCAGTCTGTAAGGCCAAATCGAAATTATCCTTTTTCTACACTTCCACCCAAAATCAGATTGTACTTACGTGCATCTTACACAATTTATACAGATTATCGAGTAGCGATGCTGTAGTGCCATCAATAAATGTTTTCGCGATGTTCTTCGTCGCCATGCGAGAAAGAATTTTCTTCTGTGCCCTAAGGCCAATGTCACGGGACTTGAAATTGTTATCTGTCATGACTGAAACACTCGAAATGGTTATTAATTGAATTACTCAGTAAGTAAATGTTAGAATAAATAAAACTGGACAACGAGAACGCAAGAGCAAATTGAGAGAAACGAAAGAAAACTGAAAGAACTCAAGACAACCAAAGGGGAACCAAAAACATCGAAAAGCAGACTTGCTTGTTTTTTATCCACAAATATATCGGTACCTTCCAAATTCCAGTAGTCCACACTCCAAAGCAGTAAATACTGCCTAAATCCAGCTGATGTCATTGTTATTTTTATATTTTAAATTCGATTGCAGTAGATATGTATGTTTATTACTTGTATGTGCGGGGACAACCATACATTACTTCCTAAAACCCTTAATAAATCAGTTATCAAATAGAGCACACAAGACTCTTCAGTATCTGGTTGCTGGTTCGTGGTTACTAAAATACGTAGCATGTACTTAAAGAGGTAAACATAGATTCGTATATAGGTACATATGTGCTATGGGTGTTTAACCATTTCCATGACATTGTACATTCATGTAATACGTTATCGTGCAGCACCAACTTACCTAATCGAGAACGTAGTTATAAATCACAAAACAATCTTCATATCATACATTCGTAGAAGGTTCATTACACTTCCTGTCTACCCATAAACGATTCGACAAGAACCCAATATAGATTACATGGATTGTCGCACTTAATTAGAAATTTTAGTGGCGGAACTTGATATCATTTGGGAACGGACGTTTCATGGTCTATTATTGATTTTACTTCAAGATCAGGACTACCTATTCTAGTTAACACAATAAGTCATTCGTAGTATCAGGAAGTGCTTGGGGGCAAATTAGTTTTACTCACCGTAAATGATGTGTGCTGTCACAGGGAAACCAATATTACATATTCTTAATCAGAATATTGACTGAAAATAGATATTAGGATGAAAATTAAATAATACAGACTCTATTCACTTGATAAATAAAAACACACTACACAAAGTCCATCGCTATCTTGTGCCATCCAACTAATACCAAATGCCTGATTGAGTGATGTATTTTGTTTTCTTCAACGAAAGTGCTGCCAGATAGCCGCGCCTTTCGATTAAAGGTGCCAACGTATTTTTGCAATAAATTTTGCGATTCCATCAAACACATGATTTGTATTAATATATTTTTATAACTACATTTTGCTAGAGAAACATTTTTTATTTTTTTTATTTACGGCCACACGTGCACTCAAGGCTAAAGGGTCATGCCTGTTTCACAATGCTACTACACGGCGACGCGACAGCGCAACTACAAACGCTGCCGTTTGCTGTGGTTGTAAAGTCGTTCAGTCAATACACAATGGAGCTACTTTCATCGGCGTTTTTTTTTGACAGCGCGGTTACTTCTGTGAGTGAAGTTGGAGGTGAATTCTATAGAGTGAAGTTGGCATCAGTAAAAAATTAGAAGATTGAAACTGAATTTAGTTCATAAATGGATCAAAATAATTAAAAAAAAAAAAAACATTATTGCTAACATGTGCGGCTGCTTTACTTACTTACTTACTTATCAGGCCTGCGATCCATGGAGGATCTGAGCCTGAGCTATAGCTGCCTTCCATCCTTGACGGTACCGGGCACGCTGCTTCCAGTTGTCAAGACCAAGATGTCTTACATCCGCGATTACTTGGTCTTTATACCGGAGATTCGGTCTTCCTCTTCTTCTCGAACCAGGAGGCTCGGAGTCGAAAACCCTCTTAATTGGAGCGTTGATGTCCATGCGCTCGATGTGGCCGAGCCAGTGTAGTCGACGGGTCCTTGCCTTCCGGACTACATCCACATCTTGGTACAGCTCGTAGAGTTCGCGGTTGTGTCTTCTTCTCCATTCACCTTCCTCACAGACAGGACCAAATATCCGGCGCAGAATTTTTCTTTCGAAAGAACCCAAAATCAGCTCCGCTGTCCTGCTTATCGTCCAGCTTTCGGCTCCGTACAGCAAGACTGGCAGAATGAGCGTTTTGTAAAGCATGACTGTGGTCTTTCGAGTGAGGAGTTTTGACCCCAGTTGTTTGGACAAGCCGAAGTAGCAGCGGTTGCCAAGGGCGATTCTACGCCGGATCTCCACTGTGGTGTCATTTGTGGAATTTACGTTTGCCCCGAGGTAGACAAACTCCTTAACTACCTCGAAATTGTAGCTGTCAATTGTTATATTTTGTCCCAGGTGGTGAGCGACGGATTGGTTTTTGCTTGACAGCATGTATTTCGTTTTATCCTCATTGATCTTAAGACCAACTCGTTTCGCCTGTTCTTCAATCGCCGTGAATGCTTCCACAATGCCACGGCGAGAACACGCGATGATGTCGATATCATCCGCGTATCCTAGCAGCTGGATGGACTTGTAAAAGATAGTGCCTTCCCTGTTCACGCCTGCCCGTCGCACTATCTGCTCCAGCACCAGGTTGAAGAAGTCACATGACAGCGCATCTCCTTGCCGAAATCCGGTGCATATTTCGAATGGTTCCGAGGTCCTAGAACCGAGTTGCCCGGTGCATCGCGTGTTTTTTAGCGTGGCGCGACACAACTGGATCAGTTTTACCGGGATCCCGAATTCGGCCATCGCCCCAAACAGTGCTTCACGATGAATGCTGTCGTATGCGGCTTTGAAATCGATGAAAAGATCGTGTGTATCGATTTGAAACTCGTTGGTCTTTTCCAGGATTTGTCGAAGTGTGAAAATTTGGTCTATTGTTGATTTGCCGGGCCGGAAGCCGCACTGGTAGCTGCCGATTAGTGTGGTGCAAAATGATTTTAGACGTTCACACAATACGCTGGACAGGATCTTGTATGCGACATTGAGCAGGGATATACCTCTATAGTTCTTGCAAGAGGTAGGATCGCCTTTTTTGTGGATGGGGCATATAGAGCTGGTATTCCAGTCGTCGGGCATGCTCTCATCTTCCCAAATTCTGCAGATGATCTGGTGCATGCTCCCTACCAGAACATCGCCGCCAACCTTGAAGAGCTCTGATGGCAAGCCATCTGAGCCTGCGGCCTTGTTGTTCTTTAGCTTCTGAATAGCTGTGCCGACTTCTTCTATGCTGGGTGGGAGGACTACTTCAGCGGCTGGAGTTGGGATTTCCTCGGTCCCTACCACTCTCTCTTGGTCATGCTCGTTAAGCAGCTGCTGGAAGTGCTGCTTAAATACATCCACTATTCCCTGCGGATCGGTGACAAGATTACCCTCGCAGTTTCGAAGAGCCAGGGTGCCCTTTTTCCGTATCCATTCTACATTTTTTAATATGAGTCTGATCTGCGTCCACGCCCCCACGGAAGGCAAGGATGACAGAACGTATGCCCAATGTCCCAGATATGACATCAAAATTGTACTAGGACGCTTCAATGCTAAGCTGGGTAAGGAAAGCATCTTTGAACTAGCCATCGGCAAACACAGCATACACGACACGACACCACATCCTATGACGGACACAGGCTGATTGATCTTGCTACAGGGCGAAATCTCCTTCTAGCCAGTACGCGCTTCCCGCGCCACAAAGGCACCTGGCGTTACCCAGATCAATCGATGCCTAACCAGATTGATCAAATCGCGATCGACGTCAGACACTCCTGCCCTATTCTTTATGTTCGAACTTTCCAAGGAGCTAACATCGACTCGGACCACTATCTTGTAGTAGCAAAGATGCGCCTAGGGATACACGAACGCAGCGAAGTAGAGTAAGAATACAAAGTTATGACGTCGGAAAGGTACTATCGCCAGAAACCGCTCATGCTTATAACGATCGCGTCCCCCTTAAGGTATTACTGCAGGCGTGACGTTCGGGGGTTTTATAAACAGTTGAAGCGACTATGCCAAGGTTATTAAGCCAGAACGGAAGCCTGCAGGGATGAGGACGGACACCTAGTAGTAGAATCGCATTCGATGCTGAGAATATGGAAAAACCACTTCTGCAGACTGTATAACGGCGATGTTAGTCAATATGCCGCTATCAGGCAGAATGATCCATTTCTTAACGACGACGACCGTAGAGAATTCCGTCCCCCTCGACGAAGTTAAGATGACCATATCGAAACTCAAGTCGAATAAAGTTGCTGGAGCAGACGGACTTTCCGCTGAGCTCTTCAAGGCAGCTGGAGATGACCTGGTTAGGAGCATGCACCAGCTCATCTGTAAGATATAGTCCTAGGAATTGATGTCCGAGGTATGGAGCCTCAGCATCGTATGCCCGATCCACAAGAAAGGAGACCCCTTTGACTGCGCCAACTACAGAGGAATAAGTCTCCTTAAAATCGCCTACAAAATCTTCTCTGCCATTTTGTGGGAAGGCCTGAAGCCTTTTGTAAATAAGCTGATAGGTCCTTACCAGTACGTATTCAGGCCAGAGAAGTCCAACCAATGAATTTCAAGTCGACACTCACCACCTATTTGTCGACTTCAAAGCCGCATACGGCAGCGTAATTAGAGACGAGCTATACAACGCTATGCCTACCTTTGACATCCCTGCTAAGCTCGTCAGACTTTCCATCCGAATCGGTGCCGTCCTGACCTATAGTTTTGATGTCAAAAAAGGATTCAGGCATGGCGATGCGCTGTCGTGCAAAAGTCACTGGCCAACACAAGAGGCACAATATATTTCAAATCCTCACAACTCGATGACTAGGCTGGTTACACCCCTACAGATTCGGAATACGAGGATGCTGTGGCACTCCACTGTAGGAGCCAGCGCATACCCTCCCCCACCCCTGCACTGACTCGTTCTAGTTTAACGGAGTGTTAGGTGCACCTTTTACACCTCCACGTTCGCATGCTCTCGCTTAGTCTCTTTTTGACGAATTAGACCTCGGACGCTTTCTTCGCAGACGGGGTACTGCACTGCGGTCGAAAATGTAGCTTCTACCCGAGAATGAGCCACTCCTATTCGCCATTGTTTTTCTGGAACTATCCTGGTCTTCAGATATACGCCACAATTTGATGGAGGGTCGGCATATCAAGAGCAATGTTTCACATGCGAGAGCGCTGGCAATTGCCTCCTTGAAAGATGTCTCGTGGGCTGGTCTAACTGTGCTACTCCGTGCGTCTTTTTGACATTTTCTGATCTCGTTTTCGTTGTTTTGCGAGGTTGGCTTACTCGTGTTTCTGTTTTAAGAGTGTACGTTTGGATTCCATTCTTACTTTTCAAACTTCACCACAGGCTAACGAGTGAAGGAAAGCTTCATGTAATAACCCTTGCAACTCGGAATGTCAGTCCAAAAGAAAATCACCGAGACTTGCACGTCAAAAAGATGCACAAATATTAATTGACAAAAAACAACACGACGGACATACCGGTGATGTAAAATAAAAATTGACTACACGAATCAGTGTTCCGAACGCACCTTCATTTTGAAAACAAACATACCCTCAAAGCAATCAGGTGAATCGGAGCTTGCTCGTTTCCTCAAACGTCAATCGACGTAATTGGACGTAATTTTCCCCTGATCGAGAAGGAAAGTATTTGTCGTGCTCAATGTCGTTATTGTGATGAAGAAACATTTTCATTTCTAATAAATACTTGTGAACGAATTGCATTTAAGGGCGTACGGTAGTGAACAATTTTAATTCGGCCGGAAGTAAGTGTTTTTTAATTAGTACCCGAAAGCATTTGGTATCCATTGTTCTCGTTTAAGGTCAAGATGCCCCTTAACTAATTAGGTTCACTTTTACTGGGCAAAGTCGATCAGAAGAGAAAAGGATAAATCTGTACTTATGTAATTGATCGAGCGTAAAAGGTAAATATGAATCAAAATTGCAACAACGCCGGCGGTGAAGGATGCGGTGCGAACAATTCAAATATTTCGGCAAATTCTTGCAACAACGGAAGCTCGAATAACGCATCGAAAAATCGAATATGTAGAGACTTTGTGCGGGGGGCATGCCGCCGAAAACATTGCCGCTACCCGCATGTGGTGTCACCGGATCTAGTGGTGTTTTGCCATGATTTCCAGAACTCCACATGCGCCCGACCGAATTGTAAATTTCTACACTACACCATTCAGGAGGAGGAATACTATAAGGCTAATGGCGAATTCCCCCCGGAAATGTCTGATGAAAATCCCTTGCCATGCAAGGAGTATGCGATGTACGGCCGGTGCCGACATAAGGATTGCTATAATTACATTGCAGATACTCCACAGCTCTCTGCTCCGATGCGAGTTGACCGAATGGAACGGCAGCAACCATCGTGGAATCACTCGGAATACCGAGAAGTTATGGGTAGACCCAGTGTACATATAAACGGCTACCGGTTGGATTGTGAGGATTATCCATCGTTAAAACGGCCATCAAATGTCGATTCGCTAGAGAGCTCGGCATCATACAAACGATTCCGTGACGATATGGATCGAATCGACATAATGGCTTTGGTTCGTCGTTTCGAAGAGGAACAGGTCATGTTGAGACGTCGTGTTGAAGCAAATGAAATAAAGATCGCAGAGCTTCGAGCCTCTAATGAATATCTACTCGCTCAAAATGCTCAATTAAGGCTCACCAACGTACAGTGCTCTACTGTTGTCAACCCGGTGACTGTAACCCAAACAACATCGCAACCACAAACTCAGCTCATTGGCGGTGTCTCCATTGCACCCGTACAAGTGCAGGCAACTCCGATTGTTAGCATTGCAACACCTCAAACACAGATTATCGCTAGCAGTGCCACACCCTTGGCCATAGCCGCCAATACATCGCAGGGACAACAATTGGCCATCTCACAACAAAATATCACATCATTATCAAATACAACCCAACAGCTAGCACCGACGCATGCTCAACAAATCTTGGGCACATCTCAGATCACTCTCACACCAGCTTTGGCTCAAGGTTTGACTATCAACACATCGCAGGCCCTGGCAATGTCCAATGCCACACAGCCAATCTCATATCCTATAATGACCCACAGTATTCTGCCTCATTAAATAGGACGCGATGCGTTTTGCGTGCGATTGTGGTCGGTTATCCCAGATGTTTAAATTATTTCTCAAAAATAAATAAATACATACACATGCGTAGATACATATAACTAAGCTTTGTAGCTCTAGAGATTAATGAATAGTTCTTACCTGAATTTAATTTTTTTTTAGTTAATATCGTTAAGTCTTGTATACGGACCGTGTGAGGCGGCCTAAAGTAGTCATGCGAAGACCTAAGGTATACTTATTATGAATTTAATTAATCCACAATTGAATGTACACCTAAAGCATATGAATAAACGCCGCACACAAAAGCATTTTTTTATTTAACAAAAATAAGTGCAAGTTGAGCTGCCGGCCACCTATGGTGCTGTCGAATTGCCACCTATGATGGCCTGGAAAGATGACTAACTGCCGGCCACATATGGTGGCCTGATAATCTGTTAAGCTGCCAGCCACCTATGATGCTGTCGAACTGCCACCTATGGTGGCCTGGTAAGTTGACTAACTGGCGGACTCCTATGGTGGCCTGGTAAGCTGTCGAGCTCCCGGTCACCTATGGATGACTGGAAAGCTGTCGAGCTGCCGGTCAACTATGGTGGCCTGGTAAGCTGTCGAGCTGCCGGTCACCTATGGTGCTGTCGAACTGCCGCCTATGGTGGCCTGGTAAGTTGACTAACTGCCGGTCACCTATGGCGGCCTGGCAAACTATCGAGCTGCCGGTCACCTATGGAGGCCTGGAAAGCTGTCGAGCTGCCGTCACCTATGGCGGCCTGGTAAGCTGTCGAGCTGCCATCTACCTATGGTGTCCTGGTAAGCTGTCGAGCTGCCGGTCACCTATGGTGCTGTCGAACTGCCGCCTATGGTGGCCTGGTAAGTTGACTAACTGCCGGCCTCCTATGGTGGCCTGGTAAGCTGTCGAGCTGCCGTTCACCTATGGTGGCCTGGTAGGCTGTCAAGCAGTCGGCTACCTAGGGTGGCCTGGTAAGCTGTCGAGCTGCCGATCACCTATGGCGGCCTGGCCAACTATCGAGCTGCCGGTCACCTATGGCGGCCTGGCAAACTATCGAGCTGACGGTCACCTATGGCGGCCTGGTAAGCTGTCGAGCTGCGGGTCACCTATGGTGTCCTGGTCAAGTAGTCGGATACTTAGGGCGGTCTGGTAAGCTGTCGAGCTGCCGGTCACCTATGGCGGCCTGGCCAACTATCGAGCTGCTGGTCACCTATGGCGGCCTGGCCAACTATCGAGCTGCCGGTCACCTATGGCGGCCTGGTAAGCTGTCGAGCTGCCCGTCACCTATGGTGCTGTCGAACTGCCGCCTATGGTGGCCTGGTAAGTTGACTAACTGCCGGACTCCTATGGTGGCCTGGTAAGCTGTCGAGCTGCCGGTCACCTATGGAGGCCTCCATAGCCTGGAAAGCTGTCGAGCTGCCGGTCACCTATGGTGCTGTCGAATTGCCGCCTATGGTGGCCTGGTAAGTTGACTAACTGCCGGTCACCTATGGCGGCCTGGCAAACTATCGAGCTGCCGGTCACCTGTGGCGGCCTGGTAAGCTGTCGAGCTGCCGGTTACCTAGGGCGGCCTGGCTAACTATCGAGCTGCCGGTCACCTATGGCGGCCTGGCCAACTATCGAGCTGCCGGTCACCTATGGCGGCCTGGTAAGCTGTCGAGCTGCCCGTCACCTATGGTGCTGTCGAACTGCCGCCTATGGTGGCCTGGTAAGTTGTCTAACTGCCGGCCTCCTATGGTGGCCTGGTAAGCTGCCGAGCTGCCGCTCACCTATGGTGGCCTGGTAAGCTGTCGAGCTGCCGGTCACCTATGGTGCTGTCGAACTGCCGCCTATGGTGGCCTGGTAAGTTGACTAACTGCTGGTCACCTATGGCGGCCTGGCAAACTATCGAGCTGCCGGTCACCTATGGAGACCTGGAAAGCTGTCGAGCTGCCGGTCACCTATGGTGCTGTCGAATTGCCGCCTATGGTGGCCTGGTAAGTTGACTAACTGCCGGTCACCTATGGCGGCCTGGCAAACTATCGAGCTGCCGGTCACCTGTGGCGGCCTGGTAAGCTGCCGAGCTGCCGCTCACCTATGGTGGCCTGGTAAGCTGTCAAGCGGTCGGCTACCTAGGGCGGCCTGGTAAGCTGTCGAATTGCCGGTCACCTATGGTGGCCTGGTAAGCTGTCGAGCTGCCGGTCACCTATGGTGCTGTCGAACTGCCGCCTATGGTGGCCTGGTAATTTGACTAACTGCCGACCACCTATGGCGGCCTGGCAAACTATCGAGCTGACGGTCACCTATGGCGGCCTGGCAAGCTGTCGAGCTGCCATCCACCTATGGGGTCCTGGTAAGCTGTCGAGCTGCCGGTCACCTATGGCGGCCTGGAAAGCTGTCGAGCTGCCAGTCACCTATGGTGGCCTGGTAAGCTGTCGAGCTGCCGGTCACCTATGGTGCTGTCGAACTGCCGCCTATGGTGGCCTGGTTAATTGACTAACTGCCGGTCACCTAAGGCGGCCTGGCAAACTATCGAGCTGCCGGTCACCTATGGAGACCTGGAAGGCTGTCGAGCTGCCGGTCACCTATGGTGGCCTGGTAAGCTGTCGAGCTGCCGGTCGCCTATGGTGCTGTCGAACTGCCGCCTATGGTGGCCTGGTAAGCTGTCGAGCTGGCGGTCACCTATGGAGGCCTAGAAAGCTGTTGGGCTGCCGGTCACCTATGGTGGCCTGGTAAGCTGTCGAGCTGCCGGTCACCTATGGTGCCGTCGAACTGCCGCCTATGGTGGCTTGGTAAGTTGACTAACTGCCGATCACCTATGGCAGCCTGGCAAACTATCGAGCTGCCGGTCACCTATGGCGGCCTGGCAAGCTGTCGAGCTGCCATCCACCTATGGTGTCCTGGTAAGCTGTCGAGCTGCCGGTCACCTATGGAGGCCTGGAAAGCTGTCGAGCTGCCGGTCACCTATGGTGACCTGGTAAGCTGTCAAGCAGTCGGCTACCTTGGGCGGCCTGGTAAGCTGTCGAGCTGCCATCCACCTATGGTGTCCTGGTAAGCTGTCGAGCTGCCGGTCACCTATGGAGGCCTGGAAGGCTGTCGAACTGCCGGTCACCTATGGTACTGTCGAACTGCCGCCCTGGGTGGCCTGGTAAGTTGATTAACTGCCGGTCTGCTATTGTGGCCTGGTTATCTGTCGAGCTGCCGGTCACCTATGGTGCTGTCGAACTGCCGCCTATGGTGGCCTGGTAAGTTGACTAACTGCCATCCACCTATGGTGGCCTGGTAAGCTGTCGAACTGCCGGCCACCTATGGTGGCCTGATAATTTCTTGAGCTGCCGGTCACCCATGTTGCCGTCGAACTGCCACCTATGGTGGCCTGGTAATCTGTCGAGCTGCCGGTCACCTATGGTGGCCTGGTAAGCTGAATAACTGCCGGCCACCTATGGTGGCCTGGTAAGCTGTCCAGCTGCCATCCACCTATGGTGGCCTGGTAAGCTGTCGAGCTGCCGGCCACCTATGGTGGCCTGATAATCTCTTGAGCTGCCGGTCACCTATGTTGCCGTCGAACTGCCACCTATGATGGCCTGGTAATCTGTCGAGCTGCCGGCCCCCTATGTTGCCGTCGAACTGCCACCTATGGTGGCCTGGTAAGCTGATTAACTGCCGGCCACCAATGGTGGCCTGGTAAGCTGTAGAACTGCCGGTCACCTATGGCGGCCTGGTAAGCTGACTATCTGCTGGCCACCTATGGTGGTCTCATAACCTCTTGAGCTGCGGGTCACCTATGGTGGCCTGATAATTTCTTGAGCTGCCGGTCACCTATGTTACCGTCGAGCTGCCGTTCTCCTATGGCGGCCTTATAAGCTGTCAAGCAGTCGCCTGCCTTTAGTGGCCACCTATGGAGGCCTGGTAAGCTGACTAACTGCCGGCCACCTATGGTGGCCTGGTAAGCTGTAGAACCGCCGGCCATCTATGGTGGCCTGATAATCTCTTGAGCTGCCGGTCACCTATGTTGCCGTCGAACTGCCACCTATGGTGGCCTGGTAAGCTGTCGAGCTGCCGGTCACCTATGGGGGCCTGGTAAGTTGACTAACTGCCGACCTCCTATGGTGGCCTGGTAAGCTGTCGAGCTGCCGGTCACCTATGGAGGCCTTGAAAGCTGTCGGGCTGTCGGTCACCTATGGTGGCCTGGTAAGCTGTCGAGCTGCCGGTCACATATGGTGCTGTCGAACTGCCGCTTATGGTAACCTAGTAAATTGACTAACTGCCGGCCTGCTATGGTGGCCTGGTAAGCTGTCGAGCTGCCGTTCACCTATGGTGGCCTGGTAAGCTGTCAAGCAGTCGGCTACCTAGGGTGGCCTGGTAAGCTGTCGAGCTGCCATCCACCTATGGTGTCCTGGTAAGCTGTCGAGCTGCCGGTCACCTATGGAGGCCTGGAAGGCTGTCGAACTGCCGGTCACCTATGGTAGCCTGGTAAGCTGTCGAGCTGCCGGTCACCTATGGTGCTCTCGAACTGCCGCCCAGGGTGGCCTGGTAAGTTGACTAACTGCCGGACTCCTACGGTGGCCTGGTAAGCTGTCGAGCTGCCGGTCACCTATGGAGGCCTGGAAAGCTGTCGAGCTGCCGGTCACCTATGGTGGCCTGGTAAGCTGTCGAGCTGCCGGTCACCTATGGTGCTGTCGAACTGCCGCCTATGGTGGCCTGGTAAGTTGACTAACTGCCATCCACCTATGGGGGCCTGGTAAGCTGTCGAACTGCCGGCCACCTACGGTGGCCTGATAATCTCTTGAGCTGCCGGCCCCCTATGTTGCCGTCGAACTGCCATCTATGGTGGCCTGGTAATCTGTCGAGCTGCCGGTCACCTATGGTGGCCTGGTAAGCTGACTAACTGCCGGCCACCTATGGTGGGCGGGTAAGCTGTCCAGCTTCCATCCACCTATGGTGGCCTGGTAAGCTCTCGAGCTGCCGGCCACCTATGGTGGCCTGATAATCTCTTGAGCTGCCGGTCACCTCTGTTGCCGTCGAACTGCCACCTATGATGGCCTGGTAATCTGTCGAGCTGCCGGCCCCCTATGTTGCCATCGAACTACCACCTATGGTGGCCTGGTAAGCTGATTAACTGCCGGCCACCTATGGTGGCCTGGTAAGCTGTAGAACTGCCGGTCACCTATGGCGGCCTGGTAAGCTGACTAACTGCTGGCCACCTATGGTGGCCTCATAACCTCTTGAGCTGCGGGTCACCTATGGTGGCCTGATAATCTCTTGAGCTGCCGGTCACCTATGTTACCGTCGAGCTGCCGTTCTCCTATGGCGGCCTTGTGAGCTGTCAAGCAGTCGGCTGCCTTTGGTGGCCACCTATGGAGGCCTGGTAAGCTGACTAACTGCCGGCCACCTATGGTGGCCTGGTAAGCTGTAGAACCGCCGGCCATCTATGGTGGCTTGATAATCTCTTGAGCTGCCGGTCACCTATGTTGCCGCCGAACTGCCACCTATGGTGGCCTTGTAAGCTGTCGAGCTGCCGGTCACCTATGGTGCTGTCGAACTGCCGCTTATGGTAACCTGGTAAGTTGACTAACTGCCGGCCTGCTGTGGTGGCCTGGTAAGCTGTCGAGCTGCCGTTCACCTATGGTGTCCTGGTAAGCTGTCAAGCAGTCGGCTACCTAGGGCGGCCTGGTAAGCTGTCGAGCTGCCATCCACCTATGGTGTCCTGGTAAGCTGTCGAGCTGCCGGTCACCTATGGAGGCCCGGAAGGCTGTCGAACTGCCGGTATCCTATGGTGCTGTCGAACTGCCGCCCAGGGTGGCCTGGTAAGCTGTCCAGCTGCCATCCACCTATGGTGGCCTGGTAAGCTGTCGAGCTGCCGGCCACCTATGGTGGCCTGATAATCTCTTGAGCTGCCGGTCACCTATGTTGCCGTCGAACTGCCACCTATGATGGCCTGGTAATCTGTCGAGCTGCCGGCCCCCTATGTTGCCGTCGAACTGCCACCCATGGTGGCCTGGTAAGCTGATTAACTGCCGGCCACCTATGGTGGCCTGGTAAGCTGTAGAACCGCCGGCCACTTATGAGGGCCTGGTAATCTGTCGCGATGCCGGCCACCTATGGAGGCCTGGTAAGCTGACTAACTGCCGGCCACCTATGGTGGCCTGGTAAGCTGTAGAACTGCCGGCCACCTATGGTGGCCTGATAATCTCTTGAGCTGCCGGTCACCTATGTTGCCGTCGAACTGCCACCTATGGTGGCCTGGTAATCTATCGAGCTGCCGGTCACCTATGGTGGCCTGGTAAGCTGACTAACTGCCAGATACCTATGGTGGCCTGATAAGCTGTAGAACTGCCGGCCACTTATGAGGGCCTGGTAATCTGTCGAGCTGCCGGCCACATATGGTGGCCTGATAATCTCTTGAGCTGCCGGTCACCTAAGTTACCGTCGAGCTGCCGTTCTCCTATGGCGGCCTTGTAAGCTGTCAAGCAGTCGGCTACCTTGGGTGGCCACCTATGGAGGCCTGGTAAGCTGACTAACTGCCGGCCACCTATGGTGGCATGGTAAGCTGTAGAACCGCCGGCCATCTATGGTGGCCTGATAATCTCTTGAGCTGCCGGTCACCTATGTTCCCGTCGAACTGCCACCTATGGTGGCCTGGTAAGCTGTCGAGCTGCCGGTCACCTATGGTGGCCTGGTAAGCTGACTAACTGCCGGCCACCTATGGTGGCCTGGTAAGCTGTAGAGCTGCCGGCCACTTGTGATAGCCTAGTAATCTGTCGAGCTGCCGACCACCTATGGTGCCTGGTAAGCTGTCGAACTGCCGGCCACCTATGGCGGCATGGTAGAACGTAGAGCTGCCGGCCACCTATGGTGACTTCATAATCTCTTGAGCTGCCGGTTACCTATGCGGCCGTCGAACTGCCACCTATGGTGGCCTGGTAAGCTGTCGAGCTGCCGGTCACCTATGGAGGCCTGGAAAGCTGTTGGGCTGCCGGTCACCTGTGGTGGCCTGGTAAGCTGTCGAGCTGCCGGTCACCTATGGTGCTGTCGAACTGCCGCTTATGGTAACCTGGTAAGTTGGCTAACTGCCGGCCTGCTGTGGTGGCCTGGTAAGCTGTCGAGCTGCCGTTCACCTATGGTGTCCTGGTAAGCTGTCAAGCAGTCGGCTACCTAGGGCGGCCTGGTAAGCTGTCGAGCTGCCATCCACCTATGGTGTCCTGGTAAGCTGTCGAGCTGCCGGTCACCTATGGAGGCCTGGAAGGCTGTCGAACTGCCGGTCACCTATGGTGCTGTCGAACTGCCGCCCAGGGTGGCCTGGTAAGTTGACTAACTGCCGGCCTGCTATTGTGGCCTGGTTAGCTGTCGAGCTGCCGGTCACCTATGGTGCTGTCGAACTGCCGCCTATGGTTGCCCGGTAAGTTGACTAACTGCCATCCACCTATGGTGGGGTAAGCTGTCGAACTGCCGGCCTCCTATGGCGGCATGGTAGAACGTAGAGTTGCCGGCCACCTATGGTGACTTCATAATCTCTTGAGCTGCCGGTCACCTATGTTGCCGTCGAACTGCCACCTGTGGTGGCCTGGTAAGCTGTCGAGCTGCCGGTCACCTATGGGGGCCTGGTAAGCTGACTAACTGCCGGCCACCTATGGTGGCCTGGTAAGCTGTAGAGCTGCTGGCCACTTGTGATAGCCTGGTAATCTGTCGAGCTGCCGACCACCTATGGTGCCTGGTAAGCTGTCGAACTGCCGGCCACCTATGGCGGCATGGTAGAACGTAGAGCTGCCGGCCACCTATGGTGACTTCATAATCTCTTGAGCTGCCGGTCACCTATGCTGCCGTCGAACTGCCACCTATGGTGGCCTGGTAAGCTGTCGAGCTGCCGGTCACCTGTGGCGGCCTGGTAAGCTGACTAACTGCTGGCCACCTATGGTGGCCTCTTAACCTCTTGAGCTGCGGGTCAATTTTGGTGCTGTCGAACTGCTACCTATGGCGGCCTGGTAAACTGACTGGTGGCCTGGAAAGCTGTCCAGCTGCCATCCACCTATGGTGGCCTGGTAAGTTATCCAGCTGCCATCCACCTTTGGTGGCCTGGTAAGCTGTCGAGCTGCCGGTCACCTATGGAGGCCTGGAAGGCTGTCGAACTGCCGGCCACCTATGGTGGCCTGGTAAGCTGTCGAGCTGCCGGTCACCTATGGCGGCCTGGTAAGCTGTCGAGCTGCCGGCCACCAATGATGATCTGGTAATCTATCTAGCTGCTGGTCACCTATGTTGCCGTGGAACTGCTACTAATGGTGGCCTGGTAAGTTGACTAACTGCCGGCCTCCTATGGTGGCCTGGTAAGCTGGCGAGCTGCGGGTCACCTATGGTGTCCTGGTAAGCTGTCAAGCAGTCGGCTACCTAGGGCGGCCTGGTAAGCTGTCGAGCTGCCGGTCACCTATGGCGGCCTGGCCAACTATCGAGCTGCCGGTCACCTATGGCGGCCTGGTAAGCTGACTAACTGCCGGCCACCTATGGTGGCCTGGTAAGCTGTCCAGCTGCCATCCACCTATGGTGGCCTGGTAAGTTGTCCAGCTGCCATCCACCTTTGGTGGCCTGGTAAGTTGTCCAGCTGCCATCCACCTATGGTGGCCTGGTAAGCTGTCGAGCTGCCGGCCACCTATGGTGGCCTAATAATCTCTTGAGCTGCCGGTCACCTATGTTGCCGTCGAACTGCCACCTATGATGGCCTGGTAATCTGTCGAGCTGCCGGCCACCTATGTTGCCGTCGAACTGCCACTTATGGTGGCCTGGTAAGCTGATTAACTGCCGGCCACCTATGGTGGCCTGGTAAGCTGTAGAACCGCCGGCCACTTATGAGGGCCTGGTAATCTGTCGCGATGCCGGCCACCTATGGAGGCCTGGTAAGCTGACTAACTGCCGGCCACCTATGGTGGCCTGGTAAGCTGTAGAACTGCCGGCCACCTATGGTGGCCTGATAATCTCTTGATCTGCCGGTCACCTATGTTGCCGTCGAACTGCCACCTATGGTGGCCTGGTAATCTATCGAGCTGCCGGTCACCTATGGTGGCCTGGTAAGCTGACTAACTACCAGCCTCCTATGGTGGCCTGGTAAGCTGTAGAACTGCCAGCCACTTATGAGGGCCTGGTAATCTGTCGAGCTGCCGGCCACCTATGGTGGCCTGATAATCTCTTGAGCTGCCGGTCACCTGTGTTACCGTCGAGCTGCCACCTATTGTGGCCTGGTAAGCTGATTAACTGCCGGCCACCTATGGTGGCCTGGTAATCTGTCGAGCTGCCGTTTTCTTATGGCGGCCTTGTAAGCTGTCAAGCAGTCGGCTACCTTTGGTGGCCACCTATGGAGGCCTGGTAGGCTGACTAACTGCCGGCCACCTATGGTGGCCTGGTAAGCTGTAGAACCGCCGGCCACCTGTGGTGGCCTGATAATCTCTTGAGCTGCCGGTCACCTATGTTGCCGTCGAACTGCCACTTATGGTGGCCTGGTAAGCTGTCGAGCTGCCGGTCACCTATGGTGGCCTGGTAATCTGTCGAGCCGCCGGTCACCTATGGTGGCCTGGTAAGCTGACTAACTGCCGGCCACCTATGGTGGCCAGGTAGGCTGTCCAGCTGCCATCCACCTGTGGTGGCCTGGTAAGCGGACGAGCTGCCGGCCACCTATGGTGGCCTGACAACCTCTTGAGCTGCCGGTCACCTATGTTGCCGTCGAACTGCCACCTATGATGGCCTGGTAATCTGTCGAGCTGCTGGCCAACTATGTTGCCGTCGAACTGCCACCTATGGTGGCCTGGTAAGCCGATTAACTGCCGGCCACCTATGGTGGCCTGGTAAGCTGTAGAACTGCCGGCCACTTATGAGGGCCTGGTAATCTGTCGCGATGCCGGCAACCTATGGAGGCCTGGTAAGCTGACTAACTGCCGGCCACCTATTGTGGCCTGGTAAGCTGTAGAACTGCCGGCCACCTATGGTGGCCTGATAATCTCTTGAGCTGCCGGTCACCTATGTTGCCGTCGAACTGCCACCTATGGTGGCCTGGTAAGCTGTCGAGCTGCCGGTCACCTATGGTGGCCTGGTAAGCTGACTAACTGCCGGCCACTTATAAGGGCCTGGTAATCTGTCGCGATGCCTTCCACCTATGGAGGCCTGGTAAGCTGACTAACTGGCGGCCACCTATTGTGGCCTGGTAAGCTGTCGAGCTGCCGGTCACCTATGGTGGCCTGGTAAGCTGACTAACTGCCGGCCACCTATGGTGGCCTGGTAAGCTGTAGAGCTGCCGGCCACTTGTGATAGCCTGGTAATCTGTCGAGCTGCCGACCACCTATGGTGTCTGGTAAGCTGACTAACTGCCGGCCACCTATGGTGGCCTGGTAAGCTGTCGAGCTGCCGGTCACCTATGGAGGCCTGGAAAGCTGTCGAGCTGCCGGTCACCTATGGTGGCCTGCTAAGCTGTCGAGCTGCCGGTCACCTATGGTGCTGTCGAACTGCCGCATATGGTGGCCTGGTAAGTTGACTAACTGCCATCCACCTATGGTGGCCTGGTAAGCTGTCGAACTGCCGGCCACCTGTGGTGGCCTGATAATCTCTTGAGCTGCCGGTCACCTATGTTGCCGTCGAACTGCCCCCTATGGTGGCCTGGTAATCTGTCGAGCTGCCGGTCACCTATGGTGGCCTGGTAAGCTGACTAACTGCCGGCCACCTATGGTGGCCAAGTAAGCTGTCCAGCTGCCATCCACCTGTGGTGGCCTGGTAAGCTGACGAGCTGCCGGCCACCTATGGTGGCCTGACAACCTCTTGAGCTGCCGGTCACCTATGTTGCCGTCGAACTGCCACCTATGATGGCCTGGTAATCTGTCGAGCTGCCGGCCAATTATGTTGCCGTCGAACTGCCACCTATGGTGGCCTGGTAAGCCGATTAACTGCCGGCCACCTATGGTGGCCTGGTAAGCTGTAGAACTGCCGGCCACTTATGATGGCCTGGTAATCTGTCGAGCTGCCGGCCAATTATGTTGCCGTCGAACTGCCACCTATGGTGGCCTGGTAAGCCGATTAACTGCCGGCCACCTATTGTGGCCTGGTAAGCTGTAGAACTGCCGGCCACCTATGGTGGCCTGATAATCTCTTGAGCTGCCGGTCACCTATGTTGCCGTCGAACTGCCACCTATGGTGGCCTGGTAAGCTGTCGAGCTGCCGGTCACCTATGGTGGCCTGGTAAGCTGACTAACTGCCGGCCACTTATAAGGGCCTGGTAATCTGTCGCGATGCCTTCCACCTATGGAGGCCTGGTAAGCTGACTAACTGCCGGCCACCTATTGTGGGCTGGTAGGCTGTAGAACTGCCGGCCACCTATGGTGGCCTGGTAATCTATTGAGCTGCCAGTCACCTTTGGTGGCCTGGTAAGCTGACTAACTGCCGGCCAACTATGGTGGCCTGGTAAGCTGTAGAACTGCGGGCCACTTATGAGGGCCTGGTAACCTGTCGAGCTGTCGGCCACCTATGGTGGCCTGGTAATCTCTTGAGCTGCCGGTCACCTATGTTGCCGTCGAACTGCCACCTATGGTGGCCTGGTAAGCTGATTAACTGCCGGCCACCTATGGTGGCCTGGTAATCTGTCGAGCTGCCGTTCTCCTATGGCGGCCTTGTAAGCTGTCAAGCAGTCGGCTACCTTTGGTGGCCACCTATGGAGGCCTGGTAAGCTGACTAACTGCCGGCCACCTATTGTGGCCTGGTAAGCTGTAGAACTGCCGGCCACCTATGGTGGCCTGAAAATCTCTTGAGCTGCCGGTCACCTATGTTGCCGTCGAACTGCCACCTATGGTGGCCTGGTAAGCTGTCGAGCTGCCGGTCACCTATGGTGGCCTGGTAAGCCGATTAACTGCCGGCCACCTATTGTGGCCTGGTAAGCTGTAGAACTGCCGGCCACCTATGGTGGCCTGATAATCTCTTGAGCTGCCGGTCACCTATGTTGCCGTCGAACTGCCACCTATGGTGGCCTGGTAAGCTGTCGAGCTGCCGGTCACCTATGGTGGCCTGGTAAGCCGATTAACTGCCGGCCACCTATTGTGGCCTGGTAAGCTGTAGAACTGCCGGCCACCTATGGTGGCCTGATAATCTCTTGAGCTGCCGGTCACCTATGTTGCCGTCGAACTGCCACCTATGGTGGCCTGGTAATCTATCGAGCTGCCGGTCACCTATGGTGGCCTGGTAAGCTGACTAACTACCAGCCTCCTATGGTGGCCTGGTAAGCTGTAGAACTGCCAGCCACTTATGAGGGCCTGGTAATCTGTCGAGCTGCCGGCCACCTATGGTGGCCTGATAATCTCTTGAGCTGCCGGTCACCTGTGTTACCGTCGAGCTGCCACCTATTGTGGCCTGGTAAGCTGATTAACTGCCGGCCACCTATGGTGGCCTGGTAATCTGTCGAGCTGCCGTTTTCTTATGGCGGCCTTGTAAGCTGTCAAGCAGTCGGCTACCTTTGGTGGCCACCTATGGAGGCCTGGTAGGCTGACTAACTGCCGGCCACCTATGGTGGCCTGGTAAGCTGTAGAACCGCCGGCCACCTGTGGTGGCCTGATAATCTCTTGAGCTGCCGGTCACCTATGTTGCCGTCGAACTGCCACCTATGGTGGCCTGGTAAGCTGTCGAGCTGCCGGTCAACTATGGTGGCCTGGTAAGCTGACTAACTGCCGGCCACCTATTGTGGCCTGGTAAGCTGTGGAACCGCCGGCCACCTGTGGTGGCCTGATAATCTCTTGAGCTGCCGGTCACCTATGTTGCCGTCGAACTGCTACCTATGGTTGCCTGGTAAGTTGACTAACTGCCGCCTCCTATGGTGGCCTGGTAATCTCTAGATATGCCGGCAACCTATGGTGGCCTGAAAAGCTGTCCAGCTGCCGATGACCTACGGTGGCCTGGTAAGCTGTCGAGTTGCCGGCCACTCACGGTGTTTTACTAAGCTGTTGAGCTGCCGGTCACTTATGGTGACCTGATAATCTGTTATTCTTCCGGCCACCTACATATGATGCTGCCAAACTGCCACCTATCGTGGCCTGATAAGCTGTGGAGCTGCCGGTAACCTTTGGTGGCCCAGTAATCTGTCGCGATGCCGGCCTCCTATGGTGGCCTGGAAAGCTGTCGGGCTGCCGGTCACCTATGGTGACCTGGTAAGCTGTCGAGTTGCCGGTCACCTATGGTGCTGTCGATCAACGCTTATGGTAACCTGGTAAGTTGACTAACTGCCGGCCTGCTATGGTGGCCTGGTAAGCTGTCGAGCTGCCGGTCACCTATGGTGGCCTGGTAAGCCGATTAACTGCCGGCCACCTATTGTGGCCTGGTAAGCTGTAGAACTGCCGGCCACCTATGGTGGCCTGATAATCTCTTGAGCTGCCGGTCACCTATGTTGCCGTCGAACTGCCACCTATGGTGGCCTGGTAAGCTGTCGAGCTGCCGGTCACCTATGGTGGCCTGGTAAGCCGATTAACTGCCGGCCACCTATTGTGGCCTGGTAAGCTGTAGAACTGCCGGCCACCTATGGTGGCCTGATAATCTCTTGAGCTGCCGGTCACCTATGTTGCCGTCGAACTGCCACCTATGGTGGCCTGGTAATCTATCGAGCTGCCGGTCACCTATGGTGGCCTGGTAAGCTGACTAACTACCAGCCTCCTATGGTGGCCTGGTAAGCTGTAGAACTGCCAGCCACTTATGAGGGCCTGGTAATCTGTCGAGCTGCCGGCCACCTATGGTGGCCTGATAATCTCTTGAGCTGCCGGTCACCTGTGTTACCGTCGAGCTGCCACCTATTGTGGCCTGGTAAGCTGATTAACTGCCGGCCACCTATGGTGGCCTGGTAATCTGTCGAGCTGCCGTTTTCTTATGGCGGCCTTGTAAGCTGTCAAGCAGTCGGCTACCTTTGGTGGCCACCTATGGAGGCCTGGTAGGCTGACTAACTGCCGGCCACCTATGGTGGCCTGGTAAGCTGTAGAACCGCCGGCCACCTGTGGTGGCCTGATAATCTCTTGAGCTGCCGGTCACCTATGTTGCCGTCGAACTGCCACCTATGGTGGCCTGGTAAGCTGTCGAGCTGCCGGTCAACTATGGTGGCCTGGTAAGCTGACTAACTGCCGGCCACCTATTGTGGCCTGGTAAGCTGTGGAACCGCCGGCCACCTGTGGTGGCCTGATAATCTCTTGAGCTGCCGGTCACCTATGTTGCCGTCGAACTGCTACCTATGGTTGCCTGGTAAGTTGACTAACTGCCGCCTCCTATGGTGGCCTGGTAATCTCTAGATATGCCGGCAACCTATGGTGGCCTGAAAAGCTGTCCAGCTGCCGATGACCTACGGTGGCCTGGTAAGCTGTCGAGTTGCCGGCCACTCACGGTGTTTTACTAAGCTGTTGAGCTGCCGGTCACTTATGGTGACCTGATAATCTGTTATTCTTCCGGCCACCTACATATGATGCTGCCAAACTGCCACCTATCGTGGCCTGATAAGCTGTGGAGCTGCCGGTAACCTTTGGTGGCCCAGTAATCTGTCGCGATGCCGGCCTCCTATGGTGGCCTGGAAAGCTGTCGGGCTGCCGGTCACCTATGGTGACCTGGTAAGCTGTCGAGTTGCCGGTCACCTATGGTGCTGTCGATCAACGCTTATGGTAACCTGGTAAGTTGACTAACTGCCGGCCTGCTATGGTGGCCTGGTAAGCTGTCGAGCTGCCGTTCACCTATGGTGGCCTGGTAAGCTGTCAAGCAGTCGGCTACCTAGGGCGGCCTGGTAAGCTGTCGAGCTGCCATCCACCTATGGTGTCCTGGTAAGCTGTCGAGCTGCCGGTCACCTATGGAGGCCTGGAAGGCTGTCGAACTTCCGGTCACCTATGGTGGCCTGGTAAGCTGTCGAGTTGCCGGTCACCTATGGTGCTGCCGAACTGCCACCCAGGGTGGCCTGGTAAGTTGACTAACTGCTGGTCACCAATGGCGGCCTGGCAAACTATCGAGCTGCCGGTCACCTATGTAGACCTGGCCTACTATTGTGGCCTGGTGAGCTGTCGAGCTGCCGTTCACAGATGGTGGCCTGGTAAGCTGTCAAGCAGTCGGCTACCTAGGGCGGCCTGGTAAGCTGTCGAGCTGCCGGTCACCTATGGAGGCTTGGAAAGCTGTCGAGCTGCCGGTGACCTATGGTGGCCTGGTAAGCTGTCGAACTGCCGGCCACCTATGGTGGCCTGATAATCTCTTGAGCTGCCGGTCACCTATGTTGCCGTCGAACCGCCATCTATGGTGGCCTGGTAATCCGTCGAGCTGCCGGTAACCTATGATGGCCTGGTAAGCTGACTAACTGCCGGCCACCTATGGTGGCCTGGTAAGCTGTCCAGCTGCCATCCACCTATGGTGGCCTGGTAAGCTGTCGAGCTGCCGGCCACTTATGGTGGCCTGATAATCTCTTGAACTGCCGGTCATCTATGTTGCCGCCGAGCTGCCACCTATGATGGCCATGTAATCTGTCGAGCTGCCGGCCACCTATGTTGCCGTCGAACTGCCACCTATGGTGGCCTGGTAAGCTGGTTAAGTGCCGGCCACCTATGGTGGCCTGGTAAGCTGTAGAACTGCCGGCCACTTATGAGGGCCTGGTAATCTGTCGCGATGCCTTCCACCTATGGAGGCCTGGTAAGCTGACTAACTGCCGGCCACCTATTGTGGGCTGGTAGGCTGTAGAACTGCCGGCCACCTATGGTGGCCTGGTAATCTATTGAGCTGCCAGTCACCTTTGGTGGCCTGGTAAGCTGACTAACTGCCGGCCAACTATGGTGGCCTGGTAAGCTGTAGAACTGCGGGCCACTTATGAGGGCCTGGTAACCTGTCGAGCTGTCGGCCACCTATGGTGGCCTGGTAATCTCTTGAGCTGCCGGTCACCTATGTTGCCGTCGAACTGCCACCTATGGTGGCCTGGTAAGCTGATTAACTGCCGGCCACCTATGGTGGCCTGGTAATCTGTCGAGCTGCCGTTCTCCTATGGCGGCCTTGTAAGCTGTCAAGCAGTCGGCTACCTTTGGTGGCCACCTATGGAGGCCTGGTAAGCTGACTAACTGCCGGCCACCTATGGTGGCCTGGTAAGCTGTAGAACCGCCGGCCACCTATGATGGCCTGATAATCTCTTGAGCTGCCGGTCACTTGAGTTGCCGTCGAACTGCCACCTATGGTGGCCTGGTAGGCTATCGAGCTGCCGGTCACCTATAGTGGCCTGGTAAGCTGACTAACTGCCGGCCACCTATGGTGGCCTGGTAAGCTGTAGAGCTGCCGGCCACTTATGAGTGCCTGGTAATCTGTCGAGCTGCCGGCCACCTATGGTGGCCTGATAATCTCTTGAGCTGCCGGTCACCTATGTTACCGTCGAACTGCCACCTATGGTGGCCTGGTAAGTTGGGCTGCCGGTCACCTATGGTGACCTGGTAAGCTGTCGAGTTGCCGGTCACCTATGGTGCTGTCGATCTGCCGCTTATGGTAACCTGGTAAGTTGACTAACTGCCGGCCTGCTATGGTGGCCTGGTAAGCTGTCGAGCTGCCGTTCACCTATGGTGGCCTGGTAAGCTGTCAAGCAGTCGGCTACCTAGGGCGGCCTGGTAAGCTGTCGAGCTGCCATCCACCTATGGTGTCCTGGTAAGCTGTCGAGCTGCCGGTCACCTATGGAGGCCTGGAAGGCTGTCGAACTTCCGGTCACCTATGGTGGCCTGGTAAGCTGTCGAGTTGCCGGTCACCTATGGTGCTGCCGAACTGCCACCCAGGGTGGCCTGGTAAGTTGACTAACTGCTGGTCACCAATGGCGGCCTCGCAAACTATCGAGCTGCCGGTCACCTATGTAGACCTGGCCTACTATTGTGGCCTGGTGAGCTGTCGAGCTGCTGTTCACCTATGGTGGCCTGGTAAGCTGTCAAGCAGTCGGCTACCTAGGGCGGCCTGGTAAGCTGTCGAGCTGCCGGTCACCTATGGAGGCTTGGAAAGCTGTCGAGCTGCCGGTGACCTATGGTGGCCTGGTAAGCTGTCGAGCTGCCGGTCACCTATCGTGCTGTCGAACTGCCGCCTATGGTGCCCTGGTAAGTTAACTAACTGCCATCCACCTATGGTGGCCTGGTAAGCTGTCGAACTGCCGGCCATCTATGGTGGCCTGATAATCTCTTGAGCTGCCGGTCACCTATGTTGCCGTCGAACCGCCATCTATGGTGGCCTGGTAATCCGTCGAGCTGCCGGTAACCTATGGTGGCCTGGTAAGCTGACTAACTGCCGGCCACCTATGGTGGCCTGGTAAGCTGTCCAGCTGCCATCCACCTATGGTGGCCTGGTAAGCTGTCGAGCTGCCGGCCACTTATGGTGGCCTGATAATCTCTTGAACTGCCGGTCATCTATGTTGCCGCCGAGCTGCCACCTATGATGGCCATGTAATCTGTCGAGCTGCCGGCCACCTATGTTGCCGTCGAACTGCCACCTATGGTGGCCTGGTAAGCTGGTTAAGTGCCGGCCACCTATGGTGGCCTGGTAAGCTGTAGAACTGCCGGCCACTTATGAGGGCCTGGTAATCTGTCGCGATGCCTTCCACCTATGGAGGCCTGGTAAGCTGACTAACTGCCGGCCACCTATTGTGGGCTGGTAGGCTGTAGAACTGCCGGCCACCTATGGTGGCCTGATAATCTCTTGAGCTGCCGGTCACCTATGTTGCCGTCGAACTGTCACGTATGGTGGCCTAGTAATCTATTGAGCTGCCAGTCACCTTTGGTGGCCTGGTAAGCTGACTAACTGCCGGCCACCTATGGTGGCCTGGTAAGCTGTAGAACTGCGGGCCACTTATGAGGGCCTGGTAATCTGTCGAGCTGTCGGCCACCTATGGTGGCCTGGTAATCTCTTGAGCTGCCGGTCACCTATGTTGCCGTCGAACTGCCACCTATGGTGGCCTGGTAAGCTGATTAACTGCCGGCCACCTATGGTGGCCTGGTAATCCGTCGAGCTGCCGTTCTCCTATGGCGGCCTTGTAAGCTGTCAAGCAGTCGGCTACCTTTGGTGGCCACCTATGGAGGCCTGGTAAGCTGACTAACTGCCGGCCACCTATGGTGGCCTGGTAAGCTGTACAACCGCCGGCCACCTATGATGGCCTGATAATCTCTTGAGCTGCCGGTCACTTAAGTTGCCGTCGAACTGTCACCTATGGTGGCCTGGTAAGCTATCGAGCTGCCGGTCACCTATGGTGGCCTGGTAGGCTGACTAACTGCCGGCCACCTATGGTGGTCTGGTAAGCTGTAGAGCTGCCGGCCACTTATGAGTGCCTGGTAATCTGTCGAGCTGCCGGCCACCTATGGTGGCCTGATAATCTCTTAAGCTGCCGGTCACCTATGTTACCGTCGAACTGCCACCTATGGTGGCCTGGTAAGTTGATTAACACCCAGCCACCTATGGTGGCCTGGTAAGCTATCGAGCTGCCGGCCGCCTATGGCGCCCTGGTAAGCTGACTAACTGCCGGTCACCTATGGTGGCCTGGAAAGGTGTCCAGCTGCCATCCACCTATGGTGGCCTGGTAAGCTGTCGAGCTGCCGCCCACCTATGGTGGCCTGATAATCTCTTGAGCTGCCGGTCACCTATGTTGCCGTCGAACTGTCACCTATGGTGGCCTGATAATCTCTTGAGCTGCCGGTCACCTATGTTGCCGTCGAACTGTCACCTATGGTGGCCTGGTAATCTGTCGAGCTGCCGACCACCTATGGTACCTGGTAAGCTATCGAACTGCCGGCCACCTATGGCGGCATGGCAGACCGTAGAGCTGCCGGCTACCTATGGTAACTTCATAATCTCTTGAGCTGCCGGTCACCTATGCTGCCGTCGAACTGCCACCTATGGTGGCCTGGTAAGCTGTCGAGCTGCCGGTCACCTATGGTGGCCTGGTAAGCTGACTAACTGCCGGCCACCTATGGTGGCCTGATAATCTCTTGAGCTGCCGGTCAGCTATGTTGCCGTCGAACTGCCACCTATGGTGGCCTGGTAAGCTGTCGAGCTGCCGGTCACTTGTGATAGCCTGGTAATCTGTCGAGCTGCCGACCACCTATGATGCCTGGTACGCTATCAAACTGCCGGCCACCTATGGCGGCATGGTAGACCGTAGAGCTGCCGGCCACCTATGGTGGCCTGATAATCTCTTGAGCTGCCGGTCACCTATGTTGCCGTCGAACTGTCTCCTATGGTGGCCTGATAATCTCTTGAGCTGCCGGTCACCTATGTTGCCGTCGAACTGCCACCTATGGTGGCCTGGTAAGCTGTCGAGCTGCCGGCCACCTATGGCGGCATGGCAGACCATAGAGCTGCCGGCTACCTATGGTAACTTCATAATCTCTTGAGCTGCCGGTCACCTATGCTGCCGTCGAACTGCCACCTATGGTGGCCTGGTAAGCTGTCGAGCTGCCGGTCTTCTATGGCGTCCTGGTAAGCTGACTAACTGCTGGCCACCTATGGGGGCCTCATAACCTCTTGAGCTGCGGGTCCATTTTGGTGCTGTCGAACTGCTACCTATGGTGGCCTGGTAGACTGACTAACCGCCGGCCACCTATGGTGGCCTGGTAGGCTGTCGAGCTGCCGGTCACCGATGCTGCTGTCGAACTGTCGCCTATGGTGGCTGGTAAGTTGACTAACTACCGGTCACCAATGGCGGCCTGGCAAACTATCGAGCTGCCGGTCACCTATGTAGACCTGGCCTCCTATTGTGGCCTGGTAAGCTGTCGAGCTGCCGGTCACCTATGGAGGCCTGGAAAGCTGTCGAGTTGCCGGTCACCTATGGTGGCCTGGTAAGCTGTCTAGCTGCCGTTCACCTATGGTGGCCTGGTAAGCTGTCAAGCAGTCGGCTACCTAGGGCGGCCTGGTAAGCTGTCGAGCTGCCGATCACCTATGGCGGCCTGGCCAACTATCGAGCTGCCGGTCACCTATGGCGGCCTGGCAAACTATCGAGCTGCCGGTCACCTATGGCGGCCTGGTAAGCTGTCAAGCTGCCGGCCACCTAGGGCGGCCTGGTAATCTGTCGAGCTGCCGGCCACCAATGATGATCTTGTAATTTATCTAGCTGCTGGTCACCTATGTTGCCGTCGAACTGCTACCTATGGGGCCCTGGTAAGTTGACTAACTGCCGGCCTCCCATGGTGGCCTGGTAAGCTGTCGAGCTGCGGGTCACCTATGGTGTCCTGGTAAGCTGTCAAGCAGTCGGCTACCTAGGGCGGCCTGGTAAGCTGTTGAGCTGCCGGTCACCTACGGCGGCCTGGCCAACTATCGAGCTGCCGGTCACCTATGGCGGCCTGGCCAACTATCGAGCTGCCGGTCACCTATGGCGGCCTGGTAAGCTGTCGAGCTGCCGGTCACCTATGGAGGCCTAGAAAGCTGTCGAGCTGCCGGTCACCTATGGCGACCTGGCCAACTATCGAGCTGCCGGTCACCTATGGCGGCCTGGCCAACTATCGAGCTGCCGGTCACCTATGGCGGCCTGGTAAGCTGTCGAGCTGCCGGTCAACTATGGTGGCCTGGTAAGCTGACTAACTGCCGGCCACCTATGGTGGCCTGGTAAGCTGTAGAACCGCCGGCCACCTGTGGTGGCCTGATAATCTCTTGAGCTGCCGGTCACCTATGTTGCCGTCGAACTTGCACCTATGGTGGCCTGGTAAGCTGTCGAGCTGCCGGTCACCTATGTTGGCCTGGTAAGCTGACTAACTGCCGGCCACCTATGGTGGCCTGGTAAGCTGTAGAGCTGCCGGCCACTTGTGATAGCCTGGTAATCTGTCGAGCTGCCGACCACCTATGGTGTCTGGTAAGCTGTCGAACTGCCGGCCACCTATGGCGGCATGGTAGACCGTAGAGCTGCCGGCCACCTATGGTGACTTCATAATCTCTTGAGCTGCCGGTCACCTATGCTGCCGTCGAACTGCCACCTATGGTGGCCTGGTAAGCTGTCGAGCTGCCGGTCACATATGGCGCCCAGGTAAGCTGACTAACTGCTGGCCACCTATGGTGGCCTCATAACCTCTTGAGCTGCGGGTCAATTTTGGTGCTGTCGAACTTCTACCTATGGTGGCCTGGTAAACTGACTAACTGCCGGCCACCTATGGTGGCCTGGTAAGCTGTCGAGCTGCCGGCCATCTATGGTGCTGTCGAACTGCCGCTTATGGTAACCTGGTAAGTTGACTAACTGCCGGCCTGCTATGGTGGCCTGGTAAGCTGTCGAGCTGCCGTTCACCTATGGTGGCCTGGTAAGCTGTCAAGCAGTCGGCTGGAAGGCAGAGGCCTGGAAGGCTGTCGAAATGCCGGTCACCTATGGTGGCCTGGTAAGCTGTCGAACTGCCGGTCACCTACGATGCTGTCGAACTGCCGCCCAGGGTGGCCTGGTAAGTTGACTAACTGCCGGACTCCTACGGTGGCCTGGTAAGCTGTCGAGCTGCCGGTCACCTATGGAGGCCTGGAAAGCTGTCGAGCTGCCGGTCACCTATGGTGGCCTGCTAAGCTGTCGAGCTGCCGGTCACCTATGGTGCTGTCGAACTGCCGCCTATGGTGGCCTGGTAAGTTGACTAACTGCCATCCACCTATGGTGGCCTGGTAAGCTGTCGAACTGCCGGCCACCTATGGTGGCCCGATAATCTCTTGAGCTGCCGGTCACCTATGTTGCCGTCGAACTGCCACCTATGGTGGCCTGGTAATCTGTCGAGCTGCCGGTCACCTATGGTGGCCTGGTAAGCTGACTATCTGCCGGCCACTTATAAAGGCCTGGTAATCTGTCGCGATGCCTTCCACCTATGGAGGCCTGGTAAGCTGACTAACTGCCGGCCACCTATTGTGGCCTGGTAAGCTGTAGAACTGCCGGCCACCTATGGTGGCCTGATAATCTCTTGAGCTGCCGGTCACCTATGTTGCCGTCGGACTGCCACCTATGGTGGCCTGGTAAGCTGTCGAGCTGCCGGTCACCTATGGTGGCCTGGTAAGCTGACTAACTGCCGGCCACCTATGGTGGCCTGGTAAGCTGTAGAACTGCCGGCCACCTATGGTGGCCTGATAATCTCTTGAGCTGCCGGTCAGCTATGTTGCCGTCGAACTGCCACCTATGGTGGCCTGGTAAGCTGTCGAGCTGCCGGTCACCTATGGTGGCCTGGTAAGCTGACTAACTGCCGGCCACCTATGGTGGCCTGGTAAGCTGTAGAGCTGCCGGCCACTTGTGATAGCCTGGTAATCTGTCGAGCTGCCGACCACCTATGATGCCTGGTACGCTATCAAACTGCCGGCCACCTATGGCGGCATGGTAGACCGTAGAGCTGCCGGCCACCTATGGTGACTTCATAATCTCTTAAGCTGCCGGTCACTTATGCTGCCGTCGAACTGCCACCTATGGTGGCCTGGTAAGCTGTCGAGCTGCCGGTCACCTATGGCGGCCTTGTATGCATTCAAGCAGTCGGCTACCTTTGGTGGCCACCTATGGAGGCCTGGTAAGCTGACTAACTGCCGGCCACCTATGGTGGCCTGGTAAGCTGTAGAACCGCCGGCCACCTGTGGTGGCCTGATAATCTCTTGAGCTGCCGGTCACCTATGTTGCCGTCGAACTGCTACCTATGGTTGCCTGGTAAGTTGACTAACTGCCACCTCCTATGGTGGCCTGGTAATCTCTCGATATGCCGGCAACCTATGGTGGCCTGGTAAGCTGTCCAGCTGCCGATGACCTACGGTGGCCTGGTAAGCTGTCGAGCTGCCGGCCACCTATGTTGCCGTCGAGCTGCCGGCCACCTATGTTGCCGTCGAACTGCCACCTATGGTGGCCTGGTAAGCTGTCGAGCTGCCGGTCACCTATGGTGGCCTGGTAAGCTGACTAACTGCCGGCCACCTATGGTGGCCTGGTAAGCTGTAGAACTGCCGGCCACCTATGGTGGCCTGATAATCTCTTGAGCTGCCGGTCAGCTATGTTGCCGTCGAACTGCCACCTATGGTGGCCTGGTAAGCTGTCGAGCTGCCGGTCACCTATGGTGGCCTGGTAAGCTGACTAACTGCCGGCCACCTATGGTGGCCTGGTAAGCTGTAGAGCTGCCGGCCACTTGTGATAGCCTGGTAATCTGTCGAGCTGCCGACCACCTATGGTGTCTGGTAAGCTGTCGAACTGCCGGCCACCTATGGCGGCATGGTAGACCGTAGAGCTGCCGGCCACCTATGGTGACTTCATAATCTCTTGAGCTGCCGGTCACCTATGCTGCCGTCGAACTGCCACCTATGGTGGCCTGGTAAGCTGTCGAGCTGCCGGTCACATATGGCGCCCAGGTAAGCTGACTAACTGCTGGCCACCTATGGTGACCTCATAACCTCTTGAGCTGCGGGTCAATTTTGGTGCTGTCGAACTTCTACCTATGGTGGCCTGGTAAACTGACTAACTACCAACCACCTATGGTGGCCTGGTAAGCTGTCGAGCTGCCATCCACCTATGGTGTCCTGGTAAGCTGTCGAGCTGCTGGTCACCTATGGAGGCCTGGAAGGCTGTCGAACTTCCGGTCACCTATGGTGGCCTGGTAAGCTGTCGAGTTGCCGGTCACCTATGGTGCTGCCGAACTTCCACCCAGGGTGGCCTGGTAAGTTGACTAACTGCCGGTCACCAATGGCGGCCTGGCAAACTATCGAGCTGCCGGTCACCTATGTAGACCTGGCCTCCTATTTTGGCCTGGTGAGCTGTCGAGCTGCGTTCACCTATGGTGGCCTGGTAAGCTGTCAAGCAGACGGCTACCTAGGGCGGCCTGGCAAGCTGTCGAGCTGCCATCCACCTATAGTGTCCTGGTAAGCTGTCGAGCTGCCGGTCACCTATGGAGGCTTTGAAAGCTGTCGAGCTGCCGGTGACCTATGGTGGCCTGGTAAGCTGTCGAGCTGCCGGTCACTTATCGTGCTGTCGAACTGCCGCCTATGGTGGCCTGGTAAGTTGACTAACTGCCATCCACTTATGGTGGCCTGGTAAGCTGTCGAACTGCCGGCCACCTGTGGTGGCCCGATAATCTCTTGAGCTGCCGGTCACCTATGTTGCCGTCGAACCGCCACCTATGATGGCCTGGTAATCTATCGAGCTGCCGGTAACCTATAGTGGTCTGGTAAGCTGACTAACTGCCGGCCACCTATGGTGGCCTGGTAAGCTGTCCAGCTGCCATCCACCTATGGTGGCCTGGTAAGCTGTCGAGCTGCCGGCCACATATGGTGGCCTGATAATCTCTTGAACTGCCGGTCACCTATGTTGCCGTCGAGCTGCCACCTATGATGGCCTGGTAATCTGTCGAGCTGCCGGCCACCTATGTTGCCGTCGAACTGCCACCTATGGTGGCCTGGTAAGCTGACTAACTGCCGGCCACCTATGGTGGCCTGGTAAGCTGTCCAGCTGCCATCCACCTATGGTGGCATGGTAAGCTGTCGAGCTGCCGGCCACATATGGCGGCCTGATAATCTCTTGAACTGCCGGTCACCTATGTTGCTGTCGAGCTGCCACCTATGATGGCCTGGTAATCTGTCGAGCTGCCGGCCACCTATGTTGCCGTCGAGCTGCCGGCCACCTATGTTGCCGTCGAGCTGCCACCTATGATGGCCTGGTAATCTGTCGAGATGCCGGCCACCTATGTTGCCGTCGAACTGCCACCTATGGTGGCCTGGTAAGCTGGTTAACTGCCGGCCACCTATGGTGGCCTGGTAAGCTGTCTAGCTGCCGTTCACCTATGGTGGCCTGGTAAGCTGTCAAGCAGTCGGCTACCTAGGGCGGCCTGGTAAGCTGTCGAGCTGCCGGTCACCTACGGCGGCCTGGCCAACTATCGAGCTGCCGGTCACCTATGGCGGCCTGGCCAACTATCGAGCTGCCGGTCACCTATGGCGGCCTGGTAAGCTGTCGAGCTGCCGGTCACCTATGGTGGCCTGGTAAGCTGACTAACTGCCGGCCACCTATGGTGGCCTGGTAAGCTGTCGAGCTGCCGGCCATCTATGGTGCTGTCGAACTGCCGCTTATGGTAACCTGGTAAGTTGACTAACTGCCGGCCTGCTATGGTGGCCTGGTAAGCTGTCGAGCTGCCGTTCACCTATGGTGGCCTGGTAAGCTGTCAAGCAGTCGGCTGGAAGGCAGAGGCCTGGAAGGCTGTCGAAATGCCGGTCACCTATGGTGGCCTGGTAAGCTGTCGAACTGCCGGTCACCTACGATGCTGTCGAACTGCCGCCCAGGGTGGCCTGGTAAGTTGACTAACTGCCGGACTCCTACGGTGGCCTGGTAAGCTGTCGAGCTGCCGGTCACCTATGGAGGCCTGGAAAGCTGTCGAGCTGCCGGTCACCTATGGTGGCCTGCTAAGCTGTCGAGCTGCCGGTCACCTATGGTGCTGTCGAACTGCCGCCTATGGTGGCCTGGTAAGTTGACTAACTGCCATCCACCTATGGTGGCCTGGTAAGCTGTCGAACTGCCGGCCACCTATGGTGGCCCGATAATCTCTTGAGCTGCCGGTCACCTATGTTGCCGTCGAACTGCCACCTATGGTGGCCTGGTAATCTGTCGAGCTGCCGGTCACCTATGGTGGCCTGGTAAGCTGACTATCTGCCGGCCACTTATAAAGGCCTGGTAATCTGTCGCGATGCCTTCCACCTATGGAGGCCTGGTAAGCTGACTAACTGCCGGCCACCTATTGTGGCCTGGTAAGCTGTAGAACTGCCGGCCACCTATGGTGGCCTGATAATCTCTTGAGCTGCCGGTCACCTATGTTGCCGTCGGACTGCCACCTATGGTGGCCTGGTAAGCTGTCGAGCTGCCGGTCACCTATGGTGGCCTGGTAAGCTGACTAACTGCCGGCCACCTATGGTGGCCTGGTAAGCTGTAGAACTGCCGGCCACCTATGGTGGCCTGATAATCTCTTGAGCTGCCGGTCAGCTATGTTGCCGTCGAACTGCCACCTATGGTGGCCTGGTAAGCTGTCGAGCTGCCGGTCACCTATGGTGGCCTGGTAAGCTGACTAACTGCCGGCCACCTATGGTGGCCTGGTAAGCTGTAGAGCTGCCGGCCACTTGTGATAGCCTGGTAATCTGTCGAGCTGCCGACCACCTATGATGCCTGGTACGCTATCAAACTGCCGGCCACCTATGGCGGCATGGTAGACCGTAGAGCTGCCGGCCACCTATGGTGACTTCATAATCTCTTAAGCTGCCGGTCACTTATGCTGCCGTCGAACTGCCACCTATGGTGGCCTGGTAAGCTGTCGAGCTGCCGGTCACCTATGGCGGCCTTGTATGCATTCAAGCAGTCGGCTACCTTTGGTGGCCACCTATGGAGGCCTGGTAAGCTGACTAACTGCCGGCCACCTATGGTGGCCTGGTAAGCTGTAGAACCGCCGGCCACCTGTGGTGGCCTGATAATCTCTTGAGCTGCCGGTCACCTATGTTGCCGTCGAACTGCTACCTATGGTTGCCTGGTAAGTTGACTAACTGCCACCTCCTATGGTGGCCTGGTAATCTCTCGATATGCCGGCAACCTATGGTGGCCTGGTAAGCTGTCCAGCTGCCGATGACCTACGGTGGCCTGGTAAGCTGTCGAGCTGCCGGCCACCTATGTTGCCGTCGAGCTGCCGGCCACCTATGTTGCCGTCGAACTGCCACCTATGGTGGCCTGGTAAGCTGTCGAGCTGCCGGTCACCTATGGTGGCCTGGTAAGCTGACTAACTGCCGGCCACCTATGGTGGCCTGGTAAGCTGTAGAACTGCCGGCCACCTATGGTGGCCTGATAATCTCTTGAGCTGCCGGTCAGCTATGTTGCCGTCGAACTGCCACCTATGGTGGCCTGGTAAGCTGTCGAGCTGCCGGTCACCTATGGTGGCCTGGTAAGCTGACTAACTGCCGGCCACCTATGGTGGCCTGGTAAGCTGTAGAGCTGCCGGCCACTTGTGATAGCCTGGTAATCTGTCGAGCTGCCGACCACCTATGGTGTCTGGTAAGCTGTCGAACTGCCGGCCACCTATGGCGGCATGGTAGACCGTAGAGCTGCCGGCCACCTATGGTGACTTCATAATCTCTTGAGCTGCCGGTCACCTATGCTGCCGTCGAACTGCCACCTATGGTGGCCTGGTAAGCTGTCGAGCTGCCGGTCACATATGGCGCCCAGGTAAGCTGACTAACTGCTGGCCACCTATGGTGACCTCATAACCTCTTGAGCTGCGGGTCAATTTTGGTGCTGTCGAACTTCTACCTATGGTGGCCTGGTAAACTGACTAACTACCAACCACCTATGGTGGCCTGGTAAGCTGTCGAGCTGCCATCCACCTATGGTGTCCTGGTAAGCTGTCGAGCTGCTGGTCACCTATGGAGGCCTGGAAGGCTGTCGAACTTCCGGTCACCTATGGTGGCCTGGTAAGCTGTCGAGTTGCCGGTCACCTATGGTGCTGCCGAACTTCCACCCAGGGTGGCCTGGTAAGTTGACTAACTGCCGGTCACCAATGGCGGCCTGGCAAACTATCGAGCTGCCGGTCACCTATGTAGACCTGGCCTCCTATTTTGGCCTGGTGAGCTGTCGAGCTGCGTTCACCTATGGTGGCCTGGTAAGCTGTCAAGCAGACGGCTACCTAGGGCGGCCTGGCAAGCTGTCGAGCTGCCATCCACCTATAGTGTCCTGGTAAGCTGTCGAGCTGCCGGTCACCTATGGAGGCTTTGAAAGCTGTCGAGCTGCCGGTGACCTATGGTGGCCTGGTAAGCTGTCGAGCTGCCGGTCACATATCGTGCTGTCGAACTGCCGCCTATGGTGGCCTGGTAAGTTGACTAACTGCCATCCACTTATGGTGGCCTGGTAAGCTGTCGAACTGCCGGCCACCTGTGGTGGCCCGATAATCTCTTGAGCTGCCGGTCACCTATGTTGCCGTCGAACCGCCACCTATGATGGCCTGGTAATCTATCGAGCTGCCGGTAACCTATAGTGGTCTGGTAAGCTGACTAACTGCCGGCCACCTATGGTGGCCTGGTAAGCTGTCCAGCTGCCATCCACCTATGGTGGCCTGGTAAGCTGTCGAGCTGCCGGCCACATATGGTGGCCTGATAATCTCTTGAACTGCCGGTCACCTATGTTGCCGTCGAGCTGCCACCTATGATGGCCTGGTAATCTGTCGAGCTGCCGGCCACCTATGTTGCCGTCGAACTGCCACCTATGGTGGCCTGGTAAGCTGACTAACTGCCGGCCACCTATGGTGGCCTGGTAAGCTGTCCAGCTGCCATCCACCTATGGTGGCATGGTAAGCTGTCGAGCTGCCGGCCACATATGGCGGCCTGATAATCTCTTGAACTGCCGGTCACCTATGTTGCTGTCGAGCTGCCACCTATGATGGCCTGGTAATCTGTCGAGCTGCCGGCCACCTATGTTGCCGTCGAGCTGCCGGCCACCTATGTTGCCGTCGAGCTGCCACCTATGATGGCCTGGTAATCTGTCGAGATGCCGGCCACCTATGTTGCCGTCGAACTGCCACCTATGGTGGCCTGGTAAGCTGGTTAACTGCCGGCCACCTATGGTGGCCTGGTAAGCTGTCTAGCTGCCGTTCACCTATGGTGGCCTGGTAAGCTGTCAAGCAGTCGGCTACCTAGGGCGGCCTGGTAAGCTGTCGAGCTGCCGGTCACCTACGGCGGCCTGGCCAACTATCGAGCTGCCGGTCACCTATGGCGGCCTGGCCAACTATCGAGCTGCCGGTCACCTATGGCGGCCTGGTAAGCTGTCGAGCTGCCGGTCACCTATGGTGGCCTGGTAAGCTGACTAACTGCCGGCCACCTATGGTGGCCTGGTAAGCTGTCGAGCTGCCGGCCATCTATGGTGCTGTCGAACTGCCGCTTATGGTAACCTGGTAAGTTGACTAACTGCCGGCCTGCTATGGTGGCCTGGTAAGCTGTCGAGCTGCCGTTCACCTATGGTGGCCTGGTAAGCTGTCAAGCAGTCGGCTGGAAGGCAGAGGCCTGGAAGGCTGTCGAAATGCCGGTCACCTATGGTGGCCTGGTAAGCTGTCGAACTGCCGGTCACCTACGGTGCTGTCGAACTGCCGCCCAGGGTGGCCTGGTAAGTTGACTAACTGCCGGACTCCTACGGTGGCCTGGTAAGCTGTCGAGCTGCCGGTCACCTATGGAGGCCTGGAAAGCTGTCGAGCTGCCGGTCACCTATGGTGGCCTGCTAAGCTGTCGAGCTGCCGGTCACCTATGGTGCTGTCGAACTGCCGCCTATGGTGGCCTGGTAAGTTGACTAACTGCCATCCACCTATGGTGGCCTGGTAAGCTGTCGAACTGCCGGCCACCTATGGTGGCCCGATAATCTCTTGAGCTGCCGGTCACCTATGTTGCCGTCGAACTGCCACCTATGGTGGCCTGGTATTCTGTCGAGCTGCCGGTCACCTATGGTGGCCTGGTAAGCTGACTAACTGCCGGCCACTTATAAAGGCCTGGTAATCTGTCGCGATGCCTTCCACCTATGGAGGCCTGGTAAGCTGACTAACTGCCGGCCACCTATTGTGGCCTGGTAAGCTGTAGAACTGCCGGCCACCTATGGTGGCCTGATAATCTCTTGAGCTGCCGGTCACCTATGTTGCCGTCGGACTGCCACCTATGGTGGCCTGGTAAGCTGTCGAGCTGCCGGTCACCTATGGTGGCCTGGTAAGCTGACTAACTGCCGGCCACCTATGGTGGCCTGGTAAGCTGTCGAGCTGCCGGCCATCTATGGTGCTGTCGAACTGCCGCTTATGGTAACCTGGTAAGTTGACTAACTGCCGGCCTGCTATGGTGGCCTGGTAAGCTGTCGAGCTGCCGTTCACCTATGGTGGCCTGGTAAGCTGTCAAGCAGTCGGCTGGAAGGCAGAGGCCTGGAAGGCTGTCGAGCTGCCGGTCACCTATGGCGGCCTGGTAAGCTGTCGAGCTGCCGGTCAACTATGGTGGCCTGGTAAGCTGACTAACTGCCGGCCACCTATGGTGGCCTGGTAAGCTGTAGAACCGCCGGCCACCTGTGGTGGCCTGATAATCTCTTGAGCTGCCGGTCACCTATGTTGCCGTCGAACTGCCACCTATGGTGGCCTGGTAAGCTGTCGAGCTGCCGGTCACCTATGTTGGCCTGGTAAGCTGACTAACTGCCGGCCACCTATGGTGGCCTGGTAAGCTGTAGAGCTGCCGGCCACTTGTGATAGCCTGGTAATCTGTCGAGCTGCCGACCACCTATGGTGTCTGGTATGCTGTCGAACTGCCGGCCACCTATGGCGGCATGGTAGACCGTAGAGCTGCCGGCCACCTATGGTGACTTCATAATCTCTTGAGCTGCCGGTCACCTATGCTGCCGTCGAACTGCCACCTATGGTGGCCTGGTAAGCTGTCGAGCTGCCGGTCACATATGGCGCCCAGGTAAGCTGACTAACTGCTGGCCACCTATGGTGGCCTCATAACCTCTTGAGCTGCGGGTTAATTTTGGTGCTGTCGAACTTCTACCTATGGTGGCCTGGTAAACTGACTAACTGCCGGCCACCTATGGTGGCCTGGTAAGCTGTCGAGCTGCCGGCCATCTATTGTGCTGTCGAACTGCCGCTTATGGTAACCTGGCAAGTTGACTAACTGCCGGCCTGCTATGGTGGCCTGGTAAGCTGTCGAGCTGCCGTTCACCTATGGTGGCCTGGTAAGCTGTCAAGCAGTCGGCTGGAAGGCAGAGGCCTGGAAGGCTGTCGAAATGCCGGTCACCTATGGTGGCCTGGTAATCTGTCGAACTGCCGGTCACCTACGGTGCTGTCGAACTGCCGCCCAGGGTGGCCTGGTAAGTTGACTAACTGCCGGACTCCTACGGTGGCCTGGTAAGCTGTCGAGCTGCCGGTCACCTATGGAGGCCTGGAAAGCTGTCGAGCTGCCGGTCACCTATGGTGGCCTGCTAAGCTGTCGAGCTGCCGGTCACCTATGGTGCTGTCGAACTGCCGCCTATGGTGGCCTGGTAAGTTGACTAACTGCCATCCACCTATGGTGGCCTGGTAAGCTGTCGAACTGCCTGCCACCTATGGTGGCCCGATAATCTCTTGAGCTGCCGGTCACCTATGTTGCCGTCGAACTGCCACCTATGGTGGCCTGGTAATCTGTCGAGCTGCCGGTCACCTATGGTGGCCTGGTAAGCTGACTAACTGCCGGCCACTTATAAAGGCCTGGTAATCTGTCGCGATGCCTTCCACCTATGGAGGCCTGGTAAGCTGACTAACTGCCGGCCACCTATTGTGGCCTGGTAAGCTGTAGAACTGCCGGCCACCTATGGTGGCCTGATAATCTCTTGAGCTGCCGGTCACCTATGTTGCCGTCGGACTGCCACCTATGGTGGCCTGGTAAGCTGTCGAGCTGCCGGTCACCTATGGTGGCCTGGTAAGCTGACTAACTGCCGGCCACCTATGGTGGCCTGGTAAGCTGTAGAACTGCCGGCCACCTATGGTGGCCTGATAATCTCTTGAGCTGCCGGTCAGCTATGTTGCCGTCGAACTGCCACCTATGGTGGCCTGGTAAGCTGTCGAGCTGCCGGTCACCTATGGTGGCCTGGTAAGCTGACTAACTGCCGGCCACCTATGGTGGCCTGGTAAGCTGTAGAGCTGCCGGCCACTTGTGATAGCCTGGTAATCTGTCGAGCTGCCGACCACCTATGATGCCTGGTACGCTATCAAACTGCCGGCCACCTATGGCGGCATGGTAGACCGTAGAGCTGCCGGCCACCTATGGTGACTTCATAATCTCTTAAGCTGCCGGTCACTTATGCTGCCGTCGAACTGCCACCTATGGTGGCCTGGTAAGCTGTCGAGCTGCCGGTCACCTATGGCGGCCTTGTAAGCATTCAAGCAGTCGGCTACCTTTGGTGGCCACCTATGGAGGCCTGGTAAGCTGACTAACTGCCGGCCACCTATGGTGGCCTGGTAAGCTGTAGAACCGCCGGCCACCTGTGGTGGCCTGATAATCTCTTGAGCTGCCGGTCACCTATGTTGCCGTCGAACTGCTACCTATGGTTGCCTGGTAAGTTGACTAACTGCCACCTCCTATGGTGGCCTGGTAATCTCTCGATATGCCGATATGCTATGGTGGCCTGGTAAGCTGTCGAGCTGCCGTTCACCTATGGTGGCCTGGTAAGCTGTCAAGCAGTCGGCTGGAAGGCAGAGGCCTGGAAGGCTGTCGAAATGCCGGTCACCTATGGTGGCCTGGTAAGCTGTCGAACTGCCGGTCACCTATGGTGGCCTGGAAAGCTGACTAACTGCCGGCCACCTATGGAGGCCTGGAAAGCTGTCGAGCTGCCGGTCACCTGTGGTGGCCTGCTAAGCTGTCGAGCTGCCGGTCACCTATGGTGCTGTCGAACTGCCGCCTATGGTGGCCTGGTAAGTTGACTAACTGCCATCCACCTATGGTGGCCTGGTAAGCTGTCGAACTGCCGGCCACCTATGGTGGCCCGATAATCTCTTGAGCTGCCGGTCACCTATGTTGCCGTCGAACTGCCACCTATGGTGGCCTGGTAATCTGTCGAGCTGCCGGTCACCTATGGTGGCCTGGTAAGCTGACTAACTGCCGGCCACTTATAAAGGCCTGGTAATCTGTCGCGATGCCTTCCACCTATGGAGGCCTGGTAAGCTGACTAACTGCCGGCCACCTATTGTGGCCTGGTAAGCTGTAGAACTGCCGGCCACCTATGGTGGCCTGATAATCTCTTGAGCTGCCGGTCACCTATGTTGCCGTCGGACTGCCACCTATGGTGGCCTGGTAAGCTGTCGAGCTGCCGGTCACCTATGGTGGCCTGGTAAGCTGACTAACTGCCGGCCACCTATGGTGGCCTGGTTAAGCTGTCGAGCTGCCGGCCATCTATGGTGCTGTCGAACTGCCGCTTATGGTAACCTGGTAAGTTGACTAACTGCCGGCCTGCTATGGTGGCCTGGTAAGCTGTCGAGCTGCCGTTCACCTATGGTGGCCTGGTAAGCTGTCAAGCAGTCGGCTGGAAGGCAGAGGCCTGGAAGGCTGTCGAGCTGCCGGTCACCTATGGCGGCCTGGTAAGCTGTCGAGCTGCCGGTCAACTATGGTGGCCTGGTAAGCTGACTAACTGCCGGCCACCTATGGTGGCCTGGTAAGCTGTAGAACCGCCGGCCACCTGTGGTGGCCTGATAATCTCTTGAGCTGCCGGTCACCTATGTTGCCGTTGAACTGCCACCTATGGTGGCCTGGTAAGCTGTCGAGCTGCCGGTCACCTATGTTGGCCTGGTAAGCTGACTAACTGCCGGCCACCTATGGTGGCCTGGTAAGCTGTAGAGCTGCCGGCCACTTGTGATAGCCTGGTAATCTGTCGAGCTGCCGACCACCTATGGTGTCTGGTAAGCTGTCGAACTGCCGGCCACCTATGGCGGCATGGTAGACCGTAGAGCTGCCGGCCACCTATGGTGACTTCATAATCTCTTGAGCTGCCGGTCACCTATGCTGCCGTCGAACTGCCACCTATGGTGGCCTGGTAAGCTGTCGAGCTGCCGGTCACATATGGCGCCCAGGTAAGCTGACTAACTGCTGGCCACCTATGGTGGCCTCATAACCTCTTGAGCTGCGGGTCAATTTTGGTGCTGTCGAACTTCTACCTATGGTGGCCTGGTAAACTGACTAACTGCCGGCCACCTATGGTGGCCTGGTAAGCTGTCGAGCTGCCGGCCATCTATGGTGCTGTCGAACTGCCGCTTATGGTAACCTGGTAAGTTGACTAACTGCCGGCCTGCTATGGTGGCCTGGTAAGCTGTCGAGCTGCCGTTCACCTATGGTGGCCTGGTAAGCTGTCGAACTGCCGGTCACCTATGGTGGCCTGCTAAGCTGTCGAGCTGCCGGTCACCTATGGTGCTGTCGAACTGCCGCCCAGGGTGGCCTGGTAAGTTGACTAACTGCCGGACTCCTACGGTGGCCTGGTAAGCTGTCGAGCTGCCGGTCACCTATGGAGGCCTGGAAAGCTGTCGAGCTGCCGGTCACCTATGGTGGCCTGCTAAGCTGTCGAGCTGCCGGTCACCTATGGTGCTGTCGAACTGCCGCCTATGGTGGCCTGGTAAGTTGACTAACTGCCATCCAGCTATGGTGGCCTGGTAAGCTGTCGAACTGCCGGCCACCTATGGTGGCCCGATAATCTCTTGAGCTGCCGGTCACCTATGTTGCCGTCGAACTGCCACCTATGGTGGCCTGGTAATCTGTCGAGCTGCCGGTCACCTATGGTGGCCTGGTAAGCTGACTAACTGCCGGCCACTTATAAAGGCCTGGTAATCTGTCGCGATGCCTTCCACCTATGGAGGCCTGGTAAGCTGACTAACTGCCGGCCACCTATTGTGGCCTGGTAAGCTGTCGAGCTGCCGGCCATCTATGGTGCTGTCGAACTGCCGCTTATGGTAACCTGGTAAGTTGACTAACTGCCGGCCTGCTATGGTGGCCTGGTAAGCTGTCGAGCTGCCGTTCACCTATGGTGGCCTGGTAAGCTGTCAAGCAGTCGGCTGGAAGGCAGAGGCCTGGAAGGCTGTCGAGCTGCCGGTCACCTATGGAGGCCTGGAAAGCTGTCGAGCTGCCGGTCACCTATGGTGGCCTGCTAAGCTGTCGAGCTGCCGGTCACCTATGGTGCTGTCGAACTGCCGCCTATGGTGGCCTGGTAAGTTGACTAACTGCCATCCAGCTATGGTGGCCGGGTAAGCTGTCGAACTGCCGGTCACCTACGGTGCTGTCGAACTGCCGCCTATGGTGGCCTGGTAAGTTGACTAACTGCCATCCACCTATGGTGGCCTGGTAAGCTGTCGAACTGCCGGCCACCTATGGTGGCCCGATAATCTCTTGTGCTGCCGGTCACCTATGTTGCCGTCGAACTGCCACCTATGGTGGCCTGGTAATCTGTCGAGCTGCCGGTCACCTATGGTGGCCTGGTAAGCTGACTAACTGCCGGCCACCTATGGCGGCATGGTAGACCGTAGAGCTGCCGGCCACCTATGGTGACTTCATAATCTCTTAAGCTGCCGGTCACTTATGCTGCCGTCGAACTGCCACCTATGGTGGCCTGGTAAGCTGTCGAGCTGCCGGTCACCTATGGCGGCCTTGTAAGCATTCAAGCAGTCGGCTACCTTTGGTGGCCACCTATGGAGGCCTGGTAAGCTGACTAACTGCCGGCCACCTATGGTGGCCTGGTAAGCTGTAGAACCGCCGGCCACCTGTGGTGGCCTGATAATCTCTTGAGCTGCCGGTCACCTATGTTGCCGTCGAACTGCTACCTATGGTTGCCTGGTAAGTTGACTAACTGCCACCTCCTATGGTGGCCTGGTAATCTCTCGATATGCCGATATGCTATGGTGGCCTGGTAAGCTGTCGAGCTGCCGTTCACCTATGGTGGCCTGGTAAGCTGTCAAGCAGTCGGCTGGAAGGCAGAGGCCTGGAAGGCTGTCGAAATGCCGGTCACCTATGGTGGCCTGGTAAGCTGTCGAACTGCCGGTCACCTACGGTGCTGTCGAACTGCCGCCCAGGGTGGCCTGGTAAGTTGACTAACTGCCGGACTCCTACGGTGGCCTGGTAAGCTGTCGAGCTGCCGGTCACCTATGGAGGCCTGGAAAGCTGTCGAGCTGCCGGTCACCTATGGTGGCCTGCTAAGCTGTCGAGCTGCCGGTCACCTATGGTGCTGTCGAACTGCCGCCTATGGTGGCCTGGTAAGTTGACTAACTGCCATCCACCTATGGTGGCCTGGTAAGCTGTCGAACTGCCGGCCACCTATGGTGGCCCGATAATCTCTTGAGCTGCCGGTCACCTATGTTGCCGTCGAACTGCCACCTATGGTGGCCTGGTAATCTGTCGAGCTGCCGGTCACCTATGGTGGCCTGGTAAGCTGACTAACTGCCGGCCACTTATAAAGGCCTGGTAATCTGTCGCGATGCCTTCCACCTATGGAGGCCTGGTAAGCTGACTAACTGCCGGCCACCTATTGTGGCCTGGTAAGCTGTAGAACTGCCGGCCACCTATGGAGGCCTGGAAAGCTGTCGAGCTGCCGGTCACCTATGGTGGCCTGCTAAGCTGTCGAGCTGCCGGTCACCTATGGTGCTGTCGAACTGCCGCCTATGGTGGCCTGGTAAGTTGACTAACTGCCATCCACCTATGGTGGCCTGGTAAGCTGTCGAACTGCCGGCCACCTATGGTGGCCCGATAATCTCTTGAGCTGCCGGTCACCTATGTTGCCGTCGAACTGCCACCTATGGTGGCCTGGTAATCTGTCGAGCTGCCGGTCACCTATGGTGGCCTGGTAAGCTGACTAACTGCCGGCCACTTATAAAGGCCTGGTAATCTGTCGCGATGCCTTCCACTTATGGAGGCCTGGTAAGCTGACTAACTGCCGGCCACCTATTGTGGCCTGGTAAGCTGTAGAACTGCCGGTCACCTACGGTGCTGTCGAACTGCCGCCCAGGGTGGCCTGGTAATTTGACTAACTGCCGGACTCCTACGGTGGCCTGGTAAGCTGTCGAGCTGCCGGTCACCTATGGAGGCCTGGAAAGCTGTCGAGCTGCCGGTCACCTATGGTGGCCTGGTAAGCTGTCGAGCTGCCGGTCACCTATGGTGCTGTCGAACTGCCGCCTATGGTGGCCTGGTAAGTTGACTAACTGCCATCCAGCTATGGTGGCCTGGTAAGCTGTCGAACTGCCGGCCTCCTATGGTGGCCCGATAATCTCTTGAGCTGCCGGTCACCTATGTTGCCGTCGGACTGCCACCTATGGTGGCCTGGTAAGCTGTCGAGCTGCCGGTCACCTATGGTGGCCTGGTAAGCTGACTAACTGCCGGCCACCTATGGTGGCCTGGTAAGCTGTCGAGCTGCCGGCCATCTATGGTGCTGTCGAACTGCCGCTTATTGTAACCTGGTAAGTTGACTAACTGCCATCCAGCTATGGTGGCCTGGTAAGCTGTCGAACTGCCGGCCACCTATGGTGGCCCGATAATCTCTTGAGCTGCCGGTCACCTATGTTGCCGTCGGACTGCCACCTATGGTGGCCTGGTAATCTGTCGAGCTGCCGACCACCTATGATGCCTGGTACGCTATCAAACTGCCGGCCACCTATGGCGGCATGGTAGACCGTAGAGCTGCCGGCCACCTATGGTGACTTCATAATCTCTTAAGCTGCCGGTCACTTATGCTGCCGTCGAACTGCCACCTATGGTGGCCTGGTAAGCTGTCGAGCTGCCGGTCACCTATGGCGGCCTTGTAAGCATTCAAGCAGTCGGCTACCTTTGGTGGCCACCTATGGAGGCCTGGTAAGCTGACTAACTGCCGGCCACCTATGGTGGCCTGGTAAGCTGTAGAACCGCCGGCCACCTGTGGTGGCCTGATAATCTCTTGAGCTGCCGGTCACCTATGTTGCCGTCGAACTGCTACCTATGGTTGCCTGGTAAGTTGACTAACTGCCACCTCCTATGGTGGCCTGGTAATCTCTCGATATGCCGATATGCTATGGTGGCCTGGTAAGCTGTCGAGCTGCCGTTCACCTATGGTGGCCTGGTAAGCTGTCAAGCAGTCGGCTGGAAGGCAGAGGCCTGGAAGGCTGTCGAAATGCCGGTCAACTATGGTGGCCTGGTAAGCTGTCGAACTGCCGGTCACCTACGGTGCTGTCGAACTGCCGCCCAGGGTGGCCTGGTAAGTTGACTAACTGCCGGACTCCTACGGTGGCCTGGTAAGCTGTCGAGCTGCCGGTCACCTATGGAGGCCTGGAAAGCTGTCGAGCTGCCGGTCACCTATGGTGGCCTGCTAAGCTGTCGAGCTGCCGGTCACCTATGGTGCTGTCGAACTGCCGCCTATGGTGGCCTGGTAAGTTGACTAACTGCCATCCAGCTATGGTGGCCTGGTAAGCTGTCGAACTGCCGGCCACCTATGGTGGCCCGATAATCTCTTGAGCTGCCGGTCACCTATGTTGCCGTCGAACTGCCACCTATGGTGGCCTGGTAATCTGTCGAGCTGCCGGTCACCTATGGTGGCCTGGTAAGCTGACTAACTGCCGGCCACTTATAAAGGCCTGGTAATCTGTCGCGATGCCTTCCACCTATGGAGGCCTGGTAAGCTGACTAACTGCCGGCCACCTATTGTGGCCTGGTAAGCTGTAGAACTGCCGGCCACCTATGGTGGCCTGATAATCTCTTGAGCTGCCGGTCACCTATGTTGCCGTCGGACTGCCACCTATGGTGGCCTGGTAAGCTGTCGAGCTGCCGGTCACCTATGGTGGCCTGGTAAGCTGACTAACTGCCGGCCACCTATGGTGGCCTGGTAAGCTGTAGAACTGCCGGCCACCTATGGTGGCCTGATAATCTCTTGAGCTGCCGGTCAGCTATGTTGCCGTCGAACTGCCACCTATGGTGGCCTGGTAAGCTGTCGAGCTGCCGGTCACCTATGGTGGCCTGGTAAGCTGACTAACTGCCGGCCACCTATGGTGGCCTGGTAAGCTGTAGAGCTGCCGGCCACTTGTGATAGCCTGGTAATCTGTCGAGCTGCCGACCACCTATGATGCCTGGTACGCTATCAAACTGCCGGCCACCTATGGCGGCATGGTAGACCGTAGAGCTGCCGGCCACCTATGGGGACTTCATAATCTCTTAAGCTGCCGGTCACTTATGCTGCCGTCGAACTGCCACCTATGGTGGCCTGGTAAGCTGTCGAGCTGCCGGTCACCTATGGCGGCCTTGTAAGCATTCAAGCAGTCGGCTACCTTTGGTGGCCACCTATGGAGGCCTGGTAAGCTGACTAACTGCCGGCCACCTATGGTGGCCTGGTAAGCTGTAGAACCGCCGGCCACCTGTGGTGGACTGATAATCTCTTGAGCTGCCGGTCACCTATGTTGCCGTCGAACTGCTACCTATGGTTGCCTGGTAAGTTGACTAACTGCCACCTCCTATGGTGGCCTGGTAATCTCTCGATATGCCGATATGCTATGGTGGCCTGGTAAGCTGTCGAGCTGCCGTTCACCTATGGTGGCCTGGTAAGCTGTCAAGCAGTCGGCTGGAAGGCAGAGGCCTGGAAGGCTGTCGAAATGCCGGTCAACTATGGTGGCCTGGTAAGCTGTCGAACTGCCGGTCACCTACGGTGCTGTCGAACTGCCGCCCAGGGTGGCCTGGTAAGTTGACTAACTGCCGGACTCCTACGGTGGCCTGGTAAGCTGTCGAGCTGCCGGTCACCTATGGAGGCCTGGAAAGCTGTCGAGCTGCCGGTCACCTATGGTGGCCTGCTAAGCTGTCGAGCTGCCGGTCACCTATGGTGCTGTCGAACTGCCGCCTATGGTGGCCTGGTAAGTTGACTAACTGCCATCCAGCTATGGTGGCCTGGTAAGCTGTCGAACTGCCGGCCACCTATGGTGGCCCGATAATCTCTTGAGCTGCCGGTCACCTATGTTGCCGTCGAACTGCCACCTATGGTGGCCTGGTAATCTGTCGAGCTGCCGGTCACCTATGGTGGCCTGGTAAGCTGACTAACTGCCGGCCACTTATAAAGGCCTGGTAATCTGTCGCGATGCCTTCCACCTATGGAGGCCTGGTAAGCTGACTAACTGCCGGCCACCTATTGTGGCCTGGTAAGCTGTAGAACTGCCGGCCACCTATGGTGGCCTGATAATCTCTTGAGCTGCCGGTCACCTATGTTGCCGTCGGACTGCCACCTATGGTGGCCTGGTAAGCTGTCGAGCTGCCGGTCACCTATGGTGGCCTGGTAAGCTGACTAACTGCCGGCCACCTATGGTGGCCTGGTAAGCTGTCGAACTGCCGGCCACCTATGGTGGCCCGATAATCTCTTGAGCTGCCGGTCACCTATGTTGCCGTCGGACTGCCACCTATGGTGGCCTGGTAAGCTGTCGAGCTGCCGGTCACCTATGGTGGCCTGGTAAGCTGACTAACTGCCGGCCACTTATAAAGGCCTGGTAATCTGTCGCGATGCCTTCCACCTATGGAGGCCTGGTAAGCTGACTAACTGCCGGCCACCTATTGTGGCCTGGTAAGCTGTAGAACTGCCGGCCACCTATGGTGGCCTGATAATCTCTTGAGCTGCCGGTCACCTATGTTGCCGTCGGACTGCCACCTATGGTGGCCTGGTAAGCTGTCGAGCTGCCGGTCACCTATGGTGGCCTGGTAAGCTGACTAACTGCCGGCCACCTATGGTGGCCTGGTAAGCTGTAGAACTGCCGGCCACCTATGGTGGCCTGATCATCTCTTGAGCTGCCGGTCAGCTATGTTGCCGTCGGACTGCCACCTATGGTGGCCTGGTAAGCTGTCGAGCTGCCGGTCACCTATGGTGGCCTGGTAAGCTGACTAACTGCCGGCCACCTATGGTGGCCTGGTAAGCTGACTAACTGCCGGCCACCTATGGTGGCCTGGTAAGCTGTAGAGCTGCCGGCCACTTGTGATAGCCTGGTAATCTGTCGAGCTGCCGACCACCTATGATGCCTGGTACGCTATCAAACTACCGGCCACCTATGGCGGCACGGTAGACCGTAGAGCTGCCGGCCACCTATGGTGACTTCATAATCTCTTAAGCTGCCGGTCACTTATGCTGCCGTCGAACTGCCACCTATGGTGGCCTGGTAAGCTGTCGAGCTGCCGGTCACCTATGGCGGCCTTGTAAGCATTCAAGCAGTCGGCTACCTTTGGTGGCCACCTATGGAGGCCTGGTAAGCTGACTAACTGCCGGCCACCTATGGTGGCCTGGTAAGCTGTAGAACCGCCGGCCACCTGTGGTGGCCTGATAATCTCTTGAGCTGCCGGTCACCTATGTTGCCGTCGAACTGCTACCTATGGTTGCCTGGTAAGTTGACTAACTGCCACCTCCTATGGTGGCCTGGTAATCTCTCGATATGCCGGCAACCTATGGTGGCCTGGTAAGCTGTCCAGCTGCCGATGACCTACGGTGGCCTGGTAAGCTGTCGAGCTGCCGGCCACCTATGTTGCCGTCGAGCTGCCGGCCACCTATGTTGCCGTCGAACTGCCACCTATGGTGGCCTGGTAAGCTGTCGTGCTGCCGGTCACCTATGGTGGCCTGGTAAGCTGACTAACTGCCGGCCACCTATGGTGGCCTGGTAAGCTGTAGAACTGCCAGCCACCTATGGTGGCCTGATCATCTCTTGAGCTGCCGGTCAGCTATGTTGCCGTCGAACTGCCACCTATGGTGGCCTGGTAAGCTGTCGAGCTGCCGGTCACCTATGGTGGCCTGGTAAGCTGACTAACTGCCGGCCACCTATGGTGGCCTGGTAAGCTGTAGAGCTGCCGGCCACTTGTGATAGCCTGGTAATCTGTCGAGCTGCCGACCACCTATGGTGTCTGGTAAGCTGTCGAACTGCCGGCCACCTATGGCGGCGTGGTAGACCGTAGAGCTGCCGGCCACCTATGGTGACTTCATAATCTCTTGAGCTGCCGGTCACCTATGCTGCCGTCGAACTGCCACCTATGGTGGCCTGGTAAGCTGTCGAGCTGCCGGTCACATATGGCGCCCAGGTAAGCTGACTAACTGCTGGCCACCTATGGTGACCTCATAACCTCTTGAGCTGCGGGTCAATTTTGGTGCTGTCGAACTTCTACCTATGGTGGCCTGGTAAACTGACTAAGTGCCAACCACCTATGGTGGCCTGGTAAGCTGTGGAGCTGCCATCCACCTATGGTGTCCTGGTAAGCTGTCGAGCTGCTGGTCACCTATGGAGGCCTGGAAGGCTGTCGAACTTCCGGTCACCTATGGTGGCCTGGTAAGCTGTCGAGTTGCCGGTCACCTATGGTGCTGCCGAACTTCCACCCAGGGTGGCCTGGTAAGTTGACTAACTGCCGGTCACCAATGGCGGCCTGGCAAACTATCGAGCTGCCGGTCACCTATGTAGACCTGGCCTCCTATTGTGGCCTGGTGAGCTGTCGAGCTGCGTTCACCTATGGTGGCCTGGTAAGCTGTCAAGCAGACGGCTACGTAGGGCGGCCTGGTAAGCTGTCGAGCTGCCATCCACCTATGGTGTCCTGGTAAGCTGTCGAGCTGCCAGTCACCTATGGAGGCTTGGAAAGCTGTCGAGCTGCCGGTGACCTATGGTGGCCTGGTAAGCTGTCGAGCTGCCGGTCACTTATCGTGCTGTCGAACTGCCGCCTATGGTGGCCTGGTAAGTTGACTAACTGCCATCCACCTATGGTGGCCTGGTAAGCTGTCGAACTGCCGGCCACCTGTGGTGGCCCGATAATCTCTTGAGCTGCCGGTCACCTATGTTGCCGTCGAACCGCCACCTATGATGGCCTGGTAATCTATCGAGCTGCCGGTAACCTATAGTGGCCTGGTAAGCTGACTAACTGCCGGCCACCTATGGTGGCCTGGTAAGCTGTCCAGCTGCCGTCCACCTATGGTGGCCTGGTAAGCTGTCGAGCTGCCGGCCACATATGGTGGCCTGATAATCTCTTGAACTGCCGGTCACCTATGTTGCCGTCGAGCTGCCACCTATGATGGCCTGGTAATCTGTCGAGCTGCCGGCCACCTATGTTGCCGTCGAACTGCCACCTATGGTGGCCTGGTAAGCTGACTAACTGCCGGCCACCTATGGTGGCCTGGTAAGCTGTCCAGCTGCCATCCACCTATGGTGGCATGGTAAGCTGTCGAGCTGCCGGCCACATATGGCGGCCTGATAATCTCTTGAACTGCCGGTCACCTATGTTGCCGTCGAGCTGCCACCTATGATGGCCTGGTAATCTGTCGAGCTGCCGTCCACCTATGTTGCCGTCGAGCTGCCGGCCACCTATGTTGCCGTCGAGCTGCCACCTATGATGGCCTGGTAATCTGTCGAGATGCCGGCCACCTATGTTGCCGTCGAACTGCCACCTATGGTGGCCTGGTAAGCTGGTTAACTGCCGGCCACCTATGGTGGCCTGGTAAGCTGTAGAACCGCCGGCCACTTATGAGGGCCTCGTAATCTGTCGCGATGCCTTCCACCTATGGAGGCCTGGTAAGCTGACTAACTGCCGGCCACCTATTGTGGGCTGGTAAGCTGTAGAACTGCCGGCCACCTATGGTGGCCTGATAATCTCTTGAGCTGCCGGTCACCTATGTTGCCGTCGAACTGCCACCTATGGTGGCCTGGTAATCTATCGAGCTGCCGGTCACCTATGTTGCCGTCGAACTGCCACCTATGGTGGCCTGGTAATCTGTCGAGCTGCATGCCGGTCACCTATGGTGGCCTGGTAAGCTGACTAACTGCCGGCCACCTATGGTGGCCAGGTAAGCTGTCCAGCTGCCATCCACCTATGGTGGCCTGGTAAGCTGACGAGCTGCCGGCCACCTATGGTGGCCTGACAACCTCTTGAGCTGCCGGTCACCTATGTTGCCGTCGAACTGCCACCTATGATGGCCTGGTAATCTGTCGAGCTGCCGGCCAACTATGTTGCCGTCGAACTGCCACCTATGGTGGCCTGGTAAGCTGATTAACTGCCGGCCACCTATGGTGGCCTGGTAAGCTGTAGAACTGCCGGCCACTTATGAGGGCCTGGTCATCGTGCGCGATGCCGGCCACCTATGGAGGCCTGGTAAGCTGACTAACTGCCGGCCACCTATTGTGGCCTGGTAAGCTGTAGAACTGCCGGCCACCTATGGTGGCCTGATAATCTCTTGAGCTGCCGGTCACCTATGTTGCCGTCGAACTGCCACCTATGGTGGCCTGGTAAGCTGTCGAGCTGCCGGTCACCTATGGTGGCCTGGTAAGCTGACTAACTGCCGGCCACTTATAAGGGCCTGGTAATCTGTAGCGATGCCTTCCACCTATGGAGGCCTGGTAAGCTGACTAACTGCCGGCCACCTATTGTGGCCTGGTAAGCTGTAGAACTGCCGGCCACCTATGGTGGCCTGATAATCTCTTGAGCTGCCGGTCACCTATGTTGCCGTCGAACTGCCACCTATGGTGGCCTGGTAAGCTGTCGAGCTGCCGGTCACCTATGGTGGCCTGGTAAGCTGACTAACTGCCGGCCACCTATGGTGGCCTGGTAAGCTGTAGAAATGCCGGCCACCTATGGTGGCCTGATAATCTCTTGAGCTGCCGGTCAGCTATGTTGCCGTCGAACTGCCACCTATGGTGGCCTGGTAAGCTGTCGAGCTGCCGGTCACCTATGGTGGCCTGGTAAGCTGACTAACTGCCGGCCACCTATGGTGGCCTGGTAAGCTGTAGAGCTGCCGACCACCTATGATGCCTGGTACGATATCAAACTGCCGGCCACCTATGGCGGCATGGTAGACCGTAGAGCTGCCGGCCACCTATGGTGACTTCATAATCTCTTAAGCTGCCGGTCACCTATGCTGCCGTCGAACTGCCACCTATGGTGGCCTGGTAAGCTGTCGAGCTGCCGGTCACCTATGGCGGCCTTGTAAGCTGTCAAGCAGTGGGCTACCTTTGGTGGCCACCTATGGAGGCCTGGTAAGCTGACTAACTGCCGGCCACCTATGGTGGCCTGGTAAGCTGTAGAACCGCCGGCCACCTGTGGTGGCCTGATAATCTCTTGAGCTGCCGGTCACCTATGTTGCCGTCGAACTGCTACCTATGGTTGCCTGGTAAGTTGACTAACTGCCGCCTCCTATGGTGGCCTGGTAATCTCTCGATATGCCGGCAACTTATGGTGGCCTGGTAAGCTGTCCAGCTGCCGATGACCTACGGTGGCCTGGTAAGCTGTCGAGTTGCCGGCCACTCACGGTGTTTTACTAAGCTGTTGAGCTGCCGGTCACTTATGGTGACCTGATAATCTGTTATTCTTCCGGCCACCTACATATGATGCTGCCAAACTGCCACCTATGGTGGCCTGGTAAGCTGTGGAGCTGCCGGTAACCTTTGGTGGCCCAGTAATCTGTCGCGATTCCGGCCTCCTATGGTGGCCTGGTAAGCTGTCGAGCTCCCGGTCACCTATGGAGGCCTGGAAAGCTGTCGGGCTGCCGGTCACCTATGGTGACCTGGTAAGCTGTCGACTTGCCGGTCACCTATGGTGCTGTCGAACTGCCGCTTATGGTAACCTGGTAAGTTGACTAACTGCCGGCCTGCTATGGTGGCCTGGTAAGCTGTCGAGCTGCCGTTCACCTTTGGTGGCCTGGTAAGCTGTCAAGCAGTCGGCTACCTAGGGCGGCCTGGTAAGCTGTCGAGCTGCCATCCACCTATGGTGTCCTGGTAAGCTGTCGAGCTGCCGGTCCCCTATGGAGGCCTGGAAGACTGTCGAACTTCCGGTCACCTATGGTGGCCTGGTAAGCTGCCGAGTTGCCGGTCACCTATGGTGCTGCCGAACTGCCACACAGGGTGGCCTGGTAAGTTTACTAACTGCCGGTCACCAATGGCGGCCTGGCAAACTATCGAGCTGCCGGTCACCTATGTAGACCTGGCCTCCTATTGTGGCCTGGTGAGCTGTCGAGCTGCCGTTCACCTATGGTGGCCTGGTAAGCTGTCAAGCAGTCGGCTACCTAGGGCGGCCTGGTAAGCTGTCGAGCTGCCGGTAACCTATGGTGGCCTGGTAAGCTGACTAACTGCCGGCCACCTATTGTGGCCTGGTAAGCTGTCCAGCTGCCATCCAATTATGGTGGCCTGGTAAGCTGTCGAGCTGCCGGCCACATATGGTGGCCTGATAATCTCTTGAGCTGCCGGTCAGCTATGTTGCCGTCGAACTGCCACCTATGGTGTCCTGGTAAGCTGTCGAGCTGCCGGTCACCTATGGAGGCTAGGAAAGCTGTCGAGCTGCCGGGGACCTATGGTGGCCTGGTTAGCTGTCGAGCTGCCGGTCACCTATCGTGCTGTCGAACTGCCGCCTATGGTGGCCTGGTAAGATGACTAACTGCCATCCACCTATGGTGGCCTGGTAAGCTGTCGAACTGCCGGCCACCTATGGTGGCCTGATAATCTCTTGAGCTGCCGGTCACCTATGTTGCCGTCGAACCGCCACCTATGGTGGCCTGGTAATCTGTCGAGCTGCCGACCACCTATGGTGCCTGGTAAGCTATCGAACTGCCGGCCACCTATGGCGGCATGGTAGACCGTAGAGCTGCCGGCTACCTATGGTAACTTCATAATCTCTTGAGCTGCCGGTCACCTATGCTGCCGTCGAACTGCCACCTATGGTGGCCTGGTAAGCTGATTAACTGCCGGCCACCTATGGTGGCCTGGTAATCTGTCGAGCTGCCGTTCTCCTATGGCGGCCTTGTAAGCTGTCAAAGCAGTCGGCTACCCTTGGTGGCCACCTATGGAGGCCTGGTAAGCTTACTAACTGCCGGCCATCTATAGTGGCCTGGTAAGCTGTAGAACCGCCGGCCACCTATGATGGCCTGATATTCTCTTGAGCTGCCGGTCACTTAAGTTTCCGTCGAATTGCCACCTATGGTGGCCTGGTAAGCTCTCGAGCTGCCGGTCACCTATGGTGGCCTGGTAAGTTGACTAACTGCCGGCCACCTATGGTGGCCTGGTAAGCTGTAGAGCTGCCGGTCATCTATGGAGGCTTGGAAAGCTGTCGAGCTGCCGGGGACCTATGGTGGCCTGGTAATCTGTCGAGCTGCCGGTAACCTATGGTGGCCTGGTAAGCTGACTAACTGCCGGCCACCTATTGTGGCCTGGTAAGCTGTCCAGCTGCCATCCAATTATGGTGGCCTGGTAAGCTGTCGAGCTGCCGGCCACATATGGTGGCCTGATAATCTCTTGAACTGCCGGTCACCTATGTTGCCGTCGAGCTGCCACCTATGATGGCCTGGTAATCTGTCGAGCTGCCGGTCACCTATGGTGGCCTGGTAAGCTGACTAACTGCCGGCCACCTATGGTGGCCTGGTAAGCTGTAGAGCTGCCGGCCACATATGGTGGCCTGATAATCTCTTGAACTGCCGGTCACCTATGTTGCCGTCGAGCTGCCACCTATGATGGCCTGGTAATCTGTCGAGCTGCCGGCCACCTATGTTGCCGTCGAACTGCCACCTATGGTGGCCTGGTAATCTGTCGAGCTGCCGACCACCTATGGTGCCTGGTAAGCTATCGAACTGCCGGCCACCTATGGCGGCATGGTAGACCGTAGAGCTGCCGGCTACCTATGATAACTTCATAATCTCTTGAGCTGCCGGTCACCTATGCTGCCATCGAACTGCCACCTATGGTGGCCTGGTAAGCTGATTAACTGCCGGCCACCTATGGTGGCCTGGTAATCTGTCGAGCTGCCGTTCTCCTATGGCGGCCTTGTAAGCTGTCAAAGCAGTCGGCTACCCTTGGTGACCACCTATGGAGGCCTGGTAAGCTTACTAACTGCCGGCCATCTATGGTGGCCTGGTAAGCTGTTGAACCGCCGGCCACCTATGATGGCCTGATAATCTCTTGAGCTGCCGGTCACTTAAGTTTCCGTCGAATTGCCACCTATGGTGGCCTGGTAAGCTATCGAGTTGCCGGTCACCTATGGTGGCCTGGTAAGTTGACTAACTGCCGGCCACCTATGGTGGCCTGGTAAGCTGTAGAGCTGCCGGTCATCTATGGAGGCTTGGAAAGCTGTCGAGCTGCCGGGGACCTATGGTGGCCTGGTAATCTGTCGAGCTGCCGGTAACCTATGGTGGCTGGTAAGCTGACTAACTGCCGGCCACCTATTGTGGCCTGGTAAGCTGTCCAGCTGCCATCCAATTATGGTGGCCTGGTAAGCTGTCGAGCTGCCGGCCACATATGGTGGCCTGATAATCTCTTGAACTGCCGGTCACCTATGTTGCCGTCGAGCTGCCACCTATGATGGCCTGGTAATCTGTCGAGCTGCCGGCCACCTATGTTGCCGTCGAACTGCCACCTATGGTGGCCTGGTAATCTGTCGAGCTGCCGACCACCTATGGTGCCTGGTAAGCTATCGAACTGCCGGCCACCTATGGCGGCATGGTAGACCGTAGAGCTGCCGGCTACCTATGGTGGCCTGATAATCTCTTGAGCTGCCGGTCAGCTATGTTGCCGTCGAACTGCCACCTATGGTGGCCTGGTAAGCTGTCGAGCTGCCGGTCACCTATGGTGGCCTGGTAAGCTGACTAACTGCCGGCCACCTATGGTGGCCTGGTAAGCTGTAGAGCTGCCGGCCACTTGTGATAGCCTGGTAATCTGTCGAGCTGCCGACCACCTATGATGCCTGGTACGATATCAACCTGCCGGCCACCTATGGCGGCATGGTAGACCGCAGAGCTGCCGGTCACCTATGGTGGCCTGGTAAGCTGACTAACTGCCGGCCACCTATGGTGGCCTGGTAATCTGTCGAGCTGCCGGCCAACTATGTTGCCGTCGAACTGCCACCTATGGTGGCCTGGTAAGCTGATTAACTGCCGGCCACCTATGGTGGCCTGGTAAGCTGTAGAACTGCCGGCCACTTATGAGGGCCTGGTAATCTGTCGAGCTGTCGGCCACCCATGGTGGCCTGATAATCTCTTGAGCTGCCGGTCACCTATGTTGCCGTCGAACTGCCACCTATGGTGGCCTGGTAAGCTGTCGAGCTGCCGGTCACCTATGGTGGCCTGGTAAGCTGTCGAGCTGCCGGTCACCTATGGTGGCCTGGTAAGCTGACTAACTGCCGGCCACCTATGGTGGCCTGGTAAGCTGTAGAACTGCCGGCCACCTATGGTGGCCTGATAATCTCTTGAGCTGCCGGTCAGCTATGTTGCCGTCGAACTGCCACCTATGGTGGCCTGGTAATCTGTCGAGCTGCCGGTAACCTATGGTGGCCTGGTAAGTTGACTAACTGCCGGCCACCTATGGTGGCCTGGTAAGCTATCGAGCTGCCGGTCACCTATGGTGGCCTGGTAAGTTGACTAACTGCCGGCCACCTATGGTGGCCTGGTAAGCTGTAGAGCTGCCGGTCATCTATGGAGGCTTGGAAAGCTGTCGAGCTGCCGGGGACCTATGGTGGCCTGGTAAGCTATCGAGCTGCCGGTCACCTATGGTGGCCTGGTAAGTTGACTAACTGCCGGCCACCTATGGTGGCCTGGTAAGCTATCGAGCTGCCGGTCACCTATGGTGGCCTGGTAAGTTGACTAACTGCCGGCCACCTATGGTGGCCTGGTAATCTGTCGAGCTGCCGGTAACCTATGGTGGCCTGGTAAGTTGACTAACTGCCGGCCACCTATGGTGGCCTGGTAAGCTATCGAGCTGCCGGCCACCTATGGTGGCCTGGTAAGCTGTAGAACTGCCGGCCACTTATGAGGGCCTGGTAATCTGTCGAGCTGTCGGCCACCTATGGTGGCCTGATAATCTCTTGAGCTGCCGGTCACCTATGTTGCCGTCGAACTGCCACCTATGGTGGCCTGGTAAGCTATCGAGCTGCCGGTCATCTATGGAGGCTTGGAAAGCTGTCGAGCTGCCGGTAACCTATGGTGGCCTGGTAAGTTGACTAACTGCCGGCCACCTATTGTGGCCTGGTAAGCTGTCCAGCTGCCATCCAATTATGGTGGCCTGGTAAGCTGTCGAGCTGCCGGCCACATATGGTGGCCTGGTAAGCTGACTAACTGCCGGCCACCTATGGTGGCCTGGTAAGCTGTAGAACTGCCGGCCACCTATGGTGGCCTGATAATCTCTTGAGCTGCCGGTCAGCTATGTTGCCGTCGAACTGCCACCTATGGTGGCCTGGTAATCTGTCGAGCTGCCGGTAACCTATGGTGGCCTGGTAAGTTGACTAACTGCCGGCCACCTATGGTGGCCTGGTAGGCTATCGAGCTGCCGGTAACCTATGGTGGCCTGGTAAGCTGACTAACTGCCGGCCACCTATTGTGGCCTGGTAAGCTGTAGAGCTGCCGGTCATCTATGGAGGCTTGGAAAGCTGTCGAGCTGCCGGGGACCTATGGTGGCCTGGTAAGCTATCGAGCTGCCGGTCACCTATGGTGGCCTGGTAAGTTGACTAACTGCCGGCCACCTATGGTGGCCTGGTAAGCTATCGAGCTGCCGGTCACCTATGGTGGCCTGGTAAGTTGACTAACTGCCGGCCACCTATGGTGGCCTGGTAATCTGTCGAGCTGCCGGTAACCTATGGTGGCCTGGTAAGTTGACTAACTGCCGGCCACCTATGGTGGCCTGGTAAGCTATCGAGCTGCCGGCCACCTATGGTGGCCTGGTAAGCTGTAGAACTGCCGGCCACTTATGAGGGCCTGGTAATCTGTCGAGCTGTCGGCCACCTATGGTGGCCTGATAATCTCTTGAGCTGCCGGTCACCTATGTTGCCGTCGAACTGCCACCTATGGTGGCCTGGTAAGCTATCGAGCTGCCGGTCATCTATGGAGGCTTGGAAAGCTGTCGAGCTGCCGGTAACCTATGGTGGCCTGGTAAGTTGACTAACTGCCGGCCACCTATTGTGGCCTGGTAAGCTGTCCAGCTGCCATCCAATTATGGTGGCCTGGTAAGCTGTCGAGCTGCCGGCCACATATGGTGGCCTGGTAAGCTGACTAACTGCCGGCCACCTATGGTGGCCTGGTAAGCTGTAGAACTGCCGGCCACCTATGGTGGCCTGATAATCTCTTGAGCTGCCGGTCAGCTATGTTGCCGTCGAACTGCCACCTATGGTGGCCTGGTAAGCTGTCGAGCTGCCGGTCACCTATGGTGGCCTGGTAAGCTGACTAACTGACGGCCACCTATGGTGGCCTGGTAAGCTGTAGAGCTGCCGGCCACTTGTGATAGCCTGGTAATCTGTCGAGCTGCCGACCACCTATGATGCCTGGTACGATATCAAACTGCCGGCCACCTATGGCGGCATGGTAGACCGCAGAGCTGCCGGCCACCTATGGTGACTTCATAATCTCTTAAGCTGCCGGTCAGCTATGCTGCCGTCGAACTGCCACCTATGATGGCCTGGTAATCTGTCGAGCTGCCGGCCAACTATGTTGCCGTCGAACTGCCACCTATGGTGGCCTGGTAAGCTGATTAACTGCCGGCCACCTATGGTGGCCTGGTAAGCTGTAGAACTGCCGGCCACTTATGAGGGCCTGGTAATCTGTCGAGCTGTCGGCCACCTATGGTGGCCTGATAATCTCTTGAGCTGCCGGTCACCTATGTTGCCTTCGAACTGCCACCTATGGCGGCCTGGTAAGCTGATTAACTGCCGGCCACCTATGGTGGCCTGGTAATCTGTCGAGCTGCCGTTCTCCTATGGCGGCCTTGTAAGCTGTCAAAGCAGTCGGCTACCTTTGGTGGCCACCTATGGAGGCCTGGTAAGCTTACTAAATGCCGGCCATCTATGGTGGCCTGGTAAGCTGTAGAACCGCCGGCCACCTATGATGGCCTGATAATCTCTTGAGCTGCCGGTCACCTATGTTACCGGTCACCTATGGTGGCCTGGTAAGCTGTCGAGCTGACGGTCACCTATGGTGGGCTGGTAGTTCGTCGATCTGCCGGCAACCTGTGGTGGCCTGGTAAATTGACTAACTGCCGGCCTACTATTGTGGCCTGGTAAGCTATCGAGCTGCCGGTCACCTATGGTGGCCCGGTAAGCTGTCGAGCTGCCAGTCACCTATGATGGCCTGGTAATCTCTCGATCTGCCGGTCACCTATGGCGGCCTGGTAACCTGTCCAGCTGCCGGTCACCTAGAGCGGCCTGGTAAGCTGTCGAGCTGTCGGCCACCTACGGTTGCCTGGTAAGCTGTCAAACTGCCGGTCACCTGTGGTGGCCCGATAAGCAGTCATGCTGCCGGTCACCTATGATGGCCTGGTAAGCTGTCGAGCTGCCGGTCATCTATGGTGGCCTGGGAAGCTGTCAAGCTTCCGGTCACCTATGGTGGCCTGGTAAGCTGTCGAGCTGCCGGTCACCTATGATGGCCTGGTTATCTCTCGATCTGCCGGTCACCTTTGGCGGCCTAGTAACCTGTCCAGCTGCCGGTCACCTAGAGCGGCCTGGTAAGCTGTCGAGCTGTCGGCCACCTACGGTTGCCTGGTAAGCAGTAAAACTGCCGGTCACCTGTGGTGGCCCGGTAAGCAGTCATGCTGCCGGTCACCTATGGTGGCCTGGTAAGCTGTAGAGCTGCCGGTCACCTATCGTGGACTGGTGGAGTTGTGTTCTGGTAAGCTGTCGAGCTGCCGGCCACCCACGGTGCTTTACTAAGCCGTTGAGCTGCCGGTCGCCTATGGTGGCCTGGTAAGCTGTCAAGCTGCCGGTCACCTATGATGGCCTGGTAAGCTGTCAAGCTGCCGGTCACCTATGGTGGCCTGGCAAGCTGTCAACCTGCCGGTCACCTATGGTGGCCTGCTAAGCTGTAGAGCTGCCGGCCATCTATGGTGGCCTGGCAAGCTGTCAAGCTGCCGGCCACCCACGGTCTTTTACTAAGCCGTTGAGCTTCCGGTCACCTATGGTGGCCTGGTAAGCTGTCAAGCTGCCGGTCACCTTTGATGGCCTGGTAAGCAGTCAAGCTGCCCTTCACCTATGATGGCCTGGTAAGCTGTCAAGCTGCCGGTCACCTATGGTGGCCTGGCAAGCTGTCAAGCTGCCGGTCACCCACGGTGTTTTACTAAGCCGTTGAGCTGCCGGTCACCTATGGAGGCCTGGAAAGCTGCCGAGCTGCCGGTCACCTAGGGTGGCCTGGTAATTTCTCGATCTGCCGGCAACCTCTCGTGGCCTGGTAAACTGACTAACTGCCGGCCTCCTATGGTGGCCTGGTAAGCTGTCAAGCTGCCGGTCCCCTATGGTGGCCTGGTAAGCTGTCGAGCTGCCGGTCACCTATGGTGGCCTGGTAATCTCTCGATCTACCGGCAACCTCTGGTGGCCTGGTAAACTGACTAACTGCCGGCCTCCTATGGTGGCCTGGTAAGCTGTCAAGCTGCCGGTCACCTATGATGGCCTGGTAAGCTGTCAAGCTGCCGGTCACATATGGTGGCTTGGCAAGCTGTCAAGCTGCCGGTCACCTATGGTGGCCTGCTAAGCTGTAGAGCTGCCGGCCATTTATGGTTGCCTGGTAAGCCGTCATGCTGCCGGTCACCTATGGTGGCCTGGTAAGCTGTCAAGCTGCCGGTCACCTATGATGGCCTGGTTAGCTGTCGAGCTGCCATCCACCTATGGTGGCCTGGTAAGCTGTCGAGCTGCCGGCCACCTATGATGGCCTGGTAATCTCTTGAGCTGCCGGTCACCTATGTTGCCGTCGAACTGCCACCTATGGTTGCCTGGTATTCTGTCGAGCTGCCATCCACCTTGCAAGCTCTCTAGCTGGCGGTCACCCCAGGAGGCTTGGTAAGCTGTTGAGCTGCCGGGCATCTATTGAGCCCTTGTAAGCTGTGCAGCTGCTGGCCACCTATAGTGGCCTGTTAAGCTGTAGAGCTGCCAGTCACCTATGGTGGCCTGGTAAGCTGTCATGCTGCCGGTCACCTATGGTTGACTGGTAAGCTGTCGAGCTGCCGGTCACCTATAGTGGCCTGGTAATCTCTCGATCTACCGGCAACCTCTGGTGGCCTGGTAAACTGACTAATTGCCGGCCTCCTATGGTGGCCTGGTAAGCTGTCAAGCTGCCGGTCACCTATGATGGCGTGGTAAGCTGTCAAGCTGCCGTTCACCTATGGTGGCCTGGTAAGCTGTCAAGCTGCTGGTCACCTATGGTGGCCTGGTAAACTGTCTAGCTGCCGGTCACCTATGATGGCCTCGTAATTTCTTGAGCTGAGGATCACCTATGGTGCTGTCGAACTACCACCTGTGGTGGCCTGTAAAGCTGACTAACTGCCGGCCACCTATGGTGGCCTGGTAAGCTGTAGAGCTGTCGGCCACCTATGGTTGCCTGGTAAGCTATCGAGCTGCCAGTCACCTAAGGTGGCCTGGTAAGCTGTCGAGCTGCCGGTCACCTATGGTGGCCTGGTAATCTCTCGATCTTCCGGCAACCTCTCGTGGCCTGGTAAACTGACTAGCTGCTGGCCTCCTATGGTGGCCTGGTAAGCTGTCGAGCTGCCGGTCACCTTTGGTGGCCTGGTAAGCAGTCAAGCTGCCCTTCGCCTATGATGGCCTGGTAAGCTGTCAAGCTGCCGGTCACTTATGGTGGCCTGGCAAGCTGTCAAGCTGCCGGTCACCTATGATGGCCTGGTAAGCTGTCAAGCTGCCGGTCACCCACGGTGTTTTACTAAGCCGTTGAGCGGCCGTTCACCTATGGTGGCCTGGTAAGCTGTCAAGCTGCCGGTCACCTATGATGGCCTGGTAAGCTGTCAAGCTGCCGGTCACCTATTGTGGCCTGGCAAGCTGTCAAGCTGCCGGTCACCCACGGTGTTTTACTAAGCCGTTGAGCTGCCGGTCACCTATGGAGGCCTGGAAAGCTGCCGAGCTGCCGGTCACCTATGATGGCCTGGTAAGCTGTCAACCTGCCGGTCACCTATGGTGGCCTGGCAAGCTGTCAACCTGCCGGTCACCTATGGTGGCCTGCTAAGCTGTAGAGCTGCCGGCCATCTATGGTGGCCTGGCAAGCTGTCAAGCTGCCGGCCACCCACGGTCTTTTACTAAGCCGTTGAGCTTCCGGTCACCTATGGTGGCCTGGTAAGCTGTCAAGCTGCCGGTCACCTTTGATGGCCTGGTAAGCAGTCAAGCTGCCCTTCACCTATGATGGCCTGGTAAGCTGTCAAGCTGCCGGTCACCTATGGTGGCCTGGCAAGCTGTCAAGCTGCCGGTCACCCACGGTGTTTTACTAAGCCGTTGAGCTGCCGGTCACCTATGGAGGCCTGGAAAGCTGCCGAGCTGCCGGTCACCTAGGGTGGCCTGGTAATTTCTCGATCTGCCGGCAACCTCTCGTGGCCTGGTAAACTGACTAACTGCCGGCCTCCTATGGTGGCCTGGTAAGCTGTCAAGCTGCCGATCCCCTATGGTGGCCTGGTAAGCTGTCGAGCTGCCGGTCACCTATGGTGGCCTGGTAATCTCTCGATCTACCGGCAACCTCTGGTGGCCTGGTAAACTGACTAACTGCCGGCCTCCTATGGTGGCCTGGTAAGCTGTCAAGCTGCCGGTCACCTATGATGGCCTGGTAAGCTGTCAAGCTGCCGGTCACATATGGTGGCCTGGCAAGCTGTCAAGCTGCCGGTCACCTATGGTGGCCTGCTAAGCTGTAGAGCTGCCGGCCATTTATGGTTGCCTGGTAAGCCGTCATGCTGCCGGTCACCTATGGTGGCCTGGTAAGCTGTCAAGCTGCCGGTCACCTATGATGGCCTGGTTAGCTGTCGAGCTGCCATCCACCTATGGTGGCCTGGTAAGCTGTCGAGCTGCCGGCCACCTATGATGGCCTGGTAATCTCTTGAGCTGCCGGTCACCTATGTTGCCGTCGAACTGCCACCTATGGTTGCCTGGTATTCTGTCGAGCTGCCATCCACCTTGCAAGCTCTCTAGCTGGCGGTCACCCCTGGAGGCTTGGTAAGCTGTTGAGCTGCCGGGCATCTATTGAGCCCTTGTAAGCTGTGGAGCTGCTGGCCACCTATAGTGGCCTGTTAAGCTGTAGAGCTGCCGGCCATCTATGGTTGCCTGGTAAGCCGTCAAGCTTCCGGTCACCTATGGTGGCCTGGTAAGCTGTCAGGCTGCCGGTCACCTATGATGGCATGGTAATTTGTCAAGCTGCCAGTCACCTATGGTGGCCTGGTAAGCTGTCATGCTGCCGGTCACCTATGGTGGACTGGTAAGCTGTCGAGCTGCCGGTCACCTATAGTGGCCTGGTAATCTCTCGATCTACCGGCAACCTCTGGTGGCCTGGTAAACTGACTAATTGCCGGCCTCCTATGGTGGCCTGGTAAGCTGTCAAGCTGCCGGTCACCTATGATGGCGTGGTAAGCTGTCAAGCTGCCGTGGCCTGGTAAACTGTCTAGCTGCCGGTCACCTATGATGGCCTCGTAATTTCTTGAGCTGAGGATCACCTATGGTGCTGTCGAACTACCACCTGTGGTGGCCTGTAAAGCTGACGAACTGCCGGCCACCTATGGTGGCCTGGTAAGCTGTAGAGCTGTCGGCCACCTATGGTTGCCTGGTAAGCTATCGAGCTGCCAGTCACCTAAGGTGGCCTGGTAAGCTGTCGAGCTGCCGGTCACCTATGGTGGCCTGGTAATCTCTCGATCTTCCGGCAACCTCTCGCGGCCTGGTAAACTGACTAACTGCTGGCCTCCTATGGTGGCCTGGTAAGCTGTCGAGCTGCCGGTCACCTTTGGTGGCCTGGTAAGCAGTCAAGCTGCCCTTCGCCTATGATGGCCTGGTAAGCTGTCAAGCTGCCGGTCACTTATGGTGGCCTGGCAAGCTGTCAAGCTGCCGGTCACCTATGATGGCCTGGTAAGCTGTCAAGCTGCCGGTCACCCACGGTGTTTTACTAAGCCGTTGAGCGGCCGTTCACCTATGGTGGCCTGGTAAGCTGTCAAGCTGCCGGTCACCTATGATGGCCTGGTAAGCTGTCAAGCTGCCGGTCACCTATGGTGGCCTGGCAAGCTGTCAAGCTGCCTGTCACCCACGGTGTTTTACTAAGCCGTTGAGCTGCCGGTCACCTATGGAGGCCTGGAAAGCTGCCGAGCTGCCGGTCACCTAGGGTGGCCTGGTAATCTCTCGATCTGCCGGCAACCTCTCGTGGCCTGGTAAACTGACTAACTGCCGGCCTCCTATGGTGGCCTGGTAAGCTGTCAAGCTGCCGGTCACCTATGGTGGCCTGGTAAGCTGTCGAGCTGCCGGTCACCTATGGCGGCCTGGTAATCTCTCGATCTACCGGCAACCTCTGGTGGCCTGGTAAACTGACTAACTGCCGGCCTCCTATGGTGGCCTGGTAAGCTGTCAAGCTGCCGGTCACCTATGATGGCCTGGCAAGCTCTAGAGCTGCCGGTCACCTATGGTGGCCTGCTAAGCTGTAGAGCTGCCGGCCATTTATGGTTGCCTGGTAAGCCGTTAAGCTGCCGGTCACCTATGGTGGCCTGGTAAGCTGTCAAGCTGCCGGTCACCTATGATGGCCTGGTTAGCTGTCGAGCTGCCATCCACCTATGGGGGCCTGGTAAGCTGTCGAGCTGCCGGCCACCTATGGTGGCCTGGTAATCTCTTGAGCTGCCGGTCACCTATGTTGCCGTCGAACTGCCACCTATGGTTGCCTGGTATGCTGTCGAGCTGCCATCCACCTTGCAAGCTCTCTAGCTGGCGGCAACCCCTGGAGGCTTGGTAAGCTGTCAAGCTGCCGGTCACCTATGATGGCCTGGCAAGCTGTAGAGCTGCCGGTCACCTATCGTGGCCTGGTAGAGTTGTGTTCTGGTAAGCTGTCGAGCTGCCGCCCACCCACGGTGTTTTACTAAGCCGTTGAGCTGCCGGTCACCTACGGTGGCCTGGTAAGCTGTCAAGCTGCCGGTCACCTATGATGGCCTGGTAAGCTGTCAAGCTGCCGGTCACTTATGGTGGCCTGGCAAGCTGTCAAGCTGCCGGTCACCTATGATGGCCTGGTAAGCTGTCAAGCTGCCGGTCACCCACGGTGTTTTACTAAGCCGTTGAGCGGCCGTTCACCTATGGTGGCCTGGTAAGCTGTCAAGCTGCCGGTCACCTATGATGGCCTGGTAAGCTGTCAAGCTGCCGGTCACCTATGGTGGCCTGGCAAGCTGTCAAGCTGCCGGTCACCCACGGTGTTTTACTAAGCCGTTGAGCTGCCGGTCACCTATGGAGGCCTGGAAAGCTGCCGAGCTGCCGGTCACCTAGGGTGGCCTGGTAATCTCTCGATCTGCCGGCAACCTCTCGTGGCCTGGTAAACTGACTAACTGCCGGCCTCCTATGGTGGCCTGGTAAGCTGTCAAGCTGCCGGTCACCTATGGTGGCCTGGTAAGCTGTCGAGCTGCCGGTCACCTATGGCGGCCTGGTAATCTCTCGATCTACCGGCAACCTCTGGTGGCCTGGTAAACTGACTAACTGCCGGCCTCCTATGGTGGCCTGGTAAGCTGTCAAGCTGCCGGTCACCTATGATGGCCTGGCAAGCTCTAGAGCTGCCGGTCACCTATGGTGGCCTGCTAAGCTGTAGAGCTGCCGGCCATTTATGGTTGCCTGGTAAGCCGTCAAGCTGCCGGTCACCTATGGTGGCCTGGTAAGCTGTCAAGCTGCCGGTCACCTATGATGGCCTGGTTAGCTGTCGAGCTGCCATCCACCTATGGGGGCCTGGTAAGCTGTCGAGCTGCCGGCCACCTATGGTGGCCTGGTAATCTCTTGAGCTGCCGGTCACCTATGTTGCCGTCAAACTGCCACCTATGGTTGCCTGGTATGCTGTCGAGCTGCCATCCACCTTGCAAGCTCTCTAGCTGGCGGTCACCCCTGGAGGCTTGGTAAGCTGTCAAGCTGCCGGTCACCTATGATGGCCTGGCAAGCTGTAGAGCTGCCGGTCACCTATCGTGGCCTGGTAGAGTTGTGTTCTGGTAAGCTGTCGAGCTGCCGCCCACCCACGGTGTTTTACTAAGCCGTTGAGCTGCCGGTCACCTACGGTGGCCTGGTAAGCTGTCAAGCTGCCGGTCACCTATGATGGCCTGGTAAGCTGTCAAGCTGCCGGTCACATATGGTGGCCTGGCAAGCTGTCAAGCTGCCGGTCACCTATGGTGGCCTGCTAAGCTGTAGAGCTGCCGGCCATTTATGGTTGCCTGGTAGCCAGTCATGCTGCCGGGCACCTATGGTGGCCCGGTATTCTCTCGATCTGCCGGCAACCGCTCGTGGCCTGGTAAACTGACTAACTGCCGGCCTCCTATGGTGGCCTGGTAAGCTGTCAGGCTGCCGGTCACCTATGATGGCCTGGTAAGCTGTCAAGCTGCCGGTCACCTATGGTGGCCTGGGAAGCTGTCAAGCTGCCGGTCACCTATGGTGGCCTGGTAAGCTGTCGAGCTGCCGGTCACCTATGGTGGCCTGGTAATCTCTCGATCTGCCGGCAACCTCTCGTGGCCTGGTAAACTGACTAACTGCCGGCCTCCTATGGTGGCCTGGTAAGCTGTCAAGCTGCCGGTCACCTATGGTGGCCTGGTAAGCTGTCGAGCTGCCGGTCACCTATGGTGGCCTGGTAATCTCTCGATCTACCGGCAACCTCTGGTGGCCTGGTAAACTGACTAACTGCCGGCCTCCTATGGTGGCCTGGTAAGCTGTCCAGCTGCCGGTCACCTATGATGGCCTGGTAAGCTGTCGAGCTGACGGTCACCTATGGTGGGCTGGTAGTTCCTCGATCTGCCGGCAACCTGTGGTGGCCTGGTAAACTGACTAATTGCCGGCCTCCTATGGTGGCCTGGTAAGCTGTCAAGCTGCCGGTCACCTATGATGGCCCGGTAAGCAGTCATGCTGCCGGTCACCTATGGTGGCCTGGTAAGCTGTCGAGCTGACGGTCACCTATGGTGGGCAGGTAGTTTCTCCATCTGCCGGCAACCTGTGGCGGCCTGGTAAATTGACTAATTGCCGGCCTCCTATGGTGGCCTGGTAAGCTATCTAGCTGTCGGTCACCTATGGTGGCCTGGTAATCTCTCGATCTGCCGGCCACCTATGGTGGCCTGGAAAGCTGTTGATCTTGCGGTCACCTATGGTAGCCTGGTAAGCTGTAGAGCTGCCGGTCACCTGTCGTGGCCTGGTAAGTTGTGTTCTGGTAAGCTGTCGAGCTGCCGGCCACCCACGGTGTTTTACTAAGCTGTTGAGCTGCCGGTCACCTATGGTGGCCTGGTAATCTCCCGATCTGCAGGCAACCTGTGGTGGTCTGGTAAACTGACTACCTGCCGGCCTCCTATGGTGGCCTGGTAAGCTGTCAAGCTGCCGGTCACCTATGATGGCCTGGTAAGCTGTCATGCTGCCGGTCACCTATGGTGGCCTGTTAAGCTGTAGAGCTGTCGGCAATCTATGGTTGCCTGGTAAACTATTGAGCTGCCGGTCACCTATGGTGGCCTGGTAAGCTGTCAAGCTGCCGGTCACCTATGGTGGCCTGGTAAGCTATCGAGTTGCCGGTCACCTATGGCGGCCTGGTAAGCTGTCCAGTCGCCGATCTCCGCGAGCGCTCTGGTAAGCTGTCGAGCTGTCGGCCATCTATTGTTGCCTGGTAAGCTATCGAGCTGCCAGTCACCTATGGCGGCCTGGAAAGCTGTCCAGCTGCCGGTCGCCTAGAGCGGCCAGGTAAGCTGTCGAGCTGTCGGCCACCTATTGTTGCCTGGTAAGCTTTCGGGCTGCCGGTCACCTATGGCGGCCTGGTAACCTGTCCAGCTGCCGGTCACCTAGAGCGGCCTGGTAAGCTGTCGAGCTGTCGGCCACCTAAGGTTGCCTGGTAAGCTGTCAAACTGCCGGTCACCTGTTGTGGCCTGGTGAGCTGTCAAGCTGCCGGTCACCTATGATGGCCTGGTAAGCTGTCAAGATGGCAAGCTGCCGGTCACCTATGGTGGCCTGGTAAGCTGTCAAGCTGCCGGTCACCTATGGTGGCCTGGTAAGCTACCGAGCTGCCGGTCACCTATGGCGGCCTGGTAAGCTGTCCAGTCGCCGGTCTCCGCGAGCGGTCTGGTAAGCTGTCGAGCTGTCGGCCATCTATGGTTGCCTGGTAAGCCGTCAAGCTGCCGGTCACCTATGGTGGCCTGGTAAGCGGTCAAGCTGCCGGTCACCTATGATGGTCTGGTAAGCTGCCAGTCACCTATGGTGGCCTGGTAAGCTGGCAAGCTGCCGGTCACCTATGGTGGCCTGTTAAGCTGTCGAGCTACCGGTCACCTATGGTGGCCTGGTAATCTCTCGATCTGCCGGCAACCTCTCGTGGCCTGGTAAACTGACTAACTGCCGGCCTCCTATGGTGGCCTGGTAAACTGTCAAGCTGCCGGTCACCTATGGTGGCCTGATAAGCTGTCGAGCTGCCGGTCACCTATGGTGGCCTGGTAATCTCTCGATCTGCCGGCAACCTCTCGTGGCCTGGTAAGCTGACTAACTGCCGGCCTCCTATGGTGGCCTGGTAAGCTGTCAAGCTGCCGGTTACCTATTATGGCCCGGTAAGCTGTCAAGCTGCCGGTCACCTATGGTGGCCTGGCAAGCTGTCAAGCTGCCGGTCACCCACGGTGTTTTACTAAGCCGTTGAGCTGCCGGTCACGTATGGTGGCCTGGTAAGCTGTCAAGCTGCCGGTCACCTATGATGGCCTGGTAAGCTGTCAAGCTGCCGGTCACCTATGGTGGCCTGGGAAGCTGTCAAGCTGCCGGTCACCTATGGTGGCCTGGTAAGCTGTCGAGCTGCCGGTCACCTATGATGGCCTGGTAATATCTCGATCTTCCGGCCACCTATGGAGGCCTGGAAAGCTGTAGATCTTGCGGCCACCTATGGCAGCCTGGCAAGCTGTAGAGCTGGCCGTCACCTCTCGTTGCCTGGTAAGTTGTTGGCTGCCGGCCACCTATGGAGGCCTGGAAAGCTGCCGAGCTGCCGGTCACCTATGGTGGCCTAGTAACCTCTCGATCTGCCGGCAACCTCTCGTGGCCTGGTAAACTGACTAACTGCCGGCCTCCTATGGTGGCCTGGTAAGCTGTCAAGCTGCCGGTCACCTATGGTGGCCTGGTAAGCTGTCGAAATGCCGGTCACCTATGGTGACCTGGTAATCTCTCGATCTGCCGGCAACCTCTCGTGGCCTGGTAAACTGACTAACTGCCGGCCTCCTATGCTGGCCTGGTAAGCTGTCAAGCTGCCGGTCACCTATGATGGCCTGGTAAGCTGTCGAGCTGCCGGTCACCTATGGTGGCCTGGTATTCTCTCGATCAGCCGGCAACCTCTCGTGGCCTGGTAAATTGATTAACTGCCGGCCTCCTATGGTGGCCTGGTAAGCTGTCAAGCTGCCGGTCACCTATGGTGGCCTGGTAAGCTGCCGAGCTGTCGGTCACCTATGATGGCCTGGTAATCTCCCGATCTGCCGGCCACCTATGGAGGCCTGGAAAGCTGTAGATCTTGCGGCCACCTATGGTAGCCTGGCAAGCTGTAGAGCTGCCGGTCACCTATCGTTGCCTGGTAAGTTGTTGGCTGCCGGCCAACTATGGAGGCCTGGAAAGCTGCCGAGCTGCCGGTCACCTATGGTGGCCTGGTAATCTCTCGATCTGCCGGCAACCCCTCGTGGCCTGGTAAATTGACTAACTGCCGGCCTCCTATGGTGGCCTGGTAAACTGTCAAGCTGGCGGTCACCTATGGTGGCCTGATTATCTGTCGAGCTGCCGGTCACCTATGGTGGCCTGGTAATCTCTCGATCTGCCGGCAACCTCTCGTGGCCTGGTAAACTGACTAACTGCCGGCCTCCTATGGTGGCCTGGTAAGCTGTCAAGCTGCCGCTCACCTATGATGGCCCGGTACGCAGTCAAGCTGCCGGTCACCTATGATGGCCTGGTAAGCTGTCAAGCTGCCGGTCACCTATGGTGGCCTGGTATTCTCTCGATCAGACGGCAACCTCTCGTGGCCTGGTAAATTGATTAACTGCCGGCCTCCTATGGTGGCCTGGTAGGCAGTCAAGCTGCTGGTCACCTATGGTGGCCTGGTAAGCTGCCGAGCTGTCGGTCACCTATGATGGCCTGGTAATCTCTCGATCTGCCGGCCACCTATGGAGGCCTAGAAAGCTGTAGATCTTGCGGCCACCTATGGTAGCCTGGCAAGCTGTAGAGCTGCCGGTCACCTATCGTTGCCTGGTAAGTTGTTGGCTGCCGGCCACCTATGGAGGCCTGGAAAGCTGCCGAGCTGCCGGTCACCTATGGTGGCCTGGTAATCTCTCGATCTGCTGGCAACCCCTCGTGGCCTGGTAAATTGACTAACTGCCGGCCTCCTATGGTGGCCTGGTAAACTGTCAAGCTGGCGGTCACCTATGGTGGCCTGATAAGCTGTCGAGCTGCCGGTCACCTATGGTGGCCTGGCAATCTCTCGATCTGCCGGCAACCTCTCGTGGCCTGGTAAACTGACTAACTGCCGGCCTCCTATGGTGGCCTGGTAAGCTGTCAAGCTGCCGATCCCCTATGGTGGCCTGGTAAGCTGTCGAGCTGCCGGTCACCTATGGTGGCCTGGTAATCTCTCGATCTACCGGCAACCTCTGGTGGCCTGGTAAACTGACTAACTGCCGGCCTCCTATGGTGGCCTGGTAAGCTGTCAAGCTGCCGGTCACCTATGATGGCCTGGTAAGCTGTCAAGCTGCCGGTCACATATGGTGGCCTGGCAAGCTGTCAAGCTGCCGGTCACCTATGGTGGCCTGCTAAGCTGTAGAGCTGCCGGCCATTTATGGTTGCCTGGTAAGCCGTCATGCTGCCGGTCACCTATGGTGGCCTGGTAAGCTGTCAAGCTGCCGGTCACCTATGATGGCCTGGTTAGCTGTCGATCTGCCATCCACCTATGGTGGCCTGGTAAGCTGTCGAGCTGCCGGCCACCTATGATGGCCTGGTAATCTCTTGAGCTGCCGGTCACCTATGTTGCCGTCGAACTGCCACCTATGGTTGCCTGGTATTCTGTCGAGCTGCCATCCACCTTGCAAGCTCTCTAGCTGGCGGTCACCCCTGGAGGCTTGGTAAGCTGTTGAGCTGCCGGGCATCTATTGAGCCCTTGTAAGCTGTGCAGCTGCTGGCCACCTATAGTGGCCTGTTAAGCTGTAGAGCTGCCGGCCATCTATGGTTGCCTGGTAAGCCGTCAAGCTTCCGGTCACCTATGGTGGCCTGGTAAGCTGTCAGGCTGCCGGTCACCTATGATGGCATGGTAATTTGTCAAGCTGCCAGTCACCTATGGTGGCCTGGTAAGCTGTCATGCTGCCGGTCACCTATGGTGGACTGGTAAGCTGTCGAGCTGCCGGTCACCTATAGTGGCCTGGTAATCTCTCGATCTACCGGCAACCTCTGGTGGCCTGGTAAACTGACTAATTGCCGGCCTCCTATGGTGGCCTGGTAAGCTGTCAAGCTGCCGGTCACCTATGATGGCGTGGTAAGCTGTCAAGCTGCCGTTCACCTATGGTGGCCTGGTAAGCTGTCAAGCTGCTGGTCACCTATGGTGGCCTGGTAAACTGTCTAGCTGCCGGTCACCTATGATGGCCTCGTAATTTCTTGAGCTGAGGATCACCTATGGTGCTGTCGAACTACCACCTGTGGTGGCCTGTAAAGCTGACTAACTGCCGGCCACCTATGGTGGCCTGGTAAGCTGTAGAGCTGTCGGCCACCTATGGTTGCCTGGTAAGCTATCGAGCTGCCAGTCACCTAAGGTGGCCTGGTAAGCTGTCGAGCTGCCGGTCACCTATGGTGGCCTGGTAATCTCTCGATCTTCCGGCAACCTCTCGTGGCCTGGTAAACTGACTAACTGCTGGCCTCCTATGGTGGCCTGGTAAGCTGTCGAGCTGCCGGTCACCTTTGGTGGCCTGGTAAGCAGTCAAGCTGCCCTTCGCCTATGATGGCCTGGTAAGCTGTCAAGCTGCCGGTCACTTATGGTGGCCTGGCAAGCTGTCAAGCTGCCGGTCACCTATGATGGCCTGGTAAGCTGTCAAGCTGCCGGTCACCCACGGTGTTTTACTAAGCCGTTGAGCGGCCGTTCACCTATGGTGGCCTGGTAAGCTGTCAAGCTGCCGGTCACCTATGATGGCCTGGTAAGCTGTCAAGCTGCCGGTCACCTATGGTGGCCTGGCAAGCTGTCAAGCTGCCGGTCACCCACGGTGTTTTACTAAGCCGTTGAGCTGCCGGTCACCTATGGAGGCCTGGAAAGCTGCCGAGCTGCCGGTCACCTAGGGTGGCCTGGTAATCTCTCGATCTGCCGGCAACCTCTCGTGGCCTGGTAAACTGACTAACTGCCGGCCTCCTATGGTGGCCTGGTAAGCTGTCAAGCTGCCGGTCACCTATGGTGGCCTGGTAAGCTGTCGAGCTGCCGGTCACCTATGGCGGCCTGGTAATCTCTCGATCTACCGGCAACCTCTGGTGGCCTGGTAAACTGACTAACTGCCGGCCTCCTATGGTGGCCTGGTAAGCTGTCAAGCTGCCGGTCACCTATGATGGCCTGGCAAGCTCTAGAGCTGCCGGTCACCTATGGTGGCCTGCTAAGCTGTAGAGCTACCGGCCATTTATGGTTGCCTGGTAAGCCGTCAAGCTGCCGGTCACCTATGGTGGCCTGGTAAGCTGTCAAGCTGCCGGTCACCTATGATGGCCTGGTTAGCTGTCGAGCTGCCATCCACCTATGGGGGCCTGGTAAGCTGTCGAGCTGCCGGCCACCTATGGTGGCCTGGTAATCTCTTGAGCTGCCGGTCACCTATGTTGCCGTCGAACTGCCACCTATGGTTGCCTGGTATGCTGTCGAGCTGCCATCCACCTTGCAAGCTCTCTAGCTGGCGGTCACCCCTGGAGGCTTGGTAAGCTGTCAAGCTGCCGGTCACCTATGATGGCCTGGCAAGCTGTAGAGCTGCCGGTCACCTATCGTGGCCTGGTAGAGTTGTGTTCTGGTAAGCTGTCGAGCTGCCGCCCACCCACGGTGTTTTACTAAGCCGTTGAGCTGCCGGTCACCTACGGTGGCCTGGTAAGCTGTCAAGCTGCCGGTCACCTATGATGGCCTGGTAAGCTGTCAAGCTGCCGGTCACATATGGTGGCCTGGCAAGCTGTCAAGCTGCCGGTCACCTATGGTGGCCTGCTAAGCTGTAGAGCTGCCGGCCATTTATGGTTGCCTGGTAGCCAGTCATGCTGCCGGGCACCTATGGTGGCCCGGTATTCTCTCGATCTGCCGGCAACCGCTCGTGGCCTGGTAAACTGACTAACTGCCGGCCTCCTATGGTGGCCTGGTAAGCTGTCAGGCTGCCGGTCACCTATGATGGCCTGGTAAGCTGTCAAGCTGCCGGTCACCTATGGTGGCCTGGGAAGCTGTCAAGCTGCCGGTCACCTATGGTGGCCTGGTAAGCTGTCGAGCTGCCGGTCACCTATGGTGGCCTGGTAATCTCTCGATCTGCCGGCAACCTCTCGTGGCCTGGTAAACTGACTAACTGCCGGCCTCCTATGGTGGCCTGGTAAGCTGTCAAGCTGCCGGTCACCTATGGTGGCCTGGTAAGCTGTCGAGCTGCCGGTCACCTATGGTGGCCTGGTAATCTCTCGATCTACCGGCAACCTCTGGTGGCCTGGTAATCTCTCGATCTACCGGCAACCTCTGGTGGCCTGGTAAACTGACTAACTGCCGGCCTCCTATGGTGGCCTGGTAAGCTGTCAAGCTGCCGGTCACCTATGATGGCCTGGTAAGCTGTCGAGCTGACGGTCACCTATGGTGGGCTGGTAGTTCCTCGATCTGCCGGCAACCTGTGGTGGCCTGGTAAACTGACTAATTGCCGGCCTCCTATGGTGGCCTGGTAAGCTGTCAAGCTGCCGGTCACCTATGATGGCCCGGTAAGCAGTCATGCTGCCGGTCACCTATGGTGGCCTGGTAAGCTGTCGAGCTGACGGTCACCTATGGTGGGCAGGTAGTTTCTCCATCTGCCGGCAACCTGTGGCGGCCTGGTAAATTGACTAATTGCCGGCCTCCTATGGTGGCCTGGTAAGCTATCTAGCTGTCGGTCACCTATGGTGGCCTGGTAATCTCTCGATCTGCCGGCCACCTATGGTGGCCTGGAAAGCTGTAGATCTTGCGGTCACCTATGGTAGCCTGGTAAGCTGTAGAGCTGCCGGTCACCTGTCGTGGCCTGGTAAGTTGTGTTCTGGTAAGCTGTCGAGCTGCCGGCCACCCACGGTGTTTTACTAAGCTGTTGAGCTGCCGGTCACCTATGGTGGCCTGGTAATCTCCCGATCTGCAGGCAACCTGTGGTGGTCTGGTAAACTGACTACCTGCCGGCCTCCTATGGTGGCCTGGTAAGCTGTCAAGCTGCCGGTCACCTATGATGGCCTGGTAAGCTGTCATGCTGCCGGTCACCTATGGTGGCCTGTTAAGCTGTAGAGCTGTCGGCAATCTATGGTTGCCTGGTAAACTATTGAGCTGCCGGTCACCTATGGTGGCCTGGTAAGCTGTCAAGCTGCCGGTCACCTATGGTGGCCTGGTAAGCTATCGAGTTGCCGGTCACCTATGGCGGCCTGGTAAGCTGTCCAGTCGCCGATCTCCGCGAGCGCTCTGGTAAGCTGTCGAGCTGTCGGCCATCTATTGTTGCCTGGTAAGCTATCGAGCTGCCAGTCACCTATGGCGGCCTGGAAAGCTGTCCAGCTGCCGGTCGCCTAGAGCGGCCAGGTAAGCTGTCGAGCTGTCGGCCACCTATTGTTGCCTGGTAAGCTTTCGGGCTGCCGGTCACCTATGGCGGCCTGGTAACCTGTCCAGCTGCCGGTCACCTAGAGCGGCCTGGTAAGCTGTCGAGCTGTCGGCCACCTACGGTTGCCTGGTAAGCTGCCAAACTGCCGGTCACCTGTTGTGGCCTGGTGAGCTGTCAAGCTGCCGGTCACCTATGATGGCCTGGTAAGCTGTCAAGATGGCAAGCTGCCGGTCACCTATGGTGGCCTGGTAAGCTGTCAAGCTGCCGGTCACCTATGGTGGCCTGGTAAGCTACCGAGCTGCCGGTCACCTATGGCGGCCTGGTAAGCTGTCCAGTCGCCGGTCTCCGCGAGCGGTCTGGTAAGCTGTCGAGCTGTCGGCCATATATGGTTGCATGGTAAGCCGTCAAGCTGCCGGTCACCTATGGTGGCCTGGTAAGCGGTCAAGCTGCCGGTCACCTATGATGGTCTGGTAAGCTGCCAGTCACCTATGGTGGCCTGGTAAGCTGGCAAGCTGCCGGTCACCTATGGTGGCCTGTTAAGCTGTCGAGCTACCGGTCACCTATGGTGGCCTGGTAATCTCTCGATCTGCCGGCAACCTCTCGTGGCCTGGTAAACTGACTAACTGCCGGCCTCCTATGGTGGCCTGGTAAACTGTCAAGCTGCCGGTTACCTATGGTGGCCTGATAAGCTGTCGAGCTGCCGGTCACCTATGGTGGCCTGGTAATCTCTCGATCTGCCGGCAACCTCTCGTGGCCTGGTAAGCTGACTAACTGCCGGCCTCCTATGGTGGCCTGGTAAGCTGTCAAGCTGCCGGTTACCTATTATGGCCCGGTAAGCTGTCAAGCTGCCGGTCACCTATGGTGGCCTGGCAAGCTGTAGAGCTGCCGGTCACCTATCGTGGCCTGGTAGAGTTGTGTTCTGGTAAGCTGTCGAGCTGCCGCCCACCCACGGTGTTTTACTAAGCCGTTGAGCTGCCGGTCACCTACGGTGGCCTGGTAAGCTGTCAAGCTGCCGGTCACCTATGATGGCCTGGTAAGCTGTCAAGCTGCCGGTCACATATGGTGGCCTGGCAAGCTGTCAAGCTGCCGGTCACCTATGGTGGCCTGCTAAGCTGTAGAGCTGCCGGCCATTTATGGTTGCCTGGTAGCCAGTCATGCTGCCGGGCACCTATGGTGGCCCGGTATTCTCTCGATCTGCCGGCAACCGCTCGTGGCCTGGTAAACTGACTAACTGCCGGCCTCCTATGGTGGCCTGGTAAGCTGTCAGGCTGCCGGTCACCTATGATGGCCTGGTAAGCTGTCAAGCTGCCGGTCACCTATGGTGGCCTGGGAAGCTGTCAAGCTGCCGGTCACCTATGGTGGCCTGGTAAGCTGTCGAGCTGCCGGTCACCTATGGTGGCCTGGTAATCTCTCGATCTGCCGGCAACCTCTCGTGGCCTGGTAAACTGACTAACTGCCGGCCTCCTATGGTGGCCTGGTAAGCTGTCAAGCTGCCGGTCACCTATGGTGGCCTGGTAAGCTGTCGAGCTGCCGGTCACCTATGGTGGCCTGGTAATCTCTCGATCTACCGGCAACCTCTGGTGGCCTGGTAATCTCTCGATCTACCGGCAACCTCTGGTGGCCTGGTAAACTGACTAACTGCCGGCCTCCTATGGTGGCCTGGTAAGCTGTCAAGCTGCCGGTCACCTATGATGGCCTGGTAAGCTGTCGAGCTGACGGTCACCTATGGTGGGCTGGTAGTTCCTCGATCTGCCGGCAACCTGTGGTGGCCTGGTAAACTGACTAATTGCCGGCCTCCTATGGTGGCCTGGTAAGCTGTCAATCTGCCGGTCACCTATGATGGCCCGGTAAGCAGTCATGCTGCCGGTCACCTATGGTGGCCTGGTAAGCTGTCGAGCTGACGGTCACCTATGGTGGGCAGGTAGTTTCTCCATCTGCCGGCAACCTGTGGCGGCCTGGTAAATTGACTAATTGCCATCCTCCTATGGTGGCCTGGTAAGCTATCTAGCTGTCGGTCACCTATGGTGGCCTGGTAATCTCTCGATCTGCCGGCCACCTATGGTGGCCTGGAAAGCTGTAGATCTTGCGGTCACCTATGGTAGCCTGGTAAGCTGTAGAGCTGCCGGTCACCTGTCGTGGCCTGGTAAGTTGTGTTCTGGTAAGCTGTCGAGCTGCCGGCCACCCACGGTGTTTTACTAAGCTGTTGAGCTGCCGGTCACCTATGGTGGCCTGGTAATCTCCCGATCTGCAGGCAACCTGTGGTGGTCTGGTAAACTGACTACCTGCCGGCCTCCTATGGTGGCCTGGTAAGCTGTCAAGCTGCCGGTCACCTATGATGGCCTGGTAAGCTGTCATGCTGCCGGTCACCTATGGTGGCCTGTTAAGCTGTAGAGCTGTCGGCAATCTATGGTTGCCTGGTAAACTATTGAGCTGCCGGTCACCTATGGTGGCCTGGTAAGCTGTCAAGCTGCCGGTCACCTATGGTGGCCTGGTAAGCTATCGAGTTGCCGGTCACCTATGGCGGCCTGGTAAGCTGTCCAGTCGCCGATCTCCGCGAGCGCTTTGGTAAGCTGTCGAGCTGTCGGCCATCTATTGTTGCCTGGTAAGCTATCGAGCTGCCAGTCACCTATGGCGGCCTGGAAAGCTGTCCAGCTGCCGGTCGCCTAGAGCGGCCAGGTAAGCTGTCGAGCTGTCGGCCACCTATTGTTGCCTGGTAAGCTTTCGGGCTGCCGGTCACCTATGGCGGCCTGGTAACCTGTCCAGCTGCCGGTCACCTAGAGCGGCCTGGTAAGCTGTCGAGCTGTCGGCCACCTACGGTTGCCTGGTAAGCTGCCAAACTGCCGGTCACCTGTTGTGGCCTGGTGAGCTGTCAAGCTGCCGGTCACCTATGATGGCCTGGTAAGCTGTCAAGATGGCAAGCTGCCGGTCACCTATGGTGGCCTGGTAAGCTGTCAAGCTGCCGGTCACCTATGGTGGCCTGGTAACCTACCGAGCTGCCGGTCACCTATGGCGGCCTGGTAAGCTGTCCAGTCGCCGGTCTCCGCGAGCGGTCTGGTAAGCTGTCGAGCTGTCGGCCATATATGGTTGCATGGTAAGCCGTCAAGCTGCCGGTCACCTATGGTGGCCTGGTAAGCGGTCAAGCTGCCGGTCACCTATGATGGTCTGGTAAGCTGCCAGTCACCTATGGTGGCCTGGTAAGCTGGCAAGCTGCCGGTCACCTATGGTGGCCTGTTAAGCTGTCGAGCTACCGGTCACCTATGGTGGCCTGGTAATCTCTCGATCTGCCGGCAACCTCTCGTGGCCTGGTAAACTGACTAACTGCCGGCCTCCTATGGTGGCCTGGTAAACTGTCAAGCTGCCGGTTACCTATGGTGGCCTGATAAGCTGTCGAGCTGCCGGTCACCTATGGTGGCCTGGTAATCTCTCGATCTGCCGGCAACCTCTCGTGGCCTGGTAAGCTGACTAACTGCCGGCCTCCTATGGTGGCCTGGTAAGCTGTCAAGCTGCCGGTTACCTATTATGGCCCGGTAAGCTGTCAAGCTGCCGGTCACCTATGGTGGCCTGGCAAGCTGTCAAGCTGCCGGTCACCCACGGTGTTTTACTAAGCCGTTGAGCTGCCGGTCACGTATGGTGGCCTGGTAAGCTGTCAAGCTGCCGGTCACCTATGATGGCCTGGTAAGCTGTCAAGCTGCCGGTCACCTATGGTGGCCTGGGAAGCTGTCAAGCTGCCGGTCACCTATGGTGGCCTGGTAAGCTGTCGAGCTGCCCGTCACCTATGATGGCCTGGTAATCTCTCGATCTTCCGGCCACCTATGGAGGCCTGGAAAGCTGTAGATCTTGCGGCCACCTATGGCAGCCTGGCAAGCTGTAGAGCTGGCCGTCACCTCTCGTTGCCTGGTAAGTTGTTGGCTGCCGGCCACCTATGGAGGCCTGGAAAGCTTCCGAGCTGCCGGTCACCTATGGTGGCCTGGTAACCTCTCGATCTGCCGGCAACCTCTCGTGGCCTGGTAAACTGACTAACTGCCGGCCTCCTATGGTGGCCTGGTAAGCTGTCAAGCTGCCGGTCACCTATGGTGGCCTGGTAAGCTGTCGAAATGCCGGTCACCTATGGTGACCTGGTAATCTCTCGATCTGCCGGCAACCTCTCGTGGCCTGGTAAATTGACTAACTGCCGGCCTCCTATGCTGGCCTGGTAAGCTGTCAAGCTGCCGGTCACCTATGATGGCCTGGTAAGCTGTCGAGCTGCCGGTCACCTATGGTGGCCTGGTATTCTCTCGATCAGCCGGCAACCTCTCGTGGCCTGGTAAATTGATTAACTGCCGGCCTCCTATGGTGACCTATGATGGCCTGGTAATCTCTCGATCTGCCGGCCACCTATGGAGGCCTGGAAAGCTGTAGATCTTGCGGCCACCTATGGTAGCCTGGCAAGCTGTAGAGCTGCCGGTCACCTATCGTTGCCTGGTAAGTTGTTGGCTGCCGGCCACCTATGGAGGCCTGGAAAGCTGCCGAGCTGCCGGTCACCTATGGTGGCCTGGTAATCTCTCGATCTGCCGGCAACCCCTCGTGGCCTGGTAAATTGACTAACTGCCGGCCTCCTATGGTGGCCTGGTAAACTGTCAAGCTGGCGGTCACCCATGGTGGCCTGATTATCTGTCGAGCTGCCGGTCACCTATGGTGGCCTGGTAATCTCTCGATCTGCCGGCAACCTCTCGTGGCCTGGTAAACTGACTAACTGCCGGCCTCCTATTTTGGCCTGGTAAGCTGTCATGCTGCCGCTCACCTATGATGGCCCGGTACGCAGTCAAGCTGCCGGTCACCTATGATGGCCTGGTAAGCTGTCAAGCTGCCGGTCACCTATGGTGGCCTGGTATTCTCTCGATCAGACGGCAACCTCTCGTGGCCTGGTAAATTGATTAACTGCCGGCCTCCTATGGTGGCCTGGTAGGCAGTCAAGCTGCTGGTCACCTATGGTGGCCTGGTAAGCTGCCGAGCTGTCGGTCACCTATGATGGCCTGGTAATCTCTCGATCTGCCGGCCACCTATGGAGGCCTAGAAAGCTGTAGATCTTGCGGCCACCTATGGTAGCCTGGCAAGCTGTAGAGCTGCCGGTCACCTATCGTTGCCTGGTAAGTTGTTGGCTGCCGGCCACCTATGGAGGCCTGGAAAGCTGCCGAGCTGCCGGTCACCTATGGTGGCCTGGTAATCTCTCGATCTGCTGGCAACCCCTCGTGGCCTGGTAAATTGACTAACTGCCGGCCTCCTATGGTGGCCTGGTAAACTGTCAAGCTGGCGGTCACCTATGGTGGCCTGATAAGCTGTCGAGCTGCCGGTCACCTATGGTGGCCTGGTAATCTCTCGATCTGCCGGCAACCTCTCGTGGCCTGGTAAACTGACTAACTGCCGGCCTCCTATGGTGGCCTGGTAAGCTGTCAAGCTGCCGGTCACCTATGATGGCCCGGTACGCAGTCAAGCTGCCGGTCACCTATGATGGCCTGGTAAGCTGTCAAGCTGCCGGTCACCTATGGTGGCCTGGCAAGCTGTCAAGCTGCCGGTCACCCACGGCGTTTTACTAAGCCGTTGAGCTGCCGGTCACCTATGATGGCCTGGTAAGCTGTCAAGCTGCCGGTCACCTATGATGGCCTGGTAAGCTGTCAAGATGGCAAGTTGCCGGCCACCTATGGTGGCCTGGTAAGCTGTCAAGCTGCCGGTCACCTATGGAGTCCTGGTAAGCTGTCAAGCTGCCGGTCACCTATGATGGCATGGTAAGCTGTCAAGCTGCCGGTCACCTATGGTGGCCTGGTAATCCCTCGATCTGCCGGCAACCTGTGGTGGTCTGGTAAACTGACTACCTGCCGGCCTCCTATGGTGGCCTGGTAAGCTGTCAAGCTGCTGGTCACCTATGATGGCCTGGTGAGCTGTCAAGCTGCCGGTCACCTATGGTGGCCTGGCAAGCTGTCAAGCTGCCGGCCACCCACGGTGTTTTACCAAGCCGTTGAGCTGCCGGTCACCTATTATGGCCTGGTAAGCTGTCAAGCTGCCGGTCACCTATGATGGCCTGGTAAGCTGTCAAGATGGCAAGTTGCCGGTCACCTATGGTGGCCTGGTAAGCTGTCAAGCTGCCGGTCACCTATGGAGTCCTGGTAAGCTGTCAAGCTGCCGGTCACCTATGATGGCATGGTAAGCTGTCAAGCTGCCGGTCACCTATGGTGGCCTGGTAATCCCTCGATCTGCCGGCAACCTGTGGTGGTCTGGTAAACTGACTACCTGCCGGCCTCCTATGGTGGCCTGGTAAGCTGTCAAGCTGCCGGTCACCTATGATGGCCTGGTAAGCTGTCATGCTGCCGGTCACCTATGTTGGCCTGTTAAGCTGTAGAGCTGCCGGCAATCTATGGTTGCCTGGTGAGCCGTCGAGCTTCCGGTCACCTATGGTGGCCTGGTAAGCTGTCAAGCTGCCGGTTACCTATGATGGCATGGTAAGCTGCCAAGCTGCCGGTCACCTATGGTGGCCTGGTAATCCCTCGATCTGCCGGCAACCTGTGGTGGTCTGGTAAACTGACTACCTGCCGGCCTCCTATGGTGGCCTGGTAAGCTGTCAAGCTGCCGGTCACCTATGATGGCCTGGTAAACTGTCATGCTGCCGGTCACCTATGGTGGCCTGTTAAGCTGTAGAGCTGCCGGAAATCTATGTTTGCCTGGTAAGCCGTCAAGCTTCCCGTCACCTATGGTGGCCTGGTAAGCTGTCAAGCTGCCGGTCACCTATGATGGCATGGTAAGATGTCAAGCTGCCAGTCACCTATGGTGGCCTGGTAAGCTGTCAAGCTGCCGGTCACCTATGGTGGCCTGGTAATCTCTCGATCTGCCGGCAACCTCTCGTGGCCTGGTAAACTGACCAAGTGCCGGCCTCCTATGGTGGCCTAGTAAGCTGTCATGCTGCCGGTCACATATGATGGCCTGGTAAGCTGTCAAGCTGCCGGCCGCCAATGGTGGCCTGGGAAGCTGTCAAGCTGGCAGTCACCTATGGTGGCCTGGTAAGCTGTCGAGCTGCCGGTCACCTATGATGGCCTGGTAATCTCCCGATCTGCCGGCAACCTCTCGTGACCTGGTAAATTGACTAACTGCCGGCCTCCTATGGTGGCCTGGTAAACTGTCAAGCTGCCGGTCACCTATGGTGGCCTGATAAGCTGTAGAGCTGCCGGTCACCTATCGTTGCCTGGTAAGTTGTTGGCTGCCGGCCACCTATGGAGGCCTGGAAAGCTGCCGAGCTGCCGGTCAACTATGGTGGCCTGGTAATCTCTCGATCTGCCGGCAACCCCTCGTGGCCTGGTAAATTGACTAACTGCCGGCCTCCTATGGTGGCCTGGTAAACTGTCAAGCTGGCGGTCACCTATGGTGGCCTGATTAGCTGTCGAGCTGCCGGTCACCTATGGTGGCCTGGTAATCTCTCGATCTGCCGGCAACCTCTCGTGGCCTGGTAAACTGACTAACTGCCGGCCTCCTATGGTGGCCTGGTAAGCTGTCAAGCTGCCGCTCACCTATGATGGCCCGGTATGCAGTCAAGCTGCCGGTCACCTATCGTTGCCTGGTAAGTTGTTGGCTGCCGGCCACCTATGGAGGCCTGGAAAGCTGCCGAGCTGCCGGTCACCTATGGTGGCCTGGTAATCTCTCGATCTGCTGGCAACCCCTCGTGGCCTGGTAATTTGACTAACTGCCGGCCTCCTATGGTGGCCTGGTAAACTGTCAAGCTGGCGGTCACCTATGGTGGCCTGATAAGCTGTCGAGCTGCCGGTCACCAATGGTGGCCTGGTAATCTCTCGATCTGCCGGCAACCTCTCGTGGCCTGGTAAACTGATTAACTGCCGGCCTCCTATGGTGGCCTGGTAAGCTGTCAAGCTGCCGGTCACCTATGATGGCCCGGTACGCAGTCAAGCTGCCGGTCACCTATGATGGCCTGGTAAGCTGTCAAGCTGCCGGTCACCTATGGTGGCCTGGCAAGCTGTCAAGCTGCCGGCCACCCACGGCGTTTTACTAAGCCGTTGAGCTGCCGGTCACCTATGATGGCCTGGTAAGCTGTCAAGCTGCCGGTCACCTATGATGGCCTGGTAAGCTGTCAAGATGGCAAGTGTCCGGTCACCTATGGTGGCCTGGTAAGCTGTCAAGCTGCCGGTCACCTATGGACTCCTGGTAAGCTGTCAAGCTGCCGGTCACCTATGATGGCATGGTAAGCTGTCAAGCTGCCGGTCACCTATGGTGGCCTGGTAATCCCTCGATCTGCCGGCAACCTGTGGTGGTCTGGTAAACTGACTACCTGCCGGCCTCCTATGGTGGCCTGGTAAGCTGTCAAGCTGCCGGTCACCTATGATGGCCTGGTGAGCTGTCAAGCTGCCGGTCACCTATGGTGGCCTGGCAAGCTGTCAAGCTGCCGGTCACCCACGGTGTTTTACCAAGCCGTTGAGCTGCCGGTCACCTATGATGGCCTGGTAAGCTGTCAAGCTGCCGGTCACCTATGATGGCCTGGTAAGCTGTCAAGATGGCAAGTTGCCGGTCACCTATGGTGGCCTGGTAAGCTGTCAAGCTGCCGGTCACCTATGGAGTCCTGGTAAGCTGTCAAGCTGCCGGTCACCTATGATGGCATGGTAAGCTGTCAAGCTGCCGGTCACCTATGGTGGCCTGGTAATCCCTCGATCTGCCGGCAACCTGTGGTGGTCTGGTAAACTGACTACCTGCCGGCCTCCTATGGTGGCCTGGTAAGCTGTCAAGCTGCCGGTCACCTATGATGGCCTGGTAAGCTGTCATGCTGCCGGTCACCTATGGTGGCCTGTTAAGCTGTAGAGCTGCCGGCAATCTATGGTTGCCTGGTGAGCCGTCGAGCTTCCGGTCACCTATGGTGGCCTGGTAAGCTGTCAAGCTGCCGGTTACCTATGATGGCATGGTAAGCTGCCAAGCTGCCGGTCACCTATGGTGGCCTGGTAATCCCTCGATCTGCCGGCAACCTGTGGTGGTCTGGTAAACTGACTACCTGCCGGCCTCCTATGGTGGCCTGGTAAGCTGTCAAGCTGCCGGTCACCTATGATGGCCTGGTAAGCTGTCATGCTGCCGGTCACCTATGGTGGCCTGTTAAGCTGTAGAGCTGCCGGAAATCTATGTTTGCCTGGTAAGCCGTCAAGCTTCCCGTCACCTATGGTGGCCTGGTAAGCTGTCAAGCTGCCGGTCACCTATGATGGCATGGTAAGCTGTCAAGCTGCCAGTCACCTATGGTGGCCTGGTAAGCTGTCAAAGCTGCCGGTCACCTATGGTGGCCTGGTAATCTCTCGATCTGCCGGCAACCTCTCGTGGCCTGGTAAACTGACCAAGTGCCGGCCTCCTATGGTGGCCTAGTAAGCTGTCATGCTGCCGGTCACATATGATGGCCTGGTAAGCTGTCAAGCTGCCGGCCGCCAATGGTGGCCTGGGCAGCTGTCAAGCTGGCGGTCACCTATGGTGGCCTGGTAAGCTGTCGAGCTGCCGGTCACCTATGATGGCCTGGTAATCTCCCGATCTGCCGGCAACCTCTCGTGACCTGGTAAATTGACTAACTGCCGGCCTCCTATGGTGGCCTGGTAAACTGTCAAGCTGCCGGTCACCTATGATGGCCTGGTAAGCTGTCAAGCTGCCGGTCACCTATGATGGCCTGGTAAGCTGTCAAGATGGCAAGTTGCCGGTCACCTATGGTGGCCTGGTAAGCTGTCAAGCTGCCGGTCACCTATGGAGTCCTGGTAAGCTGTCAAGCTGCCGGTCACCTATGATGGCATGGTAAGCTGTCAAGCTGCCGGTCACCTATGGTGGCCTGGTAATCCCTCGATCTGCCGGCAACCTGTGGTGGTCTGGTAAACTGACTACCTGCCGGCCTCCTATGGTGGCCTGGTAAGCTGTCAAGCTGCCGGTCACCTATGATGGCCTGGTAAGCTGTCATGCTGCCGGTCACCTATGGTGGCCTGTTAAGCTGTAGAGCTGCCGGCAATCTATGGTTGCCTGGTGAGCCGTCGAGCTTCCGGTCACCTATGGTGGCCTGGTAAGCTGTCAAGCTGCCGGTTACCTATGATGGCATGGTAAGCTGCCAAGCTGCCGGTCACCTATGGTGGCCTGGTAATCCCTCGATCTGCCGGCAACCTGTGGTGGTCTGGTAAACTGACTACCTGCCGGCCTCCTATGGTGGCCTGGTAAGCTGTCAAGCTGCCGGTCACCTATGATGGCCTGGTAAGCTGTCATGCTGCCGGTCACCTATGGTGGCCTGTTAAGCTGTAGAGCTGCCGGAAATCTATGTTTGCCTGGTAAGCCGTCAAGCTTCCCGTCACCTATGGTGGCCTGGTAAGCTGTCAAGCTGCCGGTCACCTATGATGGCATGGTAAGCTGTCAAGCTGCCAGTCACCTATGGTGGCCTGGTAAGCTGTCAAGCTGCCGGTCACCTATGGTGGCCTGGTAATCTCTCGATCTGCCGGCAACCTCTCGTGGCCTGGTAAACTGACCAAGTGCCGGCCTCCTATGGTGGCCTAGTAAGCTGTCATGCTGCCGGTCACATATGATGGCCTGGTAAGCTGTCAAGCTGCCGGCCGCCAATGGTGGCCTGGGAAGCTGTCAAGCTGGCAGTCACCTATGGTGGCCTGGTAAGCTGTCGAGCTGCCGGTCACCTATGATGGCCTGGTAATCTCCCGATCTGCCGGCAACCTCTCGTGACCTGGTAAATTGACTAACTGCCGGCCTCCTATGGTGGCCTGGTAAGCTGTCAAGCTGCCGGTCACCTATGGTGGCCTGATAAGCTGTAGAGCTGCCGGTCACCTATCGTTGCCTGGTAAGTTGTTGGCTGCCGGCCACCTATGGAGGCCTGGAAAGCTGCCGAGCTGCCGGTCAACTATGGTGGCCTGGTAATCTCTCGATCTGCCGGCAACCCCTCGTGGCCTGGTAAATTGACTAACTGCCGGCCTCCTATGGTGGCCTGGTAAACTGTCAAGCTGGCGGTCACCTATGGTGGCCTGATTAGCTGTCGAGCTGCCGGTCACCTATGGTGGCCTGGTAATCTCTCGATCTGCCGGCAACCTCTCGTGGCCTGGTAAACTGACTAACTGCCGGCCTCCTATGGTGGCCTGGTAAGCTGTCAAGCTGCCGCTCACCTATGATGGCCCGGTACGCAGTCAAGCTGCCGGTCACCTATCGTTGCCTGGTAAGTTGTTGGCTGCCGGCCACCTATGGAGGCCTGGAAAGCTGCCGAGCTGCCGGTCACCTATGGTGGCCTGGTAATCTCTCGATCTGCTGGCAACCCCTCGTGGCCTGGTAAATTGACTAACTGCCGGCCTCCTATGGTGGCCTGGTAAACTGTCAAGCTGGCGGTCACCTATGGTGGCCTGATAAGCTGTCGAGCTGCCGGTCACCTATGGTGGCCTGGTAATCTCTCGATCTGCCGGCAACCTCTCGTGGCCTGGTAAACTGACTAACTGCCGGCCTCCTATGGTGGCCTGGTAAGCTGTCAAGCTGCCGGTCACCTATGATGGCCCGGTACGCAGTCAAGCTGCCGGTCACCTATGATGGCCTGGTAAGCTGTCAAGCTGCCGGTCACCTATGGTGGCCTGGCAAGCTGTCAAGCTGCCGGCCACCCACGGCGTTTTACTAAGCCGTTGAGCTGCCGGTCACCTATGATGGCCTGGTAAGCTGTCAAGCTGCCGGTCACCTATGATGGCCTGGTAAGCTGTCAAGATGGCAAGTGGCCGGTCACCTATGGTGGCCTGGTAAGCTGTCAAGCTGCCGGTCACCTATGGAGTCCTGGTAAGCTGTCAAGCTGCCGGTCACCTATGATGGCATGGTAAGCTGTCAAGCTGCCGGTCACCTATGGTGGCCTGGTAATCCCTCGATCTGCCGGCAACCTGTGGTGGTCTGGTAAACTGACTACCTGCCGGCCTCCTATGGTGGCCTGGTAAGCTGTCAAGCTGCCGGTCACCTATGATGGCCTGGTGAGCTGTCAAGCTGCCGGTCACCTATGGTGGCCTGGCAAGCTGTCAAGCTGCCGGTCACCCACGGTGTTTTACCAAGCCGTTGAGCTGCCGGTCACCTATGATGGCCTGGTAAGCTGTCAAGCTGCCGGTCACCTATGATGGCCTGGTAAGCTGTCAAGATGGCAAGTTGCCGGTCACCTATGGTGGCCTGGTAAGCTGTCAAGCTGCCGGTCACCTATGGAGTCCTGGTAAGCTGTCAAGCTGCCGGTCACCTATGATGGCATGGTAAGCTGTCAAGCTGCCGGTCACCTATGGTGGCCTGGTAATCCCTCGATCTGCCGGCAACCTGTGGTGGTCTGGTAAACTGACTACCTGCCGGCCTCCTATGGTGGCCTGGGAAGCTGTCAAGCTGCCGGTCACCTATGATGGCCTGGTAAGCTGTCATGCTGCCGGTCACCTATGGTGGCCTGTTAAGCTGTAGAGCTGCCGGCAATCTATGGTTGCCTGGTGAGCTGTCGAGCTTCCGGTCACCTATGGTGGCCTGGTAAGCTGTCAAGCTGCCGGTTACCTATGATGGCATGGTAAGCTGCCAAGCTGCCGGTCACCTATGGTGGCCTGGTAATCCCTCGATCTGCCGGCAACCTGTGGTGGTCTGGTAAACTGACTACCTGCCGGCCTCCTATGGTGGCCTGGTAAGCTGTCAAGCTGCCGGTCACCTATGATGGCCTGGTAAGCTGTCATGCTGCCGGTCTCCTATGGTGGCCTATTAAGCTGTAGAGCTGCCGGAAATCTATGTTTGCCTGGTAAGCCGTCAAGCTTCCCGTCACCTATGGTGGCCTGATAAGCTGTCAAGCTGCCGGTCACCTATGATGGCATGGTAAGCTGTCAAGCTGCCAGTCACCTATGGTGGCCTGGTAAGCTGTCAAAGCTGCCGGTCACCTATGGTGGCCTGGTAATCTCTCGATCTGCCGGCAACCTCTCGTGGCCTGGTAAACTGACCAAGTGCCGGCCTCCTATGGTGGCCTAGTAAGCTGTCATGCTGCCGGTCACATATGATGGCCTGGTAAGCTGTCAAGCTGCCGGCCGCCAATGGTGGCCTGGGAAGCTGTCAAGCTGGCGGTCACCTATGGTGGCCTGGTAAGCTGTCGAGCTGCCGGTCACCTATGATGGCCTGGTAATCTCCCGATCTGCCGGCAACCTCTCGTGACCTGGTAAATTGACTAACTGCCGGCCTCCTATGGTGGCCTGGTAAACTGTCAAGCTGCCGGTCACCTATGGTGGCCTGATAAGCTGTAGAGCTGCCGGTCACCTATCGTTGACTGGTAAGTTGTTGGCTGCCGGCCACCTATGGAGGCCTGGAAAGCTGCCGAGCTGCCGGTCACCTATGATGGCCTGGTAATCTCTAGATCTGCCGGCAACCTCTCGTGGCCTGGTAAATTGACTAACTGCCGGCCTCCTATGTTGGCCTGGTAAACTGTCAAGCTGCCGGCCTCCTATGGTGGCCTGGTAAACTGTCAAGCTGCCGGTCACCTATGGTGGCCTGATAAGCTGTAGAGCTGCCGGTCACCTATCGTTGCCTGGTAAGTTGTTGGCTGCCGGCCACCTATGGAGGCCTGGAAAGCTGCCGAGCTGCCGGTCACCTATGATGGCCTGGTAATCTCTAGATCTGCCGGCAACCTCTCGTGGCCTGGTAAATTGACTAACTGCCGGCCTCCTATGGTGGCCTGGTAAACTGTCAAGCTGCCGGTCACCTATGGTGGCCTGATAAGCTGTCGAGCTGCCGGTCACCTATGGTGGCCTGGTAATCTCTCGATCTGCCGGCAACCTCTCGTGGCCTGGCAAACTGACTAACTGCCGGCCTCCTATGGTGGCCTGGTAAGCTGTCAAGCTGCCGGTCACTCATGATGGCCCGGCAAGCAGTCAAGCTGCCGGTCACCTATGATGGCCTGGTGAGCTGTCAAGCTGCCGGTCACTTATGGTGGCCTGGCAGGCTGTCAAGCTGCCGGTCACCCACGGTGTTTTACTAAGCCGTTGAGCTGCCGGTCACCTATGGAGGCCTGGAAAGCTGCCGAGCTGTCGGTCACCTATGGTGGCCTGGTATTCTCTCGATCTGCCGGCAACCTCTCGTGGCCTGGTAAACTGACTAACTGCCGGCCTCCTATGGTGGCCTGGTAAGCTGTCAAGCTGCCGGTCACTTATGATGACCCGGTAAGCGGTCAAGCTGCCGGTCACCTATGATGGCCTGGTAAGCTGTCAAGCTGCCGGTCACCTATGGTGGCCTGGCAAGCTGTCAAGCTGCCGGTCACCCACGGTTTTTTACTAAGCCGTTGAGCTGCCGGTCACCTATGATGGCCTGGTAAGCTGTCAAGCTGCCGGTCACCTATGATGGCCTGGTAAGCTGTCAAGCTGCCGGTCACCTATGGTGGCCTGGCAAGCTGTCGAGCTGCCGGTCACCTACGATGGCCTGGTAATCTCTCGATCTGCCGGCCACCTATGGAGGCCTGGAAAGCTGTAGGTCTTGCGGCCACCTATGGTAGCCTGGCAATTTGTAGAGCTGCCGGTCACCTATCATTGCCTGGTAAGTTGGTGGTTGCCGGCCACCTATGGAGGCCTGGTAAGCTGTCATGCTGCCGGTCACCTATGGTGGCCTGGTAAGCTGTCGAGCTGCCGATCACCTATGGTGGCCTGGTAATCTCTCGATCTGCCGGCATCCTCTCGTGGCCTGGTAAACTGACTAACTGCCGGCCTCCTATGGTGGCCTGGTAAGCTGTCAAGCTGCCGGTCACCTATGATGGCCTGGTAAGCTGTCAAGCTGCCGGTCACCTATGGTGGCCTGGGAAGCTGTCAAGCTGCCGGTCACCTATGATGGCCTGGTGAGCTGTCAAGCTGCCGGTCACCTATGGTGGCCTGGCAAGCTGTCAAGCTGCCAGTCACCTATGATGGCCTGGTAAGCTGTCGAGCTGCCGGTCACCTATGGTGGCCTGGTTTTCTCTCGATCAGCCGGCAACCTCACGTGGCCTGGTAAATTGATTAACTGCCGGGCTCCTATGGTGGCCTGGTAAGCTGTCAAGCTGCCGGTCACCTATGGTGGCCTGGTAAGCTGCCGAGCTGTCGGTCACCTTTGATGGCCTGGTAATCTCTCGATCTGCCGGCCACCTATGGAGGCCTGGTAAGCTGTAGATCTTGCGGCCACCTATGGTAGCCTGGCAAGCTGTAGAGCTGCCGGTCACCTATCGTTGCCTGGTAAGTTGTTGGCTGCCGGCCACCTATGGAGGCCTGGAAAGCTGCCGAGCTGCCGGTCACCTATGGTGGCCTGGTAATCTCTCGATCTGCCGGCAACCCCTCGTGGCCTGGTAAATTGACTAACTGCCGGCCTCCTATGGTGGCCTGGTAAGCTGTCGAGCTGCCGGTCACCTATGGTGGCCTGGTAATCTCTCGATCTGCCGGCAACCTCTCGTGGCCTGGTAAACTGACTAACTGCCGGCCTTCTATGGTGGCCTGGTAAGCTGTCAAGCTGCCGCTCACCTATGATGGCCCGGTACGCAGTCAAGCTGCCGGTCACCTATGATGGCCTGGTAAGCTGTCAAGCTGCCGCTCACCTATGATGGCCCGGTACGCAGTCAAGCTGCCGGTCACCTATGATGGCCTGGTAAGCTGTCAAGCTGCCGGTCACCTATGGTGGCCTGGTATTCTCTCGATCAGCCGGCAACCTCTCGTGGCCTGGTAAATTGATTAACTGCCGGCCTCCTATGGTGGCCTGGTAAGCTGTCAAGCTGCTGGTCACCTATGGTGGCCTGGTAAGCTGCCGAGCTGTCGGTCACCTATGATGGCCTGGTAATCTCTCGATCTGCCGGCCACCTATGGAGGCTTGGAAAGCTGTAGATCATGCGGCCACCTATGGTAGCCTGGCAAGCTATAGAGCTGCCGGTCACCTATCGTTGCCTGGTAAGTTGTTGGCTGCCGGCCACCTATGGAGGCCTGGAAAGCTGCCGAGCTGCCGGTCACCTATGGTGGCCTGGTAATCTCTCGATCTGCTGGCAACCCCTCGTGGCCTGGTAAATTGACTAACTGCCGGCCTCCTATGGTGGCCTGGTAAACTGTCAAGCTGGCGGTCACCTATGGTGGCCTGATAAGCTGTCGAGCTGCCGGTCACCTATGGTGGCCTGGTAATCTCTCGATCTGCCGGCAACCTCTCGTGGCCTGGTAAACTGACTAACTGCCGGCCTCCTATGGTGGCCTGGTAAGCTGTCAAGCTGCCGGTCACCTATGATGGCCCGGTATGCAGTCAAGCTGCCGGTCAACTATGGTGGCCTGGCAAGCTGTCAAGCTGCCGGTCACCCACGGCGTTTTACTAAGCCGTTGAGCTGCCGGTCACCTATGGTGGCCTGGTAAGCTGTCAAGCTGCCGGTCACCTATGATGGCCTGGTGAGCTGTCAAGCTGCCGGTCACCTATGGTGGCCTGGCAAGCTGTCAAGCTGCCGGTCACCCACGGTGTTTTACTAAGCCGTTGAGCTGCCGGTCACCTATGATGGCCTGGTAAGCTGTCAAGCTGCCGGTCACCTATGATGGCCTGGTAAGCTGTCAAGATGGCAAGTTGCCGGTCACCTATGGTGGCCTGGTAAGCTGTCAAGCTGCCGGTCACCTATGGAGTCCTGGTAAGCTGTCAAGCTGCCGGTCACCTATGATGGCATGGTAAGCTGTCAAGCTGCCGGTCAACTATGGTGGCCTGGTAATCCCTCGATCTGCCGGCAACCTGTGGTGGTCTGGTAAACTGACTACCTGCCGGCCTCCTATGGTGGCCTGGTAAGCTGTCAAGCTGCCGGTCACCTATGATGGCCTGGTAAGCTGTCATGCTGCCGGTCACCTATGGTGGCCTGTTAAGCTGTAGAGCTGCCGGCAATCTATGGTTGGCTGGTAAGCCGTCGAGCTTCCGGTCACCTATGGTGGCCTGGTAAGCTGTCAAGCTGCCGGTTACCTATGATGGCATGGTAAGCTGCCAAGCTGCCGGTCACCTATGGTGGCCTGGTAATCCCTCGATCTGCCGGCAACCTGTGGTGGTCTGGTAAACTGACTACCTGCCGGCCTCCTATGGTGGCCTGGTAAGCTGTCAAGCTGCCGGTCACCTATGATGGCCTGGTAAGCTGTCATGCTGCCGGTCACCTATGGTGGCCTGTTAAGCTGTAGAGCTGCCGGAAATCTATGTTTGCCTGGTAAGCCGTCAAGCTTCCCGTCACCTATGGTGGCCTGGTAAGCTGTCAAGCTGCCGGTCACTTATGATGGCATGGTAAGCTGTCAAGCCGCCAGTCACCTATGGTGGCCTGGTAAACTGTCAAGCTGCCGGTCACCTATGGTGGCCTGGTAATCTCTCGATCTGCCGGCAACCTCTCGTGGCCTGGTAAACTGACCAAGTGCCGGCCTCCTATGGTGGCCTGGTAAGCTGTCATGCTGCCGGTCACATATGATGGCCTGGTAAGCTGTCAAGCTGCCGGCCGCCAATGGTGGCCTGGGAAGCTGTCAAGCTGGCGGTCACCTATGGTGGCCTGGTAAGCTGTCGAGATGCCGGTCACCTATGATGGCCTGGTAATCTCCCGATCTGCCGGCAACCTCTCGTGACCTGGTAAATTGACTAACTGCCGGCCTCCTATGGTGGCCTGGTAAACTGTCAAGCTGCCGGTCACCTATGGTGGCCTGATAAGCTGTAGAGCTGCCGGTCACCTATCGTTGCCTGGTAAGTTGTTGGCTGCCGGCCACCTATGGAGGCCTGGAAAGCTGCCGAGCTGCCGGTCACTTATGGTGGCCTGGTAATCTCTCGATCTGCCGGCAACCTCTCGTGGCCTGGTAAATTGACTAACTGCCGGCCTCCTATGGTGGCCTGGTAAACTGTCAAGCTGCCGGTCACCTATGGTGGCCTGATAAGCTGTCGAGCTGCCGGTCACCTATGGTGGCCTGGTAATCTCTCGATCTGCCGGCAACCTCTCGTGGCCTGGTAAACTGACTAACTGCCGGCCTCCTATGGTGGCCTGGTAAGCTGTCAAGCTGTCGGTCACTTATGATGGCCCGGTAAGCAGTCAAGCTGCCGGTCACCTATGATGGCCTGGTAAGCTGTCAAGCTGCCGGTCACCTATGGTGGCCTGGCAAGCTGTCAAGCTGCCGGTCACCCACGGTGTTTTACTAAGCCGTTGAGCTGCCGGTCCCCTATGGTGGCCTGGTAAGCCATCAAGCTGCCGGTCACCTATGATGGCCTGGTGAGCTGTCAAGCTGCCGGTCACTTATGGTGGCCTGGTAATCTCTCGATCTGCCGGCAACCTCTCGTGGCCTGGTAAACTGACTAACTGCCGGCCTCCTATGGTGGCCTGGTAAGCTGTCAAGCTGCCGGTCACTCATGATGGCCCGGTAAGCAGTCAAGCTGCCAGTCACCTATGGTGGCCTGGTAAGCTGTCAAGCTGCCGGTCACCTATGATGGCCCGGTAAGCGGTCAAGCTGCCGGTCACCTAAGATGGCCTGGTAGGCTGTCAAGCTGCCAGTCACCTATGGTGGCCTGGCAAGCTGTCAAGCTGCCGGTCACCCACGGTTTTTTACTAAGCCGTTGAGCTGCCGGTCACCTATGATGGCCTGGTAAGCTGTCAAGCTGCCGGTCACCTATGATGGCCTGGTAAGCTGTCAAGCTGCCGGTCACCTATGGTGGCCTGGTAAGCTGTCGAGCTGCCGGTCACCTATGATGGCCTGGTAATCTCCCGATCTGCCGGCAACCTCTCGTGACCTGGTAAATTGACTAACTGCCGGCCTCCTATGGTGGCCTGGTAAACTGTCAAGCTGCCGGTCACCTATGGTGGCCTGATAAGCTGTAGAGCTGCCGGTCACCTATCGTTGCCTGGTAAGTTGATGGCTGCCGGCCACCTATGGAGGCCTGGAAAGCTGCCGAGCTGCCGGTCACTTATGGTGGCCTGGTAATCTCTCGATCTGCCGGCAACCTCTCGTGGCCTGGTAAATTGACTAACTGCCGGCCTCCTATGGTGGCCTGGTAAACTGTCAAGCTGCCGGTCACCTATGGTGGCCTGATAAGCTGTCGAGCTGCCGGTCACCTATGGTGGCCTGGTAATCTCTCGATCTGCCGGCAACCTCTCGTGGCCTGGTAAACTGACTAACTGCCGGCCTCCTATGGTGGCCTGGTAAGCTGTCAAGCTGCCGGTCACTTATGATGGCCCGGTAAGCAGTCAAGCTGCCGGTCACCTATGATGGCCTGGTAAGCTGTCAAGCTGCCGGTCACCTATGGTGGCCTGGCAAGCTGTCAAGCTGCCGGTCACCCACGGTGTTTTACTAAGCCGTTGAGCTGCCGGTCCCCTATGGTGGCCTGGTAAGCCATCAAGCTGCCGGTCACCTATGATGGCCTGGTGAGCTGTCAAGCTGCCGGTCACTTATGGTGGCCTGGTAATCTCTCGATCTGCCGGCAACCTCTCGTGGCCTGGTAAACTGACTAACTGCCGGCCTCCTATGGTGGCCTGGTAAGCTGTCAAGCTGCCGGTCACTCATGATGGCCCGGTAAGCAGTCAAGCTGCCAGTCACCTATGGTGGCCTGGTAAGCTGTCAAGCTGCCGGTCACCTATGATGGCCCGGTAAGCGGTCAAGCTGCCGGTCACCTAAGATGGCCTGGTAGGCTGTCAAGCTGCCAGTCACCTATGGTGGCCTGGCAAGCTGTCAAGCTGCCGGTCACCCACGGTTTTTTACTAAGCCGTTGAGCTGCCGGTCACCTATGATGGCCTGGTAAGCTGTCAAGCTGCCGGTCACCTATGATGGCCTGGTAAGCTGTCAAGCTGCCGGTCACCTATGGTGGCCTGGTAATCTCTCGATCTGCCGGCAACCTCTCGTGGCCTGGTAAACTGACTAACTGCCGGCCTCCTATGGTGGCCTGGTAAGCTGTCATGCTGCCGGTCACCTATGATGGCCTGGTAAGCTGTCAAGCTGCCGGTCACCTATGGTGGCCTGGTAAGCTGTCGAGCTGCCGGTCACCTATGATGGCCCGGTAATCTCTCGATCTTCCGGCCACCTATGGAGGCCTGGAAAGCTGCCGAGCTGCCGGTCACCTATGGTGGCCTGGTAATCTCTCGATCTGCCGGCAACCTCTCGTGGCCTGGTAAACTGACTAACTGCCGGCCTCCTATGGTGGCCTGGTAAGCTGTCAAGCTGCCGGTCACCTATGATGGCCCGGTAAGCGGTCAAGCTGCCGGTCACCTATGATGGCCTGGTAGGCTGTCAAGCTGCCAGTCACCTATGGTAGCCTGGCAAGCTGTCAAGCTGCTGGTCACCCACGGTTTTTTACTAAGCCGTTGAGCTGCCGGTCACCTATGATGGCCTGGTAAACTGTCAAGCTGCCGGTCACCTATGATGGCCTGGTAAGCTGTCAAGCTGCCGGTCACCTATGGTGGCCTGGTAAGCTGTCAAGCTGCCGGTCACCTATGGTGGCCTGGTAATCTCTCGATCTGCCGGCAAACTCTCGTGGCCTGGTAAACTGACTAACTGCCGGCCTCCTATGGTGGCCTGGTAAGCTGTCATGCTGCCGGTCACCTATGATGGCCTGGTAAGCTGTCAAGCTGCCGGCCACCTATGGTGGCCTGGGAAGCTGTCAAGCTGCCGGTCACCTATGGTGGCCTGGTAAGCTGTCGAGCTGCCGGTCACCTATGGTGGCCTGGTAAGCTGTCGAGCTGCCGGTCACCTATGATGGCCCGGTAATCTCTCGACCTTCCGGCCACCTATGGAGGCCTGGAAAGCTGCCGAGCTGCCGGTCACCTATGGTGGCCTGGTAATCTCTCGATCTGCCGGCAACCTCTCGTGGCCTGGTAAACTGACTAACTGCCGGCCTCCTATGGTGGCCTGGTAAGCTGTCAAGCTGCCGGTCACTCATGATGGCCCGGTAAGCAGTCAAGCTGCCGGTCACCTATGATGGCCTGGTAAGCTGTCAAGCTGCCGGTCACCTATGGTGGCCTGATAAGCTGTAGAGCTGCCGGTCACCTATCGTTGCCTGGTAAGTTGATGGCTGCCGGCCACCTATGGAGGCCTGGAAAGCTGCCGAGCTGCCGGTCACTTATGGTGGCCTGGTAATCTCTCGATCTGCCGGCAACCTCTCGTGGCCTGGTAAATTGACTAACTGCCGGCCTCCTATGGTGGCCTGGTAAACTGTCAAGCTGCCGGTCACCTATGGTGGCCTGATAAGCTGTCGAGCTGCCGGTCACCTATGGTGGCCTGGTAATCTCTCGATCTGCCGGCAACCTCTCGTGGCCTGGTAAACTGACTAACTGCCGGCCTCCTATGGTGGCCTGGTAAGCTGTCAAGCTGCCGGTCACTTATGATGGCCCGGTAAGCAGTCAAGCTGCCGGTCACCTATGATGGCCTGGTAAGCTGTCAAGCTGCCGGTCACCTATGGTGGCCTGGCAAGCTGTCAAGCTGCCGGTCACCCACGGTGTTTTACTAAGCCGTTGAGCTGCCGGTCCCCTATGGTGGCCTGGTAAGCCATCAAGCTGCCGGTCACCTATGATGGCCTGGTGAGCTGTCAAGCTGCCGGTCACTTATGGTGGCCTGGTAATCTCTCGATCTGCCGGCAACCTCTCGTGGCCTGGTAAACTGACTAACTGCCGGCCTCCTATGGTGGCCTGGTAAGCTGTCAAGCTGCCGGTCACTCATGATGGCCCGGTAAGCAGTCAAGCTGCCAGTCACCTATGGTGGCCTGGTAAGCTGTCAAGCTGCCGGTCACCTATGATGGCCCGGTAAGCGGTCAAGCTGCCGGTCACCTAAGATGGCCTGGTAGGCTGTCAAGCTGCCAGTCACCTATGGTGGCCTGGCAAGCTGTCAAGCTGCCGGTCACCCACGGTTTTTTACTAAGCCGTTGAGCTGCCGGTCACCTATGATGGCCTGGTAAGCTGTCAAGCTGCCGGTCACCTATGATGGCCTGGTAAGCTGTCAAGCTGCCGGTCACCTATGGTGGCCTGGTAATCTCTCGATCTGCCGGCAACCTCTCGTGGCCTGGTAAACTGACTAACTGCCGGCCTCCTATGGTGGCCTGGTAAGCTGTCATGCTGCCGGTCACCTATGATGGCCTGGTAAGCTGTCAAGCTGCCGGTCACCTATGGTGGCCTGGTAAGCTGTCGAGCTGCCGGTCACCTATGATGGCCCGGTAATCTCTCGATCTTCCGGCCACCTATGGAGGCCTGGAAAGCTGCCGAGCTGCCGGTCACCTATGGTGGCCTGGTAATCTCTCGATCTGCCGGCAACCTCTCGTGGCCTGGTAAACTGACTAACTGCCGGCCTCCTATGGTGGCCTGGTAAGCTGTCAAGCTGCCGGTCACCTATGATGGCCCGGTAAGCGGTCAAGCTGCCGGTCACCTATGATGGCCTGGTAGGCTGTCAAGCTGCCAGTCACCTATGGTAGCCTGGCAAGCTGTCAAGCTGCTGGTCACCCACGGTTTTTTACTAAGCCGTTGAGCTGCCGGTCACCTATGATGGCCTGGTAAACTGTCAAGCTGCCGGTCACCTATGATGGCCTGGTAAGCTGTCAAGCTGCCGGTCACCTATGGTGGCCTGGTAAGCTGTCAAGCTGCCGGTCACCTATGGTGGCCTGGTAATCTCTCGATCTGCCGGCAAACTCTCGTGGCCTGGTAAACTGACTAACTGCCGGCCTCCTATGGTGGCCTGGTAAGCTGTCATGCTGCCGGTCACCTATGATGGCCTGGTAAGCTGTCAAGCTGCCGGCCACCTATGGTGGCCTGGGAAGCTGTCAAGCTGCCGGTCACCTATGGTGGCCTGGTAAGCTGTCGAGCTGCCGGTCACCTATGGTGGCCTGGTAAGCTGTCGAGCTGCCGGTCACCTATGATGGCCCGGTAATCTCTCGACCTTCCGGCCACCTATGGAGGCCTGGAAAGCTGCCGAGCTGCCGGTCACCTATGGTGGCCTGGTAATCTCTCGATCTGCCGGCAACCTCTCGTGGCCTGGTAAACTGACTAACTGCCGGCCTCCTATGGTGGCCTGGTAAGCTGTCAAGCTGCCGGTCACTCATGATGGCCCGGTAAGCAGTCAAGCTGCCGGTCACCTATGATGGCCTGGTAAGCTGTCAAGCTGCCGGTCACCTATGGTGGCCTGGCAAGCTGTCAAGCTGCCGGTCACCCACGGTTTTTTACTAAGCCGTTGAGCTGCCGGTCACCTATGATGGCCTGGTAAGCTGTCAAGCTGCCGGTCCCCTATGATGGCCTGGTAAGCTGTCAAGCTGCCGGTCACCTATGGTGGCCTGGCAAGCTGTCAAGCTGCCGGTCACCCACGGTTTTTTACTAAGCCGTTGAGCTGCCGGTCACCTATGATGGCCTGGTAAGCTGTCAAGCTGCCGGTCACCTATGATGGCCTGGTAAGCTGTCAAGCTGCCGGTCACCTATGGTCGCCTGGCAAGCTGTCAAGCTGCCGGTCACCTATGGTGGCCTGGTAAGCTGTCGAGCTGCCGGTCACCTACGATGGCCTGGTAATCTCTCGATCTGCCGGCCACCTATGGAGGCCTGGAAAGCTGTAGGTCTTGCGGCCACCTATGGTAGCCTGGCAATTTGTATAGCTGCCGGTCACCTATCATTGCCTGGTAAGTTGGTGGCTGCCGGCCACCTATGGAGGCCTGGTAAGCTGTCATGCTGCCGGTCACCTATGGTGGCCTGGTAAGCTGTCGAGCTGCCGATCACCTATGGTGGCCTGGTAATCTCTCGATCTGCCGGCATCCTCTCGTGGCCTGGTAAACTGACTAACTGCCGGCCTCCTATGGTGGCCTGGTAAGCTGTCAAGCTGCCGGTCACCTATGATGGCCTGGTAAGCTGTCAAGCTGCCGGTCACCTATGGTGGCCTGGGAAGCTGTCAAGCTGCCGGTCACCTATGGTGGCCTGGTAAGCTGTCGAGCTGCCGGTCACCTATGATGGCCTGGTAAGCTGTCAAGCTGCCGGTCACCTATGGTGGCCTGGGAAGCTGTCAAGCTGCCGGTCACCTATGGTGGCCTGGTAAGCTGTCGAGCTGCCGATCACCTATGGTGGCCTGGTAATCTCTCGATCTGCCGGCATCCTCTCGTGGCCTGGTAAACTGACTAACTGCCGGCCTCATATGGTGGCCTGGTAAGCTGTCAAGCTGCCGGTCACCTATGATGGCCTGGTAAGCTGTAAAGCTGCCGGTCACCTATGGTGGCCTGGGAAGCTGTCAAGCTGCCGGTCACCTATGGTGGCCTGGGAAGCTCTCAAGCTGCCGGTCACCTATGGTGGCATGGGAAGCGGTCAAGCTGCCGGTCACCTATGGTGGCCTGGTAAGCTGTCGAGCTGCCGGTCACCTATGATTGCCTGGTAATCTCTCGATCTGCCGGCCACCTATGGAGGCCTGGAAAGCTGTAGATCTTGCGGTCACCTATGGTAGCCTGGTAAGCTGTAGAGCTGTCGGTCACCTGTTGTGGCCTGGTAAGTTGTGTTCTGGTAAGCTGTCGAGCTGCCGGTCACCTATGGAGGCCTGGAAAGCTGCCGAGCTGCCGGTCACCTATGGTGGCCTGGTAATCTCTCGATCTGCCGGCAACCTCTCGTGACCTGGTAAACTGACTAACTGGCGGCCTCCTATGGTGGCCTGGTAAGCTGTCAAGCTGCCGGTCACCTATGGTGGCCTGGTAAGCTGTCGAGCTGCCGGTCACCTATGGTGGCCTGGTAATCTCTCGAGCTGCCGGTCACCTATGATTGCCTGGTAATCTCTCGATCTGCCGGCCACCTATGGAGGCCTGGAAAGCTGTAGATCTTGCGGTCACCTATGGTAGCCTGGTAAGCTGTAGAGCCGCCGGTCACCTGTCGTGGCCTGGTAAGTTGTGTTCTGGTAAGCTGTCAAGCTGCCGGTCACCAATGGTGGCCTGGCAAGCTGTCAAGCTGCCGGTCACCTATGGTGGCCTGCTGAGCTGTAGAGCTGCCGGCCATCTATGGTTGCCTGGTAAGCCGTCAAGCTGCCGGTCACCTATGGTGGCCTGGTAAGCTGTCAAGCTGCCGGTCACCTATGATGGCCTGGTGTTCTGTCGATCTGCCGGCAACCCCTCGTGGCCTGGTAAACTGACAAACTGCCGGCCTCCTTTTGTGACCTGGTAAGCTGTCAAGCTGCCGGTCACCTATGGTGGCCTGGTAAGCTGTCAAGCTGCCGGTCACCTATGGTGGCCTGGTAATCTCTCGATCTGCCGGCAACCTCTCGTGGCCTGGTAAACTGACTAACTGCCGGCCTCCTATGGTGGCCTGGTAAGCTGTCATGCTGCCGGTCACCTATGATGGCCTGGTAAGCTGTCAAGCTGCCGGCCACCTATGGTGGCCTGGGAAGCTGTCAAGCTGCCGGTCACCTATGGTGGCCTGGTAAGCTGTCGAGCTGCCGGTCACCTATGATGTCCCGGTAATCTCTCGATCTTCCAGCCACCTATGGAGGCCTGGAAAGCTGCCGAGCTGCCGGTCACCTATGGTGGCCTGGTAATCTCTCGATCTGCCGGCAACCTCTCGTGGCCTGGTAAACTGACTACCTGCTGCCCTCCTATGGTGGCCTGGTAAGCTGTCAAGCTGCCGGTCACCTATGATGGCCCGGTAAGCGGTCAAGCTGCCGGTCACCTATGATGGCCTGGTAGGCTGTCAAGCTGCCAGTCACCTATGGTGGCCTGGCAAGCTGTCAAGCTGCCGGTCACCCACGGTTTTTTACTAAGCCGTTGAGCTGCCGGTCACCTATGATGGCCTGGTAAGCTGTCAAGCTGCCGGTCACCTATGATGGCCTGGTAAGCTGTCAAGCTGCCGATCACCTATGGTGGCCTGTCAAGCTGTCAAGCTGCCGGTCACCTATGGTGGCCTGGTAAGCTGTCGAGCTGCCGGTCACCTACGATGGCCTGGTAATCTCTCGATCTGCCGGCCACCTATGGAGGCCTTGTAAGCTGTAGGTCTTGCGGCCACCTATGGTAGCCTGGCAATTTGTAGAGCTGCCGGTCGACTATCATTGCCTGGTAAGCTGGTGGCTGCCGGCCACCTATGGAGGCCTGGAAAGCTGCCGAGCTGCCGGGCACCTATGGTGGCCTGGTATTCTCTCGATCTGCCGGCAACCTCTCGTGACCTGGTAAACTGACTAACTGCCGGCCTCCTATGGTGGCCTGGTAAGCTGTCAAGCTGCCGGTCACCTATGGTGGCCTGGTAAGCTGTCGAGCTGCCGATCACCTATGGTGGCCTGGTAATCTCTCGATCTGCCGGCATCCTCTCGTGGCCTGGTAAACTGACTAACTGCCGGCATCCTATGGTGGCCTGGTAAGCTGTCAAGCTGCCGGTCACCTATGATGGCCTGGTAAGCTGTCAAGCTGCCGGTCACCTATGGTGGCCTGGGAAGCTGTCAAGCTGCCGGTCACCTATGGTGGCCTGGTAAGCTGTCGAGCTGCCGGTCACCTATGATTGCCTGGTAATCTCTCGATCTGCCGGCCACTTATGGAAGCCTGGAAAGCTGTAGATCTTGCGGTCACCTATGGTAGCCTGGTAAGCTGTAGAGCTGTCGGTCACCTGTCGTGGCCTGGTAAGTTGTGTTCTGGTAAGCTGTCGACCTGCCGGCCTCCTATGGTGGCCTGGGAAGCTGTCAAGCTGCCGGTCACCTATGGTGGCCTGGTAAGCTGTCGAGCTGCCGTCACCTATGATGGCCTGGTAAGCTGTCAAGCTGCCGGTCACCTATGGTGGCCTGGGAAGCTGTCAAGCTGCCGGTCACCTATGGTGGCCTGGTAAGCTGTCGAGCTGCCGGTCACCTATGATGGCCTGGTAAGCTGTCAAGCTGCCGGTCACCTATGGTGGCCTGGGAAGCTGTCAAGCTGCCGGTCACCTATGGTGGCCTGGTAAGCTGTCGAGCTGCCGGTCACCTATGGTGGCCTGGTAAGCTGTCGAGCTCCCGGTCACCTATGATTGCCTGGTAATCTCTCGATCTGCCGACCACCTATGGTGGCCTGGTAAGCTGTCGAGCTGCCGATCACCTATGGTGGCCTGGTAATCTCTCGATCTGCCGGCATCCTCTCGTGGCCTGGTAAACTGACTAACTGCCGGCCTCCTATGGTGGCCTGGTAAGCTGTCAAGCTGCCGGTCACCTATGATGGCCTGGTAAGCTGTCAAGCTGCCGGTCACCTATGGTGACCTGGGAAGCTGTCGAGCTGCCGATCACCTATGGTGGCCTGGTAATCTCTCGATCTGCCGGCATCCTCTCGTGACCTGGTAAACTGACTAACTGCCGGCCTCCTATGGTGGCCTGGTAAGCTGTCAAGCTGCCGGTCACCTATGATGGCCTGGTAATCTCTCGATCTGCCGGCCACCTATGGAAGCCTGGAAAGCTGTAGATCTTGCGGTCACCTATGGTAGCCTGGCAAGCTGTAGAGCTGCCGGTCACCTATCATTGCCTGGTACGTTGGTGGCTGCCGGCCACCTATGGAGGCCTGGAAAGCTGCCGAGCTGCCGGCCTCCTATGGTGGCCTGGTAAGCTGTCAAGCTGCCGGTCACCTATGGTGGCCTGGTAAGCTGTCGAGCTGCCGATCACCTATGGTGGCCTGGTAATCTCTCGATCTGCCGGCATCCTCTCGTGACCTGGTAAACTGACTAACTGCCGGCCTCCTATGGTGGCCTGGTAAGCTGTCAAGCTGCCGGTCACCTATGATGGCCTGGAAAGCTGTAGATCTTGCGGTCACCTATGGTAGCCTGGAAAGCTGTAGATCTTGCGGTCACCTATGGTAGCCTGGTAAGCTGTAGAGCTGCCGGTCACCTGTCGTGGCCCGGTAAGTTGTGTTCTGGTAAGCTGTAGAGCTGCCGGCCTCCTATGGTGGCCTGGTAAGCTGTCAAGCTGCCGGTCACCTATGATGGCCCGGTAAGCAGTCATGCTGCCGGTCACCTATGGTGGCCTGGTAAGCTGTCAAGCTGACGGTCACCTATGGTGGGCTGGTAGTTCCTCGATCTGCCGGCAACCTGTGGTGGCCTGGTAAACTGACTAATTGCCGGCCTCCTATGGTGGCCTGGTAAGCTGTCAAGCTGCCGGTCACCAATGGTGGCCCGGTAAGCAGTCATGCTACCGGTCACCTATGGTGGCCTGGTGAGCTGTCGAGCTGACGGTCACCTATGGTGGGCTGGTCGTTGCTCCATCTGCCGGCAACCTGTGGTGGCCTGGTAAATTGACTAACTGCCGGCCCCCTATGGTGGCCTGGTAAGCTATCTAGCTGTCGGTCACCTATGGTGGCCTGGTAATCTCTCGATCTGCCGGCCACCTATGGAGGCCTGAAAAGCTGTAGATCTTGCGGTCACTTATGGTAGCCTGGTAAGCTGTAGAGCTGCCGGTCACCTGTCGTGGCCTCGTAAGTTGTGTTCTGGTAAGCTGTCGAGCTGCCGGCCACCCACGGTGTTTTACTAAGCTGTTGAGCTGCCGGTCACCTATGGTGGCCTGGTAATCTCCCGATCTGCAGGCAACCTGTGGTGGCCTGGTAAATTGACTAACTGCCGGCCTCCTATTGTGGCCTGGTAAGCTGTCAAGCTGCCGGTCACCTATGATGGCCTGGTAAGCTGTAGTGCTGCCGGTCACCTATGGTGGCCTGGTAAGCTGTCGAGCTGCCGGTCACCTATGGTGGCCTGGTAGTCTCTCGATCTGCCGGCCACCTATGGAGGCCTGGAAAGCTGTAGATCTTACGGCCACCTACAGTAGCCTGATAAGCTGTCGAGCTGCCGGCCACCCACGGTGTTTTACTAAGCTGTGGAGCTGCCGGTCACCTATGGTGGCCTGGTAATGCCTCGAATGCGGCAACCTGTGGTGGTCTGGTAAACTGACTGCCTGCTGGCCTCCTATGGTGGCCTGGTAAGCTGTCAAGCTGCCGGTCACCTATGATGGCCTGGTAAGCTGTCATGCTGCCGGTCACCTATGGTGGCCTGTTAAGCTGTAGAGCTGCCGGTCATCTATGGTTGCCTGGTAAGCCGTCAAGCTTCCGGTCACCTATGGTGGCCTGGTAAGCTGTCAAGCTGCCGGTCACCTATGATGGCATGGTAAGCTGTCAAGCTGCCAGTCACCTATGGTGGCCTGGTAAGCTGTCAAGCTGCCGGTCACCTATGGTGGCCTGGTAAGCTGTCGAGCTGCCGGTCACTTATAGTGGCCTGGTAGTCTCTCGATCTACCGGCAACCTCTGGTGGCCTGGTAAACTGACTAACTGCCGGCCTCCTATGGTGGCCTGGTAAGCTGTCAAGCTGCCGGTCACCTATGATGTCCTGGTAAGCTGTCAAGCTGCCGGTCACCTATGGTGGCCTGGTAAGCTGTCAAGCTGCTGGTCACCTATGGTGGCCTGGTAAACTGTCGAGCTGCCGGTCACCTATGATGGCCTCGTTATCTCTTGAGCTGAGGATCACCTATGGTGCTGTCGAACTACCACCTGTGGTGGCCTGGTAAGCTGACTAACTGCCGGCCTCCTATGGTGGCCTGGTAAGCTGTAGAGCTGTCGGCCACCTATGGTTGCCTGGTAAGCTATCGAGCTGCCAGTAACCTATGGCGGCCTGGAAAGCTGTCCAGCTGCCGGTCGCCTAGAGCGGCCAGGTAAGCTGTCGAGCTGTCGGCCACCTATTGTTGCCTGGTAAGCTTTCGGGCTGCCGGTCACCTATGGCGGCTTGGTTACCTGTCCAGCTGCCAGTCACCTAGAGCGGCCTGGTAAGCTGTCGAGCTGTCGGCCACCTACGGTTGCCTGGTAAGCGGTCAAACTGCCGGTCACCTGTGGTGGCCTGGTAAGCTGTCAAGCTGCCGGTCACCTATGATGGCCTGGTAAGCTGTCAAGATGGCAAGCTGCCGGTCACCTATGGTGGCCTGGTAAGCTATCGAGTTGCCGGTCACCTACGGCGGCCTGGTAAGCTGTCCAGTTGCCGGTCTCCGCGAGCGGTCTGGTAAGCTGTCGAGCTGTCGGCCATCTATGGTTGCCTGGTAGGCCGTCAAGCTGCCGTTCACCTACGGTGGCCTGGTAAGCGGTCAAGCTGCCGGTCACCTATGATGGTCTGGTAAGCTGCCAGTCACCTATGGTGGCCTGGTAAGCTGTCAAGCTGTCAAGCTGCCGGTCACCTATGATGGCCTGGCAAGCTGTAGAGCTGCCGGTCAACAATCGTGGCCTGGTAGAGTTGTGTTCTGGTAAGCTGTCGAGCTGCCGGCCACCCACGGTGTTTTACTAAGCCGTTGAGCTGCCGGTCACCTATGTGGGCCTGGTAAGCTGTCAAGCTGCCGGTCACCTATGATGGCCTGGTAAGCTGTCAAGCTGCCAGTCACCTAAGGTGGCCTGGCAAGCTGTCAAGCTGCCGGTCACCTATGGTGGCCTGCTAAGCTGTAGAGCTGCCGGCCATCTATGGTTGCCTGGTAAGCCGTCAAGCTGCCGGTCACCTATGGTGGCCTGGTAAGCTGTCAAGCTGCCGGTCACCTATGAATGCCTGGTGTTCTCTCGATCTGCCGGCAACCCCTCGTGGCCTGGTAAACTGACAAACTGCCGGCCTCCTTTTGTGGCCTGGTAAGCTGTCAAGCTGCCGGTCACCTATGGTGGCCTGGTAAGCTGTCAAGCTGCCGGTCACCTATGGTGGCCTTAGAAGCTGTCAAACTGCCGGTCACCTATGGTGGCCTGGTAAGCTGTCGAGCTGCCGGTCACCTATGATAGCCTGGTAATCTCTCGATCTGCCGGCCACCTATGGAGGCCTGGAAAACTGTAGATCTTGCGGCGACCTATGGTAGCCTGGTAAGCTGTAGAGCTGCCGGCCTCCTATGGTGGTCTGGTAAGCTGTCAAGCTGCCGGTCACCTATGATGGCCCGGTAAGCAGTCATGCTGCCGGTCACCTATGGTGGCCTGGTAAGCTGTCGAGCTGACGGTCACCTATGGTGGGCTGGTAGTTCCTCGATCTGCGGCAACCTGTGGTGGCCTGGTAAACTGACTAATTGCCGGCCTCCTATGGTGGCCTGGTAAGCTGTCAAGCTGCCGGTCACCTATGATGGCCCGGTAAGCAGTCATGCTGCCGGTCACCTATGGTGGCCTGGTAAGCTGTCGAGCTGACGGTCACCTATGGTGGGTTGGTAGTTCCTCGATCTGCCGGCAATCTGCGGTGGCCTGGTAAACTGACTAATTGCCGGCCTCCTTTTGTGGCCTGGTAAGCTGTCGAGCTGCCGGTCACCTATGGTGGCCTGGTAATCTCTCGATCTGCCGGCAACCTCTCGTGGCCTGGTAAACTGACTAACTGCCGGCCTCCTATGGTGGCCTGGTAAGCTGTTAAGCTGCCGGTCACCTATGATGGCCTGGTAAGCTGTCAAGCTGCCGGTCACCTATGGTGGCCCTAGAAGCTGTCAAGCTGCCGGTCACCTATGGTGGCCTGGTAAGCTGTCGAGCTGCCGGTCACCTATGATAGCCTGGTAATCTCTCGATCTGCCGGCCACCTATGGAGGCCTGGAAAGCTGTAGATCTTGCGCCCACCTATGGTAGCCTGGTAAGCTGTAGAGCTGCCGGCCTCCTATGGTGGCCTGGTAAGCTGTCGAGCTGCCGGTCACCTACGATGGCCTGGTAATCTCTCGATCTGCCGGCCACCTATGGAGGCCTGGAAAGCTGTAGGTCTTGCGGCCACCTATGGTAGCCTGGCAGTTTGTAGAGCTGCCGGTCGACTATCATTGCCTGGTAAGTTGGTGGCTGCCGGCCACCTATGGAGGCCTGGAAAGCTGCCGAGCTGCCGGGCACCTATGGTGGCCTGGTATTCTCTCGATCTGCCGGCAACCTCTCGTGACCTGGTAAACTGACTAACTGCCGGCCTCCTATGGTGGCCTGGTAAGCTGTCAAGCTGCCGGTCACCTATGGTGGCCTGGTAAGCTGTCGAGCTGCCGATCACCTATGGTGGCCTGGAAATCTCTCGATCTGCCGGCATCCTCTCGTGGCCTGGTAAACTGACTAACTGCCGGCCTCCTATGGTGGCCTGGTAAGCTGTCAAGCTGCCGGTCACCTATGATGGCCTGGTAAGCTGTCAAGCTGCCGGTCACCTATGGTGGCCTGGGAAGCTGTCAAGCTGCCGGTCACCTATGGTGGCCTGGTAAGCTGTCGAGCTGCCGGTCACCTATGATTGCCTGCTATACTCTCGATCTGCCGGCCACTTATGGGTAGCCTGGAAAGCTGTAGATCTTGCGGTCACCTATGGTAGCCTGGTAAGCTGTAGAGCTGTCGGTCACCTGTCGTGGCCTGGTAAGTTGTGTTCTGGTAAGCTGTCGACCTGCCGGCCACCTATGGTGGCCTGGGAAGCTGTCAAGCTGCCGGTCACCTATGGTGGCCTGGTAAGCTGTCGAGCTGCCGTCACCTATGATGGCCTGGTAAGCTGTCAAGCTGCCGGTCACCTATGGTGGTCTGGGAAGCTGTCAAGCTGCCGGTCACCTATGGTGGCCTGGTAAGCTGTCGAGCTGCCGGTCACCTATGATGGCCTGGTAAGCTGTCAAGCTGCCGGTCACCTATGGTGGCCTGGGAAGCTGTCAAGCTGCCGGTCACCTATGGTGGCCTGGTAAGCTGTCGAGCTGCCGGTCACCTATGATTGCCTGGTAATCTCTCGATCTGCCGGCCACCTATGGTGGCCTGGTAAGCTGTCGAGCTGCCGATCACCTATGGTGGCCTGGTAATCTCACGATCTGCCGGCATCCTCTCGTGGCCTGGTAAACTGACTAACTGCCGGCCTCCTATGGTGGCCTGGTAAGCTGTCAAGCTGCCGGTCACCTATGATGGCCTGGTAAGCTGTCAAGTTGCCGGTCACCTATGGTGGCCTGGGAAGCTGTCAAGCTGCCGGTCACTTATGGTGGCCTGGTAAGCTGTCGAGCTGCCGGTCACCTATGATTGCCTGGTAATCTCTCGATCTGCCGGCCACCTATGGAAGCCTGGAAGGCTGTAGATCTTGCGGTCACCTATGGTAGCCTGGCAAGCTGTAGAGCTGCCGGTCACCTATCATTGCCTGGTAAGTTGGTGGCTGCCGGCCACCTATGGAGGCCTGGAAAGCTGCCGAGCTGCCGGCCTCCTATGGTGGCCTGGTAAGCTGTCAAGCTGCCGGTCACCTATGGTGGCCTGGTAAGCTGTCGAGCTGCCGATCACCTATGGTGGCCTGGTAATCTCTCGATCTGCCGGCATCCTCTCGTGACCTGGTAAACTGACTAACTACCGGCCTCCTATGGTCGCCTGGTAAGCTGTCAAGCTGCCGGTCACCTATGATTGCCTGGTAATCTCTCGATCTGCCGGCCACCTATGGAGGCCTGGAAAGCTGTAGATCTTGCGGTCACCTATGGTAGCCTGGAAAGCTGTAGATCTTGCGGTCACCTATGGTAGCCTGGTAAGCTGTAGAGCTGCCGGTCACCTGTCGTGGCCCGGTAAGTTGTGTTCTGGTAAGCTGTAGAGCTGCCGGCCTCCTATGGTGGCCTGGTAAGCTGTCAAGCTGCCGGTCACCTATGATGGCCCGGTAAGCAGTCATGCTGCCGGTCACCTATGGTGGCCTGGTAAGCTGTCGAGCTGACGGTCACCTATGGTGGGCTGGTAGTTCCTCGATCTGCCGGCAACCTGTGGTGGCCTGGTAAACTGACTAATTGCCGGCCTCCTATGGTGGCCTGGTAAGCTGTCAAGCTGCCGGTCACCTATGGTGGCCCGGTAAGCAGTCATGCTGCCGGTCACCTATGGTGGCCTGGTAAGCTGTCGAGCTGACGGTCACCTATGGTGGGCTGGTAGTTGCTCCATCTGCCGGCAACCTGTGGTGGCCTGGTAAATTGACTAACTGCCGGCCTCCTATGGTGGCCTGGTAAGCTATCTAGCTGTCGGTCACCTATGGTGGCCTGGTAATCTCTCGATCTGCCGGCCACCTATGGAGGCCTGAAAAGCTGTAGATCTTGCGGTCACCTATGGTAGCCTGGGAAGCTGTCAAGCTGCCGGTCACCTGTCGTGGCCCGGTAAGTTGTGTTCTGGTAAGCTGTAGAGCTGCCGGCCTCCTATGGTGGCCTGGTAAGCTGTCAAGCTGCCGGTCACCTATGATGGCCCGGTAAGCAGTCATGCTGCCGGTCACCTATGGTGGCCTGGTAAGCTGTCGAGCTGACGGTCACCTATGGTGGGCTGGTAGTTCCTCGATCTGCCGGCAACCTGTGGTGGCCTGGTAAACTGACTAATTGCCGGCCTCCTATGGTGGCCTGGTAAGCTGTCAAGCTGCCGGTCACCTATGGTGGCCCGGTAAGCAGTCATGCTGCCGGTCACCTATGGTGGCCTGGTAAGCTGTCGAGCTGACGGTCACCTATGGTGGGCTGGTAGTTGCTCCATCTGCCGGCAACCTGTGGTGGCCTGGTAAATTGACTAACTGCCGGCCTCCTATGGTGGCCTGGTAAGCTATCTAGCTGTCGGTCACCTATGGTGGCCTGGTAATCTCTCGATCTGCCGGCCACCTATGGAGGCCTGAAAAGCTGTAGATCTTGCGGTCACCTATGGTAGCCTGGTAAGCTGTAGAGCTGCCGGTCACCTGTCGTGGCCTGGTAAGTTGTGTTCTGGTAACCTGTCGAGCTGCCGGCCACCCACGGTGTTTTACTAAGCTGTTGAGCTGCCGGTCACCTATGGTGGCCTGGTAATCTCCCTATCTGCAGGCAACCTGTGGTGGCCTGGTAAATTGACTAACTGCCGGCCTCCTATTGTGGCCTGGTAAGCTGTCAAGCTGCCGGTCACCTATGATGGCCTGGTAAGCTGTAGTGCTGCCGGTCACCTATGGTGGCCTGGTAAGCTGTCGAGCTGCCGGTCACCTATGGTGGCCTGGTAGTCTCTCGATCTGCCGGCCACCTATGGAGGCCTGGAAAGCTGTAGATCTTACGGCCACCTATAGTAGCCTGATAAGCTGTAGAGCTGCCGGTCACCTATCGTGGCCTGGTAAGTTGTGTTCTGGTATGCTGTCGAGCTGCCGGCCCCCCACGGTGTTCTACTAAGCTGTGGAGCTGCCGGTCACCTATGGTGGCCTGGTAATCCCTCGAATGCGGCAACCTGTGGGGGTCTGGTAAACTGACTGCCTGCTGGCCTCCTATGGTGGCCTGGTAAGCTGTCAAGCTGCCGGTCACCTATGATGGCCTGGTAAGCTGTCATGCTGCCGGTCACCTATGGTGGACTGTTAAGCTGTAGAGCTGCCGGTCATCTATGGTTGCCTGGTAAGCCGTCAAGCTTCCGGTCACCTATGGTGGCCTGGTAAGCTGTCAAGCTGCCGGTCACCTATGATGGCATGGTAAGCTGTCAAGCTGCCAGTCACCTATGGTGGCCTGGTAAGCTGTCATGCTGCCGGTCACCTATGGTGGACTGTTAAGCTGTAGAGCTGCCGGTCATCTATGGTTGCCTGGTAAGCCGTCAAGCTTCCGGTCACCTATGGTGGCCTGGTAAGCTGTCAAGCTGCCGGTCACCTATGATGGCATGGTAAGCTGTCAAGCTGCCAGTCACCTATGGTGGCCTGGTAAGCTGTCGAGCTGCCGGTCACCTATGATGGCCTGGTAAGCTGTCATGCTGCCGGTCACCTATGGTGGACTGTTAAGCTGTAGAGCTGCCGGTCATCTATGGTTGCCTGGTAAGCCGTCAAGCTTCCGGTCACCTATGGTGGCCTGGTAAGCTGTCAAGCTGCCGGTCACCTATGGTGGCCTGGTAATCCCTCGAATGCGGCAACCTGTGGGGGTCTGGTAAACTGACTGCCTGCTGGCCTCCTATGGTGGCCTGGTAAGCTGTCGAGCTGCCGGTCACTTATAGTGGCCTGGTAATCTCTCGATCTACCGGCAACCTCTGGTGGCCTGGTAAACTGACTAACTGCCGGCCTCCTATGGTGGCCTGGTAAGCTGTCAAGCTGCCGGTCACCTATGATGTCCTGGTAAGCTGTCAAGCTGCCGGTCACCTATGGTGGCCTGGTAAGCTGTCAAGCTCCTGGTCACCTATGGTGGCCTGGTAAACTGTCGAGCTGCCGGTAACCTATGATGGCAAGCTGCCGGTCACCTATGGTGGCCTGGTAAGCTATCGAGTTGCCGGTCACCTACGGCGGCCTGGTAAGCTGTCCAGTTGCCGGTCTCCGCGAGCGGTCTGGTAAGCTGTCGAGCTGTCGGCCATCTATGGTTGCCTGGTAGGCCGTCAAGCTGCCGTTCACCTACGGTGGCCTGGTAAGCGGTCAAGCTGCCGGTCACCTATGATGGTCTGGTAAGCTGCCGGTCACCTATGGTGGCCTGGTAAGCTGTCAAGCTGTCAAGCTGCCGGTCACCTATGATGGCCTGGCAAGCTGTAGAGCTGCCGGTCAACAATCGTGGCCTGGTAGAGTTGTGTTCTGGTAAGCTGTCGAGCTGCCGGCCACCCACGGTGTTTTACTAAGCCGTTGAGCTGCCGGTCACCTATGTGGGCCTCATAAGCTGTCAAGCTGCCGGTCACCTATGATGGCCTGGTAAGCTGTCAAGCTGCCGGTCACCTAAGGTGGCCTGGCAAGCTGTCAAGCTACCGGTCACCTATGGTGGCCTGCTAAGCTGTAGAGCTGACGGCCATCTATGGTTGCCTGGTAAGCCGTCAAGCTGCCGGTCACCTATGGTGGCCTGGTAAGCTGTCAAGCTGCTTGTCACCTATGATGTCCTGGTGTTCTCTCGATCTGCCGGCAACCCCTCGTGGCCTGGTAAACTGACAAACTGCCGGCCTCCTTTTGTGGCCTGGTAAGCTGTCAAGCTGCCGGTCACCTATGGTGGCCTGGTAAGCTGTCAAGCTGCCGGTCACCTATGGTGGCCTTAGAAGCTGTCAAGCTGCCGGTCACCTATGGTGGCCTGGTAAGCTGTCGAGCTGCCGGTCACCTATGATAGCCTGGTAATCTCTCGATCTGCCGGCCACCTATGGAGGCCTGGAAAACTGTAGATCTTGCGGCCACCTATGGTAGCCTGGTAAGCTGTAGAGCTGCCGGCCTCCTATGGTGGTCTGGTAAGCTGTCAAGCTGCCGGTCACCTATGATGGCCCGGTAAGCAGTCATGCTGCCGGTCACCTATGGTGGCCTGGTAAGCTGTCGAGCTGACGGTCACCTATGGTGGGCTGGTAGTTCCTCGATCTGCCGGCAACCTGTGGTGGCCTGGTAAACTGACTAATTGCCGGCCTCCTTTGGTGACCTGGTAAGCTGTCAAGCTGCCGGTCACCTATGATGGCCCGGTAAGCAGTCATGCTGCCGGTCACCTATGGTGGCCTGGTAAGCTGTCGAGCTGACGGTCACCTATGGTGGGCTGGTAGTTCCTCGATCTGCCGGCAATCTGTGGTGGCCTGGTAAACTGACTAATTGCCGGCCTCCTTTTGTGGCCTGGTAAGCTGTCGAGCTGCCGGTCACCTATGGTGGCCTGGTAATCCCTCGAATGCGGCAACCTGTGGTGGTCTGGTAAACTGACTGCCTGCTGGCCTCCTATGGTGGCCTGGTAAGCTGTCAAGCTGCCGGTCACCTATGATGGCCTGGTAAGCTGTCATGCTGCCGGTCACCTATGGTGGACTGTTAAGCTGTAGAGCTGCCGGTCATCTATGGTTGCCTGGTAAGCCGTCAAGCTTCCGGTCACCTATGGTGGCCTGGTAAGCTGTCAAGCTGCCGATCACCTATGATGGCATGGTAAGCTGTCAAGCTGCCAGTCACCTATGGTGGCCTGGTAAGCTGTCGAGCTGCCGGTCACTTATAGTGGCCTGGTAATCTCTCGATCTACCGGCAACCTCTGGTGGCCTGGTAAACTGACTAACTGCCGGCCTCCTATGGTGGCCTGGTAAGCTGTCAAGCTGCCGGTCACCTATGATGTCCTGGTAAGCTGTCAAGCTGCCGGTCACCTATGGTGGCCTGGTAAGCTGTCAAGCTGCTGGTCACCTATGGTGGCCTGGTAAACTGTCGAGCTGCCGGTAACCTATGATGGCAAGCTGCCGGTCACCTATGGTGGCCTGGTAAGCTATCGAGTTGCCGGTCACCTACGGCGGCCTGGTAAGCTGTCCAGTTGCCGGTCTCCGCGAGCGGTCTGGTAAGCTGTCGAGCTGTCGGCCATCTATGGTTGCCTGGTAGGCCGTCAAGCTGCCGTTCACCTACGGTGGCCTGGTAAGCGGTCAAGCTGCCGGTCACCTATGATGGTCTGGTAAGCTGCCGGTCACCTATGGTGGCCTGGTAAGCTGTCAAGCTGTCAAGCTGCCGGTCACCTATGATGCCCTGGCAAGCTGTAGAGCTGCCGGTCAACAATCGTGGCCTGGTAGAGTTGTGTTCTGGTAAGCTGTCGAGCTGCCGGCCACCCACGGTGTTTTACTAAGCCGTTGAGCTGCCGGTCACCTATGTGGGCCTCATAAGCTGTCAAGCTGCCGGTCACCTATGATGGCCTGGTAAGCTGTCAAGCTGCCGGTCACCTAAGGTGGCCTGGCAGGCTGTCAAGCTACCGGTCACCTATGGTGGCCTGCTAAGCTGTAGAGCTGCCGGCCATCTATGGTTGCCTGGTAAGCCGTCAAGCTGCCGGTCACCTATGGTGGCCTGGTAAGCTGTCAAGCTGCTTGTCACCTATGATGTCCTGGTGTTCTCTCGATCTGCCGGCAACCCCTCGTGGCCTGGTAAACTGACAAACTGCCGGCCTCCTTTTGTGGCCTGGTAAGCTGTCAAGCTGCCGGTCACCTATGGTGGCCTGGTAAGCTGTCAAGCTGCCGGTCACCTATGGTGGCCTTAGAAGCTGTCAAGCTGCCGGTCACCTATGGTGGCCTGGTAAGCTGTCGAGCTGCCGGTCACCTATGATAGCCTGGTAATCTCTCTATCTGCCGGCCACCTATGGAGGCCTGGAAAACTGTAGATCTTGCGGCCACCTATGGTAGCCTGGTAAGCTGTAGAGCTGCCGGCCTCCTATGGTGGTCTGGTAAGCTGTCAAGCTGCCGGTCACCTATGATGGCCCGGTAAGCAGTCATGCTGCCGGTCACCTATGGTGGCCTGGTAAGCTGTCGAGCTGACGGTCACCTATGGTGGGCTGGTAGTTCCTCGATCTGCCGGCAACCTGTGGTGGCCTGGTAAACTGACTAATTGCCGGCCTCCTTTGGTGACCTGGTAAGCTGTCAAGCTGCTGGTCACCTATGATGGCCCGGTAAGCAGTCATGCTGCCGGTCACCTATGGTGGCCTGGTAAGCTGTCGAGCTGACGGTCACCTATGGTGGGCTGGTAGTTCCTCGATCTGCCGGCAATCTGTGGTGGCCTGGTAAACTGACTAATTGCCGGCCTCCTTTTGTGGCCTGGTAAGCTGTCGAGCTGCCGGTCACCTATGGTGGCCTGGTAATCTCTCGATCTGCCGGCAACCTCTCGTGGCCTGGTAAACTGACTAACTGCCGGCCTCCTGTGGTGGCCTGGTAAGCTGTCAAGCTGCCGGTCACCTATGATGGCCTGGTAAGCTGTCAAGCTGCCGGTCACCTATGGTGGCCTTAGAAGCTGTCAAGCTGCCGGTCACCTATGGTGGCCTGGTAAGCTGTCGAGCTGCCGGTCACCTATGATAGCCTGGTAATCTCTCGATCTTCCGGCGACCTATGGTGGCCTGGAAAGCTGTAGATCTTGCGGCCACCTATGATAGCCTGGTAAGCTGTAGAGCTGCCGGCCTCCTATGGTGGTCTGGTAAGCTGTCAAGCTGCCGGTCACCTATGATGGCCTGGTAAGCTTACAAGCTGCCGGTCACCTAAGGTGGCCTGGCAAGCTGTCAAGCTACCGGTCACCTATGGTGGCCTGCTAAGCTGTAGAGCTGCCGGCCATCTATGGTTGCCTGGTAAGCCGTCAAGCTGCCGGTCACCTATGGTGGCCTGGTAAGCTGTCAAGCTGCTTGTCACCTATGATGTCCTGGTGTTCTCTCGATCTGCCGGCAACCTCTCGTGGCCTGGTAAACTGACTAACTGCCGGCCTCCTATGGTGGCCTGGTAAGCTGTCAAGCTGCCGGTCACCTATGATGGCCTGGTAAGCTGTCATGCTGCCGGTCACCTATGGTGGCCTGTTAAGCTGTAGAGCTGCCGGTCATCTATGGTTGCCTGGTAAGCCGTCAAGCTTCCGGTCACCTATGGTGGCCTGGTAAGCTGTCAAGCTGCCGGTCACCTATGATGGCATGGTAAGCTGTCAAGCTGCCAGTCACCTATGGTGGCCTGGTAAGCTGTCAAGCTGCCGGTCACCAATGATGTCCTGGTAAGCTGTCAAGCTGCCGGTCACCTATGGTGGCCTGGTAAGCTGTCAAGCTGCTGGTCACCTATGGTGGCCTGGTAAACTGTCGAGCTGCCGGTCACTTATGATGGCCTCGTTATCTCTTGAGCTGAATATCACCTATGGTGCTGTCGAACTACCACCTGTGGTGGCCTGGTAAGCTGACTAACTGCCGGCCTCCTATTGTGGCCTGGTAAGCTGTCAAGCTGCCGGTCACCCATGATGGCCTGGTAAGCTGTAGTGCTGCCGGTCACCTATGGTGGCCTGGTAAGCTGTCGAGCTGCCGGTCACCTATGGTGGCCTGGTAATCTCCCTATCTGCAGGCAACCTTTGGTGGCCTGGTAAATTGACTAACTGCCGGCCTCCTATTGTGGCCTGGTAAGCTGTCAAGCTGCCGGTCACCTATGATGGCCTGGTAAGCTGTAGTGCTGCCGGTCACCTATGGTGGCCTGGTAAGCTGTCGAGCTGCCGGTCACCTATGGTGGCCTGGTAGTCTCTCGATCTGCCGGCCACCTATGGAGGCCTGGAAAGCTGTAGATCTTACGGCCACCTATAGTAGCCTGATAAGCTGTAGAGCTGCCGTTCACCTATCGTGGCCTGGTAAGTTGTGTTCTGGTATGCTGTCGAGCTGCCGGCCACCTGTGGTGGCCTGGTAATCTCCCTATCTGCAGGCAACCTTTGGTGGCCTGGTAAATTGACTAACTGCCGGCCTCCTATTGTGGCCTGGTAAGCTGTCAAGCTGCCGGTCACCCATGATGGCCTGGTAAGCTGTAGTGCTGCCGGTCACCTATGGTGGCCTGGTAAGCTGTCGAGCTGCCGGTCACCTATGGTGGCCTGGTAATCTCCCTATCTGCAGGCAACCTTTGGTGGCCTGGTAAATTGACTAACTGCCGGCCTCCTATTGTGGCCTGGTAAGCTGTCAAGCTGCCGGTCACCTATGGTGGCCTGGTAATCCCTCGAATGCGGCAACCTGTGGTAGTCTGGTAAACTGACTTCCTGCTGGCCTCCTATGGTGGCCTGGTAAGCTGTCAAGCTGCCGGTCACCTATGATGGCCTGGTAAGCTGTCATGCTGCCGGTCACCTATGGTGGCCTGTTAAGCTGTAGAGCTGCCGGTCATCTATGGTTGCCTGGTAAGCCGTCAAGCTTCCGGTCACCTATGGTGGCCTGGTAAGCTGTCAAGCTGCCGGTCACCTATGATGGCATGGTAAGCTGTCAAGCTGCCAGTCACCTATGGTGGCCTGGTAAGCTGTCAAGCTGCCGGTCACCTATGGTGGCCTGGTAAGCTGTCGAGCTGCCGGTCACTTATAGTGGCCTGGTAATCTCTCGATCTACCGGCAACCTCTGGTGGCCTGGTAAACTGACTAACTGCCGGCCTCCTATGGTGGCCTGGTAAGCTGTCAAGCTGCCGGTCACCTATGATGTCCTGGTAAGCTGTCAAGCTGCCGGTCACCTATGGTGGCCTGGTAAGCTGTCAAGCTGCTGGTCACCTATGGTGGCCTGGTAAACTGTCGAGCTGCCGGTCACCTATGATGGCAAGCTGCCGGTCACCTATGGTGGCCTGGTAAGCTATCGAGTTGCCGGTCACCTACGGCGGCCTGGTAAGCTGTCCAGTTGCCGGTCTCCGCGAGCGGTCTGGTAAGCTGTCGAGCTGTCGGCCATCTATGGTTGCCTGGTAGGCCGTCAAGCTGCCGTTCACCTACGGTGGCCTGGTAAGCGGTCAAGCTGCCGGTCACCTATGATGGTCTGGTAAGCTGCCAGTCACCTATGGTGGCCTGGTAAGCTGTCAAGCTGTCAAGCTGCCGGTCTCCTATGATGGCCTGGCAAGCTGTAGAGCTGCCGGTCAACAATCGTGGCCTGGTAGAGTTGTGTTCTGGTAAGCTGTCGAGCTGCCGGCCACCCACGGTGTTTTACTAAGCCGTTGAGCTGCCGGTCACCTATGTGGGCCTGGTAAGCTGTCAAGCTGCCGGTCACCTATGATGGCCTGGTAAGCTGTCAAGCTGCCGGTCACCTAAGGTGGCCTGGCAAGCTGTCAAGCTGCCGGTCACCTATGGTGGCCTGCTAAGCTGTAGAGCTGCCGGCCATCTATGGTTGCCTGGTAAGCCGTCAAGCTGCCGGTCACCTATGGTGGCCTGGTAAGCTGTCAAGCTGCTTGTCACCTATGATGTCCTGGTGTTCTCTCGATCTGCCGGCAACCCCTCGTGGCCTGGTAAACTGACAAACTGCCGGCCTCCTTTTGTGGCCTGGTAAGCTGTCAAGCTGCCGGTCACCTATGGTGGCCTGGTAAGCTGTCAAGCTGCCGGTCACCTATGGTGGCCATAGAAGCTGTCAAGCTGCCGGTCACCTATGGTGGCCTGGTAAGCTGTCGAGCTGCCGGTCACCTATGATAGCCTGGTAATCTCTCGATCTGCCGGCCACCTATGGAGGCCTGGAAAACTGTAGATCTTGCGGCCACCTATGGTAGCCTGGTAAGCTGTAGAGCTGCCGGCCTCCTATGGTGGTCTGGTAAGCTGTCAAGCTGCCGGTCACCTATGATGGCCCGGTAAGCAGTCATGCTGCCGGTCACCTATGGTGGCCTGGTAAGCTGTCGAGCTGACGGTCACCTATGGTGGGCTGGTAGTTCCTCGATCTGCCGGCAACCTGTGGTGGCCTGGTAAACTGACTAATTGCCGGCCTCCTTTGGTGGCCTGGTAAGCTGTCAAGCTGCCGGTCACCTATGATGGCCCGGTAAGCAGTCATGCTGCCGGTCACCTATGGTGGCCTGGTAAGCTGTCGAGCTGACGGTCACCTATGGTGGGCTGGTAGTTCCTCGATCTGCCGGCAACCTGTGGTGGCCTGGTAAACTGACTAATTGCCGGCCTCCTTTTGTGGCCTGGTAAGCTGTCGAGCTGCCGGTCACCTATGGTGGCCTGGTAATCTCTCGATCTGCCGGCAACCTCTCGTGGCCTGGTAAACTGACTAACTGCCGGCCTCCTATGGTGGCCTGGTAAGCTGTCAAGCTGCCGGTCACCTATGATGGCCTGGTAAGCTGTCAAGCTGCCGGTCACCTATGATGTCCCGGTAAGCAGTCATGCTGCCGGTTACCAATGGTGGCCTGGTAAGCTGTCGAGCTGACGGTCACCTATGGTGGGCTGGTAGTCACCTATGGTGGGCTGGTAGTCACCTATGGTGGGCTGGTAGTTGCTCCATCTGCCGGCAACCTGTGGTGGCCTGGTAAATTGACTAACTGCCGGCCTCCTATGGTGGCCTGTTAAGCTATCTAGCTGTCGGTCACCTATGGTGGCCTGGTAGTCTCTCGATCTGCCGGCCACCTATGGAGGCCTTGAAAGCTGTAGATCTTACGGCCACCTATGGTAGCCTGATAAGCTGTAGAGCTGTCGGTCACCTATCGTGGCCTGGTAAGTTGTGTTCTGGTATGCTGTCGAGCTGCCGGCCACCCACGGTGTTTTACTAAGCTGTGGAGCTGCCAGTCACCTATGGTGGCCTGGTAATCCCTCGAATGCGGCAACCTGTGGTGGTCTGGTAAGCTGACTGCCTGCCGGCCTCCTATGGTGGCCTGGTAAGCTGTCAAGCTGCCGGTCACCTATGATGGCCTGGTAAGCTGTCATGCTGCCGGTCACCTATGGTGGCCTGTTAAGCTGTAGAGCTGCCGGTCATCTATGGTTGCCTGGTAAGCCGTCAAGCTTCCGGTCGCCTATGGTGGCCTGGTAGGCTGTCAAGCTGCCGGTCACCTATGATGGCATGGTAAGCTGTCAAGCTGCCAGTCACATATGGTGGCCTGGTAAGCTGTCGAGCTGCCGGTCACCTATGGTGGCCTGGTAGTCTCTCGATCTGCCGGCAACCTCTCGTGGCCTGGTAAACTGACTAACTGCCGGCCTCCTATGGTGGCCTGGTAAGCTGTCAAGCTGCCGGTCACCTATGATGGCCTGGTAAGCTGTCGAGCTGCCGGTCACCTATGGTGGCCTGGTAGTCTCTCGATCTGCCGGCAACCTCTCGTGGCCTGGTAAACTGACTAACTGCCGGCCTCCTATGGTGGCCTGGTAAGCTGTCGAGCTGCCGGTCACCTATGATGGCCTGGTAAGCTGTCATGCTGCCGGTCACCTATGGTGGCCTGTTAAGCTGTAGAGCTGCCGGTCATCTATGGTTGCCTGGTAAGCCGTCAAGCTTCCGGTCACCTATGGTGGCCTGGTAAGCTGTCAAGCTGCCGGTCACCTATGATGGCATGGTAAGCTGTCAAGCTGCCAGTCACCTATGGTGGCCTGGTAAGCTGTCAAGCTGCCGGTCACCAATGATGTCCTGGTAAGCTGTCAAGCTGCCGGTCACCTATGGTGGCCTGGTAAGCTGTCAAGCTGCTGGTCACCTATGGTGGCCTGGTAAACTGTCGAGCTGCCGGTCACTTATGATGGCCTCGTTATCTCTTGAGCTGAATATCACCTATGGTGCTGTCGAACTACCACCTGTGGTGGCCTGGTAAGCTGACTAACTGCCGGCCTCCTATGGTGGCCTGGTAAGCTGTAGAGCTGTCGGCCACCTATGGTTGCCTGGTAAGCTATCGAGCTGCCAGTCACCTATGGCGGCCTGGAAAGCTGTCCAGCTGCCGGTCACCTATGGTGGCCAGGTAAGCTGTCGAGCTGCCGGTCACCTATGATAGCCTGGTAATCTCTCGATCTGCCGGCCACCTATGGAGGCCTGGAAAGCTGTAGATCTTGCGGCCACCTATGGTAGCCTGGTAAGCTGTAGAGCTGCCGGCCTCCTATGGTGGTCTGGTAAGCTGTCAAGCTGCCGGTCACCTATGATGGCCCGGTATGCAGTCATGCTGCCGGTCACCTATGGTGGCCTGGTAAGCTGTAGAGCTGCCGGCCTCCTATGGAGGCCTGGAAAGCTGTAGATCTTGCGGCCACCTATGGTAGCCTGGTAAGCTGTAGAGCTGCCGGCCTCCTATGGTGGTCTGGTAAGCTATCGAGCTGCCAGTCACCTATGGTGGCCTTAGAAGCTGTCAAGCTGCCGGTCACCTATGGTGGCCAGGTAAGCTGTCGAGCTGCCGGTCACCTATGGAGGCCTGGAAAGCTGTAGATCTTGCGGCCACCTATGGTAGCCTGGTAAGCTGTAGAGCTGCCGGCCTCCTATGGTGGTCTGGTAAGCTGTCAAGCTGCCGGTCACCTATGATGGCCCGGTATGCAGTCATGCTGCCGGTCACCTATGGTGGCCTGGTAAGCTGTAGAGCTGCCGGCCTCCTATGGAGGCCTGGAAAGCTGTAGATCTTGCGGCCACCTATGGTAGCCTGGTAAGCTGTAGAGCTGCCGGCCTCCTATGGTGGTCTGGTAAGCTATCGAGCTGCCAGTCACCTATGGTGGCCTTAGAAGCTGTCAAGCTGCCGGTCACCTATGGTGGCCAGGTAAGCTGTCGAGCTGCCGGTCACCTATGATAGCCTGGTAATCTCTCGATCTGCCGGCCACCTATGGAGGCCTGGAAAGCTGTAGATCTTGCGGCCACCTATGGTAGCCTGGTAAGCTGTAGAGCTGCCGGCCTCCTATGGTGGTCTGGTAAGCTGTCAAGCTGCCGGTCACCTATGATGGCCCGGTAAGATGTCGAACTGCCGGCTTTCTATGGTGGAATGGTAAGCTATCGAGCTTCTGGCCACTTATGATAGCCTGGTAATCTGTCGAGCTGTCGGCCACCTATGGTAGCCTGGTAAGCTGTCAGGCTGCCGGTCATATATGATGGCCTGGTAAGCTGTTAAGCTGCCGGTCACCTATGGTTTCTTGATAAGCTGTCGAGCTGCCGGTCACCTATGGTGTTCCTGGTAATCTCTCGATCTGCCGGCAACCTGTGGTGGCCTGGTAAACTGACTAACTGCCGGCCTTCTATAGTGGCCTGGTAAGCTGTCAAGCTGCCGGTCACCTATGGTTTCTTGATAAGCTCTCGAGCTGCCGGTCACCTATGGTGTTCCTGGTAATCTCTCGATCTGCCGGCAACCTGTGGTGGCCTGGTAAACTGACTAACTGCCGGCCTTCTATAGTGGCCTGGTAATTTGTCAAGCTGCCGGTCACTTATGATGGCCTGGTAAGCTGTCAAGCTGCCGTCCACCTATGATGGCCTGGTAAGCTGTCAAGCTGCCGGTCACCTATGGTGGCCTGGTATGCTGTCAAGCTGCCGGTCACCTATGGTGGCCTGGTAAGCTGTCGAACTGCCTGCCTCCTATGGTGGCCTGGTAAGCTGTCGAGCTGCCGGTTACCTATGGTGGCCTGGCAATCTCTCGATCTGCCGGCAACCTACGGTGGCCTGGTAAGCTGTCAAGCTGCCGGTCAGCTATGGTGGCCTGGTAAGCTGTCGAGCTGCCGGTCACCTATGGTGGCCTGATAACCTGTTACGCTGCCGGCCATCTATGCTACTGTCGAACTGCCACCTATGGTGGCCTGGTAAGCTCACTAATTGGCGGCCACCTATGGTGGCTGGCTGCCGCTTATGGTGCTGTCGAACTGCCACCTATTGTGGCCCGGGAAGCTGTCTTATTGCCTGACACCTATGGTGGCCTGTTAAACTGTCGATTTGCCGGCCACCTATTGTTGTCTGGCCGGCTCTCAAACTGCCGGCCACCTACGGTGTCTTGGTAAGCTGTTGAGCTGCCGGCCACATATGATAACCTGGTAAGTTGCTGAGCTACCGGCCACTTATGGTGACCTGGTAAGCTGTCAAGCTGCCGGTCAGCTATGGCGGCCTGGTATGCTGTCGAGCTGCCGGCCACCTATGGAGGCCTGGAAAGCTATCGAGCTGCCGGCCACTCACGGTGTTTTACTAAGCTGTTGAGCTGCTGGTCACCTATGGTGGGCTGGTAATCTGTCGAGCTGCCGGCCTCCTATGATGGCCTGGTAAGCCGTAGGGCTGCCGGCCACCTACGGAGGCCTGGTAATCTGTCGAGCTGCGGGCCACCTATTGTTTTCTGGTAATCTGTCGAGCTGCAGGCCTCCTATGATGGTCTGGTAAGCCGTGGAGATACCGGCCACCTACGGAGGACTGGTAGCCTGTCGAGCTGAAGGCCACCTACTGTTTTCTGGTAAGCTGTCGCGCTTTCGGCCACCCACGGTGTTTTACTAAGCTGTCGAGCTGCCGGTGACCTATCGTGGCTTGGTAATCTGTCGAGCTGCCGATCACCTATGGTGGCCTGGCATTCTGTCGAGCTGCCGGCCACCTATGGAGGCCTGGAAAGCTGTAGATCTTGCGGCCACCTGTGGTGGCCTTGTAAGCTATAGGGGTGCCGGCCACCTATGGAGGCATGGAAAGCTTTAGATCTTGCTGCCACCTATGGTGGCCTGGTAAGCTTTGAGCTGCGCGTCACCCTTCTTGTTGTCGAACTGCCACCTATGGTGGCCTGGTAAGCTGACTAACTGCCGGCCACCTACGGTGTCTTGGTAAGTTGTTGAGCTGCTGACCACCTATGGAGGCCTGGTAATCAGTCGAGCTGTCGGTCACCTATGGTGGCCTGGTAACCTGTCGAGCTGCCGGTCACCTGTGGTGGCCTGGTAAGCTGTCAAGCTGCCGGTCACCTATGGTGGCCTGATAATCTATCGAGCTGCCGATAAAGTTTACCTCAAGCTCTCTCCAGTCCTGATGCAATCTGCAATCTGTCAGAACGCCATCAGAGAGGCCACCAATGGGTATACCTCTAGCAGCCATTAAATTGAAACTTACAAACCTCGCCATGACTGAGATGAATCTGAGATGGACCCAGGGGCAGATCTGGCCTCGACTCGACAGTCAACGGATCAGTTGACTAATCTCCCTAAAACGAACTGACATCTAGAAAATGATTGATGTCACCACCGGTCATTGTCTCATTCGCAGTCATGAATGCACAAAAGCTGGGACATGTTTCGAACGACGAAGTGGAGGTCGAATCCATTCATCATCTACTCTGCGCCTGTCTAGCTCTCTGTTCAATCAGGAAACGCTACCTAGGATCCTATTTTCTTAACGACTTGACCTGTGTTCAGCTGGTAAGGATAACTGACCTTCTTAATTATTTAAGAAGCACTAAGTGGTTCCAAGAATAGGGGGTCAACCTCCCTCGTAGTAGCACAACGGGTCGCTCTGGCCTAAGTGTAGTCTTCGCATTCTGGAGGCTACGAACTACATTTTACAGGTAACCTCTATAGAGTGCGTGCATTCTCAAGGCCGTATAAAAATGGTCTAAAGAAATAGCCAGTTGCGTTCTGCCCTTTCAACTATTTTTCCGCAACACACGTCCCTCTAGGAGTGCTCAGCAATATACTCTAGAGCCCACTTTCGGACGTAGCGTCACATATTAGCAATCTCTCTTTTATCGAGCAGCACAAATCTGGAATTCCTTGCCGGATTCGGTCTTCTCCCCTTAGAATGACATGCATACGATATACCTTGAGTATAGGCTTGATCTATATAAAACAAAAAAGGAATCCATCCAAAGTCCTAGGTTCCGTTGGCCTCACAAACACACAAAATTCACTTTGAATGCTTTGGAAATTTATTGCGATAATATTAATTAGAAAATCACTGTGACGAATGTCCAAAACAGAATTTATCTTTACGTATTCCCCTCACTAAAATATCTATCAATTGGGACTGTACGGGTGAATCAGATTCTCTGAAAACTTTTTTATATTCTCGGAACCTCGAACTTCCTTCTCCAACAGGGGTAGTTTCACAACATGAAAGTCTTCATACAAGTCGGCAATTTGATCTAAATACTTTTCCTGAATCTGTAAAAGGAGGAAAGAAAACAAGATGTACAATAACGGAAAGCATATTGGATTAGATTGTATCTTGAGCCGACCTTATATCTTGAGGCGCACATTGCGCATGGCTGTTGATCGAGTTTCTTGAATAGCAATTGATTAACAATTATGTTATGAGTGTCGATGCCACATTTTGTGAGCTCTTGTACTAGCCGTTCGGTTTCGTATAAAGACAGGAACTCTGCAATGCACACGCATACAAATGTCGTTTGATTCTGGAATTACAAATATCAGGTTTATTCAATGAGATGAAAGGGTATATGTATGCAAGTCTTACCGGATCTCTAAACTGTTCGTTAACTTGCCTAATTATGGTAAGCATTTCGTCAAGTTTAACAGTTAAAGCATCGGCGCTAAAATCTTGTAGACCCAGTAGTGCACCGAATTGTGAAATAAATGGAGCGATTTTCATCTTCAAACGCATCAGTTTTCCCAAACCCTTCTCTACAACCTGGACGGACAAGCGTTTACTATTGAGCTTCAATTGAATGTATGTTTATCAAACCTGGGGAAACGAAAGCAGTCGCAAGGTATGACCCGTAGGTGCTGTATCAAACACGACAACTGAGAAATTCATCGCTTTCACTAACCTAAAATATAAAACAAATAAACGTAAGCGCCTGTTGGGAATGCATTCTTAGTCCATTAAAAAATTCCACCTCACAACTATTATTGTTGTGCATTATACTCATAAGATGAGGTCTCGAAGGGCAGATTGTCTGAGAGTGACAGACTCCATGAGATCTACACCGACGCGGCATTCTTTTCGAAAGAAAGTTTTGAAATGGAGAGGCATTCTATCAGAATTTCCACCAGAGAAGTGGTGCTACGTTGGACGACGACATCAAATCCTTTCTTTACACTTAACGATGACAGCATTGCACAAGTTGTGAACTTCGTTAAGAAAAAAAGTCCCTCTCTACCTATTTGTGGTGAGACATTGCAAGCTTTATATGTATGTACGTATGTTGGCGTTACAGTCCATGAAGGACCAAAGCCGAGCTTCTCTCAATCACCCTCAATCTGGACTCCTACATTCGCTGGAAGCTTTTAACCTTGCTTAGGATGTAAAATGGATGATCACTAACAAAGGTCTCGTAGGGGTAGCTTCTATCCGACGGATGCTGGCCTGCTAAAAAGCGAGAAAACCCATCGCAGTCGAACATCTTGCGGCACTGTTAGTTAGTCCCATCCCCACCTCCTCGTGCTGCCCTCTGGAGATTTCCTATGGAAATTACAGACGGGGAAGGGCGAATGGCGAGCCTCCTGCGCCAAAAGAACAGGATTAGTCGGTTGGGCTACGGCCTAGTAAGCCATAACCGTAAAAAAAAACCAAAAACTCCGAAACAATCACAAGCCTCGGATACAACGGATTAATGTTGACGACGCTTGCAAAAAACGAAAAAAGGACAATGATCTTCGGCTCTGTACGTGGAATGTTAGGTCCATAAACAGGCCACGGGCAATCGAACAACTTGCGGACGCCCTAGACATAACCGCCATCCAGGAAATGCGATGGAATCGACCGGGTATAAAGGGAATGAAATACTGCGACATTTACTACGGCGACTGCTATAGGGAGAAAGGACAACGATTGTTCGGATGCGGATATGCTGTTCGAGGTGGACTAAGGCAAAAAGTCCTAAGCTTTCGGCATGTGAGCGAACGCCACATAACGATTCGTATCAAGGCTACATTAGACAAGGCTACGGAAGACAAGGCTGACTCCGCCAAAGATGAGTTCTACGATCTCGTAGACAGAACGCATGCCCAATGCCCCAGCTATGACATCAAAATTGTAATAGGAGACTTCAATGCTAAGGTAAGGTAAGGAAAGCATCTTTGAACGAGTCATTGGCAAACATAGCCTACACGACATCACTTCCGATAACGGACGCAGGCTGATTGATCTTGCTACGGGGCAAAATCTCCTTCTAGCCAGGACGCGCTTCCCGCACCTCGATATACACAAAGGCACCTGGCGGCCTTTTGATCAATCGACCACCAACCAGATTGATCACATCGCGATCGACGTCAGACACTTCTCCTGTATTCTCGACGTACGAATCTTCCGAGGCGCCAACATCGGCTCGGACCACTACCTTGTTGTAGCCAAGATGCGCCTACGAATATCCCAAACGCAGCGGAGTAGAGTAAGAATACAAAGTTATAACGTCGGAATGCTACTATTGCCGCCAGAAACCGCTCGTGCTTTCACCGATCGCGTCTCCCTTAAGCTCTCCAATACACCTCAACCCTCCACGCTATCAATAGAACAGCAGTGGAACCCTTGCAAACAAGCCCCGAAAAGCTCTGCATCCGAAGTTTTGGGCTTCAAGGTTCCACCACGAAGAAACACCTGGTTCGATTACGAGTGCAAGAGAATTCACACATCGAAGCAGGATGCATATAAAGCCTCGCTGCATAAAAGAACAAGAGCAACTCGTGAGCTCGACGAGTTAAAAAGAAGGGAGGAGCATAAGCTTCTCAGAAGAAAAAAGAAAGAGCACGAGAAGCGCGCGATTGAGGATTTGGAGGTGTTACTGCAGGCGTGACGTTCGAAAGTTTTATCAACAGATAAAGCGAACATGCCAAGGTTTTAAAGCCAGAACGGAAGCCTGCAGGGATGAGAACGGACACCTAGTAGTAGAATCGAAGTCGATGCTGAGAATATGGAAAAACCACTTCCGCAGACTGTGTAACGGCGATGTTAGTCAATATACCGCTGTCAGGCAGAATGATCCATTTCTAGTCGACGAAGACCGCAGAGAATTCCGTCCCCTTGACCTCGACGAAGTTAAGATTTCCATATCGAAACTCAAGTCGAATAAAGCTGCTGGCGCAGACGGACTATCTGCTGAGCTCTTCAAGGCAGCTGGGAATGACCTGGTTAGGAGCATGCACCAGCTCATCTGGAAGATATGGTCAGCATCGTATGCCCGATCCACAAGAAAGGAGACCCCTGATCGCGCCAACTACAGAGGAATAAGTCTCCTTAACATTGCCTACAAAATCTTCTCTGCCGTTTTGTCTGAACGCCTGAAGCCTTTTGTAAATAAGCTGATTGCCTTACCAGTGCGGATTCAGGCCAGGGAAGTCCACCATTGATAGAAAAAACTATTGAATTTCAAGTCGACGCTCACCACCTATTTGTCGTCTTTAAAGCCGCATACGTCAGCGTAATTTGAGACGAGCTACAACGCTATGTCTACCTTTGACATACCTGCTAATCTCAGGGCGATGCGCTGTCGTGTGATTTCTTCAACATCATATTGGAAATGATTGTACAAAAATCGCTGACCAATACAAGAGGCACAATCTATTTCGAATCCTCGCAACTCCTACGCCGACGACATTGACATAATAGGTAGATCACAGCGAGATGTCAATGAGGCGTTTGCGAGTATTGAGATAGAGGCGGCGAAAATTGGTCTGGCAGTAGAGGGCAAAACCAAATATATGCTATCACCAAAAAAGGACGCTCACCACCGACGTCTTGGCCAGAACGTTTGTATTGGCAGATATAAGTTTGAGGTAGTTAAGGACTTCGTCTGCCTTGGCTCCCAGTGACCTGGAACAACGACATTCGTTCCTAAATCAAATGCAAAATCACCCTTGCCAGTCGCTGTTTCTTTGGCTCAGGAGGCAATTGAGTAACAGAGTCCTCTCTAGAACGACAAAGTTGACTCTATACAACTGTTGTTGTACGGCGCAGAAGCATGGACATTAACAAAAGCGGATGAGGCCCTTGGTCGGTTCGCGAGAAAGATTTGGCGCGTGATTTTCGGGCCTATAAGACGGGGATGGAGGAAAATATTCAACCACGGACTTTACAGCGACATGAGTCTAGTCAGGCGTCTACGGATTCAACGCCTAAGATGGCCATGTAGTCCAGAGTCTTTGAATCCAACCCCGAGAGGGCGGTCGCACTTAAGATGGCGCACGCAGGTGGAAGGGGACCTCAGCCAACTGGATGTGCGGCAATGGAAAAGGCTAGTAAAAGATCGTTCTAGTTGGAGTGGCATGTTGGTTGAGGCCCAGGTTCACCCTGGACTGTAGCGCCCGTTAAGAAGAAGAAGAATGTTGGCAATACCATATAATGGCTTGGATCTTCATTCGAAGAAACGCAGAATCTCATTAGCATTAGCAATTGGAGGCTTCTGCCATCTGTTACCCCATTGTTCAGTATTATAATTCAAATGATACTATCTTAGATTTATGAATGCACTACAGTCATACTTACTTCATTACTTCAGCGTAACTCATTGCTTCGTCAATACCAGGCAGAGCCCCAATAAATTCATGCAACACGCTCTTACTGAGTTTGAGGGCATCGTTTTCGCCTTCAAAATATTCATCAGGAAGCTCATTGAGACCAACATTTGGATCAATTTCCATAGCATATAAATTGTTAAAGCCATTAACCTAAAATAACAATATAGAAGCCTAAATCGTTGCGAACTACACGTCGTATACGCCGCCGACGTATGGACGTATGTACATACACGTCGACTCTTTCGGTTTCTTACCTTCGTTGGAACTTTCGTGAATTTCTGATCGAATGCATCAGAAATATTATGCGCCGGATCGGTAGAAATAATTAGTACTGATTCTCGCACTTTCGATAATTGGACAGCCAAACTACAACTAATATCAAATCAATTAGAAAAACATTGCATTTCCGTGCAAAAGTGGGGAGAATGGGTGAACGTATTACCTGCATGTCGTTTTGCCAACACCTCCCTTTCCGCCGACAAATATCCATTTCAGCGACGCTTGCTCGATTATATTCTTCAGACTAGGCTCTAATAGCTCAAAATCACCGCTCATTTTTATTTATTTATTTATTCTGCTAACAAACAAAAATAAATATGATTCCTATTCCAACCTGGGATTGTGTCAAACACACAAAAGTGATTGACGAACAACACCCTGCGCTGTCAAGTCATTGAAAACCTTTAGATCTGTTTTGTTTAGAAACTTGTACGAGCAACCGGCGCGAGTCGTAACGCAACGTAAGGCGTGATTGTTAAGATGCAACAACCTGATAAGAAGAAATTGGGGTGTGTCACATGAAGACACTTGTGCTGGGACCATAAAGGCATATTGTACCACTCTCTTTGGTCTAGGAATTAGGTGCTGCCTCCAAAAAAATGGCAGCTTCTCTAGATAGGATTTCTTGAAAGTCTTTTCTGTTACTGTTGCTTTGACAGTCAGTATGGGCTCCACGGTTTCTTAAGCCGAGGTATTCCGCAGATATGTGTGCTATTGAGGCTCAATTTGTAAGGGAGGTAATTGCATGCCCCGTGTCATCATTCAAAGCAGGGACCAGGAAGGCCATCTTACTGCGAAAACGTCAAGGCGGTCTCCGAAGCTTTAAGAATAAGGAAGATTCCGGCTCCGGCCCCGGACGACCCAAGTCACCTAATGTGGAATGATGGTTTCTGAATGAGCTCCAGCACGGAAGCTCTGGAACTTTCCGCACACTTCTGGAACGCACACTTTCCGGGCAATAGTGACTCGGCTATGACACCTCTTCAAGTCATCCCGCCGAGAACATCCTCCTTTGAGCGTGCTCCCGATCTGGTAAATAACAATTGTCCTCTGGGCTTTAAGAATCTTTGAACCTTACAAGTCTGCAGGACCGGATGGACCAAACCAGCGGAGCTCCAGCAGGTAGCAGATCTCATCCTTCCCTGGCTTGTGTAAATATATAAGAGTTGCCTCTCCTTATCCCCAGCAAGTAGATCTTAACTCAGTTTTTGTTCCAACTCTCACCTATGGTCATGAAATTTGGGTATTGATCGAAAGAATAAGATCGCGAATACAAGCTGCCGAAATGAGATTTCTTCGTGCTGTTGTGGGAGTTACTCGCCGGCATAGGGTGAGAAACACGGCAGTGCGCGGGGAGCTCAGTGTTGAGCAGCTGCTTCTCCGAACGAAAAGGGCTATCCTTTGATGGTTTGGTCACGTGAGATGAATGTCGCCATCTTCACGACTTCCGAAGCGTGCCTTGAATGCAATACCATCAGGCAGGCGACCGCTTGGCAGACCCAAATGGAGATTGTTGGACCAAGTCCAAAAACTCGCACGGGTACGCGCTTGGGCATAGCTCCTGATGAGTGAGAGTCGATAGCGGGGATCGATCGTTTCTTCGCTGAGGAGGATACGCTTCCTTAGATGGCAGAGAGCAGCACACTCACACAGTATGTGTTCCGCCGTCTCTTCGTCCTCGAGACTAAGAAGGAATTGATCTTAGACTTGGGAATGCCGCAGAATGGTTCTGGACCTATATACATATTTATCGCTGGAACCTTTCCTAGCGAGGTGGTCGGCAATTTCATTGCCCTTAATGCCTTTGTGCCGTGGCACCCACCAAAGCTTGACATTGTTTCTTTTGGCGAGGTCTTGTAGGGCATCGTGGCATTCCTTGACAGTTTTTGAGTTCGTGCTGTACGAACCCAGCGCTTTGAACGCTTCTTGGCTGTCAGAGAGTATGTTCATGGTTACTCCTCTAATACCAGTCTCAAGATTTATATTGACGCATGTTAGGATGGCATGCTCCCAGGGCCTTCGAGATCTTGCAATTTGGTTCAAAGATGTCGGCCCCAACGCCAGAAGCCATCCATATACCACCTAAGGCCTTTGACATTTAGCAAGGGATCACTGTTTTCCCATGCTGAGCGATCTGGGATCAATATCTCAAATCTCTTGTCAAAAGTGAAGGTGTGTGGTAATGCGTCCGAGACCGTGGTAATCATATCCAGCTCGGGAAGGTGTTGTAATATGGGCATGTGACCCTCGGGTCTACATGGCATATTTGTTCCCGAACAAAAAAATTCGGATTGCACTGCGTAACGCCACTTTTTTGATAAAAAGGTGCAGTGGAGTGAGTCCAATGAATGCTTCTGGGGCTGCCGTGGGGCAGGTTGGCATAGCGACTGTAATGCCGAGACACGTTAGTCTCTGAAGGCGTTGAAATTTAACAGTTGGAGTTTTTAGCTCAACTTTTGACCACCATACGGTGGACCCGTAGGTGACGATAGGTCTAACTATCGCGGTATATAGCCAGTGGACTACCTTAGGCTTAAGTCCCCAGGTTTTACCGTAGGTGCGTCGACAGGCCCACATGGCCTTAGTCGCTTTCATGAGTTTATTTCTCATATTGGAGTTCCAGTTGAGTCTACGGTCTAGGTCAATACCTAGATACTTTACTTCCTCTGAAAATCCTATGCGTGTGCCATTTAGACAGACGGAGCAGGGCTGTACCTTTCTCCTCTTTGTAGACGGGACTAAGATTGTCTTATTTGGGTTAATAGATAAATCCTCTCTGCCACACCAGTCAGAGATAAATTGGAGCGCAAGCTGCATGCGCTCACAGGCAGTGACCTCGCACTTGCCCGTAACAATGACTACTAGGTCATCAGCACTCGTAGCCCCGAGTGGTCAGCTTGCGTAGTAGATCGTCGATTACTATCGACCAAAGCAGTGGTGAGAGGACTCCCCCTTGTGGGCATCCTCTAACCGCCGATACTGTCACTGAGACCTCTCCGCATGTGGCGGATATAATACGGCTATTTAGCATCGCCCTGATCCAGTGATTAGTGGGATGGTCTACACCCCTGCAAGATAGTGCAGTGGTGATCGAATCATAGCCAGTATTATCGAAAGCTCCCTCTATATCGAGGAAGGCGCAGATTGCGATCTCCTTTTGTATGAAACTATTTTCAATGTGCGTCACCAAGTGGTGTAGTGCATTATCGGTAGATCGCTCTTTGCGATATGCATACTGGTTGGGATGCAGAGGTATCTGGTTTTCCAGGATACCTCTAATATGGAGCTATATCAGTTTCTCCATTGTTTTTAAAAAGAACGAAGTCAAACTGATAGGGCGATAGGATTTAGGTTGCTCACTTGGTTTCCCAATCTTGGTGATGAAGACAAGATTGACCTCTCTCCAAATTTGGGGTATGTATCCCAGGTTGAAGCAAGACCTAAAAAGAACTATCAGTGATGGTAGAATTGTATTCAAGCCTTTCTGTAAGATTGCAGGAAAGACACCGTCTTTACCTGGAGCCTTGTAGGGTTTGAATGAACCAATTGCCCATTTGATCCTGTCAGGGCTGAAAATTCCGCCGGAAAGGCTGTTTGTTCAACTCTCGATGCTATTTATGACGTTCGTTTGATCGTCAGAGGACATCAAGTGGGGAGTCGCAATACCTAACCAGGTCCTGTACTTCGGTGGGAGGAATTTGTTGGTCGTCTCCAGGAAAGTAAGCGGAGGCGCATACAATCTCCCTTACTCCTCTATCGGTGGGGACTTCCACAATGACGGCTACCAGGTCCCTTGTGATGAATTCTAGATTGGGGAGAAAATGTATATTAGTGCCGATCCAGTACCTTGAACTAGTTAACGCGACCTCTTTTGCAGGTCCATAATCTTACCTTTATGGACCCATGGTTCTTGGATTAGTCCAATGCTGATCTTGTCGCGATAGAGTTGCAGGCTAACGGTGTCAGAGGCAATTTTGGCATGGTGTAGGTTGCCCTGCAGCACACGCAGCCCACTCATTACTTGCGACGGTAGGCCGGATCCTTCGTTCGGTATGGCTTGTTGTTGCCACGCCTGAAGTTACCGGCCCGATGGAAGTGATCCTCTGATCTACTTCCTATCGAGGATTCCTCTTGTTTGGTTGGGGGACGTTTTGTTATTTTGTTTGGAAGACCCTTAGTAGTCGTCGACCCAGGTGTAGCAGCGGGTTTTGGTTCGTCACATATAGGTGTCTCTACTAAAGCAGTAGATGCAGCCACTACTCTGCTGGCTGTAGGTTTTCCTACAGCGATTGGTTCTACATCTACTGATGTTTTTTCTTGGCTCTTAATGATAATCTTAATGATGTCAAATCGGTAAGCCACTTTGCACTTGAGTTCTATTAGTCGAGCCAGAGACTTGTCTCTGGCTGCCAGAACCAGGTGCAGGAGGTCTTTCTCCTTATTTGTCGTGCTCTGCATGACTCTCCAGTTCTGTGCATATAGGCGGTCATTTTGGGAATCAAGCGTCGCCAACACCTTTGTAATGGGTAAACCGATGCTTTGTGGGAAGTAGCCCCGAACGATGTGTGGTTTCGGGAAGGCTTCCTCTTCCACAAGCATAATATCAAGTCCACTCTTGTCCTTGATGGCCGTAAAATTGGTCTTCATCCAACCGGCCGTGGCGATGTTATCACACACAAAGTATAACCACCCTGGCTTGTAAGTCGATGCCCTGATGGAGGTGTCAATTACAGCCTCCTGAACGGCTGCCATTTGCGCTGTGGTAAGGGGGTTCACTCCCAAGTCCTTGGGGACGATGCCGAGTCGGATCCTCCCAGCTACACCTCTGTCGCTCTTTTTGTCGACTTGGGGGTTGCCGATCTTGCTGCGCTTAGCAGCCGGGTTTGGCGGAGTGTTGTCAGCGGAACGATCCCGTTTCAGTTCCAGACCTTCGGTAGCAAGGGTAGATTTTGCATAAACTACAGCCTCATCTCAAGTTTTTCCCCGCTTTATAGCAGCTTTAAAACATCGCTGCTCCGACGATTTGAGCTTAACGTTCTACATGCCTGATGATTTAGTTCCTTGTTACACTTGGGAGTTCATCTGAGAGCATACTCACAGAGTCCCCGCTAAGTGTGGGGTTTCGAAATCGGAGAGTGAAGACACATCTTCTGCTTTCCGTCCAGCTACAGTGTCAGCAAAAGATGCCGGCATCACTTCCGGCTTTTGAGCCGCTGAGGACTCACAAGCCCTAGTAGGCGATGACATTTGAGAGTCATCATTCTTTTTAATAATATTTAGGTTTTTTTATTATTCCCACAGGAGGGCATGGGCTCGGACATACAGGGTAAAGTTGTTGATTGCTCTCAACCTGGCGAGATGCCAGCAATGATCCCTGTTTAAATGCCCGGGTCAAGTTGACATACGGCCTCCTCGCGGCGCCCTCTGGATAGCCTCTTCAACAACTGTTGGGAGGTGAGCAAACGTATGCAGCGAAAAAAACCTCGACCAGAATGGCGGTTGTGCGGCGGGCTAACAATCTGCCCACGTAAAAAAAACCTAAAGTTATGAATGAGCAAGATGCCTCGGATACACGGACGGATACTCGACGACGACAACGCACGAAAAAGGAACACGATTTGCGAGTATGCTCCTGGAATGTCAGAACCCTGTACACTCCCGGAGCTGCTCATAAACTAGAAGGAATCCACACGCAGTACAAGGCGGATATTACTGCGGTCCAGGAAATACGCTGGATAGGAAACGGTACGATTAGGAAGAAAAATTGCGACATTTATTACAGCTGTCACAAAAGGTTGCACTTACTGGGATGTGGATTTGTCGTGGGAAAGCGGTTAAGGTCGAAGGTCATCGACTTTAAACCTATAAGTGATCGCCTGGCTGTGATCCGCATCAGAGGCAGATTTTATAACATCAGCCTTATATGTGCACACGCCCCTACCGACGAGGCTGAAGACCCTATCAAGGAGGACTTCTATGACCTCCTGGACAACGCATACGGAGCTTGTCCGGAGTACGATGTAAAAATCGTGCTCGGGGACTTCAACGCCAAAATCGGTAAGGAGAACACCCTTGGCGGAGTGATCGGAAAGCACAGACTCCACGATACAACAACAGATAACGGCTTCCGACTCGCTGACTTTGCGACAGCTCGTAATGCGGTGATAAGTAGCACAAGACTCCCTCGCAAGCGAATTCACACAGCAACCTGGCGATCTCCGGACGGTCGAACCGCCAACCAAATCGACCATGTGCTCATTGCCGCAAGGCACGCGTCAAACATCCTGGATGTGCGAACATTCAGAGGGGCAAATCTCGACTCTGACCACTTCCTCGTAGCAGCAAGATTCAGAGCTCGACTGTCCAATGTCAGAAAGCTGCACCAGCCCATCAGGAGGAGGTTCGACATTGGGCGCCTGAGCACACCGGAGGTTGCCAGAGTCTACAGGGAGCAGCTGAGCGAAAGACTCTACGGTACGCCTACGTCGAACACAAATGCCAATAATATGTGGCTGCATTGCCGCTCAGCTATTCAGGAAGTAGCCGAAACCACCTTAGGATACCTACCACCCCCGACAAGAAACCCGTGGTATGATGGCGAGTGTGAGCAGAAAAAGGCAGCAACCGACGAGGCGTACCAAAAGGCGCTGCAGAAGAAAACAAGGCAGCACGAGAAGAGTACCGAGCCAGAAGAAGGGAGGAGAAGAAACTACTGCGACAAAAGAAAAGAATCTTCGCAGCCTCCCAGCTCAAGGATATCGAGGAGTCTAGGGATAAACATAAAATACGAGCCTTTTACAAGAAAGCCAAAGGCCTTGCAGGAGGCTTCAAAAAGGGCACCCTGGCTCTTCGAAACTGCGAGGGTAATCTTGTCACCGACCCGCAGGGAATAGTGGATGTATTTAAGCAGCACTTCCAGCAGCTGCTTAACGAGCATGACCAAGAGAGAGTGGTAGGGACCGAGGAAATCCCAACTCCAGCCGCTGAAGTAGTCCTCCCACCCAGCATCGAAGAAGTCGGCACAGCTATTCAGAAGCTGAAGAACAACAAGGTCGCAGGCTCAGATGGCTTGCCATCAGAGCTCTTCAAGGCTGGCGGCGATGTTCTGGTAGGGAGCATGTACCAGATCATCTGCAGAATTTGGGAAGATGAAAGCATGCCCGACGACTGGAATACCAGCTCTATATGGCCCATCCACAAAAAAGGCGATCCTACCTCTTGCAAGAACTAAAGAGGTATATCCCTGCTCAATGTCGCATACAAGATCCTGTCCAGCGTATTGTGTGAACGTCTAAAACCATTTTGCACCGCACTAATCGGCAGCTACCAGTGCGGCTTCCGGCCCGGCAAATCAACTATAGACCAAATTTTCACACTTCGATAAATCCTGGAAAAGACCAACAAGTTTCGAATCGATACACACCATCTTTTCATCGATTTCAAAGCCGCATACGACAGCATTCATCGTGAAGGACTGTTTGGTGCGATGGCCGAATCCGGGATCCCGGGAAAACTGATCCAGTTGTGTCGCGTCACGCTAAAAATACGCGATGCACCGTGCAACTCGGTTCTAGGACTTCGGAACCGTTTGAAACATGCATCGGATTTCGGCAAGGATATGCGCTGTCATTTGACTTCTTCAACCTGGTGCTGGAGCAGATAGTGCGACGGGCAGGCATCAACCAGGGAAGGCACCATCTTTTACAAGTCCATCCAGCTGCTAGGATACGCGGATGATATCGACATTATCGCGTGTTCTCGCCGTGGCATTGTGGAAGCATTCACGGCGATTGAAGAACAGGCAAAACGAGTTGGTCTTAAGATCAATGAGGACAAAACGAAATACATGCTGTCAAGCAAAAACCAATGCGTCGCTCACCACCTGGGACAAAATATACCAATTGACGGCTACAATTTCGAGGTAGTTCAGGAGTTTGTCTACCTCGGGGCAAACGTAAATTCCACAAATGACACCACAGTGGAGATCCGGCGTAGAATCGCCCTTGGCAACCGCTGCTACTTCGGCTTGTCCAAACAACTGGGGTCAAAACTCCTCACTCAAAAGACCAAAGTCATGCTTTACAAAACGCTCATTCTGCCAGTCTGGCTGTACGGAGCCGAAAGCTGGACGATAAGCAGGACAGCGGAGCTGATTTTGGGTTCTTTCGAAAGAAAAATTCTGCGCCGGATATTTGGTCCTGTCTGTGAGGAAGGTGAATGGAGAAGAAGACACCAAGATGTGGATGTAGTCCGGAAGGCAAGGATCCGTCGACTACACTGGCTCGGCCACATCGAGCGCATGGACATCAACGCTCCAGCTAAGAGGGTCTTCGACTCCGAGCCTCCTGGTTCGGGAAGAAGAGGAAGACCGAACCTCCGGTATAAAGACCAAGTAATCGCGGATGTAAGACATCTTGGTCTTGACAACTGGAAGCAGCGTGCCCGGGACCGTCAAGGATGGAAGGCAGCTATAGCTCAGGCTCAGATCCTCCATGGATCGCAGGCCTGATAAGTAAGTAAGATTATTCCCACAAAGACACGGCAAAATACGGTCACCTGCAGCGGAGCCCGAGACACTGCAGGAAGGCTTTATTAAAATCGGAGGTCGCCGGTATCCGAAGTTCGCATACTAGTAGCTAAGCACCATCTTAGCCACGCATCCGTTGGCGCATACTAGTAGCTAAGCACCATCTTAGCCATGCATCCGTTGGCGTATACTGTTCCACCTTGGAGTTAAGGGAGTGAGGGAGCGATGGGTATAGAGCAGTGGTTCCCAAAGTGGTCCCTACGGACCCCTAGGGGTCCATGGGATCATTCAGGGGGTCCTTGGAAAATTTTAATCGATTTGGGGGTCCCTGAACAACGTCAGAGGGTCCGTGCATGGTTTAATATAAAATTAAAAAATTGTGACACATTTTTATTAATATGGAAGTTAAAATAAATAACAATGAATAAATGATTAGCGAATTTTATATCCTAAGTAAAATATAAATATAGACAAGTGCATAAAATACAAGTAATAATAGGCATGGCGGTAATTCAGGCAGATTTCTACAAGTGCATGCAAAAAATGTTCCTAGTCTTCGAGAAAACAGATATGTATGCAGATAGCGTACTTTCGTTACGTACATAAGTATATTTGAATAAAATTGATATCTCTTTAATTTAAATTTATTTAAGCAAAGTTATACTCTTGTTTAAGTTGGTTCAAAAAAAATATGCAATTTTATATCTGAACGGGAAAATAAAAAAACACGAGAGAAATCTTTGTGGCTCTTTGAATAATGTCAACTGCTTTCTATGACTGCCGAACAAAAAAAAAAAGTACATGGCGTCGTATTCTATTAAATAGATCTAGCTCTCCACTTTCGACTTCTCAGAAGACGAGAGTAGGAGATCACTCTCCCAGTTACGCTCGTGGTTCTCCACACACAAGCGTGGCTGTGTACAGTATGTGTACTAATATTAATATTAGTACTAACTTAGTAGATAATATGTATAGGGTGTGCATGAGTTTATATTACAATATGATATATCACAGTTATCAGTACAGTAACATTCAATGATTTTTTTTTTTATTAAAACTTAACCCGGTACCGGTCTTATGGCGGTACACAGGCCGCTTTCTAGGATTTCTTAAATTTTCAGGAATTCGAGTCGACGGCAGGCTGCTCAGTATTCCAAGAAAACTATATTAGCTGGCACGTGCCGGATATTTGGATTTATCATTATTCATCACTTTCCTTCCATCAGTCAGTTAATGTTTTCCAAAGATATTGTTTTTTTTCGGCACTCCGTATCGCCCGCGACTAGTAATGTGAGTTTTTGATATTGACCTTTTTCTTTATATTTTCTTGTAATATTTATTTTCTTAATAGTCAAATTAGTTATTGTTTACCAAGATTTAACTTTGTAGATGAATTCAATGACTTTCGGAGCAAAAAATGTATTTATATGTTTTATTGTGGCTTTTTATAGTTTGTACAAATTTACAAGTTATGCATTCTTTTGTAGGGAAAAAAGGCGTTTTCCTTATAAGGTTAAGAAGGGATTGTAAGATTTTCTACCACAGATGGGTTTCTAAAAAATATATTAGGATCTTGTAAAAGAAGTCAGACATATTGGGTTTAATAATTTAATATAGGTAATGCACCCTACAACTTATAGCTACTATTTTATATTTTTGTTTACTTCCGTGAATGTTCGGAATTGCTGTATATTACTGTGTTATTATATTTTGTTGTTAATTAATTTTGAATTATTTATTATTTTTTTTTGATATACAGTCGCCTCCCTTTAAGTCGAAATTCCCTTTAAGTCGAACACATTCTTTGAATTCTTGATCTATTTTCAATCTCTCTAAGCTGAATTGTTTTTTTTTTTTGGGGGGAAAAAATAGTCACCCTCTCATAACTCGTATTAAAAAGCACCAAGCACACACACTCGCACACTCCGGATCTCTCTGTCGCATCGCATACACGAGACACCACGGTGCGCTGTTTATTCCTTGTATTGTTGGTTGGATTCCAAACAATTCGTTTTTAATTAGAAGACAGGTATCTCAGAAGTTCTTTTGTTTTACTGTGCGCGTGTATTGGAAATCTTTTATAAAAGGAGTATAACATACGGACGTCTACCATTGAGATTCCAATTGTAATTATTTGCGGACGTGCGTAAAGCAAAAAGTTAACGGTGTAGTCAAGAACAAAAAATTTAACTTTTAAAGGACTTCATTGCTTGGATGGTAGATGGTAGGTAATGCATTGTACATATGAGGGAATTTCAATTTCTTTCCAAATGTATACATAACCTACTTTTCAGATAAGTTATGGTTACAAAAAAAGATTCCAATTCGATATCCAGCACTATGGGTTTTTGTACGGAAGCTGTTGATTGCTTTTCCGTTTTCTTATTTGGTAGAACGTGGATTCAGTGCCGTTATGAGCCTTGTCACCAAAAAAGGAACGAACTAGAAATTAGTACTCGTGGGGATTTGCGGTTGCTACTCACAAACATTGAGCCAGACATAAATACACTCATAACATCCCATCAGGTTTTTCCAAGTCATTAATTTCTTATGTATTTCAAAACCAAAGTTATAATTTTAATAAATACTTATTTAGCAAAATGTTTTTTTTTTTAATATTTTATTTTTACTTCACCATTTATCATTCAAGATGTTAAAGTTTAAAAATTTAATTTCTATTCTGCAAGTATATATCACCCAGGGTCCGTGGGAAAGTTTTGACGATGAAAGGGGGTCCGTGGGCCAAAAGAGTTTGGGAACCACTGGTGTAGAGGAAGCGGTGAGGTAAGGAGGGGTCCGTAATTCTTTCTTAACTTCGGGAAATTACCTGTACTGAGCCTTCGTACCACGGCAAGGTGTGCAATTGTCACGGAGGTTAAGTTAACGATAACTAAACAAAACCGGACATAATTCCATTGTGATCATGCGATGACATGTAAAGAGACAATTCAGGAAGCCCATTTAAGACCCTTATGGTTAAGCCTTTATACGTTAATATTTGATTTCCCCGTTGAAATATGATTTGGTGATTACACTAAGTTAAATGGGAGATGGGAGAATGGATGAATGAATGAAATTTAACTAAAAATCCTCGCAGGGATAGACACGGGACGGGGTTAATTTACTAAATGATCTGAATATTAGCATTTTTGAAACAAATCTGCGCTTATACGTCCATTCAATCCTTTCCTATCTCACATGTAGGCGTGGTGTTAGTCAATCCCAAAATCAAATTGATTGTCAGTTAGGATCTGTCAAAAGTGACGTTGTCAACGTTGTCAACAACAAACCAAATTGACCTTTGGACAAATTTGTTATGGATTTCTTTTTCGAAATATGAAACAACGTTTTGTAAGGCTTGAATAGAGATTAGAGTTATGAATTCAATTTTTATTAACGAACTATCCTAGGCTACTATATTTTGGAATAACGCCTTTAGACAATTTCCACATTTCAAGCTGAGAAATGTCACTTTAGCAGGATCCCTTTGCCTAAAAATTGGAACGCCTTCGATAATCGCCGGAATCTTGTCGTACGACTATGTGGTAAACAATTTCACCTATACTTATGCGGCTGGACGCTTTATGCGATCTTTGAAAGTTGCCTCCTTAATAGCATACGATTACTGGTCCCTGGAACGCAAAGAGAAAAGTGAGAATTATGAAGAAAGTTTGAAACAAGTTCACATGAGAAGTGCACAAAGGTTGCTCGATATTTGCTTGCTAAATGGAGGACTTTACATAAAGGTTGGACAGGGTGTTGCGGCCATTAATCACATACTGCCGTTGGAGTATACACAGACATTGTCTAAATTACAAGATGAGTGTTTGCCAACGAAACGGAAAGACGTCCAGAAGGTTTTCAAAGAAGAGTTTGGTAGTTTGCCAGAGGACATCTTTCAACAATTTGACTATAAACCTATAGCAGCAGCGAGTTTAGCTCAAGTGTTTCGTGCTAAACTCAAAACTGACGAGGATGTTGCCGTAAAGGTAAGCAACGCTATATTTTCTTCACTGCACAAGACTCGCTTTTGTTGTCATCTTTTCGAAAATTTCCCTTCGAGCTTCATATAAATTGGGTCGTGAAAGATGGAATCCTTATAATCTGTTGGAGCCCTCAGACGCAAATACTGGTCCATTGTACTTCAGAGCCCTTATACTCACTAATGATTTACACAAGCTGCTGTTAGCAGTATTCTGTTCTAAGAGCATTCTGATTGATTATCAAATTCTGTGCCCTGCTTGTACCTCATCTCAGTATTCTTTGTTTCTTTCTTTGTTGGCGTTACAGCCCATGAAGGACCAATCATCCATGTTGTGTGTGATTTATTTTTCACATGGTTGAAAGGGACACACAGTTTAATGCCGATTCCGAGCGGCGTGAGACGAGAAGCCTTTTCATTGCAAGTATACTACGGGAGGTTTTGCCAGAACCCCGCCTAGGACGGACGCCGCGAAATAAACATTCGATGGAGTTGGTGTTATCGGAATCCAAACTCATTCATCGTGCGTCAGAGTCCAGCACACTAACCACTGCGCCCTCTTATCCCAGTATTGTATGTATGTATGTTGGCGTTACAGCCCATGAAGGACCCAAGCCGAGCTTGTCTCAATCAACCATATTGTGTGTGATTTTTATTTTCCCATAGGTGAAAGGGACCCACAGTTTATTGCCGGATCCGAACGGCGAATTTCGAGAAGCTTTTCATGACAATTTTACTACAGGGGGTTTTGTCAGAACCCCGCTGAGGAGAAACACCGTGAAAAACACGTTCGAGGACATGGCTGTGTCGGGATCCCGTCCTCTGCTTCTTCGTCCCTCGGGGTTGGATTCAAAGACTCTCCGGGCTGGAGCTGTGGTGTCCATTCGCTATTGATGGCCCAGCCATCTTAGGCGTTGAATCTGTAGACACCTGACTAGACTCATGTCGCTGTACAGCCCGTAAAGTTCGTGGTTGAGTCTTTTCCTCCATCCCCCGTCTGCGTTTATAGGCCCGAAAATCACGCGCAAAATCTTTCTCTCGAACCGATCAAGGGCCTCCTCATCCGCTTTTGATAGTGTCCATGCTGCTGCGCCCGTACAATAGGACCGGGATGATAAGCGTCTTATATAGAGTCAACTTAGTCGTTCTGAAGAGGGCTCTATTACTCAATTGCTTCCTGAGCCCAAAGAAACAGCGATTGGCAAGAGTGATTCTGCGTTTGATTTCGGAACTGATGTCGTTATTCCAGGTCACTGCGGAGCCAAGGTAAACGAATTCCTTAACTACCTCGAACTTATATCTGCCAATACAAACGTTCTGGCCAAGACGTCGGTGGTGAGCGTCCTTTTTTGGTGATAGCATATATTTGGTTTTGCCCTCTACTGCCAAACCAATTTTCGCCGCCTCTATCTCAATACTCGCAAACGCCTCATTGACATCTCGCTGTGATCTACCTATTATGTCAATGTCGTCGGCGTATGCAAGGAGTTGCGAGGATTCGAAATAGATTGTGCGTCTTGTATTGGCCAGTGATTTTTGCACAATCATTTCCAATATGATGTTGAAGAAATCGCACGACAGCGCATCGCCCCGCCTAAATCCTTTTTTGACATCAAAATTATCGGTAAGGTGTTTACCGATTCGGATGGAGCAGCGAGCATTCTCCAAAGCCATCCTGCATAGTCTGACGAGTTTAGCAGGTATGTCAAAGGTAGACATAGCGTTGTATAGCTCGTCTCTAATTACGCTGTCGTATGCGGCTTTGAAGTCGACAAATAGGTGGTGAGCGTCGACTTGAAATTCAATAGTTTTTTCTATCAATGGTGGACTTCCCTGGCCTGAATCCGCACTGGTAAGGCAATCAGCTTATTTACAAAAGGCTTCTGGCGTTCAGACAAAACGGCAGAGAAGATTTTGTAGGCGATGTTAAGGAGACTTATTCCTCTGTAGTTGGCGTAATCAGGGGTCTCCTTTCTTGTGGATCGGGCATACGATGCTGACCATATCTTCCAGATGAGCTGGTGCATGCTCCTAACCAGGTCATTCCCAGCTGCCTTGAAGAGCTCAGCAGATAGTCCGTCTGCGCCAGCAGCTTTATTCGACTTGAGTTTCGATATGGAAATCTTAACTTCGTCGAGGTCAAGGGGACGGAATTCTCTGCGGTCTTCGTCGATTAGAAATGGATCATTCTGCCTGACAGCGGTATATTGACTAACATCGCCGTTATACAGTCTGCAGAAGTGGTTTTTCCATATTCTCAGCATCGACTGCGATTCTACTACTCATTCTCATTCCTGCAGGCTTCCGTGGCAGGTTCGCTTTATCTGTTGATAAAACTTTCGAACGTCACGGCTGCAGTAACGCGCGCTTCTCGTGCTCTTTCTTTTTTCTTCTGAGAAGCTTATGCTCCTCCCTTCTTTTTAACTCGTCGAGCTCACGAGTTGCTCTTGTTCTTTTATGCAGCGAGGCTTTATATGCATCCTGCTTCGCTGTGTGAATCCTCTTGCACTCGTCATCGAACCAGGTGTTTCTTCGTGGTGGAGCCTTGAAGCCCAAAACTTCGGATGCAGTGCTTTTCAAGGCTTGTTTGCAAAGGTTCCAGTGCTGTTCTATTGATAGCGTGGAGGGTTGAGGTGTATTGGAGAGCTTAAGGGAGACGCGATCGGTAAAAGTACGAGTAGTTTCTGGTCATAGTAGCTTTCCGACGTTATAACTTTGTATTCTTACTCTACTCTGCTGCGTTCGTGATATCCGTAGGCGCATCTTGGTTACTACAAGATAGTGGCCCGAGTCGATGTTAGCCCCTCGGAAAGTTCGAACATTAAGAATAGTGGAGGAGTGTCTGACGTCGATCGCGAAGACCAGGGCTACCCTCCAATTACTTCTGCCGCGGCTGGATGGATGAGGAGTAAAAGGAATCGATATATCACCTCCTCTGCTCATGCCCTTCTTCTGCGATGCAGCACTTATTTGTTTAGTGGGGTCTGGCGCACTCACACATCGTGGCTCTTTCTTGCAGTAAGCCTGTGTATGATTTAATCCCTGACAGCGTTTGAATTGGGGAACTAGGTTTGTTGTTGTGCACTGTGGTTCTATTATGACAGCGATTTTGAGTATCGTCTTGATATTGTATTACTCACATTGTTTAGAGTGCCCTACCATCCCATTGGATTCATTAATATGATGCCCGTCTGAGGAATCATTTTAGGTTTAGGTTTTAGGTAATTTGCATTGGGTCACCTTCGAGGCACGGATACATTTGTTTCACGCCTTTAAGTTACATAAATCTAATCAAATGAAGCCCGATCATCCTATGTGAAGATAGATAGATAGGGCTTGGGGGGTGGGACAGAGTCGCCTGATCACTGCGGCCACGATTGGGCCTATTGTGATGTCCCCCACTTACAGTTCACTCAGAAAACCTGAGTCCGTAATAAAGCTTAGTATGCTTTTGAGTGAGCTGGCAGCAATTTCTTCTGCTTCAAGATAATGCTTGCCTAGGTGACGAAGACGTGTACTGACCAGGCAGTTACAGGGGCATAGTATGTGCTCTGCTGTTTCTTCGTCTTCATTACACATACGGCAAGTGTCATCTTGTATGATGCCCATTGTTTTGAGGTGTTTATTAACTGGGCAGTGTCCAGTAAGGAAACCTGTGATTAAACGAATCTGACTCCTCGAAAGCATGAGAAGTTGTTTCGTTCTTTTGAGGGATGTAGTTGGGAGGAACAGCTTGGCTTGTCTGCTACCTTTCGTTTGTGACCAGTAGTGATCCGTCGTGTTCCTTAACCAATTTTTTATGCAGCATTTGGTGGTGCTAGTGGGTATGCCGCAGAAAGGCCGTGGCATCATAAATGGTGATGCAGAGCCTTTCCTTGCTAGTAGGTCCGCCTTTTCGTTGCCTGTATGGCCGCTGTGTCCAGGTATCCAAATGAGATGAACTCTGTTTGTACTGGCCAGCTGGTGAAGTAGCTGTAGGCAGTCCCATACCAGCTTGGAGGTTATTTCAAAGCTTTTTAGGGCTTGAAGTGCAGCCTTGCTGTCAGAGAGAATGTAAATGTTTTTGTTAAGTATATTTCTGTTTATATTTTCTCTGAGGCAGAGTTCTATAGCAAATATCTCTGCTTGAAAAACGGAGTTATAACTGTCCATGCTGACGTAAATGCATGTGCCTTTATTTGCTCCGTATACTCCAGCCCCAACGCCTTCGTCCGTTTTGGAGCCATCTGTGTACCACACGTAGGATCCACGGTTGAAGGAGGGTCTATCCTGTTCCCAGTTTTGTCGGTTAGGGAATGTGACCTTGTAGTTTTGGCTGAAGTTATATCTGGGGAGACAGTTGTCTGTAAGAGATATCTTTAGGATTTCATGCCTGTTTATTTCTGTAAGGATGTCAAGGTGAAAGAGCCTACGGTTAGAGTCATCCTCCATGATCATCCTGTGGGCGAAGACCATTGCTTCTTTCTTCAGTTAGAGATGAAGAGGTGGCAGGTCTGTGATGACTTCTAGTGCTGCTGTGGGGGTTGTTCTCATGGCCCCAGTGATACAGATGCAAGGTAGTCTTTGCAATTTGTTGAGCTTGGCTTGCACTGATACTTGTTTTGTTTTGTGCCACCAGACGGGCGCAGCATATGTAAGGATTGGTCTGGTGATTGCTGTATATAGCCAGCGGGACATTTTGGGGTTTGTGCTCCAGTTTTTGCCAGTGAGACTTTTGCTGGTCCATAAGGAGATCCTGGCTTTCTCAGTGGTCTTTGTAATGTGAGAGTTCCAAGTGAGCTTTTCGTCTAGAGTTATCCCTAGATATTTGACTTCTTTTGAGAACTCTATCGCTTCACCTGTTGTATATGAAGTACGGATGGCTGGTGAATACTCTCTCATCTCTCTCTTTCTGAATTATGTATTGTACATGAACTATGTCATATTATATACTAGGTTAAGCTTTACTAAGAATCACAATAAAGAGACACTTTTGCTGAAACCTGCTTCCCGTCAATACCACATGGCGCAGCCGAAAATTTGAAATGGTAAAATAAGTAAAATAAAGTGGAAGTGAATAAAAAGAATAGATGGAAAAGCAGTATTAATCAAATTAATTAAAGAAAATCAACTGAAAAAAAAAAAAAAAAAAAAACATGGATTTTACAAGACCAGAGCAGCTAAATTTGGATGGGAATTTAAAAGAAAATTGGAAGAGATTTAAAGTACAGTTCGACATATATTCGACAGCAACAAAAACGGTCAAAGAAACAGATGAAATTCAAGTGGCTAGATTGCTTAGTTGTGCGGGACGAGAAGCTATTGAACTATTCCAAACTTTTAACCTAAGTGAAAGTGATAAAAAAGCAATTAAGAAAGTGGTGGAACAATTTGAAAAATATTGTAACCCACGTACCAATGTGGTATATGAACGATATTTATTTTATAAAAGGGCGCAAAAGGAAGGCGAGCCATTTGTCCATTTTTTAAAAGATATAGCCACATTGGTGGAAAACTGTGACTTCGAAGGACAAAAGGATAACATGCTGAGGGACAGAATTGTAATTGGGATTAGTAGTCAAAACACGCAGACGCAGCTTCTTAAAATTGATAACCTAACATTAGAGAAAGCAATTGAAACGTGTCGTATTGCAGAGACAACAATGGAGCAGTGTAAGGTTATGCAAAGAACAACGGGGGATTCCAAATCGGAAGTCTATGCTGTCAAACATGCCAATATAAGCAATAATAAATTTAAACATACTTATGAACATAATAATTATATTAAAAAATTTCAGAATTCAAATTCAAATCAACCTGTGCAGAGACGTGTGCATCAGCCATCATCAGGAAATAGTCGGTATGGTGCTGGACGAGGAGACACATGCAAGTTCTGTAATTTGAGTCACGTGAGAGGCAAATGTCCAGCTTATGGGAAAACATGCAATTTCTGTGGTAAAGTTAATCATTATTCATCGGTTTGCAAAAAGAAGAATCGCCAGGTAAGTGATATTGCTTGTGAAAATGTCGAATTTAGTGATGATTCTTTATATATTGATCACGTGGTGCATTCCGTTAACCCGAATAACCTAGAGTATTGGATAGAAGTATTGCACATTGAAAACATCCCTATTGAATTTAAATTAGACAGTGGCTCACAAGTTAACATTCTTCCTAAAAATATTTACGAGAAATTTAAAGATTCAGTAAATTTGAAAGCATTTAATCAGAAACTTGAAGCTTATGGTGGTTTTAAATTGTGCGCTCTAGGGATGGCAAGCTGTAAAACGGTTTTTAAGGCAAAGAGCTTTAATCTCGATTTTGTGGTTGTTGATTGCAATTCAAAACCACTCCTAGGCCTTGAATCTTGCATCAAATTAGGATTGATAAGCCGCGTTAATTTAATTGAAGCTCGACAGCCAGAGTTGCAGGATTTTATTGAGAAAAATAAAGATGTTTTTATAGGTCAAGGTCGCTTTCCTGATAAATGTTCATTGGAGTTAAATAGTTCAATATGTCCTGTCAGTAAGCCACCCCGTAGGATTCCACTTAGTATAAGAGAGAGGGTCTATGAGACTCTTTTAAAAATGGAAGAGAAAAATATTATTACTAGGGTCGAGACTCCTTCAGATTGGTCACATAATTTGGTTATAGTTGAAAAAAATGACAAGTCGATTCGTATTTGCTTAGATCCAAGGGATTTAAACGCTGGATTAAAACAAGAACATCATTTGATACCTAAGATAGAAGATTTTATTTTTAAAATGCAAGGCATGAGATTTTTTTCTATATTGGACTTTAAAGAGGGATTCTGGCAACTCGAACTTGATGAAAAATCAAAGAAACTTACTGTATTCAGTACACCGTTTGGAACTTATCGGTATGAAGTTTTACCTTTTGGTATAAAAACGGCCCCTGAGAAATTTCAAAAGTTAAACGATAAATATTTTGGGAACTTGAAGGGTGTATTTGGTTACATTGATGATTTGATTATCGGTGGAAAGACGTTAATGGAACATGATGAGAATTTAGAAAGGGTGTTAAAAAGAGCCAGAGAAATCAATGTTAAATTTAATGAGAAAAAAGTTCAATATAGGGTTGAAAAAGTTAAGTACTTAGGGCACATTTTTTCATCAGCGGGAATTTCCCCAGATCCGAAACGAGTTGAATCCATAAGCCATATTCAAAGACCTTCTAATAAAAAAGAATTACAAAAAATATTAGGAACGATAAACTATTTACGCTCATTTATACCAAATTTAGCTGACTTATCAGCACCAATGAGAGAATTATTAAGGAAAGATCATATGTTTGTCTGGTCACCAGCACATGATAAAGCACTGAACGATATTAAAAAGACTATCGCCAACGCTACAACATTACGTTCTTTTGATCCTGATTTGCCTATTACTCTTCAGACCGACGCATCGAATAATGGAATAGGTTGTTGTCTATTGCAAGAGGGAAGGCCAGTTTCTTTTGCATCAAAAAGTCTTTCTGTAACCGAAATTTCCTATGCACAAATAGAGAAAGAGTTACTAGCGATTGTGTATGCGTGCCAAAAATTTCACGATTACATATATGGCCGGCATGTAACAATTCATACAGACCACAAACCACTTTTATCCATCATAAATAGGCCCTTGGAAAAAACATATTCCGTAAGATTACAACGTATGAAAATCAAACTCTTTAAATATAACATCGAAATGAAATATGTCCCAGGCAAAGACCTTCACATAGCCGATTTGCTTTCTCGAAATTCACAGGCAGACTTAGACATAAATTTAGACGAAATTTTAACAGACGTTGTTCATAGTGTGAGTATGAGTGACCCTTACAAGAAAAGATATCAGGAACATACAAATCTAGACGAAACTTTATCTAATATAAAAGTACTATTTAGAGAAGGATGGCCAAATTCAAAAAACCAATTACCAGAGCATATGAAATTTTACTGGTCTATAAAAGACAGAATATTTATGGAAGATGGATTAGTTTTTTATGAAAATAGGATATTTGTGCCTAAGTCATTAAGAAATGAAACTTTAAAGACGCTACATGAAAATCACTTTGGCATTACCAAAACACTTTTACGCGCAAGAACATTATTCTACTGGCCGACAATGACTCAAGATATTGAGAATATGATTTCCAGATGTCCAATCTGTGAAAAATTTCGAAGTTCAAATATAAAACAAAGCCTACATTCCCATGAAATACCAGAATATCCGTACCAAAAGCTTGGTTGCGATATTTTAGAATTTGAAGGAAAATCGTTTTTGGTTGTTAAAGATTATTTTTCGCGTTGGTTCGATTTGAAAAAACTACCAAACAAATCAGCTAAGAGTGTTGTTAGGGTATTAAAAGAAATTTTTGCCACTCATGGCATCCCTGAAATCGTGGTTTGTGATAATCAGCCATTTAACTCTTTTGAGTGCCATAACTTTGGAAGGGACTGGGGTCTGAAATTTGTTTATTCGAGTCCATACTATCCTCGCTCTAATGGACTAGCAGAGAAAGCAGTTCATATAGCTAAAAATATGATGAGAAAGTCTAAAGAAAGTAATATCGACATTAATATTTTTTTACTTGAGTACCGAACAACAACTATTCCAAGTCTAGGTTATACTCCCTCTCAATTACTAAACAGTAAAATACTTAGAACCAAACATCCCATTGATAAAGGCCTGCTTATACCTAAACCAATACCCTTTGCGGTAAGGGAAAAGATGCAACAAATAAAAGAGAAACAACAGAATTGGTATAATAAGAACTGTAGGCACAACGAATTAAACCTTAGCAAAGGTAACAATGTAGTCTATAGGAGAAATGGAAGATGGGAACCAGCAAAAATTGAAGGGACAACAGAATCTCCTAGGTCTTATTATATACGTAATGAAAACAATCATATATTACGCAGGAATAGTTTACACTTACGCAAATCCTTTAATGAGCCACACTTTAAACCACCTGAAGTTCCACATACTGAAACTAAAATTACAACTAATACTCAAATAGAGCCTATTTTGCATCAACAAAGTGAAGAACCAAGCACCACCTCGACAAATTATCACAAGCAAGATCACTACATTACCAGGTATGGACGTCATGTTGTAAAACCTACGTTCTATCAAGCATAAATGAGAACTCTTCAATTGCATATGTCTCATTTGTATCCAGTTGTTGAGGGAGATGTTGTATATGAAGTACGGATGGCTGGTGAATACTCTCTCATCTCTCTCTTTCTGAATTATGTATTGTACATGAACTATGTCATATTATATACTAGGTTAAGCTTTACTAAGAATCACAATAAAGAGACACTTTTGTTGAAACCTGCTTCCCGTCAATACCACACACCAAAGAGGGTAGGTTTAGTAAGTTTGTGCCTGTTCCTTCTTTTGGTGAAGGCGACTATGGTGCTTTTTCTAAGATTTACATTTAGTGCAACCTTTAAGCACCAGTTTGCAACAAGGTTTAGTGCCCGTTGGAGGAGTTCCGAGACGGTGTCTTCGAATTTGCCTCTGATCAGGATCACTATGTCGTCAGCGTAGCCTTGGACATAGAAGCCATTGTTGCTGAGTATGCTTATCAGTTCGTTGACCACGATGGACCACAGGAGTGGTGAGAGAACCCCGCCTTGAGGGCATCCTTTCGCGGCGTTAACGCTGATTTTGTCATTGCCTAGCGAGGTGCTTATTTTCCTGTTGCTAAGCATATGTTGGATCCAATTGCATGTGGTGTTGTCCACCCCTGTGCTGAGGATGCAACGTTTTATTTGGGTGTATTCGGTGTTATCGAAAGCAATATCGATATTGCTATATCGAGAAAGCAACCTATCGCAATTTCTTTGTCGCTCAGGGATTTATTAATCCGGGCCGTTAGTTCCTGAAGAGCATGCGTGGTCGATTTCCCAGGCTGGTAGGCATATTGGTTTTTGTGAAGTGGTGATCTTCTCAGTGCACCGTCCCTGATATGCCTATCCAGGATTTTTTCCATTGTTTTCAGGAAAAAAGAGGTAAGGCTTATCGGTCTGTAGGACTTAGGCAGGTCTGTGGGTCTACGGCCTACTTTGGGAATGAATTTTACCTTTACCTCTGTCCAGCTTGTTGGTGTGTCCCCATGCATAGCTGGTTCTAAAGATGTTAATGAGCATGGGGCTAATTTGCGCACTCCCCTTCTGAAGAAGGGCTGGGAAGATGCCATCCTCCCCCGGGGATTTGTATGGGTCAAAAGAATTGATGGCCCATTTTATGCTTCCCTCGTGAAATATCGTTCGTGCTCTCTTCCAATCCTCCCTGTTTGGTCTAGCTGCCCTGATCTGCGGAGGTATGTTAGAGAGATCAGAGGGAATGATGTTAGAGTCCGGGAAGTGCGTACTGGTCAGAATTTTGAGTACTTCCGTACCATTTTCCGCGTAGGTGCCATCTGCTCTCCTCAACAAACCAATTTGGTTAGTGTGCTCTTTAGCGAGAACTCTGTGGATGCGAGCGCTGCTCTGAATGTCTGAAAGGCTGCTGCAGAACTTTTTCCATGAGTCTCTTTTGGCTCTTCTAATCTCTTGGTTGTAGTTTGTGAGTGAGGCACGATACTGCGTCCAGTCACCAGTCCGTTTAGCTCTGTTGAACAGTTTTCTGGTCAGTGCTCTTAGCTTGGCCAGATTGTTGTTCCACCACGGAGTGGTACGGTTGCCTGGCTTAACTTTCTCTGGGCAAGCGTTGTGAAAAGCAGATAAGATGGTAGCATTGAGGCTGTCGCAGCAGAGTTCGAGGCTGTCTATGTCTCTGATGCTGTTTGGACAGTTTCCGATCGTTTGTGCGATTTCTAGGCTATAAGTGTCCCAGTCTGTCGCTCTCGGTTGTCTATATGTTCTAGTAATTCTATCTCCCGCTTTTATGTCAAAACAGATCTGTCGATGGTCTGACATCGATGTTTCTGTCGAGACATGCCAGTTTTGAATCGAGTTACCTATGAACGGGGTAGTTAGGGTGAGGTCTAATACCTCTTCTCTAATTCTATTCATAAAGGTGGGATTATTTCCACGGTTTATGATATTGAGGTTGTTCCTAAATATGAATTCAAATAGGTACTCACCTCTTTTGTTGATGTCCGAGCTTCCCCATGCTGTGTGGTGTGCGTTTGCGTCACAGCATATGATGATGTGTGAGCCTCTTATTCCAAAGTGGTCGAGAAGATCCTGCAGTGGTGTGAAGCCGAGATCCGTGGAGTCGCCCGCAAGGTAGGCTGAGCAGATTACAGCTTCTGACCTACCTTCCGCAGTGGATAGCTGGATGAGGGCAGCTGCCAGGTCCTTATTCGTGAATTCTGGAATGGGAATGGCTTTAATATTGTTATTGAACATTAAGCAGGCTCTAGGTCGTCCTTCATTTGTGGAGTCGTAGAGCAGCTCACCTGATAGTCCTCTGATCTGGTCTTTAATGGTATACGGTTCCTGGATAAAGGCTATATCGAGGTGCTCCTTGTAAAATCTACGGCTCAGTACCGCGGACGCGGCCTTTGCATGCTGTAGATTTACTTGGATGCACCTTAATATGATATGATGGATTCAGTGAGGTACTGGCAGGGCTGCCAGTGTTAGTAATTGTCCCAACCATAGGACTGACCCCTGAAGTCTTGGCTGCCCGAGTAGTTTCTTCAGGTAGCCCTGACGTTTGGGGTACTTTCGTTGTCTCTATGGTTGGTGCACTAACGCCAGATGCAATGGTTGTTGCTCTCTGGTTTGGCTTATGCGCGCCGAGTTCCTCACTCCCTTTCTTAGGCATGGCCGGTATACCTTGGGCATCGCACTTCGGATGGGCTTGTGCCCTGTCCTTAGTTTTGTTGTCCGCAGTTACCTTTGCCTGCTTGGGAACTCCCTTGATCCTAATTAGGATCTGGGAGAAGTTGAGGAATAGTTTAAACCTTTGCTTCACAATGGCGTCTTTAGAAGCCTCATCGATGGCAAACGTTACTTGATCCCCACCGCTTTTTTCCTTAGCAATCCTGAGGACTCTCCATCCTTTAGTGCTAATGTTCGCATTCTGCCTCATTATGCACATAAGGAAGGTGTCCTTGGTAAGGTCATCGGCTTCGGGGACGAATGTTACGTTGCACACAAATCTGCGTTTTTCCATGGCTTGATCTTCTCTATCGACGACATGAGCTAATTTTTTGTTTCTATGTCGTGACAGGTGATGGAAAGCCATCCATTTCTGGCTGAGGTGGCCTCGAATCGGAGTGCAGGACAATCTTTGTCTGCCTTGTCCATTTCCACTAACAGGCTCTTCCTCACTAATTGCATCTGTTGAAGTGAAAGTTAAACGTTAAAAAACAAAAATTGTTCGGTCTTAAAGGTTCAATATGATGATTTGCAAAGACGTTTCCCCAGCGATCTCGGCACAATTATGTTTCTTCAAGATATCATTGAGTTCTTCTTCAAGGACTATAATTTCGGCTGGATACTCAGAGATCTACGGAGTAATCTTGTTTTAGAAATGGATTTTATCAAAGAGGCAAAAAACTCCGAATTGTGTGCGGACAATCTGAGGGAATTCAAATACGTTCACATTCCGAAAGTTTATTGGGAACTCACCAAACAGGTATTTGTATCCGTAATCAATTGAGTATGCATTTTCATTGAAATGATTTATAGCGAGTTCTTACGTTAGAGTGGATAGATGGAATTAAAGTAACCGATATGGGTGACATAAAGAGGCAAAAGCTAAATTTAAAAGAAATTGATTCCAAGCTCTTTACGGTGTTCGCAGAGCAGATCTTTCACACTGGCTTTGTGCACGCTGATCCACATCCCGGCAATAGTAAATTAAACATTACATCCAACTGAACATCTAATCGCATGCAATTCATTTCGATCTAGTTCTTGTGCGAAAAGATAAGAAAGGAAATCAAATCGAATTGATCGTTCTTGACCATGGCTTATATGAGACTGTGCCGGAGAAAGTTCGCGCTCCGTTGTGCGAATTTTGGGAAGCGACCGTACTTAGAGATGAAAATCGAATGAAGAAAAGCGCCGAAGATTTGCATATCAAGGAATATAAGAATTTCGCGCAGGTTCTATTCCAAGTCCCGTTCGAAATAAATGCCGGCAGGGTTAAGACGAAGCTATCGGATGAGGATATTAAGTACATGCAAGAGGTGGCGAAGCATGATTTCGATAGTATTATGCAAACACTAAAGGAAATGCCAAGGAATATGCTTTTTGTCGTCAGGTAAGATGTGGGCTTCTTTAGACCATAAATATGTTCCATTAATGATCATTCCTTTAGAAACTTAAATACGATTCGTGCAATAAGCCGCACTCATGGAGATGTGGTGGATCGGCCGACGGTAATGGCGCGACACGCTCAAAAATGCTTATACGTCCAGTCTAATTCGGTCATGAGTTATTTGCGGTGGATTTGTAGAAGACTGTACTTTGAGTACTGTCTATTGTACGTAAACATCCGCATAGATTTATAGATTCAACAAAATGTTTACTTATACGTTGCTCTTGCAGGAAGACGTCTTTTAAAATGTCAACAATCAATTTTTACCTAAACACTTTACATAAACTCGGTAGATCGCCTTTGGGATCAGCGGAAATGTTTACTATGGGTGATGAAAGACTGTAGCCTAAAGGGCAGCTAATTAAGTAAATTGTGTATTGTTTCTATTTTTACTGGCTCGCCCTATTTTGTACAGTACAAGTCTTGTTCTTGTTTTTTCTTTTTTTTTCAATACCAACAAAATATATTTTTTTGAAATTGAAATTGGAGCTTGAGAGAGTAAGTTGTATGATGGCGAGGTTGATCAAAATTCCGCCGCCAAGCAAACGGACTATTCCATTTGCCAATAGAGGCAAAGAAGAGGTACTTGACCTCACTATCTCTAATTAATTTTTCTTAAACACAATTGGTGTTTAATGCAGAGGAAAACCAGGGCAGCGCAAGAAGAGTACCGAGCCAGAAGAAGGGAGGAAAAAAAACTACTGCGACAAAAGAAAAGAATCTTCGCAGCCTCCCAGCTCAAGGATATCGAGGAGTCTAGGGATAAACATAAAATACGAGCCTTTTACAAGAAAGCCAAAGGTCTTGCAGGAGGCTTCAAAAAGGGCACCCTGGCTCTTCGAAACTGCGAGGGTAATCTTGTCACCGCCCCGCAGGGAATAGTGGATGTATTTAAGCAGCACTTCCAGCAGCTGCTTAACGAGCATGACCAAGAGAGAGTGGTAGGGACCGAGGAAATCCCAACTCCAGCCGCTGAAGTAGTCCTCCCACCCAGCATCGAAGAAGTCGGCACAGCTATTCAGAAGCTGAAGAACAACAAGGCCGCAGGCTCAGATGGCTTGCCACCAGAGCTCTTCAAGGCTGGCGGCGATGTTCTGGTAGGGAGCATGCACCAGATCATCTGCAGAATTTGGGAAGATGAAAGCATGCCCGACGACTGGAATACCAGCTCTATATGCCCCATCCACAAAAAAGGCGATCCTACCTCTTGCAAGAACTATAGAGGTATATCCCTGCTCAATGTCGCATACAAGATCCTGTCCAGCGTATTGTGTGAACGTCTAAAACCATTTTGCACCGCACTAATCGGCAGCTACCAGTGCGGCTTCCGGCCCGGCAAATCAACTATAGACCAAATTTTCACACTTCGACAAATCCTGGAAAAGACAACCAGTCTCGAATCGATACACACCATTTTTTCATCGATTTCAAAGCCGCATACGACAGCATTCATCGTGAAGAACTGTTTGGGGCGATGGCCGAATTCGGGATTCCGGTAAAACTGATCCAGTTGTGTCGCGCCACGCTAAAAAACACGCGATGCACCGTGCAACTCGGTTCTAGGACCTCGGAACCATTCGAAACATGCACCGGATTTCGGCAAGGAGATGCGCTGTCATGTGACTTCTTCAACCTGGTGTTGGAGCAGATAGTGCGACGGGCAGGCGTCAACAGGGAAGGCACTATCTTTTACAAGTCCATCCAGCTGCTAGGATACGCGGGTGATATCGACATCATCGCGTGTTCTCGCCGTGGCATTGTAGAAGCATCCACGCCGATTGAAGAACAGGCGAAACGAGTTGGTCTTAAGATGAATGAGGACAAAACGAAATACATGCTCTCAAGCAAAAACCAATCCGTCGCGCACCACCTGGGACAAAATACAACAATTGACAGCTACAATTTCGAGGTAGTTAAGGAGTTTGTCTACCTCGGGGCAAACTTAAATTCCACAAATGACACCACAGTGGAGATCCGGCATAGAATCGCCCTTGGCAACCACTGCTACTTCGGCTTGTCCAAACAACTGGGGTCAAAACTCCTCACTCGAAAGACCAAAGTCATGCTTTACAAAACGCTCATTCTGCCAGTCTTGCTGTACGGAGCCGAAAGCTGGACGATAAGCAGGATAGCGGAGCTGATTTTGGGTTCTTTCGAAAGAAAAATTGTGCGTCGGATATTTGGTCCTGTCTGTGAGGAAGGTGAATGGGGATCAAGACACAACTGCGAACTCTACGAGCTGTACCAAGATGTGGATGTAGTCCGAAAGGCAAGGATCCGTCGACTACACTGGCTCGGCCACATCGACCGCATGGACATCAACGCTCCAGCTAAGAGGGTCTTCGCCTCCGAGCCTCCTGGTTTGAGAAGAAGAGGAAGACCGAACCCCGGTATAAAGACCAAGTAATCGCGGATGTAAGACATCTTGGTCTTGACAACTGGAAGCAGCGTGCCCGGGACCGTCAAGGATGGAAGGCAGCTATAGCTCAGGCTCAGATCCTCCATGGATCGCTGGCCTGATAAGTAAGTAAGTAAGTAAACACAATTGGTGACTGACACGTTTGCAATGAGGCCTCACTATCTGATCAACGACTAATCAAATTTTAAATGTCTAGTGGGGTTAAGGAAGCTGAACCTGGATATCAGCCCAAGCGAACAAATTGGGCTCTTTTCCCAGCTCAACTTGTCGATTGCAGCGTTATATGATTTCGAAGAAGCGCCTTATCAGCTCAACGTAACCATTATATGGACATTTAGAAACAGCTATACACCCAGGAAAAGAACACATAAGCGGTGTGTACCCCGGTGGAATGCACATCTCGAATCTCTAGGTGAGATCTCTGTTTAAGAGAGCCAAACGAAGAAAATGGTTGGACTGATTATAGATCTGCTCTAATTAAATATAATCTCGAACTGAGGAAATCCAATATAACGTTTTGGAAGAAACACTGCAAGAACATAGACTCGCTACCAACTGTGGCCCGACTGTATAAAGTGCTATCCCAGTAGCACACAAATGTACTCGGGGTGCGTCGTAAATGAGACGGTACCTTTACCGTCAATCGCAGGAAAACCCTGGAGACGTTGCTTCCTTCGTTCTACTCCCCAGTTGATGCGTTCTGACGATCAGACGAACGTCATAAATAGCATCGACCGTAGAACGAATAGTCTCTCTGGTAGACTTTATAGCCGCGATGGAGTTAAAGCTCAATTTGGAAACATTAGCTTCAAAGAAGAATTCTGCGATCTCCTAGACAGAACATATGCCCAATGCCCCAGCTACGACACAAAAATAGTCCTAGGAGATTTTCATGCAAAACTGGGCAAAGAGGACATATTTGAGTCGATCATAGGAGAGCATAGCCTCCATAACACCACATCCGACAACGGACTAAGGCTAATCGATTTCCTAGCGGGGCGGAACCTCCTTGTAGCAAGCACGCGATTCCCAGATCGCAACATCCACAGGGGTACCTGGCGGCCTTTTGATCAATCGAACACCAACCAGATTGATCACATTGCGATCGACGCCAGACACTCCTCCTGTATTCTCGACGTACGAACCTTCCGAGGGGCCAACATCGACGCGGACCACTACCTTGTTGTAGCCAAGGTACGAATGAGGATATCAAGAATGCTTAGGAGTCGAGTAGAACTGCGTAAGTTTGACGTCGGAAAGCTACAATCGCAAGAGAATGCAAGAATCTTTACCGATCGTGTCTCCTCAAAGCTCTCTCCAAATCCGCCCAAAGCAGCACAAACAATAGAGCAGGAATGGGCGCATTGCCAGAGCGCCGTCAGAGATGCAGCCTCAGAGGTGATAGGTTTCAAACCGCCACCACCTAGAAACCCCTGGTTCGATGAACAATGCGAATAAGCCCATGCAGCAAAACAAGAGGCATATAAAGTCATGCTGCAACGACGAACGAGAGCGAAATCTATAAGCAGAAGAGAAGAGAGGAATACACGCTTTTCAGAAAAAAGAAGAGAGAGCACGGAAAGCGTGAGATCGAGGAGATGGAGAGATGTTTCCGCAGGAATGACGCCCGTAAGTTTTACAATAAGGTAAAGCGAACATGCCATGGCTACAAAGCCAGAGCGGCGGCCTGCAGGGATGAAAATGGAGAACTGGTAGTAGAGTCGCACTCGATGCTGAGGATTTGGAAAGACCAGTTCTGCAGACTGTATAACGGCGGTGATAGACAAGATACCGCTGTCAGCCAAAACGAGCCATTCGTAATGGACGACGATGTAGGAGAATTCCGTCCACCCGGCATAGACGAAATCAAAATAGCGATATCAAGACTTAAGTCTAATAAAGCCGCGGGCGCAGACTGGCTGCTGAAATGAGCTGGTAAGGTGCATGCACTGACGAATGGAATCTCAGCATCGTTTGCCCGGTCCATAAGAAAGGAGACCCCTACAACTGCGCTAGCTATAGGGGAATAAGTCTCCTTAACATAGCATACATATAAGATCTTCTCTGCCGTATTGTGTGAACGCCTGAAACCATTTGTGGATAACCTGATCGGCTCTTATCAGTGTGGTTTCAGGCCAGATAAATCCACAATAGACCAAATATTTACGCTACGGCAGATCTTGGAGAAGACCCCGGAATACCAAATCGACACTCACCACCTCTTCGTCGATTTCAAGGCTGCATATGACAGCATGTATAGAGATGAGCTATACAAAGCCATGTCTAGTTTTAACATCCCTGCCAAACTCGTCCGACTGTGCAGGGTGACAATGGAGAATTCTCGCTGCTCCATTAAGGTCGGTAATGAGCAAACCAAGACTTCTGATGTTAAAAAAGGATTTAGGCAAGGTTACGCGCTGTCATGCAACTTTTTCAACATCGTGCTTGAAAATATCGTCCAAGAGTCATTGGACAACACAAGAGGTACGATTTATTTCAAGTCTACGCAATTGCTTGCGTACGCCGACGACATTGACGTGATTGGACGGACACAGCGAGACGTCAATGAGGCCTTTGTAAGCATTGAGGTAGAAGCGGCTAAGATCGGTCTCAAGGTTAATGAGGGTAAAACCAAATATCTGCTTTCATCTAAAAGAGACGGTCAACACTCACGTATTGGCCAGAACGTCACCATGGGCGGATATAACTTTGAAGTGTTCAAGGATTTCGTCTACCTTGGCTCACTGATGACCGGCAACAACAACACCAGCGCTGAGATAAAACGCAGAATCACTCTTGCCAACCGCTGTTTCTTTGGGCTCAAGAGGCAATTGAGAAGTAGAGCCCTCTCTCGGAAACCAAGGTGACACTATATAAGACCTTGATCATCCCAGTCCTCCTTTACGGCGCAGAGGCTTGGACCTTAACAAAAGCGGATGAAGATGCCCTTGGTCGTTTCGAGAGGAAAACTCTGCGAACTATCTACGGTCCCGTTTGTTCAAACGGTGTATGGAGGAGAAGATATAACGAAGAACTGTACGGGTTGTACAGCGACATCGGCCTGGTACGACATCTACGGATACAGCGTTTAAGGTGGCTAGGCCATGTAGAGCGCATGGAAAATATAGCTCCGACCCGAAGAGTCTTCGGATCCACCCCGGAAGGAAGACGCGGCAGAGGACGGCCGCATCAACGGTGGCGCCCGCAGGTGGAAGGGGATCTTAACCAACTGGGCGTGCGCCGCTGGAAACGGCTGGCCAAAGACCGTGCCAGCTTGAGACGCTTGTTGGTTTAGGCTCACCACGGACTGTAGCGTCGTCTAAGTAAGTTTATATTTTGGAGTGTGCCTCCTATTAGAATAAAAATGTCTAAAGAATAATGAACTTAATTCCAACAATGGAGACATGAAGTGTGAAGATTTGTGGACTTTTATCAGTCGTAAAATATGCTCGTCACGACCATTTTCAAAAGGAAATTGATATTAGTCATAGACGAACGTGAATCTAAACTATCGTGGTGGTTATTGTCAATAATTCCCTGGGACTAGAGGTTTTGTTACTGTTTTGCTGTAGGTACAAGGCCAACACGTTTACAACTTCAGATCCATATACGTTCATTTCGATAACAATGCAATCTTAACAATTTGTGGTTAAAGGTTTCTCTTAAACTGGCAAAGACCTTTTTGATAAGGAGCACCTCTGATTTTTTGTTTTTTCTTTTTTTTTTTGTTAATTCAGGGGCTAGTGCTACCAAATAGCACGAGGCACTGCGACCTTTACAGCCGAGGAGCTTTCCTACTTCCTTAATGAAGTTGAGAATGCCCCTCGTAGGAGCTGAGATGATCCCCTCATGAGTCATCATTTCACTGAGAAGGATACGCTTCCTGAGATGACAGAGAGCAAAAAAAGTCGTTCGCATGTAAGCGTACGCGGCTATGTAAGTGTTATATGCACACACTGACCAAGGGCTATCAAAGTTAGTCCAAGATATCTAAAAGGATTCCCCGAGTCTTCTTAACCAAAACAAATCACAAAATATAAACTTACGACAAGGCAATTGGTTTCGTTCAATTTAATATCTAGACAACCCTAAGCTGTCCACCTAATCCTACATTACAGTGCAATAGGACTTTCCAACGTCTTCCGGTTTCAAACCAGCTAATTCATTGGCCTTATACTCCAAAAATGAGTTTTCATTCTTCTTTGCCAGCCACTCGGGTAAAGGCTTGGCCCAATCATCTGGCGGCACACTTCGTCTATTCCATGTTGTGTTCGCGTAATGAGCACTTAGGCGTGTTTCCCTCCTTTTTTCTTCACTTTTTATAACCGCCTTTCCAGCCTCAACGTCATTGCCATTCGAATCCTCGTACTGAACGCAGTTCTTGTAATCGGTTAACCATTGGCTGCAGTCTACGTTTTCTCCATATATGAAATATTGATGAAATCTTCCTTTGATGCTTGTGCAATCATTGTACTCTTCCTTGTACATGAAACATGGTCGGATCTAAAATTGATGTTTCAATTCAGGAAAAATAACAAGATTGTCACACAGAAATTTAGATTTTTACCGCCCATGCATCGTCGAGGTGGGGTTTTTGATCCTTAGACTTTGCTTCCTCTGAACCTTGAGGCATATTTTAGTAAATTTTAGTTAAATATCTCGAAAACTTATATCACAGAACGTTGCTTTGAGTTATCACATCTGCTTTTTGACAACCGAAAAGGTTTGTTTGTTTTATCTACCAGGTAGAAACCAGAAAGAAATAATCTCAAACGGCGGGACGACATTTACGGTCATTAAAGGAATCATGTAATTTGCTGTCATTCAGATGAAAACGATGGCTCAATTCATATGAGCAATTTAGCTATTAACTGTCTAGAGTAAGCTTATTTTGTCGGCTGCGTTGCTGTTTCATCTAGCGATGTATATCGCAGTTGCGAGTAATATATTTCATGTTAAATATACTGAATATTGTTTACATTATATATCAGGTCCGGCTGATTGACCTTAATAGCTGAACTTAAAGTGGGGTACACACCGTCGATCAAAAGTGACGATCAAAACTGACGTCAGTTTTGAGTGAAGTGTCTCATGTACACACTATAGATTTTGTTTGACACACAAAACATCATTCAAGTACATAATTTCGCGCAGTCACCATCGACAGCGAATTTGTATTTTTTCATTAAATTCACTAATTCCTGGTAACCTTCGTCTTTTTTGTCCCGACGTATATATTCTGGACACGTTACGTCCCAGAGACAACGATGAGACTCGTAAATATTTATAAATTGCTCCAGGAATTGCCTACTCTCATCCATGTCCAACGCTTGAATGAAACAATTCACATACACACTGTCGATCAAAAACCAACATGGCCGCTGATCGTCACTCAGTAGCAGAAATTTTTGCAACTCATCAGTTTTGATCGACAAACCATCATTTACATGTACACACTATCAGTTTTGAGTGACAACCAACAAAAGTGTCACTTTTGATCGACGGTGTGTACCCTACTTAAAGGGCGCCGTGGTAAGTGTGTTGGACTCTGACGCACGATGAGCGAGTTCGGAACCCGATAACACCAACGCCATCGTATGTATATTTCGCGGCGTTCCTCCTCGGCGCTGGGCGGGGTACTGGCAAAACCCCTGTAGGCCCATTTCACCTGTATGAAAAATATATCACACACAACATGGGTAATTGAGAGAAGCTTGGCTCTAGTCCTTCAAGGGATGTAACGCCACCAAAGAAGAAGAATAGAGCTACAAAACTCAAACTTTTTATTTTTGTTAAAACTTGTGTCTTTCTTAAATGATATTAAGCTTAGGCTAAGCCAGAGGAGCACTTCCTAAGTTGTATAATTTGGACTACTACACTCATAGCATTACTTACTTACTAAGGTGGCGCTACAGTTCAGGACAAGACTGTGTTCAGTTCCAACTGTGTGCACCACCTTAGATGCGGCCGTCCTCCGCAACTTCGTCCCACGGAGTTGGAATCGGAGCTCTGCTGTCTATTCGCTCTACGGGGTGGCCGTGGTGCAGTGGTTAACATCATCGTTTATGGTTCAAATTCGCTTCATAGCCAAGAAAAAGTAATTCCTATACGGACAAAAAGTATGCAACGCAGTTGTGAATGGAAGGTGACCAGACGTACTGCTGCAGGCATAACACTCACAGTATATGGTCAAATGAAATTCATCCTCTGCGTATGCAATACTAAAGAGCTCGAACGAATTACTACGGACTATAACCAACGCGGAATTTGGTCGGTTCTCGTCCTATCTAGGTCTAGGACAACCACCCCTGCTGAGAGTAGTGAACGAACATCAACGACCCCAACCACTGCACTCCGTTCAGGTTGTGTGTGTCAACACATCATAAGAGAATATAAAAACTCTTGAACCTGCGCGAGTCTCTAAAAAAAAAAAAAAAAACATGGCCTTGCCATCTTATACGTTGGATCCGTAGACGTCTTACGAGGCTGCGGAATTTTCCTCTCGAAACGACTAAGGCCCTCGTCATCCATTTTTGATAAGAGTCGAGCACCTGCGTCGTAGAGGAGGACCTAGATAACTATGGTTTTATAAAGGGTCACCTTAGTTTCCCGACGGAAGGCCCTACTACTCAATTGCCTCCTGAACCAAAAGAAGAAGCGGTTGGCATGAGTTATTCTGCGTTTAATCTCAGCGCTGGTGTCGTTGCCGCTTGTTACCAGTGAGGTAGACGAAATCCTTGGCTACACCAAAACTATAGCTGCCAATAGTGACGTTTTGACCAAGACGTCGGTGTTGTGCGTCCTTCCTTGACGACAGTGTATATTTGCTTCCGCCCTCGGATTACGTACACGTCGTCTTCACAAAATGAACGCCTTTCCCAAAACTGAGTGTAGACTCTATCCGGGGGAAGAACAATCACCAAAACATATATTACGTGATTGTACTGCCATCTAAGGAAACCAGCCCTCCTCGAAAAATGAATTGTGTCATCGCTGGTGAGTTCTTACTTACTTATCAGGTCAGCAATTCATGAAGTACCTGAGCCTAAACTACAGCTGCCTTTCATCCTTCACGGTCCCGGGCATGATGTTTGCAGTTATCAAGACCAGGTTGTCTTACATCTGCGATTACTTGGTCTTTATACCGGGTGTTTAGTCATCCTCTTCTAGCTGGAGCATTGGTGTTCATGCGCTGGATATGACCGAGCCAATGTAGTCGGCAGATCTTTGCCTTCCGGACTATATCCACGACTTCGTATAGCTCACCCTTCCTCCCAGACATGACCAAATGTCGGGCGCATAATTTTTCTTTCGAAAGAACCCAAAATCAGCTCCGCCGTCCTGCCTATCGTCCAGCTTTCGGCTCCGTATAGCAAGACTGGCAGTATAAGCAGTTTGTAAAGCATGACTTTGGTTCTTCGAGTAAGGAGTTTTGAACAAAGTTGTTTAGAGAGACCGAAGTAGCAGCCTGCAAGGCTTTTAGCATTTTTATGTTTGTCCCTAGACACGTCGAGATCCTTGAGCAGCAGTTTTTTCTCCTCCCTTCTTCTGGCTCGGTATTCCTTTCGCGCTGCCCTGGTTTTTGCTTCAGCGCCATTTGGTAAGCCTCGTCGGTTGCTCCCTTTTTCTGCTCACACTCGCCATCATACCACCTGTTTCTTGTCGGGGGTGGTAGGTAGCCTAATGTGTTCTCGGCTACTTGCTGAATGACTGAGCGGCAATGCATTAACATTAGTGCTCGACGTACGCATACCCGAGAGCCTTTCGTTTAGTTGCTCCCTGTAGACTCTGGTAGCACCGGTGTGCTCAGTCGTCCAATGTCGTACCTCCTCATGGTGGGCTGGCGCAGGTTTCTCGCATTGGATAGTCGAGCGCTGAATCTTTCTGCTACGAGGAAATGATCAGAGTTGACGTTTGCGTGGAAACGAGACCATCCAACAGTATGCTGCCGACATCGAGAGGCTATCTCATCTAGTCTACGCGGATGTCTCAGTTGATATGGTGGAAAAACTGAAAACGGATTCTTTCATCCAAGGGCTAAGGGACCCCGACACGCAACGAAGCTTGATTCTCCTGCCGAAGACATCTTTCAAGGAGACAGTCGCCAGCGCTTTCGCATGTGAAACATCGCTCTTGATATGCCGATCTTCCATCAAATTACGGCGCATATCTGAAGACCAGGATAGTTCCAGAACAAAAACGGCGAGGAAGAGTGGTTCATTCCCTGGTAGATGCTACATCTGCGACCAGCGGGGCCACATTGCGAGAAACTGCCGTCTGCGGAGAAAGCGTTCATCCAGCAAATTTCGGCGTAGTTCCAGAGCAACGACAGTGAGTAGGAGTCGCTCGTTCCCAGATAGCTGCTATATCTGCGACCAGCAGGGGCACATTGCAAAAGACTGTCGTCTGATGAGAAAGCGTTCTTCCAGCAAATTGTGGCGTAGTTCCAGTGCAACAACGGTGAATAGGAGCCGCCCGTTCTCAGGTAGATGCTACATCTGCAACCAGCAAGGGCACATGGCGAGAAATTGCCGTCTGGGAAGAAGGCGTCCGAGGTCGGATTCGCCAAAAAGAGATCAAACGAGAGCACGTGAATACCAGAAGGGAAGCAGCCATAGAAGTGCGGATGCGTTAACGAGGCGACCTCGTGATGTTGAATACAAACATTGTTCACGAGCCGAAATCAAGGAACAGGTCATCGATATTCGTCGTTTCCATGTGCTGCCAGAAGATTCCTGGACTGTCGAGAAGGTCGGAAGAAAGCAGCGAGAAGATGCCGATCTGGCAGTCATCATCGACTACCAAGGACGAGGTTTTCGACCAAGTTGGCAGCAAATATCCAGTGAAAGCCCAATCGTGAAAGCTTACTGGGCTCAATGGCAGAGTTCGAAGCTGAAGAAGAACGGTTGCCTCTACCGTAGTTGGGAAAGTGAGGACGGGAACATTGTAAACGATCTGCTGGTAATTCCAAAAGGGCAAATCGACGAGGTCATCCGAGAATACCACGAGAGACCAACCAGGGGTCATCTTGGTGCTAACAAGACTGTAGAAAAGATAAAGAGACGCTTCTACTGGTTAGGATGCCATTAGTCGGTCACAAATTTCATTCGCAGGTGTGAACAGTGTGCGAAGGCAAAGGGGACAGTTAGGAAAACTCGAGGAAATATGCAGCAGTACAATTTTGGAGCACCGTTCGAACGTATCGCCATGGACATCGCAGGCCCATTCCCAACGAGCAACGCTGGAAACAAATACACGCTGGTGGTGATCGACTGCCTCAGCAAGTGGCCTGAGGTGTTTTGCATCCCTAACCAGGAAGCCAAAACCATTTCGGATGCATGCGTGAACAACTGGGTTGCGCGTTATGGAGTACCAATGGAACTCAATGAGCACATGATGGATTTGGTTGGCGGTTCGACCATCCGGAGATCGCCAGGTTGCTGTGTGGGTTCGCTTGCGGGGAAATATTGTGCTTCTTATCACCGCATTACGAGTTCTCGCAAAGTCCGTGAGTTGAAAGCTATTGTCTGTTGTTGTATCGTAGAGGCTGTGCCTTCCCGTTCACTCCGTCAAAAAGGGTTCTCCTTATCGAATTTGGCATTGAAGTCCCCGAGTACGATTTTGACATCGTACTCCGGACAAGCTCCGTAGGCGTTGTCCAAGAGATCATAGAAGTCCTCTTTGATGGGGTGTTCAGCCTCTTCGGTAGGGGCGTGTGCGCAGATGAGGCTGATATTGTAAAATCTGCCTTTGATGCGGATCACAGCCAGGCGATCACTTATAGGTTTAAGGTCGATGAGCTTCGACCTTAACCACTTTCCCAGGACTAATCCGCACCCCAACATGTGCAATCTTTTGTGACGGCTGTCACATCATACCGTTTTCTATCCAGCGTATTTCTTGGATCGCAGTAATATCCGCCTTGTACTGGGTGAGGGTTCTTTCCAGTTTATGAGCAGCTCCAGGAGTGTACAGAGTTCTGACATTCCAGATGCATTTTGCTCTACCACAACTTGTTTTGTTTTACATGCGCAGATTGTTGGCCCGCTGCACAACCACCAGTCTGGTCGGAGTATTGTAGCGCCCTCATGCCTAGGGCGATAGCTGCATACATTTCTTCATCTCTCAACGGTCGTCGTAAACGCTATCCAGAGGGAGCCGCGAGGAGGTTGTTGAAAAGTAAAACTCGTGACCTGATGTGCTCGGAAAGCGTGAAAAGCTCTTCGAACATGTTGGCCTCATATGTATGTACATACATACAAAGTTAAAAAATTTTTTTTTTTAAGAAATTCAATTTGAAATTCATGTCAAACAAACCTCGAATTGACAGTACCTGTGTCTAAGGAAACAGATCAGTAACGTAAGTCAAGAATGAAAACAAATATTTCCAGCTGACGGCTGTTTTATCGCTTCGAATACCTTATTTCAAGGATGCTTGGAACAAGTTGTGTTGCTTGACGAAAAAATAAATTAAAAATCGGACTATCAAATAGACCCAATTGCATTATCTGAGCTCGCCCTAATCTTTGGGCTGTAAATCTTTGTTTGCTCTGACAATCTGGTCGTAAAATTGTGGTGATTCAACTTGTGTATACCTCACAGAAAGCAGTAAGACGTAATCTCTGAGAGTTTTGCTTTTTTTTAATATGTAACATGTGATTTTTATAGAAACTAGGAAAGATGAGCTTCCGCCACAGAGTTCCCTTTGGTATTAAAGTGATACAAAAAGTATCGCCGTCATTGTGTCCAGCTCCAGTATGTTCGCGGCTATGCCTGTAAGTACATTATGAATTCAATAAGAATGATTGTATACATGAGCAGATGACTAATTTGGTAGTGAAAAGATTAATTGATAGAGATGGCTTTGTGTATGATAATACAATGCATGTCGCATTGTGGGATTTTTTTTTTTTTTTTGGTTGCGCCAAAGGATGTGGAATCTTCATAGATACCAGTAGCCCGGGCTACAGGCATGCACGATTCGCAGGCCTGGCTAAAGATGTCAGGAATGCGCCTACGTGCTAAACCACACCCTGCACACTTCCAACCACTCTCCCCGCCGAACTGCCGTTAGGTACTACTTCGCGGGGCTGGCTAGCCTTTTAGGCAATTCTCTCGTTTGAAGCTCTGGTGTTTGAGCTATTCGCGTTACGTTGACGCTCTAGGCGCCTAAGGTCGCTCATTATGCGTACCGCCACATTACTTACGATGTTCCAGTTTTCATCGTTCTGGAGCATGTAACTTATAATATTCTCAGGAGTGAGCCTCTCCCCAAACTCTTCTTGAAGAACGATCCTCTCACTTGTATATCGTGGACAATGAAAAAGCACATGTTCCACGTTTTCTAGAACGTGTTCGCAATGTGGGCAGTAGGGGGCAACTTCGTGTTTGCGTTTGAATAGGTATTCTCTGAAGCATCCGTGTCCCGTCAGAAACTGAGTTGAATAGTTATTTGTTTCACCGTGGTCATGTTTTACCCATACCTTGATTTCTGGTATAAGACGATGTGTCCATCTTCCCTTTACGGATTCGTTCCACTGTTGTTGCCAGATTGCGATACTGCGATCCCTTTCATACTTTCTTTTATCGTCGTTTACCCGGCCGTTTCGAACTCGTTCACTTCTAAGTCTTTTCATCTCATCAGCTAGCAAGTCGATAGGTAGCATCGAGGATACGACAAGAATAGCATCGTTCGAAACCGTTCGAAATGCACTGGCGACCCTAAGTGCGCTGAGTCGGAGGACGGATTTAACTCCACGCGCGTAGGACTTGACTTTCGCGGCGTTTGCCCATATTTCTGCTGCGTACATATTTATTGAATTGGCAGCTCTTGCAATTAGTATTTTATTCTGTTTTGGGCCCCCAATATTACTCATTAGCCTTGAAAGTGCGTTAATAGCGTTCGACGGTTTTTTGGATGCATATTCAAGGTGGTGTTTGAAACTTAGCCGCGCGTCGATAATCACCCCTAGGTACTTAATGAAGGGTTGTGAGACTACTTCGTGCCGCCCGACTCTAATCGATATCGTTTTCCGGACTGTCCTGCTTGTAACTAGCACTGCTTCGGTTTTGTGTTCAGCAAGTCGCAGACCAGCGTCAGTTAGCCAACGACGTACCATTTCTATTGTTTCATTGCAGTGGAGTACAACTTCTTCTGTAGTTTTTGCTACCACCACCACCGAAATGTCATCCGCAAAGCCAATGATGGATGCTTCGCTGGAAGTCGGTAGGCGTAGAATTCCATCGTACATAACGTTCCACAGCAAGGGGCCTAAGACCGAACCTTGTGGGACTCCACCAGTTACTACGCAGGTCTTAGTTCCTTCGTCAGTGTCATAAAAGAGGACTCTGTCTTCAAAGTAGCTCCTTATTATTTTGCAGAGATAGTCCGTTATTTCAATCCGATAGAGACTTCTCATAATGCGTTCCCAGCTCGCCGAATTAAATGCGTTTTTCACATCGAGGGTTATAATAGCGCAGTATTTTTTTGTACCACGTCTGCCTTTTATCGCGGTTTGAGCTCTCGATATTACCGCATTTATAGCATCTATCGTAGGGCGTGACTTGCGAAAACCGTATTGGTGCTCTGATAGCCTTCCTGCTGTTTCGGTAGCTGACAAAAGCCTATTGTAAATTATTCGCTCCAGGACTTTTCCGACAGTGTTGAGTAGACAAAGAGGACGATAAGACGACGGATCGTTTGGGCTCCCTTTTCCTTTCGGGAGTAAGACTAGTTGTCGCATTGTGGGAGAGAAACGATAAATGCCGTTGACACTCTTAGACTTATTTGTTTATAGAGGACGAGTAATCCATAGTGATTAAATACGTCCATAACATAAAGTTCGGGGAGAACACTTCCACTGGAGAATAAAGACTGGAAGTCCTAAGATGGTTATACTCCGTTTGTATCTTTCGGTTTTGTTTTATAATGAAGTTTTCCTACATAAATACGTTGCAATATATGTACATTTGCATGCTCATTATCTCCTTTGTTCATGGATTTTATCATATTCGCGCTGCTAATGTTATCATTTCCCATATGCACAGCATTTTATCAACTAGCTCCCAAGCATTCATTTGTGTAGCTCTCGAACAATGTTCTTTCAAAAGCGAGTCGATATTTAGGATGTACTGTTTTCGATTTTCTAAATATCTTGACTTATTCTTCTCTTAGACGACGATAGGGTTCAAGAGGAACATTTCTTGCTGTCGATTATTTGTTTTTGTTGTTACTCTGTTCCTGCACCTTCAGCTGGTTAAGTTCCCCTTTTTCCTGTGTCAAGTTCTTATCGAAGATTCTTCATGCTAGGCCATTGTATCCATTTCCTAGTTCTCGCCCAAGAAGTAGTCAAGTCATCTTCTTATTCTTAACGGGCGCTACAGTTCGGTTCCAACTAGCACGATCTTTGGTAGCCTTTTCCATTGCCGCACACCCAGTTGGCTGAGGTCCTCTTCCACCTGTGTGCGCCATCTTAAGTGCGGCCGTCCTCTGCTTCTTCGTCCCTCGGGGTTGGATTCAAAGACCCTTCGGGCTGGTGCTGTGGTGTCCATTCGCTCTACATTGCCCAGCCATCTTAGGCGTTGAATCCGTAGACGCCTGGCTAGACTCATGTCGCTGTACAGCCCGTAAAGTTCGTGGTTGAGTCTTTTCCTCCATCCCCCGTCTGCGTTTATAGGCCCGAAAATCACGCGCAAAATCTTTCTCTCGAACCGATCAAGGGCCTCCTCATCCGCTTTTGATAGTGTCCATGCTTCTGCGCCGTACAACAGGACCGGGATGATAAGGGTCTTATATAGAGTCAACTTTGTCGTTCGGGAGAGGGCTCTATTACTCAATTGCTTCCTGAGCCCAAAGAAACAGCGATTGGCAAGAGTGATTCTGCGTTTGATTTCAGAACTAATGTCGTTGTTCCAGGTCACTGCGGAGCCAAGGTAGACGAAGTCCTTAACTACCTCGAACTTATATCTGCCAATACGAACGTTCTGGCCAAGAAGTCGGTGGTGAGCGTTCTCTGGCACACGATGAGCGAGTTCGGATCCCGATAACACCAACGCCATCGAATGTTTATTTCGCGGTGTCCCTCCTCGGCGGGGTACTGGCAAAACCCCCGTAGTTAAACTTGCCTTGAAAAAGCTTCTCGACTTGAAATTCAATAGTTTTTTGTAGGATCTGCCGTAGTGTGAAGATTTGGTCGATGGTGGACTTCCTTGGCCTGAATCCGCACTGATAAGGACCTATCAGCTTATTTACAAAAGGCTTCAGGCGTTCACACAAAACGGCAGAGAAGATGTTGTAGGCGATGTTAAGGAGACTTATTCCTCTGTAGTTGGCGCAGCCAAAGTGGTCTCCTTTTTTGTGTATCGGGCAAACAATGCTGAGAGTCCATTCCTCGGGCATGCTTTCCTCTGACCATGCCTTACAGATGAGCTGGTGCATGCTCCTAACCAGGTCATCCCCAGCTGCCTTTAAGAGCTCAGCACGCAGTCCGTTTGCGCCAGCAGCCTTATTAGACTTGAGTTTCGATATGGCAATCTTGACTTCGTCGAGGTCAGGGGGACGGAATTCTCTGCGATCTTCGACGATAAGAAATGGACCGTTTTGCTTGACAGCGGTATATTGACTAACATCGCCCTTATATAGTCTGCAGAAGTGGTTTTTCCATATTCTCAGCATCGACTGCGGTTCTACTACTAGGTGCCCGTTCTCATTCCTGCAGGCTTCCGCTCTGGCTTTATAACCTTGGCATGTTCGCTTTATCTGTTGATAAAACTTTCGAACGTCACACCTGCAATAACACCTCTCCAAATCCTCAATCGCGCGCCTCTCGTGCTCTTTCTTCTTTCTTATGAGAAGCCTATGCTCCTCTCTTCTTTCTAACTCGTAGAGCTCACGAGCTGCTCGTGTTCTTTTATGCAGCGAGGCTTTATATGCATCCTGCTTCGCTGTGTGAATCTTCCTGCACTCGTCATCGAACCAGGTGTTTCTTCGTATTGGACTCTTGAAGCCCAGAACTTCTGATGGAGAGTTTTTCAGGGCTTCTTTGCAAAGTTCCCACTGCTGTTCTATTGAGAGCGTGGAGGGTTGAGGACTATTGGAGAGTTTAAGGGAGACCGGATCGGTAAAAGCACGAGCGGTTTCTTGCGATAGTAGCACGTCGGACGTCATAACTTTGTATTCTTACTCTACTCCGCTGCGTTCGTGATATCCGTAGGCGCATCTTGGCTACTACAAGATAGTGGTCCGAGTCGATGTTGGCCCCTCGGAAGGTTCTTAAGTCGAGAATACAGGAGGAGTGTCTGACGTCGATCGCGATGTGATCAATCTGGTAGGTGGTCGATTGATCAAAAGGCCGCCAGGTGCCTTTGTGTATATCGAGGTGCGGGAAGCGCATACTGGCTAAAAGGAGATTTCGCCCCGTAGCAAGATCAATCAGCCTGTGTCCGTTATCGGGAGTGATGTCGTGAAAACTATGTTTGCCGATGACTCCTTCAAAGATGCTTTCCTTACCCAGCTTGGCATTGAAGTCTCCTGGTACATTTTGATGTCATAGCTGGGACATTGGGCATGCGTTCTGTCTAGGAGATCGTAGAACTCATCTTTGGCGGAGTCAGCCTTGTCTTCCGTAGCCTTGATACGAATCGTTATGAGGCGTTCGCTCACATGCCGAAAGCTTAGGACTTTTTGCCTTAGTCCACCTCGAACAGCAAATCCGCATCCGAACAATCGTTGTCCTCTCTCCCTGTAGCGGTCGCCGTAGTAAATATCGCAGCTTTTCATCCGCTTTACACCCGGTCCATTCCATCGCATTTCCTGGATGGCGGTTATGTCCGCTTTATAGCGGTCTAGACCGTCCGCAAGTTGTTCGGCTGCAGGTGGCCTGTTTGGGGACCTAACATTCCACGTACAGAGCCGAAGATCATTGTCCTTTTTTCGTTTTTTGCAAGGGCCGTCAACATTAATCCGGTCCGTTATATCCGAGGCTTGTAGTTGTTTCGGAGTTCGTGGTTTTTTTACGGTTACGACTTACTTGACCGCAGCCCAACCGGCTAATCCTTTTTTTTCGCGCAGGCAGCTCGCCATTCGCCCTTCCCTGTCTGCAATTTCCATTGGAAATCTTCAGAGGGCAGTACGAGGAGGTGGGGATGGGACTTACTAACGGTGCCGCAAGATGTTCGACTGTGTTGGCTCTTCACGCTTTTTAGCAGGCCAGCATCCGTCGGATAGATGCTGGCCTCTGTTAGTCCTTTGCTATCGTAGTCAAGTCTCAGTGCAGCTTTAAATGAGCATTTTTTTCCCCATCTGTTCCAGTATGTACGGCATTTAGAATTTTGGAATCGCCGTTGATCTCTTTTCAACTCAATCAGGTTTTCACGGTTCATATTTGATTTAGTGTTTTCGATGTTCAACAGCTTGTTGCTCCTATGCAGCGAATAAAGGTGTTTCAATGGAAGAGCAGGCCACAATACCAGGCAACCGTTCCCTTTTTGTTAAGTACATAGTTTCTAAGTGTGTGATGTCCAATATTATGTTTTCGAATAACTTGGTTGTGTGTCATTTTCAAGTGACTGGGTGGGAAGGAATAAGACTGGTTCTATTAGATAATGTTGTTAGCTCTATTTGAAACCTTATCAATAAAGTAATTCATTTAATGTAGAAAGCAATAGTTAGGGCAGATAGTTCTTCCCATATTCAAAAGAACAAACGAAGTGAATAGTACTAAAAACAACCAGAAAATGAAAAACGAAAACGTGTTTGAGGACCCAGTAACAATTGATAAAAAATAATTTCAATTCACATTTATAAAAGAGGCAATCAGAACTATTCGGATGTAAGACTTGGTCTGGAATACTTCCAATCTTGCGTCTCTGATTCTTAAAGCTTCATCAATCTGTTCATTAACTGTTCCGGAAATTTCGAATTGAACAAACTTTTCAGGTGCGTTCCACAAACTACACGAGTCATGGCAGAAAAATGAGAAACGTCAAAACGAAGCCTACACTACACAATTCAACAATTAAACAAGTTGAGTTTTTCGATACTACTAAAGAGATAAAATGTGGCCACACAGAATAACCACAACAGAATACTTCTACACGGTTTCAAACAATTTTGATGAATGTCGTAAACTATTATTCTTCTTCTTTGGTGGCGTTACAGCTCATAAACTACCAAAGCCGAACTTCTTTCAATCAACCTGTTGTGTGTGATTTGTTTTTCACACAACAGTGGAAGCGAACATTCCAAAACCAATAACTCAGCAGTACATTGATTTACTCATCGCGTAGGTTACTCAGTGTCTCTGAAATATACGCGTACGTTTACTCGAGCGTTATTCCCGTTTCAAAGAGTATTTTGTCTTGGCTGTACCTATTCTTTTCCATGTAAACCGGGCACCGCTTTAGATACATTAATGAATCTGCGTTCCCTCCCTTATGTCGTCTTAAGAGAGGTGGTTTATTGTTCAATTGGTTTTTGAGTGTTGGGAAAAGCAAGTTGGGAGAATTATTCTATAATATCATACCAACTGACACCACCAAGCACGAATTATAACGGTATAAACCAACCGTACGACTTCCGTTTGCATAATATGTATATATGTAAGTAGGGGCTGGGCCAAATACAAGTTTCTTTTTAAAAATGCAATAAAATGAACAAAATGAAATGTTTTCCATGTATTATGGCTTTGTTAGTAAGAACAAACGTTCCCATTATGAAATGCAACGTCGTTCAAGTGGCTGGCTTCGCAATAGCCCTAGCCCAATAGTCCTTATTGATGGTTTCGGGCTGTAGCTCACGGATTGCTTGGATGATATTAGTCTTAAGTGTTTACATACCATCGGTTCTTCACGGTTCTCCATAAAAAAAAACTCCAAAGGGGTCAAATAGCAGCTCCGAGGCGGCCAATTAACATCGCCATGACGGCTGACAACAAGATTTGGGAATTTGGTGCACAAAAGATTGATTGTAGCATAGCACGCCACGTCTTCAATTTCAGTAAAAAAAAAAAGTCGGTTAACATGTTCCCAGCCTCATTTTCGAAGAAAAATAGCCCAATGATGCCACCACTCCACAATCCGCACTAAACTGTCACTATCTGTGGATGCATTGGCTTCTCGACAATAACGTGAGGATTTTCCGAGCTCCAATTGTGGCAATTTTGTTTGCTAATGTAGCCGCCCAGCTGAAAATGCGCTTCGTCAGAAAAGATGATTGTTCGCCCAAAATTATTGTCCAATTGAAACTGCTCTAAGGCCAGACTGCGAAGCGATAACGAAGCGGATGGTTGCGTGCCTTCAATTGCTGAGTCAATTGGACCTTGTAAGCGAATAATCCGAGATCTTTGTGCAGAATTCTCCTCAGGCTAGTGCATGAAATGTTGAGCTGTTGAGATCGATGGCGAGTTGATGTTCGTGAAATTGAGTCTCACACTCTTGGCCACAGCAGCCACATTCTCATCTATGCGCACCGTACGACGACGGAGACCATGAGTGTTGTCCACTAGCATCCCAGTCTCATGAACTTTTTGCACAAACTTGCCTACAGCAGTCGCGGTTCACTTTGGAAATAAGTTTTCAATACATATTTCCCAACGTTGTTCAAGCGTTAAGCGAATCATTTCGTTCCGCGGAGGTATGATACTAAGTTTCTGTCTAGATTTCGAGCTGTCTGTGTCAAAATAACCTATGATATAAGAAAAAACACTATATGGCTCACTCCTACATTGTTGAGATCCCGATAACTTTTGTTATGTAAATTGGAGACGCAGAGTTCATATGATGAGTATTTTTCATAATTGCTTCCAATTCCTCAACACTTTATTCACAATCACACCCATCTTTCGGTAAAGTTGAGCAGTCATATAAACGCTACACGTCACCCGAAAACGTCAAAAAAACATGCCCTCATAACAGCTGATGTATGCATGACGTGCGGCTGTAATTTTCTTTTGTTATATTTTACATCAGCATACTCCGTGTATTTATCATTGATCATTTGTAATCGCAGTTATTTTATTTATGTGTTCTGCATTCATAAACCTTTACCCGACTCTTCTCTTTTCGGCGCGTCTTCTGTCAGTTTCGTTGTTACACGTCATATGTGCTATTTAAGATATCATCAGATCACGTGTAGGTGAACATTGATATACGATATGACATGTTTTTGCACCTTGCGTGAATAGATGTAGAGCAAATGATTCGAAAATTTAAGTGTTTGTACAACAGGATAGTTTCAAGTCTAACAATGCCGTACGCTTCAAAACATTCGAAAATTTCGTATGAACGGTAAGCTTACTCGTAGAGTTGATTTTCATTCTTTCTTTTGTCTATAAACGTCAGTGTCTGGTATGGTTTTCTGTGTCCGCGTTCGTTTTGTGTATTCAGTTTAGTTGGAATGTTAAATGCCTAAGCCTTGAGGCTTGGCTTACGACTCATAAAGTACCTACGTATCGAAAATAGTTTATGTATACGCGACACTATGAGAGAAAGTGACTAGCCGGCGTTTTTGACCCTCTACCAAATGAAAAATGGCCACAAATAAGGTAACAAATTGTAAGCACTTACACAGGATTTTGTAAACAGTGAACTGTAACGTGGAGGGATAGTATTGTTGGATATTTCTAATCTGTTTCTGTTTTCCTATATTCTGTAGCGCTTAGGTAATGCTACGTCTTCAAGTTACAATAACTGTTTCCAATGCCCCATCCCCAAAAAAGACGATCATACCTCTTGCAAGAACTATAGAGGTATATCCCTCCTCAATGTCGCATACAAGATCCTGTCCAGCATATTATGTCAACGTGTAAAGCCCTTTTGCACCGCACTAATCGGCAGCTACCAGTGCGATTTCCGGCCCGGCAAATCGACTATGGACCGAATATTCACACTTCGACAAATCCTGAAAAAGACCAGCGAGTTTCAAATCGATATATACAATCTCTTTATCGATGTTAAAGCTGCAGAGGACAGCATTTACCGCAAAAGAATTATTTGATGCGATGGCCGAATTCGGGATTCCAGGAAAATTGATCCTGCTGTGTCGTGCCACGCTAAAAATAAGTGATGCACCGTGTAGTTCGGTTCTAGGACCTCTGAACCGTTTGAAACAAGCACCGAATTTCGGCAAGGAGATGCGCTGTCGTGTGACTTCCTCAATTTAGTGCTGGAGCAGATAGTGCGACGTCTGTCCAGCTGCTAGGATACGCGGTCTCGCCGTGACGTAGAAGCTTTCATGACGATTGCGGAACAGGAGGGTTAGTCTTGAAATCAACGAGGATAAGACAAAGTACCTACACGCGGCTATAATGTCGAGGTGGTTAAGGGGTTTGTCACCTCGGGGCAACCTAAAACTCTACAAAAGGCACCACAGTGGAGATCCGGCATAAAATCGCCCTTGGCAACCGCTGCTACTTCGGTTTGTCCAAACAACTTGGGTCAAAACTCCTCACTCGAAGAACCAAAGTAATGCTTTGCAAAACACTTAGGGGTAATTCTAACAATTAGCATTTGGCACTGTGACCTTTGCAGATCTATTGTGCTTGCTAGCCGATTAGCCGATGAGCTTCTCCACTTCCATAATGAAGTTGAGAATGCTTGTCGTAGGAGCCGAGGTGATCCCCTCAGGAGTCATAACTTCGCTGAGAAGGATAAGCCTCCTAAGATGGCAGAGAGCAGCACACTCACACAGTATGTGTTGCGCCATCTCTTCGTACTCGAGACAGAGTCGACACTCAGTTTCAGACGAGAGGCTAATTTTGTTAAGATGATATCTCAGACCGCAGTGTACAGTGTCAGATAGCTGACCAGTCTTCTGACTGACCCACCCTATAGAGTTTGAGTATGTCAATAGAGTGTTTGTTCAGGGGCCATATAAGTCTTTGCGATTGACGGAGTCCCCGAACGCTGTTCCAAAAGGACAGGTGTTGCGATTTTTCCCACTTGTCTAAGAAGAAATTGATCTTCGACTTGGGAGTGCCGCAGAATGGTTCTGGAACTATATATTTGTCGCTGGAACCTTTCCTGGCGAATTGGTCGGCAATTTCATTGTGCCCTGACACCCACCAAAGTTTGACATTGTTTCTTTTGGCGAGGTGTTGTAGGGCATCGTGGCAGTCCTTGACGGTTTTTGAGTTCGTTCTGTACCAACTGCTTGGCTATCAGAGAGTATGTTGATGGTTACTCCTCTTATGCCAGTCTCAAGATTTAGATCGCCGCATGTTAGGATGGCATGCAACTCTGCTTGAAAGATGCTAGGACTCGTTCCCATGACCTTCTTATATGTACTACAGCATTGCTGTACGGAACAGAAAGCGGGACGATATGCAGGACAGTGGAGCTAATTTTGGGTTCTTTCGAAAGCAAAATTCTACGCCGGATACTTGGTCTTGTGTATGACTTTAGCTAAGACTTTAGCGCAGTTCTGGTTGCGACGCTCTCACAGTATATGTCCAAGGGTGGGAGGTTCAGCATAACTTTAAAAGCCGCCGTTGGTGTGGACTTCATAGATCCCGTCACCGCCAGACACCCTTCCCTTTGAACCTTTGACACACTCTAAAGATGACATTTCTTCTCAAGCGCTTTCCACCAGACAGCCGAGCCATAGACTAGAATAAGTCCTACCACCGCAGTGTACAACCAATATACTAACCTCGGTCTGAGGCCCCATGTCTTTCCAAAGGCTACCTTGCACGAATATAGAGCCACGTAAATAGGCCTTTTTGATTTTTTCTTGAATATTTTCTCTCCAACTAAGCTTGGAGTCTAAGATTCTTCTTTTTAACGGGCGCTACAGTTCGGGGTGAACCTGGGCCTCAACCAACATGCCCCTCCAACTAGCACGATCTTTTGCTAGCCTTTTCCATTGCCGCACACCCAGTTGGCTGAGGTCCCCATCCACATGTGTGTGCCATCTTAAGAGCGGTCGTCCTCTGCTTCTTTGTCCCTCAGGGTTGGACTCTCCGGGCTGAAGCTGTGGTGTCCATTAGCTCTACATGGCCCAGCCATCTTAGGCGTTGAATCCGTAGACGCCTGACTAGGCCCATGTCGCTGTACAGCCCGTAAAGTTCGTGGTTGAATCTGTTACATCGTCGTCCATTACGAATGGCTCGTTCTGCCTGACAGCGGTATCTTGTCTATCATCGCCGTTATACAGTCTGCAGAAGTGGTCTTTCCAAATCCTCAGCATCGAGTGCGACTCTACTACTAGTTCTCCATTTTCATCCCTGCAGGCCGCCGCTCTGGCTTTGTAGCCATGGCATGATCGTTTTATCTTATTGTAAAACTTACGGGCGTCTTTCCTGCGGAAGCATCTCTCCATCTCCTCGATCTCACGCTTTCCGTGCTCTCTCTTCTTTTTTCTGAAAAGCGTGTGTTCCTCTCTTCTCTTCTGCTCATAGATTTCGCGAGCAGCTCTCGTCTGTCGTTGCAGCATGGCTTTATATGCTTCTTGTTTTGCTGCATGGCCTTGTTCCCATTGTTCATCGAACCAGGGGTTTTGTAGGTGGTGGCGGTGTGAAACCCAGCACCTCTGAGGCAACGTCTCTGACGGCGTTCTGGCAATGCGCCCATTCCTGCTCCATTGTTTGTGCTGCTGTGGACGGATTTTGAGAGAGCTTGGAGGAGACACGATCGGCAAAGATTCTGGTAGTCTCTTGCGATTGAAGCTTTCCGACGTCAAACTTACGTAGTCCTACTAGACTCCTAAGCATTATTGATATCCTCATTTGTACCTTGGCTACAACAAGGTAGTGGTCCGAGTCGATGTTGACCCCTCGGAAAGTTTTTTTTTTTTTTGTTTTTTTTTTTACATATGGGGCTAGTGCTACTATTAGAAATACGGCACTGCGACCTTTGCAGATCTATTGTGCCTGCTAGCCGATTAGCCTCTCCACCTCTACACCTCTATGATGAAGTTGAGAATGCTTCTCGTAGGAGTCAGGGTGATCCCCTCAGGAGTCATAACTTCACTGAGAAGGATACGCTTCCTAAGATGGCAGAGAGCAGCACACTCACATAGTATGTATTTTGCCGTCTCATCGTCCTCTAGACAGAGCCGACACTCAGTTTCAGACGAGAGACTAATTTTGTTTAAATGATATCTCAGACCGCAGTGTCCCGTTAGATAGCTGACTAGTCCCCTATTGAGTTTGAGTATGTCAATAGGGTATATCTTCAGGGGTCGTATAAGTCGTTTAGATGGACGGAGTCCCCGAACACTGTTCCAGAAGGACAGGGGTTGCGATTTTTCCCACTTGTCTAAGAAGTAATTTATCTTAGACCCGGGGATGCCACAGAAAGGTTCCGGACCTATGTATTTGTCGCTGGAACCTTTTCTGGCAAGTTGGTCGGCAATTTAATTGCCCTTGATACCTTTATGTCCTGGCACCCACCAAAGTTTAACATTGTGTCTTTTGGCGAGGTCTTGTAGGGCGTCATGGCATTCCTTGACGGTTTTTGAGTTCGTGCTGTACGAACCCAGTGCTTTAAGCGCTGCTTGGCTATTAGAGAGTATGTTGATGGTTACTCCTCTGATGCCAGTCTCGAGATTTAGATTGACGCATGTTAGGATGGCATGCTGCTCGGAAAGTTCGTACGTCGAGAATACAGGAGGAGTGTCTGGCGTCGATCGCAATGTGATCGATCTGGTTGGTGGTCGATTGATCAAAAGACCGCCAGGTACCCTTGTAGGTGTTGAGATGGGGGAATCGCGTGCTTGCTACAAGGAGGTTACGCCCCGCTAGGAAATCGATTAGCTTAAGTCCGTTGTCGGATGTGGTGTTATGGAGGCTATGCTTCCCTATAATCGACTCAAATATGTCCTCCTTGCCCAGTTTTGTATTAGAATCTCCTAGAACTATTTTTGTGTCGTAGCTGGGGCATTGGGCATATGTTCTGTCTAGGAGATCGTATGATTCTTCTTTGAGTCAATCGTCCTTTTCTTCTGTTAGGGCGTGAGCGCATATTAAGCTAATGTTCCCAAATTTGGCTTTGATGCGGATTGTTACGAGGCGTTCGCTTATATTTCGGAAGCTTAAGACGTTTTGTCGGAGTTTTCCTCTGATAACGAATCTGCACCCGAATAGGTGCTGTTTGTTTTCCTTGTAGCAGTTCCCGTAGTAGATGTCGCAGTTTTTCATCCGTCTTTTGCCTGGTCCATCCCATCTCACTTCTTGGAGTGTGGTTATATCTGCTTTATGGCAGTTGAGGGTTTTCTCCAATTGATCGCTGTACCCGGTCTGTTAAGGGACCTCACATTTCAGGTGCAGACTCTCAAATCCGTTAGTCGTTTGCAGGGGTCGTCAGCTTTGTATCCGTCCGTATCCGAGGCTTGTTGTCGTTTCGGAACAGGTAGGTTTTTACGTGATAGGGATGTTACCCCTAAGCACGACCCCCAACCTGGAGGGGCAGGTTCCTCTTTCCCCAGGAACAAGGGGTTGGGTCGCTGCACACATTGGTTCACTACCTGGCAGGTGCCAGGGTAGCTATCCAGTGGGTGCCACGCGGAGGCTGTGTGTTAACTCGGATTGAGCAGGGACAGAGATCGAAGCTGGCGTTTGCCATGTTAAACGCAATCAACTTCTTTGCTCTGTTTGCTCTGTTTCTGTTGGCTCCTCGAAATACATATATGGACAACCAAATGCCTGGGGGAGTGTGACGTTTAGATGATCACGATAGATTTGTGTGAGGATTGTACTGGGCGTTATAGTTTGTTGTCTGCTTTTTGTTGCACTGTCCTGTCACATTACGCTGTCTGGTTACACATGGTTCTTTCAGGAACTTCAGGATCATGTTGTTTCTTTGCAATTGTTGGGGTCTGGCTATATAGCCTTTGCATTAATCTCTTATAGTTGCAAGCCTAAAGACTTAGTGTATGTACATAGTTCTTATAGTAATTCTAAAATAGAACGAAAGCATCTTTTTTTATAGTAGAGGAGATATGAGTCTATACATATGCACATAACAATATATCCAAATAGGTACAAGTCATCGGTCCTAGTCCTAACATACCTGTCGTATACATGTTATCATATGTCAAGGAAACCACTATCAGTAGTTAAGTCCGTTCTTCATACGAATGAAACCAATAAGGATAATACTACTACGGAGGGTGGTTATGCACCATTTGGTAAGTACCTATTTATAGAAATAATAAAAGCTGAAGTAAATCATTTCATTCATTTCAGATAAAGACAATTATGAGGAGCTTTTTGGTGCATTGGATTCAGCATTTCTGTTTTCATACGCAATATCCATGTTCATATCCGGTATCTTGGCGGAGCGCGCGTCCTTACGTTATTACCTTTCATTTGGCATGATCTTGTCGGGCACGTTCACCTACCTCTTTGGTTTGGGCAAAACGTTGGGTATTCATTCACTTAAATATTTCCTGATAGTACAGACACTTGCTGGTATTGTACAAACCACCGGTTGGCCAGGAGTGGTAACAGTTGTTGGACGATGGTTCGGAAAATCGAAACGCGGTCTAATTTTTGGCATTTGGAACAGTCATACGTCTATTGGTAACATAATAGGTTCATTAATTGCAGCTTATTATGTTGAACACGATTGGGCGCTATCATTCATGATACCTGCCATTATTATGGCTATTATGGGCTTCATTTTATTCCTATTCCTTGCTGATGATCCACCATCGCTTGGATACCAACCGAACCCAGAGGGCGATCCTGAAAGTACGGGTGTAAGTTGTAGCGATGCACATATCTAAAATCAAATAAATTAAACATTTTTACTTTTATTTTTTTTAAATGACCCATCAGAGACCAGTGGATATTGCCGAGATACATGGTATAGATTCTGTAAGTACGACAACAGGGTATATATTTTTTTTTATCCCCTAAAACAAATAAAAGCACGCACTTCTTCAGCTCAGGGAAAACTATTATAAATCAATCTTACTGAGAGCCACTTTAAGGTTGGTACATAAATATAACTAGATAAACATAAGCTTCATTTCATCAGAAGTTCGTCGACAATAAGACAATGAGGTCCTCTCTTCTATTGCACACAGTATAGTTGCTAGCGTAGACCTAACGAGGGCATCGAGATATTTTAAAATATCGATGTACTCACCACGGTACCAGAATACTCTAATTTTATTCACCACAGTGCCTAATATTTAAATTAACTTAATTAAAAAAAATGAATCATACATTCAAAGTAATCAATTTGTGTCCTTCTAGGATATTGCCTATAACCCAACCGAAAGTACTCCAATTTTAAATAGGTCATCTCCCACAGCACAGAGTCTAAAACCAATTGGGTTTTATGGTGCTCTACGGATACCCGGAGTTGTTGATTTTTCAATATGTTTATTCTTCACCAAACTCGTTAGTTACACATTCCTCTACTGGTTGCCATTATACATTCAATCGTCAAGTAAGTAAAAATGATATTTATCAATATGTTCTTGTAATTGGACATTGATTCTCGTACAGCTACGTTGGGTGCCAGTCTGAGTGCGGATTTGTCAACGCTGTTCGATGTCGGAGGTATTATGGGCGCTATAACGGCTGGTTCGATTTCCGACGCAAGTGGTATGCCGGCGGTTACGTGTTGTATTATGCTTTTACTTGCCGTTCCATCGGTAAGGCGGTGTATTGTTTATATTTGTCAATGGCCTTAATTTTTAATTCTTTAGTTGACTCTTTACCATAACTACGCATCCATGTCAATGGTAGTCAATATTTGCTTACTGGTTTTGTCGGGTGCATTAGTTAATGGACCATATGCGTTAATTACAACATCCGTATGCGCTGAACTAGGGACAAGTACTGCATTGGCGGGTAATGCGAAGGCATTAGCAACTGTGACAGCAATCATAGATGGCACCGGTTCAATAGGTACGTACGGTTGTCGTCCTTTTTACTTTACTTTTGCACATTGTAACACATTGGTTACAGGTGCTGCTGTTGGACCCCTTTTAGCTGGCATGTTAGCTGAACATGGTTGGGATAAGGTGTTCTCTATGCTAATTTGCTCAGCTTTTCTAGCGACCATCATGCTCTACAGAATAGCTCGAGCAGAATGTAATAGATTTAGGAGCAATATACGACGAGAATAGTTCTGATGCTTTCTCAACATTGATTGATTCTTCTGCATAAATAGTGATACACGTATGTATATTTCCCCGTATAAGTATGAGATATCATACTGTAGGAATGTTTTTCTTACTCCTTTTTGTATTTTTATTATTTTCCATCCAATTTTGTAAAGAGAACGAAATCGTTTGTTTAGATAAGGATCATTTCATAGCATAAATATACAATAATACACAAGCAATTGATGCCTTTCACTTGTTTTAGTTGTAAGCAAAAGTATACAACTTTGGGAGATATCTGCAGTTTCCAAATACATATAAATAGGCAAACGCCAAGCCTTGCGGATTGCAGTTTTTTCTACACCCATTGCTGTAGTGTAGGGCGGGGGTGGGTTGTTTTTCAATGCTGTAGGTTGACGGCATGGGCTCGGACATCAAGGGTAAAGTTATTGATTGCTCTTACTCTCCCCTCTCCTCTGGAACGTGATGGTCAACGAACTACTGCGGATGCTTGAACAGGAAGGGTACGCTGTGACCGCCTATGCAGATGACATTGCTATTGCCGCCACAGGTAAATTTCCCAACAGTCTATGCGACCTTATACAGAGTGCTTTACATACAGTAGAAACCTGGACGCAGTACTGTGGACTTGGGGTGAATCCTAAGAAGACCGATCTAGTACTGTTTACTTACTTACTTACTTATCAGGCCTGCGATCCATGGAGGATCTGAGCCTGAGCTATAGCTCCCTTCCATCCTTGACGGTCCCGGGCACGCTGCTTCCAGTTGTCAAGACCAAGATGTCATACATCCGCGATTACTTGGTCTTTATACCGGAGGTTCGGTCTTCCTCTTCTTCTCGAACCAGGAGGCTCGGAGTCGAAGACCCTCTTAGCTGGAGCGTTGATGTCCATGCGCTCGATGTGGCCGAGCCAGTGCAGTCGACGGATCCTTGCCTTCCGGACTACATCCACATCTTGGTAGAGTTCGCGGTTATGTCTTCTTCTCCATTCACCTTCCTCACAGACAGGACCAAATATCCGGCGCAGAATTTTTCTTTCGGAAGAACCCAAAATCAGCTCCGCTGTCCTGCTTATCGTCCAGCTTTCGGCTCCGTACAGCAAGACTGGCAGAATGAGCGTTTTGTAAAGCATGACTTTGGTCTTTCGAGTGAGGAGTTTTGACCCCAGTTGTTTGGACAAGCCGAAGTAGCAGCGGTTGCCAAGGGCGATTCTACGCCGGATCTCCACTGTGGTGTCATTTGTGGAATTTACGTTTGCCCCGAGCTAGACAAACTCCTTAACTACCTCGAAATTGTAGCTGTCAATTGGTATGTTTTGTCCAAGGTGGTGAGCGACGGATTGGTTTTTGCCTGACAGCATGTACTTCGTTTTGTCCTCATTGACCTTAAGACCAACCCGTTTCGCCTGTTCTTCAATCGCGGTGAATGCTTCCACAATGCCACGGCGAGAACACGCGATGATGTCGATATCATCCGCGTATCCTAGCAGCTGGATGGACTTGTAAAAGATAGTGCCTTCCCTGTTGACACCTGCCCGTCGCACTATCTGCTCCAGCACCAGGTTGAAGAAGTCACATGACAGCGCATCTCCTTGCCGAAATCCGGTGCATGTTTCGAATGGTTCCGAGGTCCTAGAACCGAATTGCACGGTGAATCGCGTATTTTTTAGCGTGGCGCGGCACAACTGGATCAGTTTTGCCGGGATCCCGAATTCGGCCATCGCCCCAAACAGTGCTTCACGATGAATGCTGTCGTATGCGGCTTTGAGTACTGTTTACTAACAAATACAAAATTCCGCCCCTCAAACCACCGAGGCTGGGTGGAACCCAACTAACAATCAAAGAGCAGGCTAAATATCTAGGCCTAGTCCTTGACAGGAGGCTGAATTGGAAACCTAATATTCTTGATCGCGTCAAAAAAGCAACTACTGCCTTCTACAGCTGTAAGAAAGTGGTGGACAGGAAGTGGGCTCTCCAACCAAGCATTATGCACTGGCTCTACACAGCAGTCATAAGGCCCATCCTCCTGTATGGTGTTGTAGTCTGGTGGACTGCTCTGGACCACTCAGTCAATCGAAGCCTTCTGGAGAAGGTACAAAGATCGGCTTATGCATAAGCGGAGCGATCAGATCAACCCTTAAACATCCTATTACATCTTCCACCTTTGAACCTTTTCAGCAAGCAAGTTGCTGCCTGCGCGGCCCTAAGGATGAGGAGCTTAAGAAAATGGCCCACATCTCAAAAAGGCCATACTACCATTCTAAACCACTTCAAAGTACCAATGGACACGGACTACATCATCCTGCAGAATGTGTTCACTAGAAACCTCGAAATTGTCTTTCCATCCAGGGAGGAATGGGCTGAAGGGAAACTAATACCAAAGGACTCGATCTCCCTCTATACCGATTGCTCTAAGATGGAGTCGGGTGTAGATAGTGGGGTTTTCTCCAAGGTACTTAACCTCAACCTATCTTTCAGAATCCCAAATCACTGCTCAGGATCAATGTAATATCCGCTTAGGATACATATTATCATTTGCACGGACAGCCAATCTGCGATAAAGTCCCTGGCCGCGGTAACCCACAAATCAAAGACATCTCTTAACTGTCGCCTATCTCTAGATGAGATGGCTGAACAGTTCAACATTAAAATACTGTGGGTTCCCGGGCATAGGAATACTGCGCGGCCGACGAACTCGTAAAGTTAGGGTCAAGCACACTTGGCCTACCTACCCTCGGGTACCTAGATACACCAATAAGTACGGTAAAGCACATTATAAAACTTCAAATCATAGAGGAGATCAACCTCCAACGGAATGAGAGCAAAATCGGCTTTATCACCAAACAATTGTGGCCTAAGCTAAGCTTAGGGCGAACCAGGGACCTAGTGGCAACTTTAAGTACTCTAGTGGGTGTCATTACAGGTCACTGCATCATCGGAAAACACGCCGCCAGATTAGGGCTACCCTGCAATGACTTCTGTCGCGGCTGCATGGACGAGCAGGAGAAGGAATCAATATACCACCTCCTCTGCTCATGTCCCTCTTTTGCGAATCGCAGGAGGATCTACCTCGGCGCGCCCTTCTTTGACAATCTAAGTGAGCTAGCAAACCAAAAGATAGCTCAACTCCATCGATTCATTAGAAGCACCGGTTGGTTCTAAGGTAGCGGATCAGGGTAACTTGATCCAGGTGGTATCACAATGGGCCGGCTTCGGCCTACGTGTGGCTTATGCCTACCACTTTAACCTAACCTAACCTATTGATTGCTCTTAACATGGCGAGATGCCAGCAACGATCCCTGTTTCAATGCCCGGGTCAAGTAGACATAGAGCCTCCTCGCGGCGCCCTGTGTATAGCCGCCACAACAACCGTTGAGAGGTGGACAAATTGTCGCCCTAGGCAAGAGGGTGCTACAATACCCCGACCAAACTGGTGGTTGTGTGGCGGGCCAACAACCCGCCCATGTTAAACAAAACAAGTTATGAAAGAGCAAAATGCGTCGGATACACGGACGGTTACTCGAAGAAGACATAGCGCGAAAAAGGAACACGATTTGCAAGTATGTATGCTCCTGCAATGTCAGAGCGCTGTACACTCCTGGAGCTGCTCATAAACTGGGAAGAATCCTCACACAGTACAAGGCCGATATTACTGCGACCCAGGAAATACGCTGGATAGGAAGCGGTACCCTACCGAAGAGGTTGACGACCCCATCAAAGAGGACTTCTATGATCTCTTGGACAACGCACGCCGAGCTTGTACGGAGTACGATGTTACAATTGTACTCGGGGACTTCAATGACAAAATCGGTAAGGAGAACACCTTTGGCGGAGTGATCGGAAAGCACAGCCTCCACGATACAATAACAGATAACGGTTTCCGCCTCACAGCCTTTGCGAGCATACGATTTCCTCGCAAGTGAATTCATACAGCAACCTGGCGATCTCCGGATGGTCGAACCGCCAACCAAATCGACCATGTGCTCATTGACGCAAGACACTCGTCATACATCCCGGATGTGCGAACATTCAGGAGGGCAAACGTCAGCTTTGACCATTTCCTCGTAGCAGCAAGGTTCAGAACTCGACTCCAATGTCAGAAATGAGGCGGTTCGACATCGGACGCATGAGCACACCGGAGATTATCAGAGTCTACAGGGAGCAACTAAGCGAAAGGCTCTCCGGTATGCCTACGTCGAGCACAAATGTCAACAGTACGTAGCTGCATTGCCGCTTAGCTATTCAGGAAGCAGCCGAGAACACCTTAGGCTACCTCCCACCCCTGACAAGAAACAGGTGGTATGATGGCGAGTGTGAGCAGAAAAAGGCAGCAACCGACGAGGCTTACCAAATAGCGCTGAAGCGAAAAACCAGGGCAGCGCGAGAGAACTACCGAGCCAGAAAAAGGGAGGAGAAAAAACTGCTGCGGCTGGACGATAAGCAGGACGGTGGAGCTGGTTTTGGGTTTTTTCGAAAGAAAAATTTGGTCCTGTCTGTGAGGCAAGTGAATGGTGAAGAAGACACAACAGCGAACTCTACGAGCTGTAAAAAGATGTGGATTTAGTCCGGAAGACAAAGATCCGTCGACTGAATTGGCTCGTCCACATCGAGCGCATGAACACCAATGCTCCAGTTAAGAGAGTCTTCGACTCCGAGCCTCCAGGTCCGAGAAGAACAGGGAGAACGAAACTCTGGTATAAAGACCAAGTTTTAGTCAATATACCGCTGTCAAGCAGAATGATCAATCTCTTAACGACGAAGATCGCAGAGAAGTCCGTTCCCCTGACCTCGACGAAGTTATGATCGCCTTATCGAAACTCAAGTCGAATAAAGCTGCTGGTGAAGACGGTCTGTCTGCTCAGCTCTTCAAAGGAGCTGGAGGCTAGGAGCATGCACCAGCTCATCTGTTATATATAGTCGGAGGAAATCATGCCCGAGTCTCAGCATCATTTGCCCGATCCCCAAAAAAGGAGACCCCTTTGACTTCGCCAACTAAGTCTCCTTAACGTTGCCTACAAGATTTTCGCTGCCATTTTGTGTGAACGCATGAAGCCTTTTGTAAATAAGCTGATAGATCCTTATCAGTGTGGCTTCAAGCCAGGGAAGTCCACCATCGACCAAATCTTTACACTACGGCAGATCCTGGAAAACCAATGAATTTCAAGTCGGCCCTCACTTAAAGCCGCATACGACAGCATATAGAAGAGCTATACAGCGCCATGTCTACTTTTGACATCCCTGCAGGATGAGGACGTCTCTGTGGGGTGATCTGATCGCGCCGCTTATGTATAAGCTGGCCGACCTTTGTACTTTCCCTAGAAGGTTTCGATAGACTGGCTTATCCAGAGCAGTTCACCAGACAACGGTGCCGTACAGGAGGATGGGCCTTATGACTGCTGTATAGAGCCAGTGCATAATGCTTGGTTGGAGACCCCACTTCTTGCCCACCGCTTTCTTACAGCTGTAGAGGGCAGTGGTTGCTTTCTTGACTCGAGCGAGAATGTTGGGTTTCCAATTCAGCCTCCTGTCAAGGACTTCTTCTTCTTAACGGGCGCTACAGTTCGGGGCGAACCTGAGCCTCAATCAACATGCCCCTCCAACTAGAACGATGTTTAGCTAGACTTTTCCATTGTCGCACACCCAGTTGGCTGAGGTCCCCTTCCACCTGTGTGTGCCATCTTAGGTGCGGCCGTGCTCTGTTACTTCGTCCCTCGGGATTGGATTCAAAGACTTCGGGCTATAGCTGTGGTGTCCATTCGCTCTGCATGGCCTAGCCATCTTAGGCGTTGAATCCGTAGACGCCTGACTAGACTCATGTCACTGTACAGCTCGTAAAGCTCGTCGTCGAATCTTTTCCTTCGTTCCCCGTTTGCGTTTATAGGCCCGAAAATCGTTCGCCAAATCTTTCTCTCGAATCGACCAAGGGCCTCCTCAACCGCTTTTGATAGTGTCCATGCTTCTGCGCCGTACAACAGGACCGGGATGATAATGGTCTTATATAGAGTCAACTTTGTCGTTCGGGAGAGGGCTCTATTACTCAGTTGCCTCCTGAGCCCAAAGAAACAGCGATTGGCAAGAGTGATTCTGCGTTTGATTTCGGAACTGATGTCGTTGTTCCAGGTCACTACGGAGCCAAGGTAGACGAAGTCCTTAACCACCTCGAACTTATATCTGCCTATACAAACGTTCTGGCCGAGACGTCGGTGTTGAGCGTCCTTTTTTTATGGCAGCATATATTTAGTTTTGCCCTCGTTTACCGCCAAACCAATTTTCGCCGCCTCCATCTCAACACTCGAAAACGCCTCATTGACGTCTCGCTGTGATCTACCTATTATGTCAAAATCGTCGGCGTATGCAAGGAGTTGCGAGGATTTGAAATAGATTGTGCGTCTTGTATTGGCCAGTGATTTTTGCACAATAATTTCCAATATGATGTTGAAGAAATCACACAACAGCGCATCGCCCTGCCTAAATCCTTTTTTGACATCAAAACTATCGGTAAGGTGTTCACCGATTCGGATGGAGCAGCGAGCATTCTCCAAAGTCATCCTGCATAGTCTGACGAGTTTTTAGCTCGTCTCTAATTACGCTGTCGTGTGCGGCTTCGAAGTCGACAAATATGTGGTGAGTATCGACTTGAAATTCATTGGTTTTTTCCAGGATCTGCCGTAGTGTAAAGATTTGGTCGATGGTGGACTTCCCTGGCCTGAATCCGCACTGGTAAGGCTATTAGCTTATTTACAAAAGGCTTCAGGCGTCCACACAAAACGGCAGAGAAGATTTTGTAGGCGATGTTAAGGAGACTTATTCCTCTATAGTTGGCGCAATCAGAGGGGTCTCCTTTCTTGTGGATCGGGCATACGATGCTGAGACTCCATTCCTCGGGCATGCTTTCCTCTAACCATATCTTACGGATGAGCTGGTGCATGCTCCCAACCAGGTCGTCCCCAGCTGCCTTGAAGAGCTCAGCAGACAGTCCGTCTGCGCCAGCAGCTTTATTTGACTTGAGTTTCGATATGGCAATCTTAACTTCGTCGAGGTCAGGGGGACGGAATTCTCTGCGGTCTTCGTCGATCAGAAATGGATCATTCTGCCTGACAGCGGTATATTGACTAACATCGCCGTTATACAGTCTGCAGAAGTGTTTTTTTCATATTCTCAACATCGACTGCGATTCTACTACTAAGTGCCCGTTCTCATCCCTGCAGGGTTCCTTGGCATGTTCGCTTTTTCTGTTGATAAAACTTTCGAACGTCACGCCTGCAGTAATACCTCTCCAAATCCTCAATCGCGTGCTTCTCGTGCTCTTTCTTCTTTCTTATGAGAAGCTTATGCTCCTCCCTTCTTTCTAACTCGTAGAGCTCACTAGCTGCTCGTGTTCTTTTATGCAGCGATGCTTTATATGCATCCTGCTTCGCTGTGTGAATCTTCCTGCACTCGTCATCGAACCAGGTGTTTCTTCGTGGTGGAGCCTTGAAACCCAAAACTTCGGATGCAGAGCTTTTAAGGGCTTGTTTGCACAGGCTCCACTGCTGTTCTATTGATGGAATGGAGGATTGAGGTGTATTGGAGAGCTTAAGAGCGATCGGTAAAAGCACGTGCGGTTTCTGGCGATAGTAGCTTTTCGACGTCATAACTTTGTATTCTTACTCTACTCCGCTGCGTTCGTGATATCCGTAGGCGCATCTTGGCTACAACAAGATAGTGGTCCGAGTCGATGTTAGCCCCTCGGAAAGTCCGGACATGAAGAATAGTGGAGGAGTGTCTGGCGTCGATCGCGATGTGATCAATCCTGTCCTGTCAAGGACTAGGCCTAGGTTCTTAGCCTGATCTTTTGATTATTAATTAGGTTCCACCCAGCCTCGGTGGGTTGCAGAGCGGAATTTTATATTTATTCGTAAACAGTACTAGGTCAGTCTTCTTGGGGTTGACCCCAAGTCCACAGTACTGCGTCCAGGTTTCTACTGTATGTAATGCACTCTGCATAAGGTCGCATAGAGTGTTGGGAAATGTACCTGTGGCGGCAATAGCAATGTCATCTGCATATGCGGTCACAGCGTACCCTTCCTCTTCTAGCAACAGTAGTCGTTCGTTGACCACCACGTTGCAGAGGAGAGGGGAGAGTTCTCGACCCTGTGGTGACCATTCTAGTTGAAACGGCACCAACGAAGTTGGCTTTGATGACCAGTTCTATCACCGATCCCGTAACACCCAGATCAGACAGAGCTTTGTGACGGCCCATGGTTCAAGATTGTTAAAGGCACCCTCAATATCGAGAAAGGCCACTAGGGTATATTCCTTGTGCTCCAGTGACCTTTCTATGGTGCTAACCAGTGATTGCCTTTTTCGTAGGCATGTTGATTATCCGAGAGCCTTCCTGAGATCTGTAGCTGTATCGAATGTGGGTGTCTGAAATCTTCTCTAGAGTTTTTAGTAGAAAAGAAGTGAGACGAATAGGCCTATCCGTTTAACAAATAAAAACAAAAAAAGAATCACCGTTAGCAGAGGACTCACCTGCCAAAGGTTCGTTTTAGATTATACACACCAATTACGAGTACGTACACTCTGTATTAAATTACATTACATGGTACATGACACTAATTCTGAGTAATTACATGTGCCTACTGAAAGGTCAAAATATAACGGTGACGGACATTGGAAGTCGTATTTCTTTCCGTTTTGACAGTAATAGAACTTCGAACAATCCTTAGGATCCCGACGATAACCCTCGGCGGACTCATTACAGCTATAGCTGGAGTGCGGTTGGGTTGTTGTGTGTGTTAATTCTGGCTTGTCTGAAGGCAGCATACCAGTATCTCCTAACAAAACGGCGTTAACCGTTTTCAGAAGGATGAATTTTTCACCGCAAGTCCCTCGGAAGTCGTCAGACTCCAGCGACCATATCATAATGCCAGCCAGGCCATTGTCCATCGCATACCTGGCCTTGTACCTGATACTTTCGGGATTTTCATATCCTATCCATTGATCTCCCTTGTATATGTATGGCACCTTTTGACTATCTTCCCAAACGTAATTCCAGTTTTCTTTCATCAGATTTTCACATACTTCATTGTAACCAATGTGTCCTGGTTCCTTGGAATACTGTCCTGCTAGTCCAGCTCCCGTATGCGGTGATCCGGGTGTGTGTTTTGTGGTATCGGCTAATGTGAAGGTTCTTCCATAGAACGGTACCCCCAATACGATCTTATTTCTTGGTGCACCTGGAAGGTTCAGTTTAGAGCTATTTCGACCTTGATTAAATTTAAACAGACTTACCCTGCTTTAACCAATAAGAAATACTAGCATGCACATTCAACTGCTTGTCTTTCTCCGTAACATCGTACGGACCTGGATAGAGAGGAGCATTGATACCCGTGACATTATCCCAGGAACCATGTAAATCGTAGGCCATAACGTTAATGATATCAAGGTACTTAGAAATCTCCGGGATGTTATAGGACTTGGATGCGGAGAATTCAACAGATCCTACGGCGGCTGTTAGCAACAGACTGTGTGCTTCCAACCTACAACCATAAAACATGTTTTAGCAAATACTCTAGAAAACTATCTCTTCATATCCTTACGCTTGTTTTAGTTCCTTTAACAGGATCATAAAATTTCCCTTGTCATCATGTGCTGTTAGATTGTGTCTTTGATTAGGATATTCCCAATCCAAATCAAGGCCGTCAAACTTATGTTGTTTTAAAAAATCAATGGAAGATTCAATAAATCGACCTCTCTTGGCCGGATCGTTAGCAATGTGGGAGAACTTCTCCGAACCCTCATTCCATCCACCCACAGCGGCTAGAACCTTAAGCTCCGGATTTTTGGTTTTAAGCTGAATGAATTGTTGTATATTGCCTTTGCCCCAGTTGTCTTGGAGATCTAAATACGGATCGATGATACGAATGGACCCATCGACATTGACTCCGAAGAATGCATACATTACATGGGTACAGTATTTGGGGTCGATGTTAGACACATCGAATTTGCCATTACCAGTACGATAAGTGGCCCATGTTCCTTGGTAGCAAATCACATGCTCTGAAAGGAAAAACGAATATGATCATAGACACGTAAGTCTGTATTCCCTATATTCCCTGACCCTGTTTATGTACTCTAAAGCAAATTGACTGCTTAGGCGAGTTCGGTTAGATCACCGGATCGGGCATTGAGTTCTCTCCTACTATGTGGGTAATTGTGTTCTTTCATACAAATGAGTACAGATACTCCTCCGAAAATTTGAATGTCCTGCCGATATCATTCCGAGAAGCCAACATTGACTCTTACTTTAAACATGGTACTGATATGTACACTACGTCGGGCAGCAGTTCCCAGAGATCGTCAGGATCATTGCCAATCATTTCTTCATTTACTTACTTACTTAGGTGGCGCTACAGTCCGTGGTGAACCTGGGCCTCAACCAACAAGCGTCTCCAGCCGGCACGGTCTTTGGCCAGCTGTTTCCAGTGCCGCACGCCCAGTTGGTTGAGGTCCCTTTCCACCTGCGTGCACCACCGCTGAGGCGGCCGTCCTCTGCCGCGCCTTCCTTCCGGAGTGGATTCGAAGACTTTTCGGATCGGAGCTGTATCTTCCATGCGCTCTACATGGCCTAGCCACCTTAGACGCTGTATCCGTAGACGTCGTACCAGGCCGATGTCGCTGTACAACCCGTACAGTTCTTCGTTATATCTTCTCCTCCATACACCGTTTGAACAAACGGGACCGTAGATAGTGCGCAGAATTTTCCTCTCGAAACGACCAAGGGCATCTTCATCCGCTTTTGTTAAGGGCCAAGCCTCTGCGCCGTAAAGGAGGACTGGGATGATCAAGGTCTTATATAGTGTCACCTTGGTTTTCCGAGAGAGGGCTCTACTTCTCAATTGCCTCTTGATCCCAAAGAAACAGCGGTTGGCAAGAGTGATTCTGCTTTTTATCTCAGCGCTGGTGTTGTTGTCGCTGGTAATCAGTGAGCCAAGGTAGACGAATTCCTTGACCACTTCAAAGTTATATCCGCCCATGGTGACGTTCTGGCCAATACGTCGGTGTTGTCCGTCTCTTTTAGATGAGAGCAGATATTTGGTTTTACCCTCATTAACCTTGAGACCCATCTTAGCCGCTTCTACCTCAATGCTCACAAAAGCCTCATTGACGTCTTGCTGTTTTCGTCCAATTACGTCAATATCGTCGGCGTACGCAAGCAATTGCGTAGACTTGAAATAGATCGTACCTCTTGTGTTGGCCAGTGACTCTTGCACAATCTTTTCAAGCACGATGTTGAAAAAGTTGCACGACAGCGCGTCGCCCTGCCTAAATCCTTTTTTAACATCAAAGGTCTCGGTATGCTCATTACCGACCTTAATGGAGCAACGAGAATTCTCCATTGTCATCCTGCACAGTCGGACGAGTTTGACAGGGATGTTAAAACTAGACATGGCTTTGTACAGCTCGTCTCTATATACGCTGTCATACGCGGCCTTGAAATCGACGAAGAGGTGGTGAGTGTCGATTTGGTATTCCTGGGTCTTCTCCAAGATCTGCCGTAGCGTAAATATTTGGTCTATTGTGGATTTACCTGGCCTGAACCCACACTGATAAGAGCCGATCAGGTTATCCACAAACGGTTTCAGGCGTTCACACAATACGGCAGAGAAGATCTTATATGTATGCTATGTTAAGAAGACTTATTCCCCTATAGTTGGCGCAGTTATAGGGGTCTCCTTTCTTATGGACCGGGCAAACGATGCTGGGATTCCATTCGTCGGGCATGCTTTCCTCAGACCATACCTTGCAAATGAGATGGTGCATGCACCTTACCAGCTCATCTCCAGCCGCCTTAAGAAGCTCAGCAGACAGGCCGTCTGCGCCAGCGGCTTTATTATACTTAAGTCTTGATATCGCTATTTTGACTTCGTCTAGGTCGGGTGGACCGAATTCTGTTACTTCGTGGTCCATTGCGAATGGCTCGTTCTGCCTGACAGCGGTACTTGTCTATCATCGCCGTTATACAGTCTACAGAAGTGGTCTTTCCAAATCCTCAACATCGACTGCGACTCTACTACCAGTTCTCCATTTACATCCCTGCAGGCCGCTGCTCTGGCTTTGTAGCCATGGCATGTTCGTTTTACCTTATTGTAAAACTTACGGGCGTCATTCCTGCGGAAGCATCTCTCCATCTCCTCGATCTCACGCTTTCCGTGCTCTCTCTTCTTTCTTCTGAAAAGCGTGTGTTCCTCTCTTCTCTTCTGCTCATAGATTTCGCGAGCAGCTCTCGTCCGTCGTTGCAGCACGGCCTTATATGCCTCTTGTTTTGCTGCATGGGCTTGTTCGCATTGTTCATCGAACCAGGGGTTTCTAGGTGGTGGCTGTTTGAAACCCAGCACCTCTGAGGCAGCATCTCTGACGGCGCTCTGGCAATGAGCCCATTCCTGCTCTATTGTTTGTGCTGCTGTTGAGGATTATTTCAATTTATCACATCGTAATTTTCATATACATTATAACATGCATATTTCCATTACTGAATTTGAATTGTTAACTTTATTGAATTCCATATATTGACTATAATGTAACATAGACTTTAAAGTTCGATTCCAGCGTTCTCTTGCATATGCCGGAACTTCCAGGCCTTCCAGCGAAGTTCCTACATAGGCAAGGGAACTCTGGTCTCGGTTGCTATTGCTTCCTTCTTGTTTGAGCCATGCACCAGAGCAGTCGGTCGGCGGTGCCATTAAAAACAAAAATTGTTAATACTTGCAAATCGGTCTTTCATTTTTTTGCTTTCTCGCATCAAAAAAGAAAGTTTGGTCCTTCAAACCCGGATCTAGATGAAGAATTGATCGTTCTTTTGTTTGAATCGTTTAATCGCTTCCTTTAATTTTATCGGTTAATTGCTCTAATCCGAAATTGAGGTGGTTCGCCGACATACATATTCGTAAAACATACATCTGGAATTAGAAGCACACGTGGAATCATCAAATCATCCGGAATTAGAAGCACACGTGGTTGGTACTTGTGTACCGGTATGGTATGTACTCGTAATTAGAATTTTGTTGGAAAAATATTCTCCTATTGGGTCGCTGTGGCTATTCTGTTGCTGGTAGGAGGCTGTTGCTGCGATAATAATAAATAAAAGGTTCGGCTTTGCGTTGCTCGTTGCGTTATAAACGTCTGTATTGCTAAAATGGATGTCCTAAAACAAACTCGGGGTCGTTTAAAGGGCACTATAACGCGGATTGTGAAATTTGTTTCGGAGGTAACTGAGGATGTTGAAACGGAAATGCTAGAAGTACGTCTCGAAAGATTAGAGGAAACGTGGAAGTCGTTTTGCCGTAATCAAGACGAACTGTACGTGTACCATAATACCGAGGGTTATAGCGATCCCGAGGTGGACTTCGAGGCAACCGAAACGAAATATTTGACTGCGAAAAGTGCACTTTTGAAGGCAATTCGGAAAGGGGTACCGGTATCCAAATTAACTTCAGAGTCGGATAATCTAATTAAGCAGCAAGCTGCGTTAATCGAATCGTTCGTGAAAAAGCCGCTGCGTGATGATCTCGCTCAGAAGCCGTCGGTCGAAATAGATTTACCCGCTTTTAAGATAACGCCATTCTCAGGTGATTATCGAGAATGGCCCGGTTTTCGGGATATGTTTGTGGGAACTATAGACTGCAAAAAGAATCTTCCTGATGCGCCAAAGCTGCGATATCTCAAATCGTTCTTGCGTGATGATGCCGCGAAACTTTTAAATCACATCGAAATTGCCGACTGTAATTATAAAGTAGCTTGGGAGAGACTAGATAATCGATATAATAAGCCGCCCGTTATTGTAAACGCGTACATAGAAAGTTTTTTGAAATTGCCTAATGTCAAATTACGTGGTCTAACGGACAATGCAGACGAGGTAATTCGGGGATTAAAGGCACTCGGTGCTGATGGTAGGGACCCGTGGCTAGTCTATATCTTGCTTAATAAAGTCGATGCGGAAACGCGAAAAGCGTGGGCCTTCGAAAATAAAGGTCTTGAAAAGGCTACGGTTAGTGCATTAATTGAATTTTTGGGACAAAGATGCTCGGCTTTAGAAGCAAGCGAACCGAAAACTCGTGCGAACAAACCCCCATCGCGTTCTAATGCTCCACAGCATGTGAGGAGCCTCACCGTTTGCAATTCATCTTGCCCAAAGTGCAATGAAAATCATAAACTTCCCCAGTGCTTACAATTCAAATCTATGTCGGTTCCTGCTCGTCGCGATTTTGTAAGGGACCAGAAGCTATGTTACAATTGTTTAGGGACTAATCACTCCTCGGCGCGGTGTCGGTCGAAAATTCGGTGCTCCGAGTGTCAAACGCGCCATCACAGTCTGGTTCATTTAAATAAATCGCATTCGCCAATAGTCGAAAAGAAATCGGATATACCAAATAGCTTAGCTGCGGATTTATCGGCGGATAAAACGCAAACTTTAGTAATGAGCAACTACGTCGGAAATGATACTCGACTTTCTGGTATCCTCCCTACCGTCTTAGTTAACATTAAAGATTACTGCGGGAACCTGCACCCTTGCAGAGCACTCCTGGATACCGGCTCTCAGGTCTCGTTTGTGTCGGAAAAGTTGGTAAAACGGTTAGGTCTTCGTCGACGTCATGCTCGTATTTCTATTAATGGAATTTCTTCGTTGGAAGCTGGTGTAACAAATGGGATTACGACCATCAAATTATTATCTCGCTTCAATGACAGTCAGCTTGAAGTGGAAGCCTTTATTTTAAATAATATAACGTCGCAAACTCCGCTTCATTCATTCAAATTCAACTGCCCATCGCTTCTACAAAATAATAGAATAGCTGATCCTGGTTTTAATAAGTCCGGTCCTATAGATATTTTATTAGGGTCTGATAAAGTTTGGAATATTTTATGTGATGGCCGTCATTTCGATGAGGAAGGAAATTTGATTGCACAGAACACTGTCTTTGGCTGGGTTCTGACGGGTAGCGAGCCAGACCGTAAAATTACTTCGCTACATGCAAACGTTACTGAGGATCTGGATCTTCGTTTAAAATCCTTTTGGGAGATTGAGGAGCTTCCTCATGATTCACTAACGGGGAAATTCGATGACCAGGCCGACTCTCATTTCGTTAAGACTGTTTCGAGAGCCCCCGATGGCAAATATGTGGTGGAGTTGCCATTTCGATATAGTGATGTCAAATTCAGCAACACTCTTGATGGGGCGTTGTCACGCTTATCTGCGATGGAACGTCGTTTCGAGCGCAATCCTCATCTTCGTAACGAATACATCGAATTCATGAAGACATACGCCGAATTAGGTCATATGGAACGTGTTTATAAAGGTGCAATCGAACCTACATCGGGTCATGTATTCTACTTACCCCATCACGCCGTCGTTACCAACAAAATACGAGTTGTATTTGATGGCTCCCATAAAGATTCTCATGGTAATAGCTTAAACGAGATGTTGCATATAGGTCCCCCTCTTCAACGTAATTTGATTAACGTTTGTCTACGATTTCGGATGCACAAATATGTGTTCTGCGCAGATATCGTCAAAATGTTTCGCCAGATCTGGGTCCACCCAAAACATCGAGATTATCAGCGTATCATTTGGCGGGAAAGTCCCGATTCACCTATCGAACATTACCGGTTGTGCACGGTTACTTATGGTACATCAGCAGCCCCATTTCTATCCATGAGAGTTCTTCGACAAGTGGCGATGGACTTCAGTGATAAGTTTCCAGTAGCTTCCCGTTCAATTTTACGTGATTTTTATGTGGATGACCTTTTGACGGGCGCAGACTCGGTTTCCGAGGTCATGGAATTAAAAAACCAATTTCTTGAGCTACTGGCCAAGGGAGGTTTTGAATTAAGTAAATGGAGTTCAAATTGTTGGTCGGTTTTGACTGAAATTGCCTGTAACGATATGGTTTCGCTAGACTTAAAGAGCGAAATGGATTACACTAAGGTTCTCGGCTTAGTCTGGAATCCGTATCGAGATAAGCTTACTTTTAAAATCTCTTTGGAGAAGGAATCGTTCCCCTGTACTAAAAGGAAGCTTTTGTCAGAAGTTGCGAAGATATTTGACCCATTGGGCTTCCTGTCTCCTTCGACCATTCTATTAAAAATTCTTTTTCAGGAATTGTGGCTACATAAAGATAAACTGAATTGGGATGATCCCTTGCCGAAAGAAGTAGCCGATCAGTGGACCCACTACCGACAGGACTTACATAACTTCGAAGGGATCGAGATCGCGCGTAGGTGTACCCTCAATAGCCGGTACTTTGATCTTATGGGATTTTCGGATGCATCCGAAAAGGCGTATTCCGCAGTCGTTTACATGCGTAGCGTCTCGGAGGATAACCAAGTCGATGTTCAACTTGTTGCCGCAAAAACTCGTGTTGCACCGGTCAAGCAATTATCTATCCCTCGCCTCGAATTGTGTGGTGCACTTCTTTTGAGTCGTTTGATCAAATTAATAAGCTCGTCCTTAGATTCAAGACCTCGAACCATAGTTGCATTTTGTGACTCTAAAGTCGTTTTGGCATGGCTCGCTTCACCGCCTCGTAGATGGAGCACCTTTGTGGGAAATCGTACGTCTGAAATTCTGGATGTCCTTCCTCGTTCAACTTGGAACCATATTTCTTCGGAAGAGAACCCTGCCGATTGTGCCTCGAGGGGAATCCCGCCTAGTGAATTGTTGTCACTAGAACTGTGGTGGAAGGGACCGTCCTGGATTTCAAGAGACTTTAAATACTGGCCCGTTATAGTAGAAGACGAGCTGGAGGAGGTACCGGAGATTAAAAAATCTTCTGCAGCTGTTCACGTGATTGCTACTGCACCCCACTTCATGGACGATTTGTCTACTAGGATATCTTCCTGGACACGTCTCGTTCGAATTGTGGCGTACATCTTTCGGTTTGTCAAAAATTGTAGACTTTCTTCCAAGGAGCGCAACACAACTTTCATCTCGTCCGCGGAACTTCTAACCTCGAAGCAATACTGCTTAAGTTATGCCCAAAGAGAATTTCGGGAAGATATAAACGCTCTTAAATCTAACCATTTCGTTTCGAATCGCTCAAAGCTATCATCATTGTCGCCTTTTCTTGATGAGTTCGGCTTACTTAGAGTGGGAGGGCGAATAGCCAATGCTGAGAATGTACCTTTTAGTACAAAACACCCTATTATTCTACCTAAAAACCATGCAATTACGTATTCTATCATACTAGAAGCGCATACAAAATACCTTCACGCCGGCGTATCCAATTTATTTGCCCTAATTCGGCAACAATTTTGGGTCTTTGGCAGCAGAAACTTAATTCGAAAAATAGTTTTTAAATGTATTAAATGCTTTCGTTTAAGGCAGAAGACTTCAACACAGCTCATGGGCAACCTTCCAGCATCAAGGCTCTCTCCATCTTATGCCTTTGACCAATCTGGCTGCGACTACGCTGGACCAATCATGCTTCGACTATCAAAGGGAAGGAAACCTAAATTGGTCAAAGGGTATATCGCTGTCTTCGTCTGCATGGCTACCAGGGCGCTTCACTTGGAGGTGGTCAGCGACTTATCCACCGATGCATTTTTAGCTGCGTTGCAAAGATTTGTGGCAAGACGTGGAAAATGCAGCATTATCTATTCGGATAACGGAACTAATTTCCAAGGAGCATCTCGGATATTGTCAGAGTGGTTCCAGTTAGTACGTTCCAGGGAGCATAATGAAAAGGTTGTATCAACTCTAGCCGGCGACAATATAAAATGGGAATTTATTCCACCACACAGTCCACATTTCGGTGGACTCTGGGAAGCGGGGGTGAGGTGTGTCAAGCAGCATCTTCGTCGTGTCTTAGGAAATAACATCTTAACCTTTGAGGAAATGTCGACGCTATTATCACAGATTGAAGCCCTATTGAATTCAAGACCTCTTTCTACTATTTCGGATAGTGACCTAAACCCATTAACCCCTTATCATTTTCTAATAGGTAGACCGCATACCGCCATACCTGAGCCAAATTATTCCGCAATTTCAACAAATCGATTGGGTCGCTGGGAACTTGTCCAAAATATGGTTCAAGGATTTTGGCGTCGCTGGCAGTCCGACTATGTGACGTCGCTTCAACAACGTCCGAAATGGCAGCAGGTGACACGCAACTTTAAGGTGGATGACATCGTAGTCGTAAAGGAGCCGAATTTGCCCCCGTCTAAGTGGTCCCTAGGACGTATCACAGAAGTTCATCCTGGTAAAGATGGTCTCGTGAGAGTCGTCTCTGTCCGCTGCAACGACGCAATATACAAACGACCTATTACAAAGCTTGCTTTGCTGCCTATTTCCTGAAATTCCTTCAGGGGAGGCGGTGTGTTGAGGATTATTTCAATTTATCACATCGTAATTTTCATATACATTATAACATGCATATTTCCATTACTGAATTTGAATTGTTAACTTTATTGAATTCCATATATTGACTATAATGTAACATAGACTTTAAAGTTCGATTCCAGCGTTCTCTTGCATATGCCGGAACTTCCAGGCCTTCCAGCGAAGTTCCTACATAGGCAAGGGAACTCTGGTCTCGGTTGCTATTGCTTCCTTCTTGTTTGAGCCATGCACCAGAGCAGTCGGTCGGCGGTGCCATTAAAAACAAAAATTGTTAATACTTGCAAATCGGTCTTTCATTTTTTTGCTTTCTCGCATCACAAACAGCTGCTCTGGGCGGATTTTGAGAGAGCTTTGAGGAGACACGATCGGCAAAGATTCTGGCAGTCTCTTGCGATTGTAGCTTTATTTCTTCATTTAGTGGGTGGAAAAAAGTGGTTTGTGTCAAGACACTTATTGTTACATTCGGAAGGCAACGAAGGACGTCATTTCTTACTTAGACGTATTGTAGCGCAATCAAAAATACTGTATAAGGACTGTTGCATAGAAACGGTCGGACTATTAGTGAACCCCTTAAAGGCTAAAAGCGACGCAAACAAGAAAGATTGGTTCCATCAGCAAATGCAATACAAGAAGGGATCGTCTTTTAGACTTCACTCTCTCGTCTGACCTTACCATCGACAAGGCGACAGGCGGTGATTGACCTGAAGGATATCACTAACTGGCGAGTCTTGCTTGATGCTACGCTGTCGGACCATAAATATATCGAATTCCGATTAAGTTGTGAGATCTCTTCCTTGCAATCAAGACGGAATCCGAGAAAGGTGGACTGGGTACGGTTTAGAGAAGAGCTTGAGGAATCCACTCAGGCCCTACCTAGACTTAGAATGAAACAATTGGTAGGGAACGCCGTTCATAACCTGAATAGCGCCATCACCATCACTCGCATGTCCTGTCAGCAAACCTCCCTGCAGGAAATTTGTTCCCTGGTGGAATGCCGAGTTCCAAAGTCTTCGCAGGGAAGCAAAAAGTCTTCTGAATAGATCGCTCAAATTGAACTCGAAAGATAACTGGAACAAGTGTCGGTCGAAGCAGAAAGAATATACAAAGCTTATTCGTAAATCGATAAACGATTCTTATAAAACCTTCTGCGAAGAGCTCAAGTCTCTGAGTGCGACTAGCAAGTTGGTTAAAGTCCTCAAACGGGGAAAACCGACAAAGCTGGATACACTTAGGAAACTTGAAGGTACCTTTACTGAGTCTAAAGCGGAAACTCTTAGTTTACGCCAGCTTCGGTCTCTGTGCCTGCTGAATTCAAGTTGACACACAGCCTCCGCGTGACCTACCCTGGATAGCTGACCTGGCACCCACCAGATAGTGAACCAATATGTGCAGCGACCCAATCCCTTGTTCCTGGGGAAAAAGGAACCTGGCCCTCCAGCTTGGGAATTGTGCTTAGGGGTAACATCCTTATCACGGAAAGAAACACTTGTTTCGAAACAACCACAAGCCTCGGATACGGACGGATACAAAACTGACGACCCCTGCAAACGACTGAAGGACTTGAGAGTCTGTACCTGGAATGTGAGGTCCCTTCACAGACCGGGTGCAGGCGATCAACTGGAGCGACCCCTTAGCTGCTATAAAGCAGACATAACCACACTTTAAGAAGTATGATGGGATGGACCAGGAAGTAGACGGATGAAAAACTGCGACATCTACTACGGGAACTGCTACAAGGAGAACAAACAGCGCTTATTCGGATGCGGATTCGTTATTCGAGGAAGACTCCGACAAAAAGTCTTAAGCTTTCGGGATGTAAGCGAACGCCTCGTAGCAATTCGCATCAAAGCTAAATTTGGAAACATTAGCTTGATATGCGCTCATGCCCCAACATGAGACGATCGACTCAAAAAAGGATTCTACGATCTCCTAGACAGAACCTATACCCAATGTCCCAGCTATGACACTAAAATAGTTCTAGGGGGTTTTAATGGAAAACTGGACAAAGAGGACATATTTGAGTCGATCGCGGGAAAATATAGTCTGCACGACACCACGTCCGAAAACGGACATCGGCTACTGGACTTCCTGGCGGGGCGTAATATCCGTCTAGCTAGCACACGATTCCCGCATCTCAACACCCGAAAAGGAACCTTGCGATCACCTGATTCGTCTACCACCAATCAGATTGATCACGTTGCGATCGACGCCAAACACTCCTTCAGCATCCTAGAAGTACGAACCTTCCGAAGGAGCCAACATCGACTCGGATCACTACCTTGTTGTAACCAAGGTACGAATAAAGATATCAAGGACGCCACGGAGTCGAGCTGGACAACGAAAATTTGAGGTCGGAAAGCTACAATCGCAGGAGCCCGCTAGGACCGATGCCGATTGAGTTTCCCTCAACCTCTCGCAAACTCCAATGACACCGGAGCAACCCACAGAACAACAGTGGGAGCATTGCCAGCGTGCCATCAGAGACGCTGTCTTTGGTGTGTTGGGTTTCAAGCCGCCGTCAGCTAGAAACTCCTGGTTTGATGAACAATGCAGGCGGCAAGCCCACGTAGCAAAGAAAAACGCCTATAAAGTAATGCTACATAGACGGGCGAGAGCCACTCGTGAACATTACGAGTAGAAACGGAGAGAGGAACAGACGCTTTTAGGGAAGAAAAAAAAAGAGAGAATGAAAAGCGTGAGATCGAGGAGATGGATAGATACTACCACAAGAATAACGCTCACAAGTAAACGAGTATGCCAGGGCTATAAAGCCAGAGCGGAAGTCTGTAGGGGTGATGACGGAGGTAGGAGACACAGTCGATGCTGAGAATATGGAAGGAACACTTCTGTAGATTGTTTAACGGCAATGAAAGATCTAATACCGCTGTCAGGCAGAATGATCCATTCGCAACAGACGAAGATGCAAGAGAGTTCCAACCTAGATGAAATTAAGTTTGTGATTTCAAAGCTCAAGAACAATAAAGCCGGGTGCGCAGGTGGGCTGTCTGTCGAGCTATTTAAAGCGGCTGGAGATGATCTGGTGGGGCACATGGACCAGCTTATTTAGACAAGCATTGAAGCAGATGCGTCTAAAATGGGTCTTTCGGTTAACGAGGGTTAAACGAAATATATGCTGTCAACCAAAAAAGACGCGCACCACCGACGTCTCGGCCAGAACGTCACAACTGGCAGCTACAGATACGAAGTGGTCAAGGACCAAGTAACCAGAGTGTGTCAATGGTTCAAAGGGCAGGCTGTCTGGCGGTGACGGGATCTATGAAGTCCACACCAACGGCGTCTCTTGAAGTTATGCTGAACCTCACACCCTTAGACATATACTGCGAGAGCGTTGCAACCAGAACTGTGCTAAGACTACAGGAATCCGGTCTCTGGAAAAAGAGTCCTTACGGACACGCATCAGTCTTGGATTGATGTGCCTTCTCGGAATTCAGAACCGTTACGGACTATGTCACCCGACTTCCTTCCTGGGAGAGGAAATTCTCTATTAGAATTCCCTCCCTGGAATGGACCGGTGATATGGTACGCACGGAAAGTTAACTGGCAATCTAAACCGACAGATCCAAAATGGATGTGGGAACAGGTGCGGAAGTCTATTTTGAGTTTCGGGATATACATCGATACCTATAGGCTCGATTATGGATGCAGTGTCTTCCAAGCTGAGGTCTTCGCTATCAGGCAGGCGGCAGACCTGAATAGCAGAGAGAATCTCTCAGGAGAAAGGATCAACATCTATATTGACAGCCATTAAGGCTTTGGAGGCAGCATGGATAAGATCCAAGCTCGTCAAACTCTGCAAAGAGAAGTTAGAAGAGATATCGAATGTAAACGAGGTGACCCTCTGCTGGGTACCTGGTCATGTGAATATCTCTTGAAACGAGAGGGCAGACGGGCTGGCTAGGCTGGTATCAAGTGCAAATTTCGCGCAGATCTCAACCGAGGCCAAAGCACCACTTAGTGTGCTCTACAGGGAGATAGAGACGGAGCTATTAGTGAAAGCCAATAAGCGATGGTGTCACTTAGATACATGCGCAACGGCGAAAGCGACTTGGCCCGTCTATAATAAGAAAAGGACGGAAAATCTGCTGAAGTTCAATCGTGGGAATATTCGACTGGCAGTCGGTGCCCTGGGCACTGCATGCTATCTTACCATGCAGCCAGACTAGGCCAATCCCACAATGACTTCTGCAGAACTTGCAAGGACGAAGAGGAAATTGAATCCATTCGTCACCTGCTGTGCGAATGCCCGGCGCTAGCCCAAAAAAGGAACGTCTTTCTAGGAAGATACCTCCTTTCGGGACTAGAAGAATTTAATTTAATTTTCGTTGGGGCCAATACCCCCATTAATTAAGCTTAATTCAAGCTAACATTCTTAATTCTAACTTAACTAACTAACATTCTTAATTAGTCTACCTTAACTGACTAACAAGAACGGGAGAGGGGGGCGCGATTAGGGAACTATGGAAGTGAGAAGGGGGGGATACCGAGAAGACGGAGTTTTAGGCATGGAGTGCTGAGATTGAAATCGAAGTTAGTGTTCGAATTAACACTTCCCAGCATACGGGAGATGGGTTCATTAGAGCCATAAGAGGTGCGGGGGGTGGATAGGTAGAAGAGACGAGGATTGCGAGTATTACGAGGGTTAGTGTTAAGGGATATAGAGTTGTAGAGGTTGGCACAGTCAATGGTACCTGTTAGGAGTTTATGAATGACGAGGATGTCAGCTACTCTTCTTCTATCCTCCAACGTACTAAGATTTATTAGTTTGAGTCGGTCTTGATAGGGTGGTAAGAGCAAAGGATTTTGCCAGTGCAGACCTCGAAGAGCGAAGCGTAGGAATCGACGCTGGATGCTCTCGATTCTAGAAATGTGGGTTTGTTGATAAGGGGACCACGCTTGCGATGCGTATTCAAGAAGGGGGCGAACGAAGGTAATATAGAGGGATCGAGTCACGTAGGGATTGGAGAATTCTTTAGACCAGCGCTTCACGAAACCGAGTGCAGAGTTTGCTTTAAGAATTATATCGTCGATATGTGCGCGGAAATTGAGCTCTTGGTCACATAGTATGCCAAGATCGCGGATAACCTGAACGGTAGAAATGGGTTGGTTGTGGAGAAAGTAGAGACGAGGAGAGGATTGGACACGTTTGCGTGAGAAGGTGATAGATTGGCACTTGGAAATGTTAAGCTCCAAGCAATTTTTGGAACACCAGGTAGAAAAGCTATTGAGATCGGATTGAATAAGGGAAGAGTCTTGTAGCGAGGAAATGGTCTTAAAGAACTTGGTGTCGTCGGCTTACAGTGAGAGATGGGAATGTTTGATGATTATCTCAATGTCGTTTATGGTAAGAATGAAAAGAAGTGGACCTAGGTGGCTACCTTGGGGAACGCCAGAAGAGGTTAAGAAAGGGTTAGAAAAGGCAGATCTAAAGCGAACACTGTAGAAGCGGTTTTTTAAATATGAAGATATCCACTTCAGCGCAGTGGGTTCAAAGCCTAGGGCAGACAGTTTGAAGAGTATTAGATTGTGAGATATTTTGTCAAACGCTTTACTGAAGTCGGTTGTAATGACGTCGACTTCGTTTCCATTCTCTAATGCTGAGAGGGTGAAGGACACGAATTCGACAAGGTTTGTGGTTGTAGACCTGGATTTGAGGAATCCATGTTGATTTGAGGAGATTAGAGACTTGCAATGGAAACTTAGAGTGTCATACAAGATGCTTTCGAAAAGTTTGGGTAAATGTGAGAGTTTTGCGATGGGGCGGTAGTTGTTAACATCACTCTTTGGACCTTTTTTGTGAATAGGTGTTATGAAGGCGGTTTCCCATACCTGGGGAAATTCTCCAAGGGACAGGGATAAGTTGAATAATTTTGCGAGCGGGACGGAGAGAATGAAGGAACATTTTTTTAATAATATGGCGGGGACACCATCGGGTCCAGGAGTAAACTCATCATTAAGTTGATTCAGTTTAATTTCAATGATATGGGGTTCAACAGAACGTGGAAGAAATGGACTGAGGGAGAAATTTGGTAGGTAGTCGAAATAGGAAGTGTCCGGTACAAAGGAGTCATCGGCAAAAGATTGTTGGCAAAAAGTTGGCGACAGTGTTGGGATCATTCGAGGTTTCGCCATTGAAAGAGGGTGAGGTTGGGTAGCCATCAGATTTCCTTTTGTAGTTGACAAACTGAAAGAAGGACTTAGGATTGTTGATAAGATTGGCTTGTGTTTTTATCAAGTGCTGTTCGTAGAGAGAGTTATGAAGCTCGGTAAATTGTAGATACGTACCAATATAGTTGGAAAAGTCATAGGGGGACTGAGTACGAAGGAAGATAGCCCACAGTTTGTTTCTTTTGTTTCTTAGAGAACGGAGCCTGCGATTATACCAAGGAGGAGAAGATAAGTGATTGGATCGAATCGAATAAGAAGTAGGTAACATTGGGCTGAACAGAATACTAGGATTCGTATCTTTGTGTGGATGGTTCAGCTCAACGGTAAATGCCTAGGTATCAACGGGTTAAATAAATCAATTGGGCACAATGGACTCTACGTAGTCTACGCGAGGCTTGACTTTTTGTCAGTAGGGCACCCATTTACCTAATCTAAGTGACCTGCGACAATAACACCAGGGCTGAGGTCAAACGCAGAATTACTCTTGGTAACCGCTGCTTCTTTGAGGGCGCCGTCGCGCAGTAGTTAGTGTGTTGGACTCTGAGGCACGATGAGCGAGTTCGGATCCTGATAACACTAACGCCATCGAATGTTTATTTCGCGGCGTCCCTCCTCGGCGGGGTACTGGCAAAACCCCCCGTAGTATAGTTGCATAGAAAAAGCTTCTCGACTCACGCCGCCGTTCGGAATCGGCATTAAAACTGTAGGTCCCTGTCACCTGTATGAAAAATAGAATCACACACAACATGGGTGATTGAAGAGAAGCTTGGCACTGATCCTTCATGGGCTGTAACGCCACCAAAGAAGAAGAACCGCTGCTTCTTTGGGCTCAAGAGGCAATTGAGAAGTAGAGCCCTCTCTCGAAAGACCAAAGTTGCGCTGTACAAAACCTTAATCATCCTGGTCGTCCTCTATGGCGAAGGGGCCTGGACTTTAACGAAAGCAGATGAAGAGGCCCTTGGTCGTTTCGAGACGAAAATTTTGCGTTCAATCTATGGTCCCGTTCTTATAAACGGGGAATGAAGGAAAAGATACAACGACGAACTATACGGGCTGTACAGCGACGTCGGTCTGGTACGACGTCTGCGGATTGAACGTCTAAGATGGCTAGGCCATGTAGAGCGAATGGAAAACACAGCTCGGGCCCGAAGAGTCTTCGAGTCCAACCTCGAAGGACAACCGAATCTAAGCTGGCGCACACAGGTGGAAGGGGACCTTAACCAAGAGTGCGTCGCTGGAAACAGCTGGCAAAATACCGTGCCAGCTGGAGAAGTTTGTTGGTTAAGGCCCAGGTTCACACCGGACTGTAGCGCCACCTAAGTAAGTACAGAGGCAGGCCTTCCTGTAGACTGCTGGTCAAACAAATGAAACCATATGGCTAGAAAAAAAAATTAAAACATTTATTTCTAGTGAATGCACGAACACTCTTCATTTACGAATTCAATTTAAAGAAAAAGAAAACAGAAAAAAACGAGATAAAATACAGAAAAACAGAAATTAAAATAATAAATTGTAATGCTTCACGAAAAACATAATCTCCTTAAGGTTTGCTTCTTGGTGTTTAGTCGACCGACAGTTTTGTCTTTGTACTTGGATTTTTTCCTACTGACTATGAGTTTTGAGGGAGATTCTGGTTGTGATATCTTGCACTTTTGCTCTGGATGATATTCGCATAGGCATTTGGGACAGAATTCGAATTTGCACGCCAGACTGGTACACCGTCCAACGTGCGTGGTATCAACGCTCGCAGTAGGTGGCTTTTTTGTGTCTAGCGGAAATGTAGCAATGGCACGTTCTGACAGTGAATTTGAGATTATACTACCCTTACCACAACGTGGGCATTTGACGATTTTCTCGTGCTCAGACAGTTGCTGAACTAGGTTCTGGTTTTCGCAAAATTTGATATTATCCGCCGACGGAATGATCGGGGCTTTATTAGACGGCGTGAGTCTGTTGAACTGCCCAAATGGTTGACGATTTTTACTCGCATTTGGTAGGTGAATTGGCTCCTTAATATTCTCCTTCACATCCAAATAGTATTGTATTCTGCTACGGGCCTTGCGATTTGACCTTATGATCCTGCTGAAACTCTTCGATACCAATGACATGTTCAATAAGTCTTTATTGGTCAGATTGCTGAAAATGTTTTCTAATATGTCCGGGAATGGTTCTAACCGACAGATAATGTTCACATAACTCATCCCATTGCAGTACGTTCTCACATTATGTTGCTTTTGCGCACTTTGAGCGATTTCCAGTTTTTTTCTCGAACGTATTGCTATCGGAACAGAACATCGTTTCGATTTCTTGGGCCTTTCCGGGATTATCACGTTCTCGACTTTACTCTCCTTACAAATATCTATGGTGGAATGTTTCCAATCGAATACTGCATTTTTAAATGACGAAAAACAAATCTCATCGTACTGGTGCTGTGGGGAACTTTCCTTTATGACTTCACTGCGATTGGATGTGTTGCTCTCTGGACACGGTATGATGAACAAATGCTCGAAGTGATCGTTTTCTGTAATACTTGCATTGATCGAATTGGGGTCGTTTTCACAATTATCCTTATCCGATTTTAATCTTTTCGCTATACCGCTTGTGTGTTGCGAGGAGTATAGATTCCTTTTAACCGTTGCACTGTTCTTGGGCGTTGAGACGTGAATTGCAGTAGTGGCGGAGCGTTTATTCGGTGTTCGATCCGACGACGTTCGGCCCGGAGTATCGAAGCTAGTTTTGGAAAAACTCTTTTCCATCGATAGCGATGTGCAGCCATGATAAAGGGAATCATATCCGGAGTCAGTGGAAATCTTATAAGACCCGTCCAATTTAACAGGTTTATTCTCGTCATTGCGAAAGCTGCAGTCGTAGCCCGAGACGTCCATGGCTTGTTGTTGTTTTCCACCTCACGTCGGGCTTTAGAGATTCGAAATGAAGACAGCAGCTTATTGCCTGAGACGGCGATTAATGTTTACGAACGTTGAATTCTTTAATATTTGTTGGAAATTAAGTTTATTGACTCACAAACAGGAATAAATAAATAAACTCGATGACAAAACTACGGACAAGTCAAACATTAATGGCGGTATTCAGTGCTGTAATTGTGTTTGACAATGAGTGCTGCCAAAGCGCTTGAATATTTCTATCATGATAGATCTGAGTGGCTACTTTACGAATATCTTTTAAAGAAAGTTTTTTTGGGAAAAAATTCGTAGCGCCTTCTTACTAATTTTCAAGTGTTTCTCATTGAGTGCATAAATTAATTTAATAAAATCAAGTCTACTCCATTGTCATAAACAACGGTTCACTGTATTTCCGTAGTTTTTATTTGAATAGCTGAGTCTAGTTGAAAACAACAATTCCATTCTGTCCAGCCTCTTCTTCTTATGCTGACGTATGAAATAGATTGCGCATCTTGTATTGGCCTGTGATTTTTGTGCTGTGGCGCAGTGGTTATCTGTTGGACTCTGTCGCCCGATGAGCGAGTTCGGATCCAGATAACACCAACGCCATCGAATGTTTATTTCGCGACGTTCCTCCTCGGCACGGTACTGCAAACCCCCCCGAAGTAAACTTGCCATGAAAAAGCTTCTCGACTCACGCCATTCGGAATCGGCATTAAACTGTAGGTCCCTTTCACCTGTGTGAAAAATAAATCACACATAACATGGGTGATTGAGAATAGCTAGGCTCTGGTCCTTCATGGGCTGTAACGCCACCAAAGAAGATTTCTAATATAATGTTAAAAATATCACACGACAGCGCATCGTCCTGTTTAAATCCTTGTTTGACTTCGAAACTAGCGGTCAGTTCTGCACCGATTCGGATGGAGCAGCGAGCGTTCTCCAGAGTCATCCTGCAAAGTCTGGCGTTATATAGCTCGTCTCTTATTACGCTATCGTATGCGGCCTTGAAGTCGACGAATAGATGGTGGGTGTCGACCTGAAATTCATTGGTTTTCTCCAGGATATGCCGTAGTGTGAAGATTTGGTTAATGGTAGACTCCCTGGCCTGAAGCCACACTGATAAAGACCTATCATCTTATTTACGAACGGCTTCGAACGTTCATACAAAACGGCAGCGAAGATCTGGTATGCGATATTAAGGAGATCCATTTCTAATCGACGGAGACCGCAGAGAATTCTGTCCCCCCGACCTCGACGAAGTTAAGATTGCCATATCGAAGCTCAAGTCGAATAAAGCTGCTGGCGCAGACGGACTGTCTGCTAAGCTCTTCAAGGCAGCTGGGGATGACCTGGTTGGGAGCATGCACCAGCTCATCCGTAAGATATGTTTAGAGGAAAGCATGCCCGGGGAATGGAGTCTCAGCATCGTATGCCCGATCCACAAGAAAGGAGACCCCTGATTGCGCCAACTACAGAGGAATAAGTCTCCTTAACATCGCCTACAAAATCTTCTCTGCCGTTTTGTCTGAACGCCTGAAGCCTTTTGTAAATAAGCTGATTGCCTTACCAGTGCGGATTCAGGCCAGGGAAGTCCACCATTGATAGAAAAAACTATTGAATTTCAAGTCGACGCTCACCACCTATTTGTCGTCTTTAAAGCCGCATACGACAACGTAATTAGAGACGAGCTATACAACGCTATGTCTACCTTTGACATACCTGCTAAGCTCGTCAGACTATGCAGGATGACTTTGGAGAATGCTCGCTGCTCCATCCGAATCGGTAAACACCTGATCGATAGTTTAGAGGTCAAAACAGGATTTAGGCAGGGCGATGCGCTGTCGTGTGATTTCTTCAACATCATATTGGAAATGATTGTGCAAAAATCACTGGCCAATACAAGACGCACAATCTATTTCAAATCCTCGCAACTCCTTGCATACGCCGACGATATTGACATAATAGGTAGATCACAGCGAGATGTCAATGAGGCGTTTGCGAGTATTGAGATGGAGGCGGCGAAAATTGGTTTGGCGGTAAAGGAGGGCAAAACCAAATATATCCTGTCATCGAAAAAATCCGCTCACCACCGACTTCTTGGCCAGAACGTTCGTATTGGCAGATATAAGTTCGAGGTAGTTAAGGACTTCGTCTACCTTGGCTCCGCAGTGACCTGGAACAACGACATCAGTTCCGAAATCAAACGCAGAATCACTCTTGCCAATCGCTGTTTCTTTGGGCTCAGGAGGCAACTGAGTAATAGAGCCCTCTCCCGAATGACAAAGTTGACTCTATATAAGACCCTTATCATCCCGGTCCTGCTGTACAGCGCAGAAGCATGGACACTATCAAAAGCGGATGAGGAGGCCCTTGGTTTGTTCGAGAGAAAGATTTTGCGCGTGATTTTAAGGCCTATAAACGCAGACGGGGGATGGAGGAGAAGATTCAGCCACGAACTTTACGGGCTGTACAGCGACATGAGCCTAGTCAGGCGTGGGCTGGGCCATGTAGAGCGAATGGACACCACAGCTCCAGCCCGGAGAGTCTTTGAATCCAACCCCGAGGGACGAAGAAGCAGAGGACGGCCGCCCTTAAGATGGCGCACACAGGTGGAAGGGGACTTCAGCCAACTGGGTGTGCGGCAATGGAAAAGGCTAGCGAAAGATCATGCTAGATGGAGGGGCATGTTGGTTGAGGCCCTGGTTCACCCCGAACTGTAGCGCCCACTAAGAAGAAGCCTTCTTTGTATGCCTCCTGCTTTTCTGCATGAATCCTTCTACACTCGTCCTCGAACCAGGTGTTTCGTCGTGGTGGAGCTTTATGGCCCATTACTTCCGTTGCTGTGATATTTTGGGCTTGTTTGCACAGGCTCCATTGTTGCTCTACTGACTGAGTGGAGGGTTGAGGTGTATTAGAGAGCATAAGGGAGACGCGATTGGCAAGGGCACTGGCGATCTCCGGCGATAGTGGCTTTCCGACGTCATAGCTTGATGTTTTAACTCTACTCCTGTCTCTAAAGGACTAGCAAAGGCCTCGTAAGGGTAGCATCTGCCGACCGATGCTGGCCCGACAGAAAGCGAGTAAGAGCCTCTGCAGCCGAACACCTTTCAGCTCTGCTAGTCAGGTCCTGCTTCCACCTCCTCGTGGTACCGTCCGGAAATTTTCTTACAAGGGAAATTACTAACGGAAGAGGCCGAATGGCGAGTATTCTCCGTCTAGCAAACCATAACAGTAAGACAGATCGCTCGGAAACGAAAAACATCCGTGATCGTCAATAACAACAATTTACTGACGTCATAGGCAAACTATAGAAGTTGATATCGCGTTTCTGATAATGTAAACTTTTGTCTATTGACACAAAGATATCAAATTTATCTTACATCAAACGATACTTTATCGGAACAAGAGAAAAATAGCAATCAACTAATTTGTTCTACTCAATTCGTTATCGCTATTTGCAGTGTATATGAATATGGATGTTCAAAAGAATTCTGTCACAACTGTACGACTGACTTGGCTGAACATTTGACGTGACAGCGCTTGACGTCTTGCACTCGTGTCAAATGTGTGAAGCAGGTGTCAAGCAAGTGGTGTAAGCCGGTGGTTTTGTGGATTTGTTGTCGCCAACTTTTGTAAAAGAATGTTGTTAAGTGTGAAAAAAATAGCCCACAGTGCACTAGTATGCCTTGCTTTAGCTTTACGTGCGATTGTTTCACTTTACCCATATTCAGGTGCTGCGACGCCACCAATCTATGGTGACTACGAAGCTCAGCGACACTGGCAAGAAATTTGCGTTAATCTACCGGTGTCGAAATGGTATATTAATTCAACAGATAACGACCTGCTCTACTGGGGTCTGGATTATCCACCGTTAACAGCATATCATAGCTGGAGTCTCGGAAAGTTGGCCGAGAAAGTTGATTCGTCGTATGTTCAACTACATTCGTCACGAGGATATGAGTCGGAGAGTCACAAGTTCTTTATGCGATTGAGTGTATTAACCGCAGACATACTTGTTTATATTCCAGCTATGTGCCTGGCAATTCGAGCAGTTGGTGCCATACAAAAGCGTAAAAAGTCGGAGAGTCAAAGCTTTCAGCATTTGGCGATATGCTTGTTATATCCCGGACAAATACTCATCGACAATGGACATTTCCAGTACAATAATATATCCCTGGGCTTGGCAGCTTTAGCTATGGCAGCTATTTTGTTGGATCACCCAGTCCTGGCTTCGATATCATTCTCCCTTGCTCTCAACTACAAGCAAATGGAGTTATACCATGCAGTTCCCTTTTTCGTATACCTCCTGAAATTGTGTGCACATGAACCGAACATAAAGGACGGAACATTGAAACTATTCAAGATAGGATCATCGGTTGTGATTACATTCCTCATTCTTTGGCTACCATGGATTAATTCGGTTACATCTTTAACGGCTGTCGTAAAAAGGATTTTTCCAATATATCGTGGAGTCTTCGAGGATAAGGTCTCCAATGTTTGGTGCACCTTGAACGTTTTCGTTAAACTAAAAACGATATTTAGTAACGAAAACATGGCATTGATGTGCCTGATAATAACTGGGATAGTACTTCTTCCCAGTGCATGTCAGCTTTACAGAAAACCGAATAAAACCAGTTTCCTCTATGCCCTATTCAATTCCGCACTTACATTCTTCTTGTTCTCATTTCAAGTACATGAAAAAAGCATATTACTACCTGCTCTGCCAGCCATGCTCCTTTATCCGTTCGAGCCGTTCATGATGACGTGTTTTTTACAAATATCCACATTCAGTATGTTTCCGCTTTTGTACAGGGATAAGCTGATAGTGCCCGTCGTTGGGATGTTTTTTGTTTTTGAGGCACTTGTGAATGCCTTTAGAAAACTAGAGCCAATAGTCAATGATCACATGGCGAATAGATATGGTTGGTTGTGCAACTTTTCAAAGGCAACTTGTATCGTGTTAATGTTGTGTCACGTCTACATGCCGGCACCCCAAAGCTTGCCGCACATCTTTGTTTTAGCAATATCTGTCTTCTCATGCTTACACTTTGTAGCATTCCTGTTCTATACTAACTACAAACAATTTGTACATAAAGATGTATAACTAGATCACTTTTTTATACACTGATAAAAGCATTTAAACACCAAAGTGGAAAAGATACGAAATAAAATTGAAAGACTGTAATGGCGTGTTTTTGTTTTTCCTAACCGGATGGATCGGACGTTGAAACGATATACTACACTCTTTATTCTCTGAAAACTTACTCTTCGCCAGTACAACATTGTAGCGTAGTGTTACAAGCACAATTAGTAGAAGGATAAGACTATGTTTCATGGTAGTAGCCACCTTGAATATGATCAAAATTAACACAGAGAACTAAAGCATATGCCAATGTGTGATCGGTTTTATACCCGAGCCTTGAGTGAATTTCTTTCTCGGTAAGTTACAAAGGGGCTCTTGAGAATGATAGGAAATAGAGATAAGATTGCGAGAATTGGAAATCTGTAAGACCACCACAATAACTGATAACTGAGATGCGATTTCCCTATCACAGGCCACTAGCGGCAGCTTGGAAAGCCATGAACTAAATAATATTTGCAGATACTACACGATAGCTCCTTAGCCCATTCGTCTCAATTCGAATGGGGTGCGCTAACATGATTACAAATAACAATTAATGACTAATTACGTGTCTTCGATAACATGGACAAATAATTGATTTCCTCTACTCAAGGTATGTACTTGAACATTCCACATCTGTCTACCTGCTCTTGTTACAAGAGTTAATAACCTTTTTTTTTTTCTTTTCTTTGGTTGCGCCAAACGGATGTGGAATCTTCAAAAGATACCAGTTACTTACTTATCAGGCCTGCGATCCATGGAGGATCTGAGCCTGAGCTATAGCTGCCTTCCATCCTTGACGGTCCCGGGCACGCTGCTTCCAGTTGTCAAGACCAAGATGTCTTACATCCGCGATTACTTGGTCTTTATACCGGAGGTTCGGTCTTCCTCTTCTTCTCGAACCAGGAGGCTCGGAGTCGAAGACCCTCTAAGCTGGAGCGTTGATGTCCATGCGCTCGATGTGGCCGAGCCAGTGCAGTCGACGGATCCTTGCCTTCCGGACTACATCCACATCTTGGTACAGCGGTTATGTCTTCTTCTCCATTCACCTTCCTCACACACAGGACCAAATATCCGGCGCAGAATTTTTCTTTCGAAAGAACCCAAAATCAGCTCCGCTGTCCTTCTTATCGTCCAGCTTTCGGCTCCGTACAGCAAGACTGGCAGAATGAGCGTTTTGTAAAGCATGATTTTGGTCTTTCGAGTGAGAAGTTTTGACCCCAGTTGTTTGGACAAGCAGAAGTAGCAACGGTTGCCAAGGGCGATTCTATGCCGGATCTCCGCTGTGGTGTCATTCGTGGAATTTACGTTTGCCCCGAGGTAGACAAACTCCTTAACTACCTCGAAATTGTAGCTGTCAATTGTTATATTTTGTCCCAGGTGGCGAGCGACGGATTGGTTTTTGCTTGACAGCATGTATTTCGTTTTGTCCTCATTGATCTTAAGACCAACTCGTTGCGCCTGTTCTTCAATCGCCGTGAATGCTTCCACAATGCCACGGCGAGAACACGCGATGATGTCGATATCATCCGCGTATCCTGGACTTGTAATATCATCCAGCTGGATGGACTTGTAAAAGATAGTGCATTCCCTGTTGACGCCTGCCCGTCGCACTATCTGCTCCAGCACCAGGTTGAAGAAGTCACATGACAGCGCATCTCCTTGCCGAAATCCGGTGCATGTTTCGAATGGTTCCGAGGTCCTAGAACCGAGTTGCACGGTGCATCGCGTGTTTTTTAGCGTAGCGCGACACAACTGGATCAGTTTTACCGGGATCCCGAATTCGGCCATCGCCCCAAACAGTGCTTCACGATGAATGCTGTCGTATGCGGCTTTGAAATCGATGAAAAGATGGTGTGTATCGGTTCGAAACTCGTTGGTCTTTTCCAGGATTTGTGAAGTGTGAAAATTTGGTCTATAGTTGATTTGCCGGGCCGGAAGCCGCACTGGTAGCTGCCGATTAGTGCGGTGCAAAATGGTTTTAGACGTTCACACAATACGCTGGACAGGATCTTGTATGCGACATTGAGCAGGGATATACCTCTATAGTTCTTGCAGGAGGTAGGATCGCCTTTTTTGTGGATGGGGCATATAGAGCTAGTATTCCAGTCGTCGGGCATGCTTTCATCTTCTCAAATTCTGCAGATGATCTGGTGCATGCTCCCTACCAGAACATCGCCGCCAGCCTTGAAGAGCTCTGATGGCAAACCATCTGAGCCTGCGACCTTGTTGTTCTTCAGCTTCTGAATAGCTGTGCCGACTTCTTCGATGCTGAATGGGAGGACTACTTCAGCGGCTGGAGTTGGGATTTCCTCGGTCCCTACCACTCTCTCTTGGTCATGCTCGTTAAGCAGCTGCTGGAAGTGCTGCTTAAATACATCCACTATTCCCTGCGGGTCGGTGACAAGATTACCCTCGCAGTTTCGAAGAGCCAGGGTGCCCTTTTTGAAGCCTCCTGCAAGGCCTTTGGCTTTCTTGTAAAAGGCTCGTATTTTATGTTTATTCCTAGACTCCTCGATATCCTTGAGCTGCGAGGTTGCGAAGATTCTTTTCTTTTGTCGCAGTAGTTTTTTCTCCTCCCTTCTTCTGGCTCGGTACTCTTCTTGCGCTGCCCTGGTTTTCCTCTGCAGCGCCTTTTGGTACGCCTCGTCGGTTGCTGCCTTTTTCTGCTCACACTCGCCATCATACCACGGGTTTCTTGTCGGGGGTGGTAGGTATCCTAAAGTGGTTTCGGCTACTTCCTGAATGACTGAGCGGCAATGCAGCCACATATTATTGGCATTTGTGTTCGACGTAGGTATACCGTCGAGTCTTTCGCTCAGCTGCTCCCTGTAGACTCTGGCAACCTCCGGTGTGCTCAGGCGCCCAATGTCGAACCTCCTCCTGATGGGCTGGTGCAGCTTTCTGACATTGGACAGTCGAGCTCTGAATCTTGCTGCTACGAGGAAGTGGTCAGAGTCGACATTTGCCCCTCTGAATGTTCGCACATCCAGGATGTTTGACGCGTGCCTTGCGTCAATGAGCACATGGTCGATTTGGTTGGCGGTTCGACCGTCCGGAGATCGCCAGGTTGCTGAGTGGATTCGCTTGCGAGGGAATCTTGTGCTACTTATCACCGCATTACGAGCTGTCGCAAAGTCAGCGAGTCGGAAGCCGTTATCTGTTGTTGTATCGTGGAGGCTGTGCTTTCCGATCACTCCGCCAAGGGTGTTTTCCTTTCCGATTTTGGCATTGAAGTCCCCGAGCACATCATCGTACTCCGGACAAGCTCCGTAGGCGTTGTCCAGGAGGTCATAGAAGTCCTCCTTGATAGGGTCTTCAGCCTCGTCGGTAGGGGCGTGTGCACATATAAGGCTGATGTTATAAAATCTGCCTCTGATGCGGATCACAGCCAGGCGATCACTTATAGGTTTAAAGTCGATGACCTTCGACCTTAACCGCTTTCCCACGACAAATCCACATCCCAGTAAGTGCAACCTTTTGTGACAGCTGTAATAAATGTCGCAATTTTTCTTCCTAATCATACCGTTTCCTATCCAGCGTATTTCCTGGACCGCAGTAATATCCGCCTTGTACTGCGTGAGGATTCCTTCTAGTTTATGAGCAGCTCCGGGAGTGTACAGGGTTCTGACATTCCAGGAGCATACTCGCAAATCGTGTTCCTTTTTCGTGCGTTGTCGTCGTCGAGTATCCGTCCGTATATCCGAGGCATCTTGCTCATTCATAACTTTGGGTTTTTTTACGTGGGCGGATTGTTAGCCCGCCGCACAACCGCCATTCTGGTCGGGGTTTTCTTCGCTGCATACGTTTGTTCACCTCCCAACGGTTGTTGAAGAGGCTATCCAGAGGGCGCCGCGAGGAGGCCGTATGTCAACTTGACCCGGGCATTTAAACAGGGATCGTTGCTGGCATCTCGCCAGGTTGAGAGCAATCAACAACTTTACCCTGTATGTCCGAGCCCATGCCCTCGGACATACAGTAGCCCTGAATAATCGATGCCAGGAATACGCCTACGTACTAAACCACACCCTGCACCCTTCTCCCCGCGGAACTGCCGTTAGGTATTACTTCGCAGGGGGCTGGTTTGCACTTTATGCTCTTCTTTCTCTAAATGGTGTTTCCCGTCCCAAGGGAGCTGCCGTTTGGTTTTGGTTGCTCTCCCTGTTTCTCTTCAGACGCCGGAGTTCCTTCATGATTCTCGCTGCGGTTTCTTTCACAGCATCCTATATTTCGCTCGATGTCAGCATATGTTTTTTGATGTTCTCGGTAGTCGATGTTTCTTCAATTTTATCTTCGAGATATTTATTTTCTGCCTCGAAATGCGGGCACTGAAAAAATACGTGTTCTGCATCTTCTCTAGCCTCTCCACAGTTTGCACAGATAGGAGATTCATCGAGGACAAACCTGTAAAGATAGGCTCGGAAGCATACATGTCCGGTTATGAACTGGGTGAAAATCCATTTCTCCGTGATGCCGGTTTATCCAATTTTGTATGTCCGGTATAAGTCGATGGGTCCATCTTCCCTTTGTTGACTGACTCCATCTCTCCTGAAATATTCCAATGCTACGCTGTCTTCCAGTTTAATATCTCTGACCGAAGCAAGGTGTTTCTGAATTTTGGCATCGTAGGACCTTTGCAACTCGATGGGATAGTCGGTTGGTGGAATTTACTCTTCTTGAGTGGGACTTAGTTTTCATCGCCGTTGCCCATATTAGTGCCGCGTACATCATTATTGACTGCGCCACTCTTGACAAAACTAGTCTCCTTTGCTGTCTGGGTCCTCCGATATTTGCCATTATTCTCGCTAAGGCGGTACCCACCTGAGCTGCTTTATTGCACTTTATTTCAAGGTGTTTCTTGTAGCTGAGCCTAGCGTCAATCATCACACCTGAGTATCTGATAGACGGTTTCGACGTTATATTTTGATCGCCTACCCTGATGGTGATTGTTTCCCTTTTCTTGCGGCGGCTTACTAGTACTGCTTCTGTTTTGTGATCGGCGAGCTCTAACCCGACTGTTGATATCCAGCGTCTCACTTTTCTGATACATTCGTTCCCTATGTCCTCTATTTCTTTCAGGTGTTTCGCTGCTACTTACTTACTTAGATGGCGCTACTGTTCGGGGTGAACCAGGGCCTCAACCAACAAGCCTCTCCAGCCGGCACGATCTTTAGCCAGCCTCTTCGAGTGCTGCAAGCCCAGTTGATTGAGGTCCCTTTCCACCTGCGCGAACCACCTTCGATGCGATCGTCCATAGGGGTTGGTGTCGAAGACTCTTCGGGCCGGAGCGGTGATGTCTATTCGCTCTACATGACCCAGCCACCTTAGATGTTGGATCCGTAGACGTCTAACTAGGCCGATGTCGCTGTACAGCCCGTACAGTTCTTGATTGAATCTCCTCCTCCACTCTCCGTTTACACAAACGGGACCAAAGATTGCACCCAGAATTTTCCTTTTGAAACGCCCATGAGCCTCTTCATCCGCTTTTTATAAAGTCCAATCCTCAGCGCCGTAGAGGACCAGGATGATTGAGGTTTTGTAGAGGAATACCTTAGTTTTTCGCGGGAGGGCTCTACTACTCAGTTGCCTCTTGAGCCCAAAGAAGCAGCGGTTGGCAAGAGTTATTCTGCGTTTTATCTCAGCGCTGGTGTCATTGCTGCTTGTCACTATCGAGCCAAGTAGACGAAGTCCTTGACTACTTCAAAAATATAGCTGCCAAAGGTGACGTTCTGACCAAGACGTCGGTGTTGCGCGTATTTCTTTGATGACAGCATATATTTGGTCTTGTCCCCATTTACCCTTAGACCCACTTTAGCCGCTTCTGCTTCAATGCTTGCGAAAGCCTCATTGACGTCTCGCTTTGTCCGTCCAATAACGTCAATGTCATCTGCGTAGGCAAGCAATTGTGTAGACTTGAAGGAAATCTTGTATTGGCCGCAGAGTCCTGCAAGATTTTTTCAAGAATGATGTTAAAGAAATCACATGACAGTGCGTCACCCTGTCTAAAACTTTTTTAACATCGAAGGGGTCGGTTAGTTCACCTCCGAGCTTAATGGAGTAGCGAGAGTTCTCCATAGTCATCCTGTACAGTCTGATGAGTTTGGCAGGAATGTTAAAACAAGGCATGGCTCTGTATAGCTCGTCTCTATAAACGCTGTCATATGCGGCTTTAAAGTCGACAAAAAGATGGTGCGTGTCGACCTGGAATTCTTGGGTCTTCTCCAAGATCTGCCGTAGGGTAAATATTTGGTCTATCGTGGATTTTCCTGGCCTGAATCCGCGCTGGTAGGAACCTATCAGATTGTCCACGAACGGTTTCAGGCGCTTACACAGTACGGCAGAGAGGATCTTGTACGCAATGTCGCAATCCCTCTGTAATTGGCGCAGTCATAGGGGTCTCCTTTCTTATGGACCGGGCAAACGATGCTGAGATTCCATTCATCGAGCATGCATTCTTCCGACCATATCTTGCAGATGAGTTGGTGCATGTTCCTAACCAGCTCATCGCCAGCTGCTTTAAACAGTTCCGCGGGAAGTCGGGTGGACGGGATTCTCTTTCGTCTTCGTCCATTGTGAACGGTTCGTTCTGCCTGACAGCGGCATTTTGACTATCATCGCCGTTATACAGTCTGCAGAAGTGGTCCTTCCACAATCTCAGCATCGACTGTGATTCCACTACTAGTCGCCCGTGCTCCTCCCTGCAGGCTTCTGCCCTGGCTTTATAGCCTTGCCATGTTCGTTTGACTTGACGTTCCTGCAATAGCATCTCTCCATCTCCTCGATCTCGCGCTTCTCGTGCTCCTTCTTTTTCCTTCTCAGAAGCCCATGCTCCTCCCTCCTTTTCTGTTCATAGAGCTCGCGGGCAGCTCTCGTCCGTCGATACAGTGTATCTTGTATACATTCTGTTTCTCTACATGGGCCTGTCTACATTCGTCATCAAGCCAGAGGTTTCTCGAAGATGGTGGCTTGGCTTGAAACCGAGTACATCTGAGGCGACCTCTCTGATGGCGAACTGACATCGCTGCCACTACGATTCCAATATCATCAGCGAAGGTTATGGGAATTTCTTGCCTCAGAACTCCATCATACATAAGATTTCACAGAATAGGACATAGCACCGATCCTTGTGGTACTCCGCCAGATATTCGGTACTGCATTACCCCGTCATCGGTATCGTAGAAAACATATTGTTTCTCGAAATGGCTTTCAATTTGCTGAGGAATCCTGGCACCATCCTTTCTCTAAGTGAGTGCACAATTTGTCCCTAGTTTGCAGAGTTGAACGCAATTTCGACATCCAGTGTTATTACGGCACCGTGTTTCTTTGCGCCTCCTGCCCATCTCTTGCCCTGAATAGCTTCTTCCAGCACTGTGGTTACCCTCCGTATAACATCGATTGTAGAACGGGCTTGTCTGAATCCGTACTGTTCGTCTGAAAGCCCCCCGAATTCATTTATTGCCACCTCGAGTCTGTTGGCTATCATTTTCCCATTGTATCTAATAGGCAAATGGGACGGTAAGACGACGGCTCCTCTGGTGGTTTTTTCCCTTTAGGCAGCAGCACCAAGCGTTGTTTCTTCCATTGGTCTGGAAAGATCCCTTCGATTAGGCACCTATTGTACATTTCTAGGAATGGTCCCGTGTTTGTTTTAATGGCTAGTTTAAGGGCCTTATTTGGAATGCCATCCAGCCCAGGTGACTTATTGTACTCGAAATGTTTGCACACCTTTACGAGTTCAGTTTCCGTGATAGTGGTGACTTCCTGTTCATCCTGGGGTGCTTCTATAAGCTTTATCGTTCTTTGCCGTGGAAATAGTCCCGACACTTTTTTTTTTTCATAAGGAAAGGGCATGAGGGCGGGGGCGCCCTGATGGTGCCTTTGAGTTTTGCCATGACAGTCATGTAAGCGGTACCCCAAGGATTTATGTCTGCTTGCTCGCAGAGCTCCTTAAATTTGTTATTTTTGCTTCTCCTAATCGCTAATTTCATAACTCTACGTCTATCTCTGTATTGCACCTGTAGGTTCTAATGAGGGTAAACCTCTGGATCGCTGGGACAGCCTTCTCGTTCTATGACACTTGCTGCGTAGCTCTGCTATCTCCTGATTCCACCAGTATGCTGGTGGCCGGCGATTTGATGACGTTTTCCGGATCATCGATGCATCGCAAGCCCTCATTACTTGCTTAGTAATATCAGCGGCAATAGCATTTGCTGTCCCTTACCTTATTGTAGACTCTCTAAAAGTTAATGTGTTTCTATTTTCCAACCCTTTTATTGTGCCTCCTTTAGCGAGGCTCCCTTGTTGGCTCTATTTTAAAAAGGATAGCCAGGTGGTCACTGTGGGTGTACTAATTGCTTACTCTCCAGTTTGCGCCTCTCGTTAGGGAACTCGATACAAATGTGATGTCAACTAAAGGTGTGCTCGCATTGATTGGTTTGCGTACTGTCCCAATCAGTGGCCCATGTGTTGAAATCTCCAGCTATGATTTTTGGACTACGGCCTCTGGCATCATCAAAGAGTTAATAACCTGACTGCTTGTTATTGAACATTATTTACCACATACGGTGGTCTTTATGCCAGTATATGAGCATCAACAACTTGAAGCTGATTGCCTGTAATTACACCAAACGAATGTCCCAAACTCTGACGAACAAAAACACCCCGATGCAGGCTTAAGGCGTGGAGCGGGTCTATTTCACTATTAAAAGAAACATATACAAGATACTAGTTAGCACTTTAGGTAACGACTGCTATAATACAATCAGACAATCAGTTAAACATTCTTAGAATCTCTTTAACTTCGATAACTTATTGTTTCTCCTGAGTGCCATTTTCCTTATCCTTCGCCAGTACTGCTTCGTGTTTGGATCCATTTCCTCCAGCGGAATAATCTTCTCATAATTTATTGTCCACAACCATTCGGGATATTCAGAATCCGCCTTCAACTAAAATACATCAGAATTAGATGCCTTGCTCAGATTACCTATACAAGATTGACTTGCCTTCATGTCTTCTCCTGTTTTGTTAATATTGCTGCCGCAAACGTATTTAACCAGTTTGTTTACATCTGTTTCCACAGGTATTACCTTCTTCTCTACCATAGGGCCCAGTTTGCCCAGTTTCTTCTTCTTTCCAGTCGGCGAAGCTGCAGTACGTAACCATCATCCATACCGTATATAACCAAAAATTGAGATTATTGATTACCTGCCGCTTTTGCATAATTCCTCGTGACAATGGCAGGTAAGTAAATGCTCTGTTTGAACATATTGAATGTGACGGACAGTGTTGTAAAGTTCATGGTGTTTCTTAAATTATTTGTTATAAATGAAGAGAACATATTCCCCAATACTCCATATGAACTGATTCAGATCAATTCAGATATTTGACATTTGCTGTCATCGTGCTCCCGCATCCGCTCATTCACAGTTGACTGCTGATTCCTATCAAAGCTAACACTTGTAGGTAAAAGTATTGTACCAGTTTCAAAAATAAAAAAATATGAACTTCTCGTGCGTTCGTTTCTAATTTCAGAAATGTGTAAAATTCGTGGTAATACTAAAGTATATACAGTGTTTAAATGCGGATTATTACTGAGCTTTTGATACATATGATAAACGAATATCGAACTAAATTTGGCTCTACATTAATGCGTGGATAACTATGGGTGGACGTGGTGGTGTCACATACAAGGTCACGTTTAATGAGACATACAAGGTCTCTTTCATTTTTATATATACAGATGCACTTGGCCGTTTTTTTTTTTTTTTTAAATAATATTCCGCACTCAAGGTTTAATAACCTTATTATGTCGGCCCTGGGGAACACCAGCATTTAAGTGATGGATGTCAGACTTAAATTCGTCCAAAACAACTAGAATTGAACGGTAGCTTCTAATCCATTGAAGAAGAGACCCATCGATCCCAAAGCACGCATTATCTACAAAAGGGCTTCATGCCAAACCCTGTCAAATGCTTTCGAAATATCCAGTGCAACAATTTTGCTTTCACCTGCTTGGTGGCGCGAGCGATTCCACTTTTCAGCAAGATATGCCATCAAATCACGAATGGATCTGTTGCTGCGGAAACCGTACTGAAGGTCACTGAGGAGTTTCCGTGTTTCAAGATATTTTATAAGCTGACGATTAATCGGCATTTCCATCGCCTTGGAAAGAAGGGACGTTAGTGCAATGAGTTGGTAGTTGGAAGGAGAAGATGATTCGCCTTTTTTGGGAATGGGCTGGACAAATACTGTTTTCCACCTACTCGGGTAGAGCCCAGAGGAGTAGGAAAGGTGAAAAAGCTTACGCTGTGGTTTTGCCAGCGTAGAACAACACCTCTTGAGAACTATTGGGGCAATACCGTCAGGACCAGCGGATTTGTGTATGTTGAGGTCCTTAAGAACCCTTGTGACTGTACGAGTGCGGAAGTGTATTAGTCCCATAGTGGAATTGACACACTCTAATACAGGCGGAGGCAAAATACAAGATATCACGCAGTGATTGGACGAGCCTAGAGTTGACAATACATCGATCGTGTATTTCTTAGGCTGGGAGGTAAGAAACAAGTCCAAGATACGCGACGGCTCATTCACAAGACGAGTTAATTGATTTAACTCATACCCTCCTTCGGGTACTGTCTGTCCAGAATGTCGAAGCCACCGAGAATTGTGTACATTGAAATCGCCTGCTACAACGATTTCAGTTCGAGGAAACAGGGAAATAATTCTTTGGATGGAATCAGACAGTGTCGAATACATCAAATGTTGCATTCCTGTCCTGATTGGGGTCTCTTTAAATATAACGGTAGTGAACGGAGTGCATACGGAGTATGAATTTAAGCTATAATAAATTAAATTCCTAGGTGGATGTTTGGCTATACTGCGGAAGCAGCTGGTAAGCAATATCACTACGAACAGTGATGGCGAGACCGCTGTAAGTAACGAATAATGGTACTAAGCTATACCAGGAAGACTAAAATCCGAAGGATCGGATTTCTCATCGACCTGTGTTTCACAAAGTGCCACAAAACAGCCGGTTTGTGGAGAGAGAGATACATACGTGGCCAAGAAATTCTTTCATAACCCACGAATGTTGCAGAACTGCATGCAGAAATCCCTCATCAATAGAATCTACAAAACATACCGAGATACAATGTCGTCTAGTCAGAGCCGTGAAGTGAAGCTCTATCGCAGGATTTGCAAAGCAAATACTGTCGCAGGTGTTATGCCCTTACGACTGTAAGATTTGCCACCAACAAAGAACAACACACACGACCCGCTACACGCCGATGGTGTTAGCACTCAATCAGCGTGTGTGTGACACTTGTCCCGAGGGGGGAATGGCGGCACTTTTTCGTTTTTCTTTTCGTTTTAATGAACTCGTGACCGCGCTCGACGGCTGCCAATGGCAAACTGAAACTTATCAGAAATTAGCACAGCACCATTGTTTTCATATGCGCCGTATTGTATATATTATTTACTTGCTTACTTAGGTGGCGCTACAGTTCGGGGTCAACCTGGGCCGCAACCAACAAGCCTTTCCAGCTAGCACAATCTTTAACCAGCTGTTTGGTTAAGGTCCCTTTCCATCTGTGTGCGCCACCTTAGATGCGGCCGTCTTCTGCAACGTCGTTCTTCCGGGTTGGAGTCAAAAACTCTTTGGGTCGGAAGCTGTGCTGTCTATTCGCTCTACGTGGCCTAGCCAATTAAGATGTTGGATCCGCAGACCCCGTACTAGGCCGATGTCGTTGTACAGCCCGTACAGTTCGTGGTTGAATCTTCTCCTCCACTCTCCGTCAACACAAACGGGACCGAAGATTGTACGCAGAATTTTTCTCTCGAAACAACCCAGGGCCTCTTCGTCCGCTTTTGACAACGTCCAAGCCTCTGCGCCGTAGAGAGGGACCGGAAGATTAACATTTTATAGAGGCTCACCTTAGTTTACCGAGAGAGGGCTCTACTACTCAATTGCCTCTTGAGCCCGAAGAAACATTGGTTTTCAAGAGTTATTCTGCGTCTAATCTCAGCGCTGGTGTCGTTGCCGCTTGTTACCAGTGAGCCAAGGTAGTCGAAATTCTTGACTTCATCAAAGTTATAGCTGAAAATAGTGACGTTTTGGCCAAGGCGTCGTTGTTGCGCGTCTTTCTTTGACGAGAACATATATTTATTTTTGCCCTAGTTTATCTTCAAGCCCACTTTAACCACTTCTGCTTCAATGTGCACAAACGCTTCATTGACGTCTAGCTGCGTTCTCCCAATTACGTCAATGTCATCAGGGTATGCGAGCAATTGTGCAGACTTGAAGTAGATCGTGCCTCTTGCGTTGGGCAGTGAATCCTGCACGATCTTTTCAAGGATGACGTTGAGAAAATCACACGACAGTGCGTCGTCCTGTCTGAATCTTTTTTTGACATCGACGGTCTCGGTTAACTCCTTACCGACCTTAATGGAGTAGTGAGAAATCTCCATTGTCATTCTGCTCAGCCTGACGAGCTTGGCAGGGATGTCAAAACACAACATGGTTTTGTATAGCTCATTCCTATCATAGATAAATTAACGAGATGGCAATCTCGATGGCTTTGACAGGCATTTTGACAACTAGCCCCTACAAACTCGTTTCGATTTGACGGCGTCTTGACTATGTCATTCTGCCTTGTTCCGACGTCTTGACTCTAAGTCAAAAGCGTCGTTTTTAAAGCGGCCTCTAGACGCTCAATATTATTGTGCAAAATATTGCACAATTTTATTGGCTTGCTGCCCCAGACGGTTAAATATTTTTCCCAATAATTTAGTTGACCACTCATATTTGTAATAAAAGTCAAAAGCGTTTTGATTTTCTGTAATATATGGCACAATCTTGCAATATTATCTACAGACGAACAATAATATTGTGCAATATCAAATAATGCACAATATTATTAGGCGTCTAGAGGCCGCTTTAATTACAAATACAACAACCAACCCTTGCGGGGATCACAGGGCAGACGTACGAAAGTTTTCCATCTTGTTAATTTATCTATGATTCCTAAAGACCCTATCATATGCGACCTTAGAATCGACGAAAAGGTGGTGTGTCTCCATCTGAAATTCATGGGTCTTCTCCAAGATCTACCGCAGTGTGAATATACATTATTTAGTGCATTGTTAAACAGTATACCTTTCTGTAGCCACTGGTAGAAGGTGCCAAAGCCCAACATTAGATATTCCGTAAGTATTGGCGGATTTTTTCTTTTTCAGTGACTCGAAAATCAACAGGAGATCCTTCCATAAGATCGTCACTGAGCAAGGTTCTGGGATCGCCAATGTTAGGTTATCATTTCGATGAATAGATGTGGTGAAGAAGGTTTCTGTTCTCAAGATCATGATTCGAACTAATGCTATCATTCACCTTGTACACTTTCATAGTCGCTACTTTCTCCTGAGGATTCTCGATCACAAAAAATTCGTCGTCTAGGACTCGCTCTCTGTACCAATCCTGGCTGTACTTAAGAGACGTCGTTGTCTGACGTTCAGATCGTGGATATAATACTGATGGATGATCCGAAATATTTACTTACTTACAATCCATGGAGGATCTGAGCCAGAGCTATAGCTGCCTTCCATCCTTGACGCTTCCAGTTATCAATACCAAGTTGTCTTACATCAGCGATTACTTGGTCTTTATACCATAGGTTCGGTCTTCCTCTTCTTCTCGAACCAGGAGGCTCGGAATCGAAGACTCTCTTAGGTGGAGCGTTGGTGTTCATGCTCTCGATGTGGCCGAGCCAATATATTCGACGGATCTTTGTCTTCCGGACTATATTCACATCTTCGTACAGCTCGTAAGGTTCGCGGTTGTCTTCTCCTCACAGACAGGAAGAAATATCCAAAGTAGGTAAACTCCTCAACCACCTCGAAATTGTAGATGTCGTTATATTTTGTCCAAGGTGGTGAGCGACGGTTCGGTTTTTACTTGACAGCATGTACTTTGTCTTATCCTCTTTGACTTTGAGCCGCTGGTCACGCTCGTTAAGCAGCTGGAAATGCTGCTTAAATAAATCCATTATTCCCTGCGGATCGGTGGCAAGATTGCCTTCGCAATTTCGAAGAGCCTGGGTGCCTTTCTTGAAGCCTTCTGCAAGACTTTTAGCTTTCTTATAGCTTAGCTTAGTATTTTATGTTTGTTCCTAGACACCTCGATGTCCTTGAGCTGGGAGGCTGCGAAGATTCTTTTCTTTAGCGCCTTTTGGTACACCTCATCCGTTGCTGCCTTTTTCTGCTCACACCCGCCATCATACCACGGGTTTTTTGTCGGGGGTGGAAGGTAGGCTAAGGTGTTCTCAGCTACTTCCTGAATGGCTAAGCGGCACTGCAGTCAACATATTGTTGACATTTGTGCTCGACGTAGGCATACCGGAGAGCCTTTCGTTCAGTTGCTTCATGTAGACTCTGGTAACCTCCAGTGTGCTCAGGCATCCAATGTCGAACCTCCTCATGGTGGGCTGGTGCAGGTTTCTGACATTGGACAGTCGAGCTCTGAATCTTGCTGCTACGAGGAAATGATCAGAATCGACGTTTGCCCCCCTTGAATGTTCGCACATCCGAAATGTTTGACGAGTGTTTATTTGCGGGAAAATTCGCGTTGCTGGATTTTACATCACGAATTCTGTTGTTCCAATGCAATTTCAAAAATATTCTCTGATCAACTGTTGAAGTTTTTCAATCAGTAGCTTGACCTCCGAGTTTTGTCTGTTGGTGAACTACCAGAGTTTGAGTCTTGACATAAATGCATGTCTATCTTGGAGACCATTGTGAATTAAATGTCACATTTGCCGTCACTAACAGCTGACTGCATATGTCAATTTCGGCAATTGAACTATCAAATTGAATACTACCTCTTTTGGGGTCTTGGGGTATCTGTAGATTAAATGATGAATTAAAGTAAATATCAAAATTAACAATGAAATTTCCTTCTAATGCAACGCTCGCGAAAATCGCTGTTTACTGCACCATGGGCGGATTAACTTCCATCATGTACATGCGTTATCATATACAAGATCGAATACGGAACACCGAATATTTTAAGTCTGCTCTTAAGATTGTTCGCCAACACAAGGGTATTGAGTAATTTCTGAAACGATTGTAAAAGAACTTTCCCAAAATTGATATCCTACATCATAGGTGCTGTGAGTCTTCTTGGTGAACCGATTAAAGACACTGGATTTGATCTTTCCGATGAAAAGAAGAACCACTGCGACGGGCAAAAGGCTCAGTTTGAAGTTCTAGTGAAAGGATCAAAGGATAAAGGTAACTAACATCCAGTCCGTTGCATTGAGAGTTATGATTGGTAACTAAATTTGTTCGATAGGAACGATTTTTTTCTGGGCAACGAGGAGTGATGAAAAGGGTTGGGTCATAGACCGTCTGGACTTGGAGGTTAAATCGCAACCTGACAAGAGATTTCTTATCAAAAAGCCGGCTGAGGGGGAGAGCTAAAAGTTTGTTGTTGTATTTTATAGTTTTCTATTAAAAATTGAAAAGCATTGCATTCGATAGATACTCCGCCTCCAAGGTGAAATTCAATAAAGTATTTATGCAAACGAAAACGTATTTACTAGTGCTGTAAAGGTAGGGACAAAATGAATACCCGTATATATGGGTTACTTCAAGTCCGAGTACCTACCCGGTACAAAAATATCGTTAGTTTCATCTGCTTTTAGGTGATTCATACGCTTACCACATTATTATAATAATGTGAAAGCTATTACGTACGGTTTGATTTCAATTTTGAATTTCAAATGGGATAAATAAAACACTTCTAGCAGACGAACATCTTGCGGCACTATTAGTAAGTGCCATCCCTACCTCGTGATGCCATCTGGAAATCTCCTACGGAAATTACAGACGGGTAAGGGCAAATGGCGAGCCTCCTGCGCCAAGAAAACAGGATTAATTGGTTGGGCTACGGCCTAGTAAGCCGTAACCGTAACAAAAACACAATCTCCAAAACCACAAGCCTCGGATAAAACGGACCAGATTAATGTTGACGAACCTTGCAAAAAACGAAAAAAGGACAATGGTCTTCGGCCCAGAGCGTGGAATGTTAGGTTCCTAAACAGGCCACGTGCAGCCGAACAAGTTGCGGACGCCCTAGACCGCTATAAACCGGACATAACCGCCATACAGGAAGTGCGATGAAATGGAGCGGGTATAAAGCGGATGAAAAACCGCCACATTTACTACGGCGAATGCTATAGGGAAAGAGGACAACGATTGTTCGGATGCGGATTTGCTGTTCGAGGTGGACTAAGGCAAAAAATCCTTTCGGCATGTGAGCGAGCGCCTCAACGATCCGTATCAAGGCTACATTTTTTAATATCAGCCTCATCTGCGTCCACGCCCCCACGGAAGACCAGGATGACTCCACCATAGATGAGTTTTACGATCTCCTCCTACGTATGCCCAATGTCCCGTCCCAGCTATGACATCAAAATTGTACTGAGAGCCTTCGATGCTAAGCTGTGTAAGGAAAGTATCTTTGAACGAGTCATCGGCAAATATAGTCTACACGACACCACCACATCCGATAACGGACACAGACTGATTGATCTTGTTACGGGGCGAAATCTCCTTCTAGCCAGAACGCACTTCCCGCACCTCGATATACACAAAGGCGCCTGGCGGTCGCCAGATCAATCAATCACTAACCAGATTGATCACATCGCGATCGACGTTAGACACTCCTCCACTATTCTTGATGTTCGAACTTTCCAAGAAGCTAACATCGACCCGGACCACTATCTTGTAGTAGCAAAGATGCGCCTACGGATTTCACGAACGCAGTGGAGTAAGTTAAGAGCTACTATCGCCAGAAACCGCTCGTGCTTTTACTGATGGCGTCTCCCTTAAGCTCTCTCATACTCTTCAACCCTCCACGCAGTCAATAGAACAACAGTGGATCCTTTGCAAACAAGCCCTTAAAAACATTGCATCAGGCTATACCGCGAAGAAACACTTGCTTCGATGACGAGCGAAGGAGAATTTACACAGCGAAGCAGGAGCTATATAAAGCCTGGCTGCATAAAGGAACAAGAGCAGCTCGTGAGCTCTACGAGCTCCTCTCTTCTTTTTAACATAGGGAGGAGCATTAGCATCTCAGGAGAAAAAAGAAATTTGGGAACATTAGCTTAATATGCGCTCACGCCCCAACGGAAGAAAACGACGATCGACTCAAAGAAGAATTCTACGATCTCCTAGACAACATATGCCCAATGCCCCAGCTACGACACAAAAATAGTTTTAGGAGATTCTAATACAAAACTGGGCAAGGAGGACATATTTGAGTCGATTATAGGGAAGTATAGCCTCCATAACACCACATCCGACAACGGACTTAGGCTAATCGATTTCCTAGCGGGGCGTAACCTCCTTGTAGCAAGCACGCGATTCCCCCATCTCAACATCTACAAGGGTACCTGGCGGTCTTTTGATCAATCGATCACCAACCAGATTGATCACATTGCGATCGACGCCAGACACTCCTGTATTCTCGACGTACGAACCTTCCGAGGGGCCAACATTGACTCGGACCACTACCTTGTTGTAGCCAAAGTACGCATGAGGATATCAAGAATGCTTAGGAGTCGAGTAGAACTGCGTAAGTTTGACGTCGGAAAGCTACAATCGCAAGAGAATGCAAGAATCTTTACCGATCGTGTCTCCTCAAAGCTCTCTCAAAATCCGCCCAAGGCAGCACAAACAATAGAGCAGGAATGGGCGCATTGCCAGAGCGCCGTCAGAGATGCAGCCTCAGAGGTGCTGGGCTTCCAACCGCCACCACCTAGAAACCCCTGGTTCGATGAACAATGCGAACAAACCCATGCAGCAAAACAAGAGGCATATAAAGCCATGCTGCAACGACGAACGTGAGCTGCTCGCGAAATCTACGAGAAGAAGAGAAGAGAGGAACACACGCTTTCCAGAAGAAAGAAAAGAGAACACTGAAAGCGTAAGATCGAGGAGATGGAGAGATGCTTCCGCAGGAATGACGCCCGTAAATTTTACAATAAGATAAAACGAACATGCCATGGCTACAAAGCCAGAGCGGCGGCCTGCAGGGATGAAAATGGAGAACTGGTAGTAGAGTCGCAGTCGATGCTGAGGATTTGGAAAGACCACTTCTGCAGACTGTATAATGGCGATAATAGACAAGATACCGCTGTCAGGCAGAACGAGCCATTCGTAATGGACGACAATGAAACAGAATTCATTCCACCCGACCTAGACGAAAGCAAAATAGCGATATCAAGATTTAAGTCTAATAAAGCCGCGGGCGCAGACGGCCTGTCTGCTGAGCTTCTTAAGGTGGCTGGAGATGAGCTGGTAAGGTGCATGCACCATCTCATTTGCAAGGTATGGTCGGAGGAAAGCATGCCCGACGAATGGAATCTCAGCATCGTTTGCCCGGTCCATAAGAAAGGAGACCCCTCTGATTGTGCCAAATACAGAGGAATAAGTCTTCTTAACATCGCCTACAAAACCTTCTCTTCCATTTTGTGTAAACGCCTGAAGCCTTTTGTAAATAAGCTGATAGGTCCTTATCAGTGCGGACTCAGGCCAGGAAAGTCCACCATCGACCAAATCTTCAGACTATGGCAGATCCTGAAAAAACAATGAGTTTCAAGTCGACACTCACCAACTATTTGTCGACTTCAAAGCCGCATACGACAGCGTAATTAGGGGCGAGCTATACAATGCTATGTCTACCTTTGACATACCTGCTAAACTCGTCAGACTGTCAGGATTACTTTGGAGAATGCTCGCTGCTCCATCCGAATCGGTGAACACCTTACCGATAGTTTTGATGTCAAAAAAGGATTTAGGCAGGGCGATGCGCTGTCGTGTGATTTCTTCAACATCATATTGGAAATGATTGTGCAAAAATCACTGGCCAATACAAGACGCACAATCTATTTCAAATCGTCGCAACTCCTTGCATACGCCGACGATATTGACATAATAGGCAGATCACAGCGAGATGTCAATGAGACGTTTGCGAGTATTGAGATGGAGGCGGCGAAAATTGAGGGCAACACTAAATATATGCTGTCATCAAAAAAGGACGATCAACACCGATGTCTCGGCCAGAACGTTTGTATTGGCAGATACAAGGACTTCGTCTACCTTGGCTCTGTAGTCACCTGGAACAATGACATCAGTTCCGAAATCAAACGCAGAATCACTCTTGCCAATCGCTGTTTCTTTGGGCTTAGGAGGAAATTGAGTAGTAGAACCCTCTCTTGGAAAACTAAGGTGACCCTCTGTAAAACCTTAATCATCTTGGTCCTTCTCTACTGCGCAGAGGCTTGGACCTTATCAAAAATGAATGAGGAGGCTCTTTCTCGTTTCGAGAGGAAAATTCTGTGTACAATCTTCGGTCACGTTTGTGTTGACGGAGAGTGGAGAAGATTCAACCACGAACTGTGCGGGCTGTACAGCGACATCGGTCTATTACGACATCTTCGGATTCAACGTCTTAGATGGCTAGGCCATGTAGAGCGAATGGACATTATCGCTCCGGCCCGAAGAGTCTTCGACTCCAACTCCGAGGGACGACGGACGCAGCAGAGGACAACCGCATCTAAGGTGGCGCGCACAGGTGGAAATGGACCTCAACCAACTGGGCGTGCGGCACTGTAAGCTTGTTGGTCGAGGCATTGGTTCCGCCCCGAACTGTAGTGTCATCTAACCAAGTTTCGGTATTTGGTATGAAATAAAATACCCGGTACTAAGTAACGAATACATACGGTTTGTTACAGCCCTAGTATTTGCGCCAAAGAGTTAGAAAACCCTAAGTCGGCAAGTAGAGAGCACCGTGGCGCAGTGGGTAGTGTGTTGGCCTCTGACGCCGATGACACGGGATCGAATCCCGACACAACCATGTAATCGAACGTGTTTTCACGGTGTTTCTCCTCAGCGGGGTTCTGACAAAACCCCCTGTAGTAAAATTGTCATGAAAAGCTTCTCGAAATTCGCCGTTCGGAACCGGCAATAAACTGTAGGTCCCTTTCATCTATGGGAAAATGAAATCACACACAACATGGATGATTGAGAGAAGCCAAATTTATAGCTTGTAAAAAAGTTGTCACATACGATGTTTCGAGCACTTTCAGTGAACAGATTGCAGCACAAATCTTTGACCACACGCTCACCTTGACTTTTTTTCTCTTTCTCCAGAAGGTGCCCTACCAGTATGGATTTGTCCTTTGACTGGATAAGAAATAATAGCTTCACGTATCCACCAACCTTAATACCATGGCCGGTTTTAAAGGAATATTGAGTGAATCCGCTGCCAACACGATAAGGATAAAGTTGTTCATCCACAGTGACATTGGCTCCTGCTTTATAGTTATCCTGGAGGTTGCTGGCGCGTATTTCCATTATCAAATCTGATAAGACAACTGAAAGCCCAAAAACGTTGGAGACTCGTTCAAAGCACGATACAACGGATGTAAGTTAGTTTTCCATAGATCAGTTGTGTGTGACACCAGCTAACAAAAGTATGCCCAGATAAGCGTCAAATTCAGTTGTAGTAATAGTTTTCCATATAAAGTGGTCTTGTTTGATTTTCTTCGTGTTCACGATCGCACTGGATAGCTTTTCTATTGATTTTGCGAATTATTATATCACACATTTCAGTTGACATCATACATTCGAGCTCCGAGCTTCTTAGAATATTATGCGACAAAAATCGGCAAGGTTGTGGTGGTTGGTTTGACCAAATTTTACCATCTCTAGCTGTATAATTATTTGCAGAAGATTTAATTGGAGCTACTTCCAATTCTTGGTCCGAAACAGTCTCACTAAGAGGATCATATTCTGGTAACTGCAATCCCTCGGCGTCTAAATCTCCTACATTCACATTATTGTATTCACTGTCGCCCCTCTTCGTCCGCCATTGCACTTCCATAGGTATCTTGCTCATCTTCACTATCAACTTCCAAACATTCCTCTAATCTTTGGCTTATTTTCTGTCTTCCAAGGTAAGTCCTTGCGATTGCCGGGGAGTTAACCATTAACCATCAGCCATAATATAATTTTCATTTACTTTTATAAATACTTACTTACTTACTTACTTATCAGGCCTGCGATCCATGGAAGATCTGAGCCTGAGCTATAGCTGCCTTCCATCCTTGACGGTCCCGGGCACGCTGCTTCCAGTTGTCAAGACCAAGATGTCCTACATCCGCGATTACTTGGTCTTTATACCGGAGGTTCGGTCTTCCTCTTCTTCTCGAACCAGGAGGCTCGGAGTCGAAGACCCTCTTAGCTGGAGCGTTGATGTCCATGCGCTCGATGTGGCCGAGCCAGTGTAGTCGACGGATCCTTGCCTTCCGGACTACATCCACATCTTGGTACAGCTCGTAGAGTTCGCGGTTGTGTCTTCTTCTCCATTCACCTTCCTCACAGACAGGACCAAATATCCGGCGCAGAATTTTTCTTTCGAAAGAACCCAAAATCAGCTCCGCTGTCCTGCTTATCGTCCAGCTTTCGGCTCCGTACAGCAAGACTGGCAGAATGAGCGTTTTGTAAAGCATGACTTCGGTCTTTCGAGTGAGGAGTTTTGACCCCAGTTGTTTGGACAAGCCGAAGTAGCAGCGGTTGCCAAGGGCGATTCTACGCCGGATCTCCACTGTGGTGTCATTTGTGGAATTTACGTTTGCCCCGAGGTAGACAAACTCCTTAACTACCTCGAAATTGTAGCTGTCAATTGTTATGTTTTGTCCCAGGTGGTGAGCGACGGATTGGTTTTTGCTTGACAGCATGTATTTCGTTTTGTCCTCATTGATCTTAAGACCAACTCGTTTCGCCTGTTCTTCAATCGCCGTGAATGCTTCCACAATGCCACGGCGAGAACACGCGATAATGTCGATATCATCCGCGTATCCTAGCAGCTGGATGGACTTGTAAAAGATAGTGCCTTCCCTGTTGACGCCTGCCCGCCACACTATCGCCTCCAGCACCAGGTTGAAGAAGTCACATGACAGCGCATCGCCTTGCCGAAATCCGGTGCATGTTTCGAATGGTTCCGAGGTCCTAGAACCGAGTTGCACGGTGCATCGCGTGTTTTTTTAGCGTGGCGCGACACAACTGGATCAGTTTCACCGGGATCCCGAATTCGGCCATCGCCCCAAGCAGTTCTTCACGATGAATGCTGTCGTATGCAGCTTTGAAATCGACGAAAAAATGGTGTGTATCGATTCGAAACTCGTTGGTCTTTTCCAGGATTTGTCGAAGTGTGAAAATTTGGTCTACAGTTGATTTGCCGGGCCGGAAGCCGCACTGGTAGCTGCCGATTAGTGCGGTGCAAAATGGTTTTAGACGTTCACACAATACGTTTGACAGGATCTTGTATGCGACATTGGGCAGGGATATACCTCTATAGTTCTTGCAAGAGGTAGGATCGCCTTTTTTGTGGATGGGGCATATAGAGCTGGTATTCCAGTCGTCGGGCATGCTCTCATCTTCCCAAATTCTGCAGATGATCTGGTGCATGCTCCCTACCAGAACATCGCCGCCAGCCTTGAAGAGCTCTGATGGCAAGCCATCCGAGCCTGCGGCCTTGTTGTTCTTCAGCTTCTGAATAGCTGTGCCGACTTCTTCTATGCTGGGTGGGAGGACTACTTCAGCGGCTGGAGTTGGGATTTCCTCGGTCCCTACCACTCTCTCTTGGTCATGCTCGTTAAGCAGCTGCTGGAAGTGCTGCTTAAATACATCCACTATTCCCTGCGGGTCGGTGACAAGATTTCCCTCGCAGTTTCGAAGAGCCAGGGTGCCCTTTTTGAAGCCTCCTGCAAGGCCTTTGGCTTTCTTGTAAAAGGCTCGTATTTTATGTTTATCCCTAGACTCCTCGATATCCTTGAGCTATTTTATAAATAGTTACTTTAAAAACCAGTGAAGGGTGGCTGTGGTGCAGTGGTAAACATCGAGGTATGCAGTTCAAAGTCATTCCATTGCCAAGAAAAAAACAATTCCTATACGGAAAAAACTATGCAACACAGCTGTTGTGAATGAGAAGTGATAAAACATACTGATGAAGGCATAACACTCACAGTATATGGTCACTTCAGATTCATTATCTGTGTGTGTGTGCAATTCTAATGTAACACCATAAGTGCATAGAATAGTTGCGGAGAAGTACAACCAACGTGAAAAATCGGTCAGTTCCTCTCAAATCCTATCTAGGACACCAACATCTGGAGAGTAGGGAACGAACATCTGCGACTCAAACCATTGCACCCCGATAAGGTTGTGTGATATGTGATAAACTTAAATAACTATAAAAATGTATGCTTACTTCTCAAATGCGTTGCGTGAAAAATAAAAGCGTCTTCGTATCCAAATGCGTTAACAAATGATGTAACAAGAGAAAACAATTTAAACAATTCTAAGACACAATTGGCAGAAACACAACCAACTCCTTCCGACGACCGTTTACATACAAAAATATATATGGTACACCCGGATTTTGATGAATTTGCACCGCACACGGGGGCGTATACGTAACAGTTTATTCTGGCGCGACTTCGATGCGTTTCCAGCGTTCTCCGCTGGCTGCTGAGTGACCATTATAGTTTCCCTTGATGGGGAATAACGCATTTTATATTGAGGGACACAAACGTCCAGGCGTGCGTACACTCATTTTTACCAGCAGACGAGGAGAGCACACAAAATGCGTAAAAAACGGGTAATTTTGTTACTGCTTGATTTTTCATTGTTCTGTTTTCAACAGCTCCTGGACGTTTTCTTTCACGTTCTGCAAGAGGAAACTGTACTTTTGAAGGCCTTTAAGAATCTGAAGCGTTTTATTCTGAGGGTGGCGTGTTATAGCTGATTTTGATGAATTTTCGCCGCACACGGGGGCGTATACGTAACATTTTTTTCTGGCGCGACTTCGATGCGTTTCCAGCGTTCTCTGCTTGCTGCTGAGTGACCATTATAGGTTCCCTTGATGGGGAATAACGCATTTTATATTGAGGGACACAAACGTCCAGGCGTGCATACATACATTTTTACCAGCAGGCGAGGAGAGCACACAAAATGCGTAAAAAACGGGTAATTTTGTTCCTGCTCGGTTTTTCATTGTTCTGTTTTCAGCAGCTCCTGGATGTTTTCTTTCACGTTCTGCAAGAGGAAACTGTACTTTTGAAGGCCTTTGAGAAACTGAAGCGTTTTATTCTGAGGGTGGCGTGTTACAGCTGATTTTGATGACTTTGCGCCGCACACGGGGGCGTATACGTAACATTTTTTTCTGGCGCGACTCCGATGCGTTTCCAGCGTTCTCTGCTTGCTACTGAGTGACCATTATAGGTTCCCTTGATGGGGAATAACGCATTTTATATTGAGGGACACAAGCGTGTGTATATGCATTTTTACCAGCAAGCGAAGAGAGCACACAAATGCGTGCGTAAGAAAATAAATCTAAATCTAAAAAAAAATCTAATATGTTAATTGAGCGATCAATTGATTTTAAACTTCATTTCAACTGTCTTTCACTAATCTTTTTGTTTTGTTGGCGAAATGGGAATTTCCGGATTAAGTTTATCTTATCTGTTGGCGAAGTGGGATTTGGCGAAGTGGGAAAAAAATCGTTGGCGAAGTGGGAATTTGCGAAATGGGAATTGGCGAAGTGGGAAGATACCAGATAAAAACGATCTTGTTTAGTTAACAAATTGACATCTTTATTCATAATCATCTTTTTACTAATTTCTGTTGATGTTTAATTTACTCCGCATTCTTAAACAAATTGAGAATTGTACAATTCACTAAGTATCTAGTTTCGAATTAGTAAGTGCTACCCTCGTCATTCATCTACACTCTCTTCAGAAAGTACCTTCTTTCACGGTCACCTCGAGACAATAAAACAGTTCTGATTGCTGCTGCCATCGTCTAATCACAGGCAAACGCGCGAGAAATTAAACATTTATCTTTTAATATAAATAAAATCTGTTTTTATTTGCTTGTGTGTTTCATTATACTTTAGCCATAGAGACGAGACGAATTGCTCTCTATCACCTACTAACAAAACTTAAATGGTCAATAAGGAGTAACGAAATCCATTGGAGGGCGGGCAGAAAATAATTCGTATTCCGTTTTGTTCAATTTATTTTTTATTTATAAATGAAAGTAAAAAACAAACAAAAAAGAAACAAATGCATCTCGAACGTTATATGGAATACTTTTTACTTTTCTTTAATTGAGTTGCAATACCATTACTTGCACAACAATATATATATCTATATATGTATGTTGGTAATATTGTTTTTATTTTTTCTTTAATAGGCTTTGTTTTTTAAGGAAAAAGAAAAACGAAGGGGATAATAAAGAATAAGGTCGTTCTAGGTCTTATTGCGTTTTCAGTTCTTTACCAATACTGTAGGACACGATCTTGGTCCAATCGATTTTAGTTCGAGTAATGGGCAGTTGTCTGCGCATAGCCTTGAATGTTGTGTCCGACATGGTTTGATAGTTTTCGGATATTGCCAATTGATATTCATTTTCGGCTTCTTCGATTAGTCGAATGATCTCCCTGGCAGTTTGTTGTTCGTTAGTGAGGACAAGGGCATCGCGGCACTCTTTCGATGATACTAATTGTACATTGCCATCCTCATAGTAATGTACCTAATGGACAATGTAGTTAGTAATTATACTGTTGTGTTGTGTTAATGTTTTAAAATATACCTGGACTTTTAAGACACCTTTAAGTTCCGCACTGCCACTGCCTGGTTGAAAACTAACATGCCATTGCGATCTCCACCGACCATTCCAGTAGTTTTTCGGTTGAAATTGGTGGTCTTCGATACAAATGGTTAATGTAATTTGACTACCCTGCAACTTGCCGAACACCGAACTGACCTACAATTTTATTTACATTCAAATACAAGGACATGCATTAGGAGAGATGATCTGTGTTTACTTACACCATGTCTGTAGTGATTGGAAGTGTATGCAATCGTCTCTACATCTAATGCAGAACGCCATGATTCTACGAATGGATCGCTCTCCACGCTCTGGTAATCACTTGCTTCTTTTCGTAGATGATCGTATTTAAATGATTGTTTAGTGCGTGGGTCATAAAAGCGGCCGCCACCTATAACAAAAACAAAAAAAACAATTGAAATATAATTGACAAGAATCCCTTAACGAACAACAGATTCTTGTTTTAATATCGTTCGCTAAATTCCTTTATATTCTTGTGTGACGTAGATATACAAAAAGTATGTCTAGAGCGTCTCTTCATTTCTTTAAACGAGCCAAATAAATCAAACCGACGTCAACTCACTTAACTTTCGACAGTAAGCTACGACATCTAGTACGGGAGTTACTACAAGGAGAACAAACAACGCTTATTCGGATGCAGATTCGTTATTCGAGGAAGACTCCGAGAAAAGTTCTTAAGCTTTCGGGACGCAAGCGAACGCCTCATAACAATCCGCATCAAAGCTAATTTCGGAAACATTAGCTGGACATGCGCCCACGCCCCAACCGAAGAAAAGGACGATCGACTCAAAGAAGACTTCTACGATCTTCTAGACAGAAACCATGTCCAATGTCTCAGCTATGTTCTAGGAGATGTCCGCAAACGGACATCTGCTACTCGACTTTTTGGCGGGGCGTAACCACCTTCTGGCTAGCACACCGATTCCCGCATCTCAACATTCACAAAGGAACCTGGCGGTCACCTGATCAGTCTACTACCAATAAGATTGATCACATTGCGATCAACGTCAGACACTTCTCCAGCATCCCAGATGTACGAAACTTCTGAGGAGCCAGGATTTTAGCCAAGTTACGGAGTCGAACTGGATAACGAAAATTTGACGTTGGAAAGCTACCATTTCAGCATACCACTAAGACCTTTGCCAATCGAGTTTCCCTCAACCTCTCGCAAATTCCGATGACACCACAACAATCCACAGAACAACAGTGGGACCATTAGCAGCGCGCCATCGGAGACGCTGCCTCTGATGTGTTGGGTTTCAAACCACCGCCAACTAGAAACCCCTGGTTAGATGAGCAATGCGGGCAAGCCCATGTAGCAAAGTAAACCGCCTACAAAGCCATGCTATATAGACGGACGAGAGCCGCTCGTGAAAATTACGAGCGGAAACGGAGAGGAACAGACGCTTTTACGGGGAAAAAAAAAAGACAGGATGGAAAGCGTGGGATCGAGGAGATGGAGAGATGCTACCACAGCACAGGAATGATGCTTTACGAAAAAGTAAAACGAACATGTCAGGGCTATAAAGATAAAGCGGAAGCATGTAGGGAAGGTGACGGACAACTAGTAGTAGAGTCACAGTCGATGCTGAGAATATGGAAGGAACACTTCTGTACTGTTTAACGGCGATGAAAGATCTAATACCGCTGTCAGGCAGAATGATCCATTTGCATCGGACGAAGATGCAAGAGATGAGATTAAGCTAGTAATTTTAAAGCTCAAGACTAAAAAACCGCGGGGGCAGGCGGCCTGTCTGCTGAGCTATGTATTTAAAACGGCTGGGGGTGAACTGGTAGGGCGCATGCACCAGCTCACCTGTAAAATATAGCCGGAGGAAAGCATGCCCGACGAATGGAATCTCAGCATCGTTTCCCCAGTCCACAAGAAAGGAGACCCCTATAACTTGGTGTGGTTTCAGGCCAGGTAAATCCACAATAGACCAAATATTCACATTGCGGCAGATCTTGAAAAAGACCTAAGAATACCAAATCGACACCCATCACTTTTTCGTCGATTTAAAGGCCGCGTATGACAGTGTGCACAGCGCCATGTCTAGTTTTGACATCCCTGCCAAACTCGTCAGATTGTGCAGAATGACAATGGAGAACTCTCGCTGCTCCATTAAGGTCGGTAACCGAGACGAAATATATGCTGTACTCGGCCAGACCGTACCAATTGGCAGCTACAAATTCGAAGTGGTGAAGGACTTCGTTTACCTTGGCTCAATAGTGACTAACGACAACAACACCAACACTGAGATCTTCTTCTTTCGGTGGCGTTACAGCCCAGGACCAGAGTCAAGCTTCTCTCAATCACCCATGTTGTGTGTGATTTATTTTTCACACAGGTGAAAGCGACTGTGATCCTTGCATACGCCGACGGTATTGACATAATAGGTAGATCACAGCGAGATGTCAATGAGGCGTTTGCGAGTATTGAGATGGAGGCGGCGAAAATCGGTTTGGCGGTAAACGAGGGCAAAACTAAATATTTGCTGTTATCAAAAAAGGACGCTCACCACCGACGTCTTGGCCAGAACGTTTGTATTGGCAGATATAAGTTCGAGGTAGTTAAGGACTTCGTCTACCTTGGCTCCGCAGTGACCTGGAACAACGACATCAGTTCCGAAATCAAACGCAGAATCACTCTTGCCAATCGCTGTTTCTTTGGGCTCAGGAGGCAACTGAGTAATAGAGCCCTCTCCCGAACGACAAAGTTGACTCTATATAAGACCCTTATCATCCCGGTCCTGTTGTACGGCGCAGAAGCATGGACACTATCAAAAGCGGATGAGGAGGCCCTTGGTCGGTTCGAGAGAAAGATTTTGCGCGTGATTTTTGGGCCTATAAACGCAGACGGGGAATGGAGGAGAAGATTCAACCACGAACTTTACGGGCTGTACAGCGACATGAGCCTAGATGGCTGGGCCATGTAGAGCGAATGGACACCACAGCTCCAGCCCGGAGAGTCTTTGAATCCAACCCCGAGGGACGAAGAAGCAGAGGACGGCCGCCCTTAAGATGGCGCACACAAGTGGAAGGGGACCTCAGCCAACTGGGTGTGCGGCAATGTAAAAGGCTAGCGAAAGATCGTGCTAGAGGGAGGGGCATGTTGGTTGAGGGCCAGGTTCACCCCGAACTGTAGCGCCCACTAAGAAGAAGAAGAAGAAGAAAGCGACCTACAGTTTAATGCCGATTCTGAATGGCCTGAGTCGAGATGCTTTTTCAGGGCAAGTATACTACGGGCGGTTTTGCCAATACCCCGCCAAGGAGGGACGTCGCGAAATGAACATTCGATAGCGTTGGTGTTATCGGAATCCGAACTCGCTCACTGAGCGTCAAAGTCCGACACACTAACCACTGCGTCACGGCGTCCTGTGAGCGCTAAGATCAAACACAGAATTACTCTTGCCAACCGCTGTTTCTTTGGGCTCAAGAAGCAATTGAGAAGTAGACCCCTCTCTCGAAAGACCAAAGTTGCGCTTTACAAAACCTTAATCATCCGGTCCTCCTCTATGGCGAAGGGGACTAGACTTTAACGAAAGCGGATGAAGAGGCCCTTGGGCGTTTCGAAAGAAAAATTCTGCGTTCAATCTATGGTCCCGTTCATATAAACGGAGTGTGGAGGAGAAGATACAACGACGAACTATATGGGATGTACAGCGACATCGGCCTAGTACGACGTGTACGGATCCAACGTCTAAGATGGCCAGGCCATGTAGAGCGAATGGATAACACAGCTCCGGCCCGAAGAGTCTTCCGAGTCCAACCCCGAGGGACGACGCAGCAAAGGACGACCGAATCTAAGGTGGCGCACACAGGTGGAAGGGGACCATAACCAACTGGCAATGCATCACTGGAAACAGCTGGCACAAGACCGTGCCAGAGAAGTTACTGGAGAAATTTGTTGGTTGAGGTCCAGGTTCACACCGGACTGTAGCGCCACCTAAGTAACTGTCAGGTAAGCTCATATACAGTGCTAAGTGGAAAATAGAATAAGCTAGCGCTGGCGGAATACGTTATCTTGTGTTACAGGTAAGTATAAAATAGAAACACCATTTTGAGTGCTTAACCTGGTTTACAGAACTCGTCTCTGTTAATGTATGTATAATGCTGATAATCTTTTAACAGAGGTTGGTACGACTAGTACGGCCGAGGAGATGCTTGAAGGCGCTACTACGCTGATCGGTGAAAAATATAATAGGTCTGATAAGGTCTTGGTTTAGAAATTAGTGAAACATCTGAAGAAATATGCTATGTAATGCTTATTTACTATATAAAAGATAAAAACGCTGAGAGACATGCCAAACAATTTATGAAGTGTACGGTAAGAATATTGTGAGCAAACACTACACCAAGGAGTGGTTATCTTGATTCCGTTCCGGAAATATCGGTGTCGAAGATGCACTGCACTTTGGCCCACCAGAGAGGTATGCAAGATAACGGAGGTAATAAATATTAACCACATTACAGTTTGGAATCATCTAAAAAGAGCGGACTATTCGAATAAGCCCGATGTTTGGTGACACATGAATTAACGCCAAGAAATTTGATTGACTGTATTGCCATTAGGATGGATGGTGAAGGAATAGCAAAGGCCTCGTAGGGGTAGCATCTGCCGACGGATGCTGGCCCGACAAAAAGCGAGTAAGAGCCTCTGCAGCCGAACATCTTGCAGCTCTGCTAGTCAGATCCTAATTCCACCTCCTCGTGGTGCCATCTGGAAATTTCCTTAAAAGGGAAATTACTGACGGAAGAGGCCGAATGGCGAGTATCCTGCGCCACCAAACAGGATTAGTGTCGGTTGGGCTATGGTCTAGCGAACCATAACCGTAAAACCACTAATTGCTCAGAAACACAAAACAGCCTCGGATAATAAAACGGAACGGATCTATGTTGACGACCCTTTAAGAAAACAAAAAACAAACAAGGACCTTCGGTTCTGTACGTGGAATGTTAAGTCCCTTAAAAAGACCACGTGCGGCCGAACAACTTGCGGACGCCCTAGACCGCTATAAAACGGACATAACCGCCATCCAGGAAATGCGATGGAATGGACCGGGTAAAAAGCGGATGAAAAACTGCGACATTTACTACGGTGACTGCTATAGGGAGAGAGGACAGAGACTATTTGGATGCGGATTTGTTGTTAGAGGTGGACTAAGACATAAAGTCCTAAGTTTCCAGTATGTGAGTGAACGCCTCATAACGCTCCGCATCAAGACAAATTTCTGTAACATCAGCCTCATATGCGTCCATGCCCCCACGGAAGACAAGGATGACTCAATCAAAGATGATTTCTTTGATCTCCTAGACAGAACATATACCAAATGCCCCAGCTATGATACCAAAATCATACTAGGAGATTTTAACGCTAAGCTGGGTAAAGAAAGCATCTTTGAGCGGGTCATCGGCAAACACAGCCTACATGACACCACATCCCATAACGGACATAGGCTGATCGACCTTGCCACGGGGCGAAATCTTCTTGTAGCCAGCACACGATTTTCCCACCTCGATATACACAAAGGCACCTGACGGTCGCCAGATCAATCAGTCACCAACCAGATTGACCACATCGCGATTGACGTCAGACACTCCTCCACTATTCTTGATGTTCGCACTTTCCGAGGAGCGAACATCGATTCAGACCACTATCTTGTAGTAGCCAAGATACGTCAGCGCATAACACGAACACCGCGGAGTAGAGTTAGAACACCAAGCTATGACGTCGGAAAGCTACTATCGCCGGAGATCGCCAGTGCTTTTGCCAACCGCGTCTCCCTTAAGCTCTCCGATACACCTCAATCCTCCACTCAGTCAGTAGAGTAACAATGAAGCCTGTGCAAACAAGCCCTGAAGAGCACAGCAACGGAAGTGCTGGGCTTTAAAGCTCCACCACGACGAAACACCTGGTTCGATGGCGAGTGTAGAAGGATTCATGCGGAAAAGCAGGAGGCATACAAAGCCTCACTACACAAAAAAACAAGAGCGGCTCGTGAGCTCTACGAGCTTAAGAGAAGGGAGGAACATAAGCTTCTCAAGAGAAAAAAGAAAGAGCACGAGAAGCGGGCGATTGAAAACTTGGAGAGGTGCTATTGCAGGCACGACGTTCGAAGATTTTATCAGCGGATAAAACGAATGTCTCAAGGCTATAAAGCCCGAACGGAGGCCTGTAAGGATGAGAACGGACACCTACTAGTAGAATCGCAGTCGATGCTGAGAATTTGGAAAAACCACTTCTGCAGACTGTATAACGGCGATGACAGCCAACATACCGCCGTCAGGCAGAATGATCCATTTTTTAACGACGAAGATCGCAGAGAATTCCGTCTCCCTGACCTCGACGAAGTTGAGAATGCCATGTCGAAACTCAAGTCAAATAAAGCTGCTGGCGCAGATGGACTGTCTGCTGAGCTCTTCAAAGCGGCTGGGGGTGAGCTGGTTAGGAGCATGCACCGGCTCATCTGTAAGATATGGTCAGAGGAAAGCATGCCCGAGGAATGGAGTCTCAGCATTGTTTGCCCGATCCACAAGAAAGGAGATCCCTTTGACTGCGCCAACTATAGAGGAATAAGTCTCCTTAATGTCGCATACAAGATCTTCGCTGCCGTTTTGTGTGAACGCCTGAAGCCATTCGTAAACAAGCTGATAGGTCCTTATCAGTGTGGCTTCAGGCCAGGGAAGTCCACCATCGATCAAATCTTCACACTACGGCAGATCCTGGAGAAAACCAATGAATTTCAAGTCGATACACACCATCTATTCGTCGACTTCAAGGCCGCATACGACAGCGTAATTAGAGACGAGCTATGTAACGCCATGTTTACTTTTGACATCCCTGCTAAGCTCATCAGACTATGCAGGATGACTCTGGAAAATGCTCGCTGCTCCATCCGAATCGGTGCAGAACTGACCGATAGTTTCGAAGTCAAGAAAGGATTTAGACAGGGCGATGCGTTGTCGTGTGATTTTTTCAACATCATATTAGAAATGATTGTGCAAAAATCACAGGCCAATACAAGAGGCACAATCTATTTCAAATCCTCGCAACTCCTTGCATACACCGACGACATTGACATAATAGGTAGATCGCAGCGAGATGTCAATGAGGCGTTTGCGAATATTGAGATGGAGGCGGCAAAAATTGGTTTGGCAGTAAACGAAGGCAAGACTAAATATCTGCTGTCATCGAAAAAGGACATTTACCACCGACGTCTTGGACAGAACGTGCATATTGGCAGATATAAGTTCGAGGTAGTTAAGGACTTCATATACCTCGGCTCCGCGGTGACTTGGAACAACGACACCAGTTTCGAAATCAAGCGCAGAATTACTCTTGCCAACCGCTGCTTCTTTGGGCTCAAGAGGCAACTGAGAAGTAGAGCCCTCTCTCGTACGACCAAGTTGACCTTATATAAGACCTTAATTATCTCCGTCCTGTTATACGGCGCAGAAACATGGACTTTATCTAAAGCGGATGAGGAAATCCTTGGTCGTTTCGAGAGAAAGATTCTGCGTTCGATTTTCGGTCCCATAAACACAGAGGAGGGTTGGAGGAGAAGATTCAATCACGAACTGTACGGGTTGTACAGCGACATGAGTCTGGTCAGGCGTCTACGGATCCAACGCCTAAGATGGCTAGGCCATGTAGAGCGAATGGACACCACAGCTCCAGCCCGTAGAGTCTTTGAATCCAACTCCGAGGGACGAAGAAATAGAGGACGGCCGCACCTGAGGTGGCGCGCACAGGTGGAAGGGGACCTCAACCAACTGGGCGTGCGGCATTGGAAAAGACTAGCGAAAGATCGTGCTAGGTGGAGAGGCATGTTGTTTGAGGCCCAGGTTCACCCCGAGCTGTAGCGCCCGTTAAGTAAGTAAGTAAGTATTACCATTAGGTGAAACGCAACGAAATCGATCCATTGTTCAAGCGAAGATATCGAAAGTAAGCCACCATGATCAAGGGACGGTACCATCTCTGACTGGTGTGGCAGAGAGGGTCTCTCGGGTAACCCAAAAAAGACAATCTTAGTCCCGTTTACAAAGAGGAGAAAGTTGCAGCACTGTTCCGTCTTTCTGAATGGTACTAACATAGGTTTTTCAGAAGAAGTTAAGTATTAACCTTGATCGCAAACTTAACTGGAAGTCGAACATCAAAAACAAATTCACAAGGGCTACTAAGGCTACTAAGGCACTTACGGTAAAACCTGGGCATTAAAACCTAAAGTGATCCACTGGTTATATACCGCTATAGTAAGACCTATCATCACCTATGCGTCTGTAGTATGGTGGACAAAAGTTGAACAAAAATCCTGCCCCAAGACAGACCGAGAAGCAATGATTGGACTTACTCCACTGCACCTTTTTATTAAAAGGTTGCAATACGCATTGCAATCAGAATTCTTTGCTAAGAGACAGGCCTACTATGTAGACCATTAGGTCACATGTACATTTTGCAACAATTTCCTGAGCTGGGTATGACTATCACGGTCTCGTTGTAGAAGCTTTCACGTTAAGGAGTTTGTCTACCTCGGGGCAAACGTAAACTCCACAAACGACACCACAGTGTAGATCCGGCAGAGAATCGCCCCTGGCAACCGCTGCTACTTCGGTTTGGACGATAGGCAGGGCAGCGGATCTCCTGTCTGTGAGGAAGGTAAATGGTAGAAATGATATAACCGCTAACTCTACGAGCTGTACAAAGATGTGGATATAGTCCGGAAGGCAAAGATCCGTCGACTACATTGGCTCGTCTACAACGAGCGCATGAACACCAACCCTCCAGCTAAGAGGGTGGAGAAGAAAAGGAAGACCGAACTTCTGGTATAAAAATCAAGTATTCACGGATGTAAGATAATTTGGTCTTAATAACTAGAAGCAGCGTGCCCGGGAGCGTCAAGGATGGAGGACAGCTATAGCTCAGTCTCGTATCCTCCATGGATTGCCGGCCTGATAAGTAAGTAAAGCTGATTTGAGGGCCAGGCCATGAAAACCATGAAGGCAATGAAAAGGCTGACATATTAGCTAAGATAGTTGCTCAAGTACCTTTCACAGGGCCTTCTCCCCTTTATGGTTTCAACAATGTGGATACAAAACTACACTTACAGAAATAGGCCATAGGGTATTAAACACTCAAAGAAGTTCTTGGAACAAAATCAAAGCCTAAAAAAGGCTAAAGAAGCTCAAAAACTAAACAAAGTTGACCTAAAAGTGCTATATGACGCACTAACAGGACACAGGGCATGCAATTACCACCTTTACAAATTAGGTAGGCGATGCAACAATGCCAAAGAACCCATGGAGCCGTAGAAAGACTGAGAATGACAAACAAAGCAACATTAACAGGGAAAGACTTGTCGAATTTCTGAGGACAGAACTTAAATCCTAAACCAAAAAAGGGGGTACAATAGACCTTAAAGTGACACACCCCACACTTGTTACATATAGTGTGAAAGGCCAACGTTTTCTATGACCTCCTTACCTATGTGTATGTCGTATCCCTAAGCACTAAATCACTAAAGACCCTGAAGCCCCTACTATGGTAATGAAAATGTAGACTGTCTGCATGAACAGCAATGTAGGTACTCTTTCCGACGAAAACTTGATTGATATTGCAAACACGAAGCCAAATGCAGATGAACTCAATTGAGACATTTCGTTGGCGCGCCCTCAGGTTATTTAATACCTCCTGGAGACATCCCGCGTACAACTAGAACTGTTCTTGTAAGACGTGTAAATAAGTTGGAGTTTTGTATATACTGAACATACAACCGTGATAACAAAAGTGTAACTGATAGCCACTAGTACTTTCACCAGTAAGGACACATGAGGGTATGTTAATATAAATAAAGTCATGACATCACGCAGAGGTTTTATGTGCTGTGGTGGCTAATACACGTACCCGAACCGTCTAGAGAACTACAATTGACCTTTTACACCCTAAGCCATTTAAGAACTTTTCAACTTTCACTTCGCACACTTGTTCATGGCCCTATGACATATTTAAGCCATTTATCTCATTAGTGTGACTCGTTACTTTATACACACGAAACGCAATCAAGCAAGCGTCAGTAATGAATAGCATACTTGATAAAAGTTTAAGGTCAAATCCGAACTAAGCAATAGTCAACCAAATGACCATATTAGGTAATAATTCCAACTCCCAACCCATCAAAAATGCATCTTACCCAAGTCATTGTACTCCGAAATAACAGCATAATGTTCACTGCCTTCAATTCTGACCGGTGTCAGTTGATCTTTATTGTATTGAGCGAATGCCGAGCTAGCACCTTCTTTCAGTAATCCATCGTTTTTCAGCAGCTCACGCACATCGTTAAAGACTTCATTGAATTCTCCAGGCGGTGCATGAAGGATGAAATCCGACACAATTCTCACTTTTTCGCTGTCACTGATGTTTGTCTGTTCCATCGCTTCCAAACTGGTGCTGGTTATGTCAAATGCTCTTCTAAGCCCGCAACTAGCAAATCTACGAAAATACGATTGTATTGTTAGAAATAATTTTCATTTTGAGGATAGAAGATATAAAATGGGTATTTCTCCGCGGAGAATATGATGGTGACGATACGCAATTGTACTAGAAGACATAAATATGATTCATTCGGTGCTTTCAGTAAACAAGACAGGATGAATTCATTGTTAAAAAAAAAGGAAAAAAAAAATTGACAGATAAAAAGCTGAACAAGTTTGGAGCAACCAACACCCTCTGATTAACAAGTGCCCGCGGGGCGGTAACAAATACTGTAGTACGCCAATTTCAAGTTGATCCACACGATATATTGTACACTAGGAAATTGTATTCTTATTTAATTACTTTTGGGAAAATATAGAAAACTGCAAGAGCGGCTGTCAATGTCAATCCACTCGATACGATACAAATTCTGGGTAATCGTAATGAAGATAAACCAGACGGTAATAGATTGTGCGGGTAGTAAAAGCTACTTGGGTTCGCAACGTTGGCCATGCTGATCTGCCAACAGGGTGCTTGCTATTGCTATTCTATTCATATCGTAATCGATTTCGGAATAAGGGTACAGCAGCGAATTTGCAATTTATTTATTTTTGATTTTTACACCAATCCAAGTTGACACACGGCCTCCGCGTGGCCTCCACTGGATAGCTGCCCTGGAACCCGCAAGGCAGTGAACCAATTACCCCGTTTACATGCGTAGTCGAAAGATCGAGTCGAAACTGAGTTGAAATTTCGACCCAGGTTTTTCCGCAACGTAGTCGAAAGATCGAAGAGTTCAAACCAGGGATAACCAGGGTTCAAACGTAGTGACAGCTAGTATGTATATACGGACCTTTTACTTTGATTGCGTTAGTCCTGCGTTGTGTCAACCAGCAAACGAAAAGAAAGAAAAGCAAAAAAGATATCTCACACATGCAGAGACAAAATGTCAGTTCGACTCCTCGACCCAGGTTGGTTTACATGCATTTTTCAACTCGACCCAGCTCTGCTAGCTTTTTTTTTTTTTTTTTTTTTTTTTTAGAGACTCGCGCAGGTTCAAGAGTTTTTATATTCTCTTATGATGTGTTGACACACACAACCTGAACGGAGTACAGTGGTTGGGGTCGTTGATGTTCGTTCACTACTCTCAGGGGTGATTGTCCTAGACCTAGATTGGACGAGAGCCGACCAAATTCCGCGTTGGTTATAGTCCGTAGTAATTCGTTCAAGCACTTTTAGTATTGCATACGCAGAGGATGAATTTCGTTTGACCATATACTGTGAGTGTTATGCCTGCAGCAGTACGTCTGGTCACTTTCCATTCTCAACAGCGTTGCATACTTGTTGGCGGTATAGAAACTACTTTTTCTTGGCTATGAAGCGAATTTGAACCATAAACCTTCCGCTCGGCGGTCGATGATGTTAACCACTGCACCACGGCCACCCCCAAGCTGGAGTCAACTCAGAAGAAAGAAGAGAGAGCATGGAAAGCGTGAGACGAGGAGATGGAGAGATGCTTCCGCAGGAATAACGCCCGTTTTACAATAAGGTAAAACGAATTATGCGGCCGTCCTCTGCCGCGCCTTCCTTTCGGGATGGATTCGAAGACTCGGCGGGTCGGAGCTGTATTTTCCATGCGCTCTACATGGCCTAGCCACCATAGACGCTATATCCGTAGACGTCGTACCAGGCCGATATCGCTGTACAACCCGTACAGTTCTTCGTTATATCTTCTCCTCCATACACCGTTTGAACAAACGGGACCGTAGATAGTGCGCGGAGCTTTCCTCTCGAAACGACCAAGGGCATCTTCATCCGCTTTTGTTAAGGTCCAAGCCTCTGCGGCGTAAAGGAGGACCGGGATGATTAAGGTCTTATATAATGTCACCTTGGTTTTCCGAGAGAGGGCTCTACTTATCAATTGCCTCTTGAGCCCAGTGAAAGAGCTGTTGGCAAGAGTGATTTGATCCTGCGTTTTATCTCAGCGCTGGTGTTGTTGTCGCCGGTCATCAGCGAGCCAAGGTGGACGAATTCCTTGACCACTTCAAAGTTTTATCTGCCCATGGTGACGTTCTGGCCAATACGTGGTGTTGTCCGTCTCTTTTAGATGAAAGCAGATATTTGGTTTTACCCTCATTAACCTTGAGACCCATCTTAGCCGCTTCTACATCAATGCTTACATAGGCCTCATTGAGGTCTCAATATGTCCGTCCAGTCACGCCAATGTCGTCGGCGTACGCAAGCAATTGTGTATACTTGAAATAAATCGTACCTCTTGTGTTGGCAGTGATTCTTGCACAATCTTTTAAAGCACGATGTTGGAAAAGTTGCATGACAGCGCGTCACCTTGCCTAAATCCTGTTTTAACATCAAAGGTCTCGGTTTGCTCATTACCGACCTTAATGGAGAACTCCTCCAACGGGCACTAAACCTTGTTGCAAACTGGTACTTAAAGGTTGCACTAAATGTAAATTCTAGAAAAAGCACCATAGTCGCCTTCACCAAAAGAAGGAACAGGCACAAACTTACTAAACCTACCCTCTTCGATGAAAAGCTCACTTGGAACTCTCACATTACAAAGACCATTGAGAAAGCCAGGATCTCCTTATGGACCAGCAAAAGTCTCACTGGCAAAAACTGGGGCACAAACCCCAAAATGTCCCGCTGGCTATATACAGCAATCACCAGACCAATCCTTACATATGCTGCGCCCGTCTGGTGGCACAAAACAAAACAAGTATCAGTGCAAGCCAAGCTCAACAAATTGCAAAGACTAGCTTGCATCTGTATCACTGGGGCCATGAGAACAACCCTCACAGCAGCACTAGAAGTCATCACAGACCTGCCACCTCTTCATCTCCAACTGAAGAAAGAAGCAATGGTCTTCGCCCACAGGATGATCGTGGAGGATGACTCTAACCGTAGGCTCTTTCACCCTGATATCCTTACAGAAATAAACAGGCATGAAATCCTAAAGATATCTCTTACAGACAACTGTCTCCCCAGATATAACTTCAGCCAAAACTACAAGGTCACATTCCCTAACCGACAAAACTGGGAACAGGATAGACCCTCCTTCAACCGTGGATCCTACGTGTGGTACACAGATGGCTCCAAAACGGACGAAGGCGTTGGGGCTGGAGTATACGGAGCAAATACAGGCACATGCATTTACGTCAGCATGGACAGTTATAACTCCGTTTTTCAAGCAGAGATATTTGCCATAGAACTCTGCCTCAGAGAAAATATAAACAGAAATATACTTAACAAAAACATTTACATTCTCTCTGACAGCAAGGCTGCACTTCAAGCCCTAAAGAGCTTTGAAATAACCTCCAAGCTGGTATGGGACTGCCTACAGCTACTTCACCAGCTGGCCAGTACAAACAGAGTTCATCTCATTTGGATACCTGGACACAGCGGCCATACAGGCAACGAAAAGGCGGACCTACTAGCAAGGAAAGGCTCTGCATCACCATTTATGATGCCACGGCCTTTCTGCGGCATACTCACTAGCACCACCAAATGCTGCATAAAAAATTGGTTAAGGAACACGACGGATCACTACTGGTCACAAACGAAAGGTAGCAAACAAGCCAAGCTGTTCCTCCCAACTACATCCCTCAAAAGAACGAAACAACTTCTCATGCTTTCGAGGAGTCAGATTCGTTTAATCACAGGTTTCCTTACTGGACACTGCCCAGTTAATAAACACCTCAAAACAATGGGCATCATACAAGATGACACTTGCCGAATGTGTAATGAAGACGAAGAAACAGCAGAGCACATACTATGCCACTGTAACTGCCTGGTCAGTACACGTCCTTGTCACCTAGGCAAGTATTATCTTGAAGCAGAAGAAATTGCTGCCAGCCACTCAAAAGCATACTAAGTTTTATTACGGACTCAGGTTTTCTGAGTGAACTGTAAGTGGGGGACATCACAATAGGCCCAATCGTGGCCGCAGTGATCAGGCGACTCTGTCCCACCCCCTAAGCCCTACCTATCTATCTATCTAATGGAGCAACGAGAATTTTCCATTGTCATCCTGCACAGTCGGACGAGTTTGGCAGGGATGTTAAAACTGGACATGGCTTTGTATAGCTCATCTCTATACACGCTGTCATATGCAGCCTTGAAATCGACAAAGAAGTGGTGAGTGTCGATTTGGTATTCCTGGGTCTTCTCCATAACGTAAATATTTGGTCTATTGTGGATTTACCTGGTCTGAAACCACACTGATAAGAACCGATCAGGTTATCCACAAACGGTTTCACGCGTTCACACAATACGGTAGGGAAGATCTTATATGCGATGTTAAGGAGACTTATTCCCCTATAGTTGGCGCAGTTATAGGGGTCTCCTTTCTTATGGACCGGGCAAACGATGCTGAGATTCCATTCGTCGGGCATGCTTTCCTCAGACCATACCTTGCAAATGAGATGGTGCATGCACCTTACCAGCTCATCTCCAGCCGCCTTAAGAAGCTCAGCAGACTGCGCCTGCGGCTTTATTAGACTTAAGTCTTCATATCGCTATTTTGACTTCGTCTAGGTCGGGTGGACTGAATTCTGTTACATCGTCGTCCATTACGAATGGCTCGCTCTGTCTGTAAGCGGTATCTTGTCTATCGTCGTATCTTGTCTCAGCATCGACTGCGACTCTACTACCAGTTCTCCATTTTCATCCCTGCAGGCCGCCGCTCTGGATTTGTAGATATGGCATGTTCGTTTTACCTTATTGTAAAACTTACGGGCGTCATTCCTGCGGAAAGATCTCTCCATCTCCGCTATCTCACGCTTTCTGTGCTCTCTCTTCTTTCTTCTGAAAAGCGTGTGTTCCTCTCTTCTCTTCTGCTCATAGATTTCGCGAGCAGCTCTCGTCTGTCGTTGCAGCATGGCTTTATATGCTTCTTGTTTTGCTGCATGGCCTTGTTCCCATTGTTCATGGAACCAGGGGTTTCTAGGTGGTGGCGGTTTGAAACCCAGCAGCTTTGAGGCAGCGTCTCTGACGGCGCTCTGGTAATGCGCCCATTTCTGCTCTATTGTTTGTGCTGCTGTGGGCGGATTTTGAGAGAGCTTGGAGGAGACACGATCGGCAAAGATTCTGGCAGTCTCTTGCGATTGTAGCTTTCCGACGTCAAACTTACGTAGTCCTACTCGACTCCTAAGCATTCTTGACATCCTCATTCGTACCTTAGCTACAACAAGGTAGTGGTCCGAGACGATGTTGGCCCCTCGGAAGGTTCGTACGTCGAGAATACAGGAGGAGTGTCTGGCGTCGATCGCAATGTGATCAATCTGGTTGGTGGTCGATTGATCAAAAGACCGCCAGGTACCCTTGTGGATGTTGAGATGGGAGAATCACGTGCTTGCTACAAGGTTACGCCCCGCTAGGAAATCGATTAGCCTAAGTCCGTTGTCGGATGTGGTGTTATGGAGGCTATGCTTTCCTATAATCGACTCAAATATGTCCTCTTTGCCCAGTTTTGCATTAAAATCTCCTAGAACTATTTTTGTGTCGTAGCTGGGGCATTTGGCATATGTTCTGTCTAGGAGATCGTAGAATTCTTCTTTGAGTCGATCGTCCTTTTCTTCCGTTGGGGCGTGAGCTTATATTAAGCTAATGTTTCCAAATATAGCTTTGCTGCGGATTTTTACGAGGCGTTCGCTTATATCTCGGAAGCTTAAGAAGTTTTGTCGGAGTCTTCCTCTAATGGCGAATCCGCACCCGAATAGGCGCTGTTTATTCTCCTTGCAGCAGTTCCCGTAGTAGTTGTCACAGTTTTTCATCCGTCTTTTGCCTGGTCCATCCTATCGCACTTCTTGGAGTGCGGTTATATCTGCTTTATAGTTGAAGGTTTGCTCCAACTGATCGCCTGCACCCGGTCTGTTTAGCGACCTCACAATCCAGGTGCAGACTCTCAAGTATCCGTCCGTATGCGAGGCTTGTCGTTGCTTCTGAACAAGTAGGTTTTTACGTGATAGGGATGTTACCCTTTCATTTGATTAATATTAAAAAAAAGTCAAACACCTACCCATCAACTCTGACATTCTACAATACATCGTCGAGCGATCCTGAAACTATAGCAAGAAAGTCGTTCGCATTAAAAGCGTACGCGGCTATGTAAGTGTTATATGCACAGATTGAACTTATTCGCTCAAATCTTCAGTCAATCGTTCTCCAATGTGACATCTAAGCCCGACGTGTCTTACTTTGCTTACCTGAATAGCTGTGCCAAAACCTTATTAACGAATGTAGGTATAACAGCGGCACTGATGATGAAGAAGATCGAAGCACTTAAATGCGAACACTCTACTGACCCAGACGATCACATCGTTTCTGTACGAATATAATGCGTTTAACCTAAAAACGTTTCTTCTTTCTACTTACAGTTTTATTAGTTTGAATTAAATTATGTTAGAATAAAGATAGGATTACATATTTTCCAATGTTTCCGAGTACTGGCAGATCGTGCATACACGAGTGTACGTATTATCATCTGAATTATAAGTTGCGGGACCAAAATCATGTTCATACGCTGCCAGACTTTGTTTATTGTACTTTTTTATCCTGCTAATTTCTCGTTTTTCCAATTCCTCACGCTGCTTCTCTAGGGCTTCTTCACTTCCCCACACTTCTATAGCCCTCTCCATGACCTTAATATATATGTATTTATTCTGAATAACAGGTGCGTGCATAAATGTATTCTCATTACCTGCAGTGCAAGATATAGTTTCATTTTGTCCCATTTATTGTTGTGTGGATTCTGCTTGCTTATGTACCTAAGCACCGGTTTTCTTCGGTCAAGATCACAATCTTGGAGGAGATATTCTGCCTTCGCGTCCGTTCGACTGATAAGTTCATGTTTGCCATCCGGATCGTGACATTTATCGCATACAGCATAATCGAAAACATCTAAGAGGTACGAATTATAAACCTTATCCCCACAATCCAAGCAATCCTTGTACGGGAGTGGATATTCAACAGGCGGTTCTAAGTCCTCTTTTGTCTTCGCTAGAGCTAGCTGTTGTTTTACAATCGCTTCGCTAGCAGTTAGAGATTCCACACGAAATCCACTATCAACGAACTTTGTTCCATCAACTTCGACAACTGAGCTCTCGGTACTATTAGCATTCGTATCTCTGTAATTAATATCATTAGACTTGCACTAACTAAACACTCCTGGGGTATTCTACATTTTCGTGGCAGAATATGGATGGCTTACTAATTTCCATCTACGAAAATTCTGGGCCTTGATGCGCTTTCTTTTATTTAGCGATATTTGTGCGGCTGTTAACTCTTTGGGCGTCTCCTGCTCCTGAGACATGATACGGTTTTCGTTTTATTGAAAATATTAAATTGTGACAACGATACCAACAAAACGCAAAATAAAATAAAATCAGACATAGATTAGATAATTAATCTCTGAATAAAATATACAAGAATAAGTGTCAAACGTCAAAATAATGTCAAAAAAATACCGTGGAGTGCGTTCAGTAGTGTACAAATATTTGCGTCAATATTTGACCTATTTACATCTTCCTAAATTGTCGCAAATTGTTCCTTTGGGGTGGGAGGCTCGAAAATAACACTCGATCTGACGTTCTTGGGTGTTTTATTTCTACGAAACGAAAATCACATTTTGATATACATTTTGATATACATATTTTATTTTTCATACTCACCGCAGTTTGCACCTCTCCCGTTGGCTCACTTCAAAGGAATGAAACTTTAAAATGGTGAACGAACGCGAGAGATGCCGACTGCGGCTGTGGCGAGAACTAGAGTTGAGAAAACGTTGTCGATTAGATGGCGTCAGTGGTGCAGACCTGTTTATTTGTGGTACATCATCCCAACTCCTGGCGTTCTTCCACATCCCCACCCCCGTGAATCAGCCCGATTCACCATCAACGTCCACATTGAGAATGGCCAGCTTCGATACGGGACGACGAAGGACTCCGGATTTAGTTTGGACATCGGCTCGTCTCACCACCTCATCTTTACCTCTATAAACTCTTATTACTCTCCCTCGGCACCATTGCCCTCTGGGTTGGTCTTTGTCGCAGATAAATACGAGATCTCCCTCTTTGAGCGGCTTAGATGTTCGGCACCACTTGGATCGGCGTGTCAGGGTTGGCAAGTACTCTGTAATCCAGCGTTTCCAGAACCTGTCTCTGAGCTGACGAGCAATTCGCCATTGTTTCCGAAGAGAACACAGCTTCTCAAATGGCTCACCTTCAGCTGGCGTCTGGGCGGTGTTGGCCGTTCCTAGCAGGAAGTGGTTTGGCGTGAGTGGTTCCTCCTGGTCGACTGAAATTGGCAAATGAGTCAATGGCCTCGAATTGATTATATTTTCTGCTTCGATGACCAGGCATTGGAGCGTGTACTCGCGTGGTGATACTTCCTTCAGCGTATGTCGGAGCACTCTCTTCACACACTGGACCATTCGCTCCCAAACGCCTCCTTCGGACGGGTTATTAGGGCAATTGAAAACCCATTCGACGCCTTTAGCTGACAGCTCATCTTGGATGCGTTCGCACTCAAACACCTCGCTGAAACGTTTCGCTTGTTGATCTGCTCCTATGAAATTCTTACCATTATCGCTGCGGATCCGAACAGGCACTCCTCGACGGTTAACGAAATTCCGGATAGTTAGAATACACGCATCCGTGGAGAGATCACAGGCAACCTCCAGGTGAACGGCTCGGACAACAAGGCACGTAAACAACGCCACCCATCTTTTCTCAACACGGCGGCCAATAGAGACTGTGAGGGGTCCAAAATAATCCAGCCCGGTGTAGCTAAACGGCCTAACATACGGTGTCAAACGATCCTTTGGCAGTGGTCCCATCAATGGAGTAATAGGCTTGGCTCGTTGAATTTTACACGTCTGGCACCTAGCGATTACACCTCTTAAAACTCGCCTTAGCCGCGGAATCCAATATAGATGACGAATTTCACACATGGTGGCCTCGAAGTTCTGATGTTTCATCTGGCGGTGATAATAGCAGACAATCAATTTAGTGAGCTCGTGTTCAGGTGGTAAGATGATTGGTCTTCGGGCAGATAAGGGAAGCCAGCTGGCAGCATCAATTCGACCACTTACACGAAGGACGCCATCTTCATCAATATACGGCATCAGATTGTGCAAGGAACTTCCTGGGCCAAGGCATTGACCGGTTTTAATTCGGCTGATATCGGCTGCAAAGACTTCGGTTTGCGCATGGCGGCTTAGCACAAGTTCTGCTGCTTTCAACAAGTCGACCGTCAGTCCATTGCCCGTACCTATGTTGCGCAGGGAGCGAGAGTACTTTATGACATAGGCGATGGTTCGTTTGAGCTTTAAAAAACAGGAGAAGTTGGAAAATTTAATGAAAGGTTCACTTACAACAAGAAGAGTGAACTTGGATGGGAGTTCCTCGTCTTCGTTGTCTTCGTGATGGACCATATTGGCCATTTCGCGATCAGTGGGCCACAAGGCTTCTTTCTGTTTGAGGAAACTTGATCCGGTCAACCATCTCGACGAAGCGCTGAAGTCAATCGGATGGTTTGATCGAGTAGCGTCGTCAGCCACGTTGTCTCGTGTTGACAGCCATCTCCAATCGGATACTTCAGTGGAAGCAAGAATCTCAGCCACCCTGTGAGCCACGAATGGTTTGTAGCGACGATTTCGTGACCCAATCCACTTGACGACTGTCTTGGAATCAGTCCAGCAAACACAACGGCTGACTTGGAGCGTTTTGTGCTCCTCGATTATCGTCTGCATCAAGCGAGTTCCCAAGACGGCGGCCTGGAGCTCTAGGCGTGGAACGGTCATTGGTTTTAATGGTGCGCATTTTGTTTTGGCACAAACAAATGCGACGGTGGCTTCTTTATCAGACGTCTTGAATCTCCAGTATGCTACGGCAGCGAAGGCTTCCTCGCTTGCATCAACGAAGATGTGTAATTGGAGATCATTTGGCAAACCGTTGACGAAGTAGTAGCGTGGGATCTGAATGTCGATCACCTTATCCAGGTTTTCACGCCAATTGATCCAGGCTGCGTGGACAGTGCTGGGTATCGCATCATCCCAAAGAAGTTGGTACCTCCAGACCTCGCGCATCAACAATTTGGCACCAATCAGGAAATTCGCCAGAAAGCCAAAAGGGTCAAAAACCGACATGATGACGCTGAGCAGCTCTCTCTTACTTGGACACCTTACACCAGCGATGATATCAGGGTCCACTCGGTGGAACTTCAGTTCATATCTGAAGGTGTCACTTAGGGGCTGCCAAAACATGCCTAGCACCTTCTCAGTTACCAAGCTTCCAACTGTGGATTGGTCGTTCCTTACGACGACGACGTCAGGCCCAGCTTCATCCTGTAGGGCCTTCAATACTTCTAGCGAGCTCGAACTGAAACTCCGCAATTCGAAACCGGCATGCTTATGTATTCCACGAACTTGTTTGGAAATGATGATGGCCTCGTCAATCGACTCGAAACTGTCCACGAAGTCATCGACATAATGGTGTTGTATGATGGATTTCACAGCTCTAGGCTTGGTGTCGAAGTGTTCCAAAGCATTTGTCGTCTTCACGTATTGGGCAGAGCAGGGCGAACAGGCAGCACCGAAAGTCATAACTCGCATCTCGAATACATCAGGTGGTTCTGCTTCAGGACGTCCAAAGCGCCAGAGAAATCTTTGGGAACTTCTATCCTCAGGTCGAATGAGCACCTGGTGGAACATTTCACGGATGTCTCCACACACACCAACAGCACCCACTCGGAAGTTGAACAGAACTGACGGCATCGGCTGGTAATCTTGTGGCCCTTTCAGCAAACAAGAATTGAGAGAAATCCCATCAACTGAGGCGGCGGCATCAAAAACCAAGCGTAGTTTGTTCGGCTTATTGGGGTTCACTACAGCAAAATGTGGAAGGTACCACGTCCTAGGACCAACTCTCGCAGCTTCGGCTGGTGGCAGCTTGCGGGCGTACCCCTTCGCAATATAAGAGTTGATGATATCATTGTAAGCGTCGGCAAACGCATCATCCCTCTTCATCTTACGCTCGATACTCTGGAGTCTCTTCTTGGCCATGGGATAGGAATCCGGTAGCTCGATATCATCACGTTTCCAAAGTAAGCCGGTTTGGTATCTTCCGTTGATCTTGACTGTAGTTGCCTCCAAAATACTGCAAGCGCGTGTATCCTCTTCGCTTTCTACTACCGGTGCCGGCCGCACACCGAAGCTTTCAGTGTTGAAGTAATCTGCAACAAGCTTGTGTAGGGCATCTTCGGTTGGCTGGATCAGCAGGCATGACATCGTCGGAGATGAGTTTGTCTCGACCGGACCAAATACTACCCAGCCCAGTTCGGTGTGGGCAGCATATGGCCCTCCATCTCGAAGTCGAATTGTTTCACTTGGAAGACCAAGGCGACAATGGTCCAGGCCAATGAGAATCTTCGGGGTAATATTATCGTGCGGAAAAACTGGCAATAGATCTGACCATTTAGAATCCCTTTGCAGATCATCTTCACTAAGGCTTTGCGTTGGTAGACTTAAGTTGGAGACACTATAAACGTTTCGAAGTAAGTGTTTCTTTCTATTACCCCCACTGATTTCAATATCGACCACAGCCACAGCTTCTTGCGTTGTTCTACCTCCAAACCATTGGAGATCCAGCTTGCCTTTCTCGCCATGGAAACCGAGTTCTTCAACTAGGCTGCTATCTATCATCGTGACTGAGGAACCTTCGTCCAGAAGCGCATAGGCATTGACTTGCTTCAAAGGCCCGTGTAAGACGACAGGTAGTACCCGGAATAGCAATTTGTTTTTTTTTCCTTGGTTGCTTATACAGCTGAGGACTGCTTCCTTCTGGCTGTTGTTGTCGTTCTGCCGATGTGGCGCTGTCGTTGGTGCGCTCTCAGAGGCGGTCTGTCTTGGCTCGTGCAACAACTGGTGGTGACTTCTTTGACATCCGTCAACACCACAGAATCTTCGGCGGCGACGGCAGTTCCTTACAGAATGTCCAACACTCAGGCACGTGAAGCATAGTCGACTTCTCTTGACTTGAGTCCATCTTTCGTTCACGTTGCAATCCAAAAACCTTTGGCAGTCATACACTTTGTGATTGCGTTGACAAATTGGACACTTGAGCACATCTGCTGGGTTGCTCTCGACTGCATGAAGAACTGAACGACGTTTTAGTTCTGGGTTCGTCCGACTGACGGTGGCTTTGTCGTCCTGTACCGCACATACCAAACTTGCCATTCCACTTAACCAATCGCTGAAGTGAACTACAGTTGGATACGGCTGAATCTGAGCTGCATACATAGCCCACTGAATCCTCTGACTCATAGGAAGCTTATGAATAAGCTCTTTCAGCAGAGTTGGGTTGGCGAGATGATGTTGGCCATTAATTGCTGATAAAAACACAGCAAGATTCTTGGCCTTGACAGCAAAGGGAATCAACTTCTCCATTGAACTTTCGGAAATTGGTGTAATTTCCTTCACTTGCTGAAGTTGGCTCTCTATCAGCTGTTCCGGGCGACCAAAACTACAACGCAGCTGTTCCATGACCATATTTACGTTATCGGCATGGATCATCATGCACTTCACCACATCACGTGCTTGACCCTTTAAAGCCCTTTGTAGTCGCATGCTGTTCTCCAAGTTACTGTAGTTATACATCGCCGTTGACTCGGAGTAGGCACTGAAGAACATGGGCCAGTCTTCCGGATCTCCGCTGAATTGCGGTAAATCTTGGAGCTTTCGTGGCGCAGCGGCTGGTTGTTGGAAAACACCAGAATAATTTGCAGGAATAAATGGCACAGAATGTGCTGACGTCGATATCGATGGTTGGTTTATAGTTCCTCCTAACTGTGAAACGTTAACTCTGTGTAACGGGTTGGAAAACGTTACTGATGGCAGTGATGTCAGCATAGCGGCACTGGTTAACGGTGATGTGAACTGCGGCATTGACGGCAAAACAGGCGACGAAATATTTGCCTGCGTTTGAATCACGTCGTTCATGGCAACGCACTGTGCGTTTCTCTCGGCCAATTTTGATTTCGTATGGTGCAGCTCAGTTTCAATTGCTGTCAGCCTCCTCAGTAAACTTTCAAGAAGGTTTTCTGTGACTGCGGATTGGCCTGGAGCTGTAACATGTGTGGCACCAAAGACAGACGAATAAGACATGGATGCGGCGGCATTGGCATCAGAGGCTGGCAGGTTAGCCATGGATACGACGGCATTGGCATCGTTGGCTGCAAGGTCTCCTGTCAGGTCGTCAATATTGGCTTCAATTGTTGGTGGTTTATCGTCTGGCATGCCTGGTTGATTCTCAGGGTTAAGACGCGGGCTTCTTCTAGCTGGTGGAGGTGTGCGATGCATTTAAATTGCACACAAAAAAAAACAAAATGGCACCACGGCGTGGGATTGACAATTGCGCCTCAGCGAATGAACGCAATTGCGAAATAAAAGGTTGTCGCAAATTGTTCCTTTGGGGTGGGAGGCTCGAAAATAACACTCGATCTGACGTTCTTGGGTGTTTTATTTCTACGAAACGAAAATCACATTTTGATATACATATTTTATTTTTCATACTCACCGCAGTTTGCACCTCTCCCGTTGGCTCACTTCAAAGGAATGAAACTTTAAAATGGTGAACGAACGCGAGAGATGCCGACTGCGGCTGTGGCGAGAACTAGAGTTGAGAAAACGTTGTCGATTAGATGGCGTCAGTGGTGCAGACCTGTTTATTTGTGGTACATCATCCCAACTCCTGGCGTTCTTCCACATAAATTAAAAATGGACTCTGTTTTATTATAGAAAGGATATGAACAGAACGTCACCAAACAACAACGTTTATTTCATAAAAATTCATCGACTCTGTTTGAAAAGGGAATGATACTGTCATCTATTAAATGTGATAGGTCAGGCGGTACAGAGACCAGTTAAAAAACTACTCGTAATCTGAGGCAAAAAGTCATCGAATGATTGAATTCGTTTATTTAGCAGAAATTGCTATTCAATGACAATAGTACAGAAATTATACATATGTTCCGTCCCAGGCGAGCAACTGACACTTGAAATTAAACTTTAACCATGAAGTTGGTGGTTATGATGGTGGTGGCTTATTTCTGGAACATAAATCTTACAAATTACAAACAAATGTACATATATAATCTACTTAACGCAGTTTGTGTCTCCTTCGCGTGTGCTCACCTCGACGTAACTTAAGAAAATGCGTATAAATGCAAATGGTTGGCACTTTGACAGGTATGTCACTGCGTGAAGGAGAAACGAACTGCGGTTTGACAAGGACGACTGGCGTAGATCAGTTTGATTTGACCTGTTTGTTTTGACATAAATAAATGCGAGTTGGGAGTTCTGTGACAACATATTTATCTTGACCTAGTGTGTTAATTCATCTTTAGCAATCATTGAAATTGTATGTGTGGAAAAGTGTCTCTTATATAATTAGCTTACTTCTTCTTTTTAACGGGAGCTACAGTTCGGGGTGAACCTGGGCCTCAATCAACATGCCCCTTCAACTAGCACGATGTTTTGCTAGCCTTTTCTGCTTCTTTGTCCCTCAGGGTTGGATTCAAAGACTCTCCGGGCTGAAGCTGTGGTGTCCATTCGCTCTACATGGCCCAGCCATCTTAGGCGTTGAATCCGTAGACGCCTGACTAGACTCATGTCGCTGTACAGCCCGTAAAGATTGTGGTTGAATCTTTTCCTCCATCCCCCGTCTGCGTTTATAGGCCCGAAAATCACGCGCAAAATCTTTCTCTCGTACCGACTAAGGGCCTCCTCATCCGCTTTCGATAGTGCCCAACCTTTTGCGCCGTACAGCAGGACCGGGATGATAAGGGTCGTATATAGAGTCAACTTTGTTGTTCGGGAGAGGGCTCTATTACTCAATTGCCTCCTGAGCACAAAAAAAAAAAAAAAAAAAAACAGCGATTGGCAAGAGTGATTCTGCGTTTGATTTCGGAGCTGATGTCGTTGTCCCAGGTCACTGCGGACCAAAAGTAGACGAAGTCCTTAACTACCTCGAACCTATATCTGTCAATACAAACGTTCTGGCCACCGTTTAAAATGATTTTTTGCATGATGACAGATCTTGGTTGCAGGCAGGTTATAGGCATATTACTTTGATGATCAAAAATCTCAAAGATCGGAAGTTTGCTACGGGTTGTGGGATGTTGTCGACTAACTTTAGGTCAGTATGTGACCAAGGGGATTTTCTTGGAATAAAATCATGTCTGTTGTATGGGAGCCCCCCTTAAATATTTATTTTATTTTGTTTTTGATGATTTCTGATTTGTTTTGGTTATGAAAACTCGGGGAATTCTTTTAGATATCTGGGACCAACTTTGATAGCCCTTGCTCAATCTGTATATATAACCACCTACATTGCCACGTTCGCTTTAAATGCGAACGACTTTTTTAATGGCAAAGGACTAACAAAGGCCTCGTACGGGTAGCATCTATCTGACGGATTCTGGCCTGCTAAAAAGAGAGAAGAGCCACCGCAGTCGAACATCTTGCGGCACTGTTAGTAAGTCCCATCCCCATCTCCTCGTGGTGCCATCTGGAGATTTCCTATGGAAACTGCAGACGAGGAAGGGCGAAAGGCGAGCCTTCTGAGCTAAAAAACAGGATTAGTCGGTTAGACTACGGCCTAGTAAGCCGTAACCGTAACAAAAATACAAACTCCGAAACAACAACAAGCCTCGGATATAACGGACCGGATTAATGGTGACGACTCTTGCAAACGAAAGAAGGACAATGATATTCGGCTCTGTACGTGGAATGTTAGGTCCCTTAACAGGCCACGTGCATCCCAATAGCTTGCGGACGCCCCAGGCCGCTATAAAGCGGACATAACCGCCATCCAGGAAATGCGATGGAATGGACCGGGTATAAAGCGGATGAAAGACTGCGATATTTACTACGCCGACTGCTATAGGGAGAGAGGACAACTTAGGGCAAAAAGCCCTAAGCTTTCGGCATGTGAGCGAACGCCTCATAAGGATCCGTATCAAAGCTTTTTAACATCAACCTGATTTGCGTCCACACCCCCACGGAAGACAAGGAGACTCCGATAAATATGAGTTCTACGATCTCCTAGACAGAACGTATGCCCAATGTCCCAGCTATGACATGAAAATTGTACTAGGAGACTTCATTGCTAAGCTGGGTAAGGAAAGCATCTTGAACGAGTCATCGGCAAACATAGCCTACACGACACCACATCCGATTACGGACACAGGCTGATTGATATTGCTACGGGGCGAAATCTCCTTCTAGCCAGTACGCGCTTCCCGCACCTCGATATACACAAAGGCACCTGGTAGTCGCCAGATCAATCAATCACTAACCAGAATGATTAAGTCGCGATCGACGTCAGACATTACTTCACCATTCTCGATGTTCAAACTTTCCGAGGAGCTTACATCGACTGGGACACTTTCTTGTAGTAGCCAAGATGTGCCTACGGATATAACGAACGTAGCGGAGTAGAGTAAGAATACAAAGTAATGACGTCGGAAAGCTACTATCGCCAGAAACCGCTCGTGCTTTTACCGATCGCGTCTCCCTTAAGCTCTCCAATACACCTGAATCCTCCACACTATCAATTGAACAGCAGTGGAGCCTTTGCAAACAAGCCCTGAAAAGCTCTGCATCCGAAGTTTTGGGCTTCAAGGCTCCACCACGAAGAAACACCTGGTTCGATGACGAGTGCAGGAGGATTCACACAATGAAGCAGGATGCATATGAAGCCTCGCTGCATAAAAGAACAAGAGCAGCTTGGGAGCTCTGCGAGTTAAAAAGAAGGGAGAAGCATAAGCTTCTCAGAATAAAGAAGAAAGAGTAAGAGAAGCGCGATTAAGGATTTGGAGAGGTGTTAATGCAGGCGTAACGTTCGAAAGTTTTATTAACAGATAAAGCGAACATGCCAAGGTTATAAAGCCAGAACGGAAGCCTGCAGGAATGAGAACGGACACCTAGTAGTAGAATCGCAGGCTATGCTGAGGATATCGATCAATCACTTCTGCAGGCTCTATAATGGCGATGTTAGTCAATATACCGCTGTCAGGTAGAATGTTCCATTTCTTAACGACGAAGACCGCCGAGAATTCCGTCCCGCTGACCTCGACGAAGTTAAGATCGCCATATCTCAGGTGGAATAAAGCTGCTGGCGCACGTGGACTGTCTGCTGAGCTCTTCAAGGCAGCTGGAGATGACCTGGTTAGGTAAGACATCGTCAGAGGAAAGCATACCCGAGGAATGGATTCTCAGCATCGTATGCCAGATCCACAGGAAAGGAGACCCCTCTGACTGCGCCAACTATACAGGAATAAGTCTCCTTAATGTCGCATACAATATCTTCGCTGCCGTTTTGTGTGAACGCCTGAAGCCGTTTGTAAATAAGCCGATAGGTGCTTATCAGTGCAGTTTCAGGACAGGAAAGCCCACCATCCACCAAATCTTCACACTATGACAGATCCTGGAAAAAACCAATGAATTTCAAGTCGACACTCAACACCTATTTGTCGACCTCAAAGCCGCATACAACAGCGTAATGAGAGGCGAGCTATACAACGCTATATCTACCTTTGACATACCTGCTAAACTCGTCAGACTATGCAGGATGACTTTGGAGAATGCTCGCTGCTCCACCCGAATCGGTGCAGGCCTGACCGATAGTTTTGATGTCAAAAAAGGATTTAGGCAGGGCGATGCGCTGTCGTGTGATTTCTTCAACATCATACTGGAAATGACTGTGCAAAAATCACTGGCCAATACAAGAGGCACAATCTATTTCAAATCCTCGCAACACCTTGCATACGCCGACGATATTGACATAATAGGTAGATCATCGATCGAGGCGGTGAAAATTGGTTTGGCAGTAAACGAGAGCAAAACTAAATATATGCTGCCATCAAAAAAGGACGCTCAACACCGACGTCTCGGCCAGAACGTTTGTATAGGCAGATATAAGTTCGAGGTAGTTAAGGACTTCGTCTACCTTGGCTCCGCAGTGACCTGGAACAACGACATCCGAAATCAAACGCAGAATCACTCTTGCTAATCGCTGTTTCTTTGGGTTCAGGAGTCAATTGGGTAATAGAGCCCTTTCCCGAACGACAAAGTTGACCCTATATATGACCCTTATCATCCCGGCCCTGTCTTACGGCGCAGAAGCATGGACTCTATTAAAAGCGGATGGGGAGGCCCTTGGTCGGTTTTGAGAAAAACGGAGGATGGAGGAAAAGATTCAACCACGAACTTTACGGGCTGTACAGCGATGTCTGTAGTCAGGCGTCTACGGTCCATGTAGAGCGAATGGACACCACAGCTCCAGCCCGGAGACTCTTTGAATCCAATCCCGAGAGGCGAAGAAGCAGAGCTCATCTAACTGGGTGTACGGCAACGGAAAAGGCTAGAAAAAGGTCGTGCCAGTTGAAGGGCCATGTTGGTTGAGGCCCAGGTTCACCCCGAATTGTAGCACCCGTTAAGAAGAAGAACTTTTCCTGAGAAAGACATCATATCGTTTCTAACAAATAGAATGCATTTGGACCTTAAAACTCGTTTTTTTACTTTCAAAAGTTTTATTAGTTTGAATCAAAATATGTTAGAATTAAGACAGGATTACATCTTTTCGAATGTTTCCGAGTACTGGCAGGTTATGCATGCACGAGTGTACGTATCATCATCGGAATTATAAGCTTCGGGACCAAAATCATGTTCATGCGCTGCCAGACTTTTTTTTGTATACAAGCTGCTTCTCACATCCATACGTAGTTGCCTCATTTGTTTGTTGTACTTTTTTATCTTGCCAATTTCTCGCTTTTCATCGCGTTCTTCACGTTGCTTGTCTAGTGCTTCTTCACTTCCCCACACTTCCATAGCCCTTTCATGGACCTTAAAATATAATTTTTCTGAATAACAGGTGCGTGCATAAATGTATTCTCATTACCTGCAGTGCAAGGTATAGTTTCATTTCGCCCCATCTATTATTGTGTGGATTCTTCTTGCTTATGTACCTAAGTGCCGGTTCTCTTCGGTCAAAATCACAATCTTTGAGAAGATATTCTGCCTTCGCCTCCGTTCGAGTGATAAGTGCATGTTTGCCATCCGGATCGCGACATTTTTCGCATACAGCATGACCGAAATTATCCCAGAGATACGAATCATAAAACTTATCCCCACAATCCAAGCAATCCTTGTATGTGAGTGGATATATAACAGGCGATTCTACGTACTCTTTTGTCTTCGTTAGAGCAAGCTGTTGTTTTACAACCGCTTCGCTAGCAGTTAGAGGAGCTTCCACAAGAAATCCACCACCGCTATCAACGAACTTTGTTCCGTGAACCTTGATAACTGAGCTCTCGGTACTATTAATATTCGTATCTCTGTAAATAATATCATTAGACTTGCAATAACCAAAAACTCCTGAGGTATTCTACATTTTCGCGGCAGAATATGGGTGGCTTACTAATTTCCCTCTACGAAGATTCTGGGCCTTGATGCGGTTTCTTTCGATTCGGGATATTTGAGCGGCGGTTAACTTTTTGGGCGACTCCTGCTCCTGAGACATGATGCCGTTTTTGTTTTATTGAAAATATTGAACTGTAACAACGATACCAAATGCCAACAAAACGCTTCTCTCATCGCCCATACAAAATACAATATACAAGAACGAATGTCAAACGTCAACATAATGTCAAAAAAAAAAAAAAAACACAGTAGAGTACGTTCAGTGGTGTTCAAGTATTTGCGTCGTAAATCGCATATTTATATCGTTCCCAAATTAAAAATGGATTCTATTGTTACGAAAATTACTAATCCAGAATAGGGTTCAACCACTGGATTACAATAAAATACAACTGTTTACAGATTATAAGCTACCTTTCAACCGTTCAGACGTGCTTTTCTTTGCTCAAACATACGCCTTCCAATCCTCTGCCTATTGCGCCAGTACTCCCCTCGACCTAATTTCGATCAAAACAAATAAATACAAAAACAAACAAAAATATGTCACAGTGCGGTTTTGATAATTGTCTTTACAACGATAGCAATGCCGACTTATTGCCCTGTAAGGGCATTTGCGGCAACTCATTTGACCCGCTATGCGCCGGTCTTAGTAAACGTCGTAGTGTTTACCTAAAAGACTACAGCAGTCATTTTTTGTTTTACTGCAACGAGTGCAAAAATATTACCCTCTCGCACATAATGCTCGCAATTAAGTGTGTCCATCGTCTTACTTACACTTACTTACTTACTTAACGGGCGCTACAGTTCGGGGTGAACCTGGGCCTCAACCGACATGCCTCTCCACCTAGCACGATCTTTCCCTAGTCTTTTCCAATGCCGCACGCCCAGTTGGTTGAGGTCCCCTTCCACCTGTGCGCGCCACCTCAGGTACGGCCGTCCTCTATTTCTTCGTCCTTCGGAGTTGGATTCAAAGACTCTACGGGCTGGAGCTGTGGTGTCCATTCGCTCTACATGGCCTAGCCATCTTAGGCGTTGGATCCGTAGACGCCTGACCAGACTCATGTCGCTGTACAACCCGTACAGTTCGTGATTGAATCTTCTCCTCCAACCCTCCTCTGTGTTTATGGGACCGAAAATCGAACGCAGAATCTTTCTCTCGAAACGACCAAGGATTTTCTCATCCGCTTTAGATAAAGTCCATGTTTCTGCGCCGTATAACAGGACCGGGATAGTTAAGGTCTTATATAAGGTCAACTTGGTCGTACGAGAGAGGGCTCTACTTCTCAGTTGCCTCTTGAGCCCAAAGAAGCAGCGGTTCGCAAGAGTAATTCTGCGCTTGATTTCGAAACTGGTGTCGTTGTTCCAAGTCACCGCGGAGCCGAGGTATATGAAGTCCTTAACTACCTCGAACTTATATCTGCCAATATGCACGTTCTGTCCAAGACGTCGGTGGTAAATGTCCTTTTTCGATGACAGCAGATATTTAGTTTTGCCTTCGTTTACTGCCAAACCAATTTTTGCCGCCTCCATCTCAATACTCGCAAACGCCTCATTGACATCTCTCTGTGATCTGCCTATTATGTCAATATCGTCGGCGTATGCAAGGAGTTGCGAGGATTTGAAATAGATTGTGCCTCTTGTATTGGCCTGTGATTTTTGCACAATCATTTCCAATACGATGTTGAAGAAATCACACGACAGCGCATCGCCCTGCCTAAATCCTTTTTTGACATCAAAACTATCGGTGAGGTGCTCACCGATTCGGATGGAGCAGCGAGTATTTTCCAAGGTCATCCTGCATAGTCTGACGAGCTTCGCAGGGATGTCAAAAGTAAACATGGCGTTATGCGGCCTTGAAGTCGACGAATAGATGGTGCGTATCGACTTGAAACTCATTGGTTTTCTCCAGGATCTGCCGTAGTGTGAAGATTTGATCGATGGTGGACTTCCGTGGCCTGAAGCCACACTGATAAGGACCTATCAGCTTGTTTACGAATGGCTTCAGGCGTTCACACAAAACGGCGGCGAAGATCTTGTATGCGACATTAAGGAGACTTATTCCTCTATAGTTGGCGCAGTCAAAGGGATCTCCTTTCTTGTGGATCGGGCAAACAATGCTGAGACTCCATTCCTCGGGCATGCTTTCCTCTGACCATATCTTACAGATGAGCCGGTGCATGCTCCTAACCAGCTCACCGCCAGCCGCTTTGAAGAGCTCAGCAGACGGTCCATCTGCGCCAGCAGCTTTATTCGACTTGAGTTTCGACATGGCAATCTCAACTTCGTCGAGGTCAGGGAGACGGAATTCTCTGCGATCTTCGTCGTTAAAAAATGGATCATTCTGCCTCACGGCGGTATGTTGGTTGTCATCGCCGTTATACAGTCTGCAGAAGTGGTTTTTCCAAATTCTCAGCATCGACTGCGATTCTACTACTAGGTGTCCGCTCTCATCCTTACAGGCCTCCGTTCGGGCTTTATAGCCTTGAGACATTCGTTTTATCCGCTGATAAAATCTTCGAACGTCGTGCCTGCAATAGCACCTCTCCAAGTTTTCAATCGCCCGCTTCTCGTGCTCTTTCTTTTTTCTCTTGAGAAGCTTATGTTCCTCCCTTCTCTTAAGCTCGTAGAGCTCACGAGCCGCTCTTGTTTTTTTGTGTAGTGAGGCTTTGTATGCCTCCTGCTTTTCCGCATGAATCCTTCTACACTCGCCATCGAACCAGGTGTTTCGTCGTGGTGGAGCTTTAAAGCCCAGCACTTCCGTTGCTGTGCTCTTCAGGGCTTGTTTGCACAGGCTCCATTGTTGCTCTACTGACTGAGTGGAGGATTGAGGTGTATCGGAGAGCTTAAGGGAGACGCGGTTGGCAAAAGCACTGGCGATCTCCGGCGATAGTAGCATTCCGAAGTCATAGCTTGGTGTTCTAACTCTACTCCGCGGTGTTCGTTCGCGTTCGCCTTACTTACATCGGACAATAAATTGTATCTTAAAAAAAACTCTTGGCCAACTCTCATCTTATGGTGACCTAAACAAGGCTCTTTTAGAGGAACCACCATCAACTCGGACCACTATCTTGTGGCAGCCAGGTTGCGACTTCGAACATGCCTCGCCCAGAAAAATCGACTAAGGCCATCGGCATACAATGGCGCAATGCTACAATCGCAAGAGACCGCCAGAGCCTATGCCAATCGCGTCTCCCTTAAGCTCTCGGAAAACCCTTCAATGGACCCGTTGTCAACAAGCCTTAGAGAGTCCTGCTTCTGAGGCACTGGGTTTCAAACCACCACCAACAAGAAACCCATGGTTTGACGACGAGTGTATAAGGGCAACCGCAGCAAAGCAGCAAGCTGCATAGAAGGACGAGAGCTGTTCGTGAGCATTATGAGCAGAAGAGGAGGGAGGAGCATAAGCTTCTCAACACACAAAAAAAAAAAAAAAAGGAGCATGAGAAGCTCGCGACCGTAGAGATGCTATCGCAGGAATGACGTTCGGAGGTTTTATCAACGATAAAACAACCATGCCAGGGATATAAGACCAGAACGGAAGCCTGCAGGGACGAAAATGGAAACCTAGTAGTGGATTCACAGTCGGTACTGGAAAGACTACTTCTGCAGACTGTATAACGGCGATGACGAAACAGATCCCGCTGTCAGGCAGAAAAGTCCTTTCACAACGGACGATGATAGCAGAGAATTCCGTCCCCCTGACCTGGACGAAGTTAGAAATGCTTTTTCTAAGCTTAATTCCAACAAAGCTGCTGGAGTAGACGGACTACCGGCCGAGCTCTTTAAGGCAGCTGGAGATGACCTGGTTGGGAGTATGCACCAGCTCATCCGTAAGATATGGTCAGAGGAATGCATACCCGATGAATGGAATCTTAGTATCGTTTGCCCGATCCACAAGAAAGGAGACCCCTTTGTCTGCGCCAACTACAGAGGAATAAGTCTTCTGAACATCGCTTATAAAATCTTCTCTGCTGTTTCGTGTGAACGCTTGAAACCGTTCGTTAATAAACTGATTGGTCCATATCAGTGTGGTTTCAGGCCCGGGAAGGCCACTATAGATCAATTATTCACACTGCGGCAGATCCTGGAAAAAAACAAACGAGTTCCAGATCGACACCCACCACCTGTTTGTCGACTTTAAGGCTGCATACGATAGTATCAATAGAGACGAGCTATACAACGCCATGTCTAGTTTTGACATCCCTGCCAAACTCGTCAGATTGTGCAGGATGACTTTAGAGAACTCTCGCTGCTCCATCAGGGTTGGAAGCGCCCTAACCGATACCTTTTATGTCAAAAAAGGTTTTAGACAGGGCGACACGCTATCGTGTGACTTTTTCAACATCGTCCTTGAAAGGATAGTGCAAAACTCACTGGTCAATGTGAGGGGCACCATCTTTTTCAAGTCCATACAACTGCTCGCATATGCCGACATTGACATTGACATAATTGGACGAAGTCAGCGAGATGTCATTGAGGCCTTTACGAGCATTGAGGTGGAAGCGGCTAAAATGGGTCTGGCGGTAAATGAGGGCCAAAACGAAATATATACTGTCGTCGAAAAAGGACGCGAATCACCGGCATCTTGGCCAGGGTGTACATAGGCTCCGCAGTGACATGCAGGATACGCAGAATAGCTCTTGCCAACCGCTGTTTCTTTGGGCTCGGGAGGCAATTGAAAAGCAGAACCCTCTCTCGAAAAACCAAGGTGAGCATATACAAGACCCTTATCATCCCGGTCCTGCTCTATGGCGCAGAGACATGGACCTTATTGAAAGCGGATGAGGAGGCCCTTATTCGTTTTGAGAGGGAAATTAAAAATTAAAATTAAAATTTTTGAAGGAGGCTCAGGTTCGCCATGAACTGAACTGTTGTCCGGGATACGATGTAAAAATCGTGCTCAGGGACTTCAACGCCAAAATCGGTAAGGAAAACACCCTTGGCGGAGTGATACGGCGAACCGGCGAGGCGTACCAAAAGGCGCTGCAGAGGAAAACCAGGGCAGCGCAAGAGGAGTACTGAGCCAGAAGAAGGGAGGAGAAAAAACTACTGCGACAAAAGAAGAGAATCTTCGCAGCCTCCCAGCTCAGGGATATCGAGGAGTCTAGGGATAAACATAAAATACGAGCCCTTTACAAGAAAGCCAAAGGCCTTGCAGGAGGCTTCAAAGAGGGCACCCTGGCTCTTCGAAACTGCGAGGGTAATCTTGTCACCGACCCGCAGGGAATAGTGGATGTATTTAAGCAGCACTTCCAGCAGCTGCTTAACGAGCATGACCAAGAGAGAGTGGTAGAGACCGAGGAAATCCCAACTCCAGCCGCTGAAGTAGTCCTCCCACCCAGCATCGAAGAAGTCGGCACAGCTATTCAGAAGCTGAAGAACAACAAGGCCGCAGGCTCAGATGGCTTGCCATCAGAGCTCTTCAAGGCTGGCGGCGATGTTCTGGAAGGGAGCATGCACCAGATCATCTGCAGAATTTGGGAAGATGAAAGCATGCCCGACAACTGGAATACTAGCTCTATATGCCCCATCCACAAAAAAGGCGATCCTACCTCTTGCAGGAACTATAGAGGTATATCCCTGCTCAATGTCGCATACAAGATCCTGTCCAGCGTATTGTGTGAACGTCTAAAACCATTTTGCACCGCACTAATTGGCAGCTACCAGTGCGGCTTCCGGCCCGGTAAATCAACTATAGACCAAATTTTCACACTTCGACAAATCCTGGAAAAGACCTACGAGTTTCGAATCGATACACACCATCTTTTCATCGATTTCAAAGCCGCATACGACAGCATTCATCGTGAAGAACTGTTTGGGGCGATGGCCGAATTCGGGATCCCGGTAAAACTGATCCAGTTGTGTCGCGCCACGCTAAAAAAAACACGCGATGCACCGTGCAACTCGGTTCTAGGACCTCGGAACCATTCGAAACATGAACCGGATTTCGGCAAGGAGATGCGCTGTCATGTGACTTTTTCAACCTGGTGCTGGAGCAGATAGTGCGACGGGCAGGCGTCAACAGGGAAGGCACAATCTTTTGCAAGTCCATCCAGCTGCTGGGATACGCGGATGATATCGACATTATCGCGTGTTCTCGCCGTGGCATTGTGGAAGCATTCACGGCGATTGAAGAACAGGCGAAACGAATTGGTCTTAAGATCAATGAGGACAAAAAGAAATACATGCTGTCAAGCAAAAACCAATCCGTCGCTCACCACCTGGGACAAAATATAACAATTGACAGCTACAATTTCGAGGTAGTTAAGGAGTTTGTCTACCTCGGGGCAAACGTAAATTCCACGAATGACACTACAGCGGAGATCCGACATAGAATCGCCCTTGGCAACCGTTGCTACTTCTGCTTGTCCAAACAACTGGGGTCAAAACTCCTCACTCGAAAGACCAAAGTCATGCTTTACAAAACGCTCATTCTGCCAGTCTTGCTGTACGGAGCCGAAAGCTGGACGATAAGCAGGACAGCGGAGCTGATTTTGGGTTCTTTCGAAAGAAAAATTCTGCGCCGGATATTTGGTCCTGTCTGTGGGGAAGGTGAATGGAGAAGAAGACACCACCGCGAACTCTACGAGCTGTACCAAGTGTGGATGTAGTCCGGAAGGCAAGGATCCGTCGACTACACTGGCTCGGCCACATCGAGCGCATGGACATCAACGCTCCAGCTAAGAGGGTCTTCGACTCCGAGCCTCCTGGTTCGAGAAGAAGAGGAAGACCGAACCTCCGGTATAAAGACCAAGTAATCGCGGATGTAAGACATCTTGGTCTTGACAACTGGAAGCAGCGTGCCCGGGACCGTCATGGATGGAAGGCAGCTATAGCTCAGGCTCAGATCCTCCATGGATCGCTGGCCTGATAAGTAAGTAAGTAAGTAAGTTAGTCTCCAGACGTCGATGTGTAGAGTCAAGACGTCGGAAAAAGGCAGGATGACATAGTCACGACGCTGTCAAACCGCAAAGCGGTTGTTGGTGCAATCTATCAAAAGTGCCTGTCAGAGTCAGTGGATGGGTATCTCATTCATTATCCCTGCTTCTGGCCGCACTATGTCGCCGACATAATAAGGTTATTAAACCCAAGGCAAATCGGTGGAAACAGCACTCCACTCACTGGTCAGCAAAATAGAAAGGTCACTGGAACGTAAGGAATATACTCTAGTCACCTTTCTCGGCGTTGAGGGTGCCTTTAACAATGTTGAACCATGGGCCGTCACCAAAGCGCTGACTGATCTGGGTGTTACGGGATCAGTGATAGAACTGGTACGACAACTGCTAACACAAAGAGTAGCCAAAGTCAACTTTGCTGGTGCCGTCTCAACTAGAATGGTTAGCAGAGGTATACCACAGGGTGGAGTACTCTCCCCTTTCCTGTGGAACGTGGTGGTCAACGAGCTACTGCTGTTGCTTGAACAGGAAGGGTACGCTGAGACCGCCTATGCAGATGACATTGCTATTGCCGCCACAGGAAAATTTCTCAGCACTCTATGCGACCTTATACAGTGTGAATTACATACAGTAGAAATATGGACACAGTACTGTGGACTCGGGGTAAACCTTAGGAACACCGACCTAGTACTGTTTACTAACAAATATAAAACTCCGCCCCTCAACCCATCGAGGCTGGGTGGAACCCAACTAATAATCAAAAAGCAAATATCTAGGACTAGTCCTTGACAAGAAGCTGAATTGGAAACCCAAGATTATAGACCGCGACAAGAAAGCAACTGTTGCCCTCTACAGCTGCAGGAAAGTGGTGGGCTGGAAGTGGGGTCTCCAACCAAGCATTATGCACTGGCTCTAAACGGCGGTCATAAGGCCCATCCTCCTGTATGGCGTCGTAGTCTGGTGGACTGCTCTGGACAAGGTAGTCAATCGAAACCTTCTGGGGAAAGTACAAAGATCGGCCGGCTTATACATAAGCGGAGCGATCAGATCAACCCCCACGGAGGCCCTAAACATTCTGATACACCTTCCACCATTGAACCTTTTCAGCAAAGAAATTGCTGCCTGTGCGGCCCTGAGGATGAGGAGCATAAGAAAATGGCCCACATCACAAAAAGGCCACACAACCATTCTAGAACACTTCAGAGTACCCATGGACACAGACTATATCATCCCCCAGAACATGTTTACTAGGAACTTCGAAGTTGTCTTTCCATCCAGGGAGGAATGGGCTGAAGGGAAAGTCATACCAAAGGACTCGATCTCCCTCTATACCGATGGCTCTAAGATGGAGTCGGGTGTAGGCAGTGGAGTCTTCTCCAATGAGCTAAACCTCAGCCTATCCTTTAGACTCCCAAATTACTGCAGTGAGTATCAGGCAGAAATAACAGCGATAACGGAGGCCCTTGCATGGCTCAGAATCAATATAATATCCGCCAAGGATATTATCATTTGCACGGACAGCCAATCTGCGATAAAGTCCCTGGCCGCGGTAACCCACAAATCAAAGACATCTCTTAACTGTCGCCTATCTCTAGATGAGATGGCTGAGCAGTTCAACATTAAAGTATAGTGGGTTCCCGGGCATAGGGATATTCCAGGAAACTGCGCGGCCGACGAACTCGCAAAGTTAGAGTCTAGCACACTCTGCCTACCTACCCTCAGGTACCTAGAAACACCAATAGGTACGGTAAAGCACATGATAAAACTTTGAACCATAGAGGCTACCAACCTCCAATGAAATGGAAGTAACAGCAACATCACAAAACAAATCTGGCCTAAGCTAAACTTAGGACGAACCAGGGACTTTGTGGCAACAAAAAGGGCAACCTTAAGAACTTTAGTGGGTGTCATCACAGGTCACTGCTTCATTGGAAAACACGCCGCCAGACTAGGACTACTCTCCAGCGACTTCTGTCGCGGCTGCATGAACGAGGAGGAAGAGGAATCAATACATCACCTCCTCTGCTCATGCCCCTCTTTTGCGAATCGCAGGAGGATCTACCTCGGCGCGCCCTTCTATGATAATCTAAATGAGCTTCTTCTTCTTCTTAGTGGGCGCTACAGTTCGGGGTGAACTTGGGCCTCAACAAACATGCCCCTCCATCTAGCACGATCTTTCGCTAGCCTTTTCCATTGCCGCACACCCAGTTGGCTGAGGTCCCCTTCCACCTGTGTGCGCCATCTTAAGGGCGGCCGTCCTCTGCTTCTTCGTCCCTCGGGGTTGGATTCAAAGACTCTCCTGGCTGGAGCTGTGGTGTCCATTCGCTCTACATGGCCCAGCCATCTTAGGCGTTGAATCCGTAGACGCCTGACTAGACTCATGTCGCTGTACAGCCCGTAAAGTTCGTGGTTGAGTCTTTTCCTCCATCCCCCGTCTGCGTTTATAGGCCCAAAAATCACGCGCAAAATCTTTCCCGAACCGACCAAGGGCCTCCTCATTCGCCTTTGATAGTGACCACGCTTCTGCGCCATACAACAGGACCGGGATGATAAGGGTCTTATATGGAGTCAACTTTGTCGTTCGGGAGAGGGCTCTATTACTCAGTTGCCTCCTGAGCCCAAAGAAACAGCGATTGGCAAGAGTGATTCTGCGTTTGATTTCGGAACTGATGTCGTTGTTCCAGGTCACTGGCGAGCCAAGGTAGACGAAGTCCTTAACTGAGACTCGGGCATGCTTTCCTCTAACCATATCTTACGGATGAGCTGGTGCATGCTCCCAACCAGGTCATCCCCAGCTGCCTTGAAGAGCTCAGCAGACAGTCCGTCTGCGCCAGCAGCTTTATACGACTTGAGCTTCGATATGGCAATCCTAACTTCGTCGAGGTCAGGGGGACAGAATTCTCTGCGGTCTCCGTCGATTAGAAATGGATCATTCTGCCTGACAGCGGTATATTGACTAACATCGGCGTTATACAGTCTGCAGAAGTGGTTTTTCCATATTCTCAGCATCGACTGCGGTTCTACTACTAGGTGTCCGTTCTCATCCCTGCAGGCTTCCGTTCTGGCTTTATAATCTAAATGAGCTAACAGACCAAAAAATAGCTCAACTCCATCGCTTCATCACAAGCATCGGTTGGTTCTCTGGTAGCGGATCTGGGTAACACGATCCATGTGGTATCACAATGGGCCGACTTCGGCCTACGTGTGGCTTATGCCAACCACATTAACCTAATCTAACCTAACCTTGAGTGCACGCAAATTATAAAAAAACAAAAAAAAAGGCATTTCGAGACTAATCATTTTAAACTTGTAACTGAACTGCGACGATCAACGGCCAATGTGTTCACACCTTAGTCGAGTGTCTAGCATTCAGTTACAGCGACTATCGTACTCTAGCGCACACAACAAGTGGTTGAAATAGCACCTTCAGCTGCATCAGCGTTTTCTCCTTTTGTCAAGTCCAATAGAAGAAACTGGTTTCCCCATCAACTAGCATTATACCGCTGACTGTTTCCAATACACCCAGCCGACATGTGCATATACACGGTTATCGTTTTGTGTGCGACTGTTTCACTTCGCTCGTTCCTGGGCAACTTTCCACTTCCACGGCGCGTTTGTCGGTTGTGTTGCATGTACGCTTGGAATGTTGCTGGAGTACGAGTTTAGCCTTTGGTCGAATCGAGTCGTTGCGCTCTGTGCCGATCGGTGTGCCTTCCGTTTGTCGCCCTCACAAACCGTTTCCACATATCCATCAGTTTCAATTGAATTTATGTAAATTAATTATAAATATAGTTATAATTCATTTATCGATTTGTGAGTGAATCAAAGTGTAGAAATATTGGAAACTTTCATTAGTACATACATACGAACGACGACCGGATAACGTTCTTTTCACGTCGCGTCCTACTTGCACCGAGTGCCTTGTCGATACGTTTCTCTCTTTCGCGCTCTTCTTTTTACCTGAAGTTACCTACCTTTGTACTAAATAATTATAAAGCGAAGAAGTGAATACGAAAACGAATACGAATAGTGAATAGAAAAAGGAGAGGAAAGGAGTGGAAGAATAAAGCTATCGTTTCAACTCCACCACTCGCGTCGTACTAGTGTGCGATGAGTTCGTTCGCGTTTATGTGTGTGGGGAATAGTAGCATTTCAGGTTTTATGAAACGCATCTGAAGGGGCGAAAATGCTGTGTTGCCTGTTTGGCATTCGTCGTCGCGATCGTCATCTATCTTTTCAACACCAGATCCAGCTTCATCGGCTCCAGCATCATTGCCTCCGTCATCCATACCGTGACAGTGACTCATTTACCGAAATTCACTTCGAAGCGTGACCAAATAGATCGAACAATACTTACGTGTGTGTGTGTGTACCTATTTGATAAACAACAAAAACAACAAAATCAATTCTTTGTTGCTTGGTTGCATTCCTTGTTACCAATCTCATGGCACGATTTCAATACATGTTACCTGTTCAGTGGATTAATATTAATAAAGAAAAATCCAAGCCGCGCTGCTATTGCAGATAACGATAAAGTCCGTTGATAACGATAATTTGTGCACCTTGGTCGTGTTTTTTTTTTAGTGAAGACGGGAGAAGATAAATACACAAACACACAAGCATATACCTATGCATATGCCCATCTGTTGTTTACCTTGCCTGTTTCCCCCCACCCCCATCTTGATCGTGTTCTTTAAATGAAAATATGTTACGAGTCGTAAAACTGACACTTGTGATCGGATTCCTATTGGTGGCTATCGCCTTTTGCATTGGTGTCGACGAGCCTTCCGAGACGAGTGTAGTGAAGAACGGTTATATTAATGACACATTGCCCGTTCGGGTAAAACGTGAATCGAATTCGGTGTATCAAAACCCACCTACGTTACGAAATGGCGGCGATAATAGCGTCTTCTTTGAGAATGGTGGCGGCGCTAGTGACGAATGGAATTCGGTGGATAATCGAAAGCCGGCTTTTAAGAATTGTCCAAATTATGCTCCATCGGTAAAGGAAGAGCAACCGGAAAATACATTTGTGATTTTAGTACAGGCGGAGGATCCGGATCCCGGCCAAACAATCACATACAGTTTGACACAATCGGCAAGTGAGAGACCGAAATTTCATATAAATCCGGGTACGGGAGTTATTGTGACAGCGCATTCGTTTGATCGCGATGAGCCTATCCACGAGAAGGCTGTTTATGTTACGGTTCAAGCAACGGACAATGGTAGGCCACCTTTGGATGATGTGTGCACATTTAAGGTGACAATTGAGGATATCAATGATAATCCGCCGGTTTTCAACAAGGCGAAATATGACGAATCGATGTCGGAGGACTCACAGGTAAGCAATCATATCAATGTACATATAGTATCCCTTCAAGAACCATGGATGTGGAATAAACGCCTAACTATCTGGCCTTGGTGGTATAAGTGATGTTACGATTCTTTATGATGCGCGATCCGAAAGGCCCAGGGTCGGTCTCATCATATGTATCAAACTCACTATCGTCAACCAAACTTGGGCACTTTTGTGGACAAAATCTGGTGACTGATAGAGTAAGCTACAAAACGCACGGAGTTATAGAACACTTTTACGACTCGATACTACCTCCACCACCGAAGGTAGTTTCTGAACTCGTAGAGTACTGTGAAGCCAAAAAGATTGGTCTCATCTTGTGTTGCAATGCTAATGCCCAAAACACTGCAAGTGTAACACAAGTGTTGACCGTCTTTTAGACTTCATTCTCTCGTCTGACCTTACCATCAACAATGTTGGCTCTCAACCAACATTAGTTACGACAAGACGACAGGAGGTGACAGACCTGACCCTATCCAACAGATACATATGTGAGGAACATCACTAACTGGAGACCCTTGCCTGATGTTATGCTGTCTGACCATAAGTACATTGTATCAAATTCGGATTAAGTTGCAAGGATCTCTTCCTTGCAACCTAGCCGGAATTCGAGAAGGACGGACTGGGTACGGTTTAGAGATAAGCTTGAGAAATCCACTCAGATCCTACCTAAACTCAGACCGAAACAATTGGTAGAGAACCTGAATAGCGTCATCACCAGTTGTTTTCAACTCGCATGTCCTGTCAGCAAACCTCCCTGCAGGATATTGGTTCCCTGGTGAAATGCCGAGCTCCAAAGTCTTCGCAGGGAAGCCAGAAGTCTTCTGAATAGATCGCTCCAATCGAATACGAAAGATAACTGGAACAAGTATCAGTCGAAGCAATTATTCGTACATCGAAAAATGATTCTTATAGGATAGGACCTTCTTAGGAGAGATCAAGTCTCTGAGTGCGACTAGCAAGTTGGTTAAAGTCCTCAAACGGGGAAAACCGACAAAGCTGGATGCACTCAGAAAATCTGATGGAACCTTTATTGAGTCTAAAGCGGAAACTCTTAGTTTACTGTTTGAGACTCATTTCCCGGGATATAGTCTAGCACTTGCTCACATACCCATTCCTTGGCGCACAGTGAAAGTGGTATTCATTCCCAAAATAGGAAAAGAGGACTACTCACTTGCCAAGAGCTTCAGACCAATTAGTCTAACATCCTTCCTGCTGAAAAGCATGGAGAGACTGGTAGAGTTGCACGTGCGAAAAGTTGCCCTTCGAATGCACCCTCTTTCGGAGATGCAGCATGCTTACAAGCGCGGAAAGTCTTGCGAGACTGCGCTTCAGAACCTAGTTGGGCGTATTGAGTGCGCGCTCGAAAGGAAAGAGTACGCGCTGGGCATTTTCATCGACATTGAGGGAGCTTTTGATAACGCAACTTTTGACAGCATGTGTAACGCTGCCAGACATCATGGCGTGGATGATGCACTGGTCCTTTGGATCAAAGCAATGCTCATGCACAGGACATTGACCGCTGATGCAGGCCTCGACCAGTGTGTTAAATCTGGCGTAAACAGGGGCTGCCCTCAAGGTGGCGTCCTGTCTCCGCTGTTATGGTGCATGGTGGACGATTCTCTGCTTGATGCTCTCAATGCCTCTGGAATCTCTGCCCAGGCCTATGCGGATGACGTCGCCATTCTTTCTGTCGGCTCACGTTTAGCGACTGTCCGTCTCGAAGCACAGGCGGCGCTAAATGTGATCGATGATTGGTTTACCAGAAATGGGCTGTCAGTCAATCCTCTTAAGACTGATGTCGTTCTCATTACGAGAAGGAGGAAAAATACTGACATGACTCAGCTGGTACTAAAAGGTACTTCCATCCCGATATCCAAGGAGGCTAAGTATCTAGGAGTCATCTTAGATAGCAAGCTTCTCTGGTCAAAGCATGTTGAGTCAAAAGCCACCTAAGCGCTGTCAGCTTTCTGGCAATGCAAAGGAGCTTTTGGCAAAACATGGGGTTTATCGCCGGCAAAGGTCCTCTGAATCTACACGGCAATGATAAGACCTATAATCTCATATGCATCGGTTGTCTGGTGAAACAGACTAAAACGCAAACACGTCGTAGCCTCTTTCACCAAACTCCAAAGAACGGTTTGTCTCAGCTGCACCGGGGCCTTCCCCAGCACGCCGGGCGCTGCTCTAGATGCTATGATGAGCCTTCCACCTCTTGATGTATTTATTAGAGGGTGTGCTCTGAAAGCCATGTCTCGTCTGAAGAGAAATGGCTTTTGGTACAACTCGCATAGGAATAAGGGTGTGTTTGCGCAAGAATTGTCCTGCGACGCCTGTCTCATGGACATGCCTTCTGACGCACTGACGCCCGTCATTCTATTGCGTCGTAATTTCACAGTCGAGTTTCCATGGCGACAGGATTGGCTATGGCTGGAAACTGAACCTGGACCATGCAACCATGCACTATGTTGTGAAGCACAGGTGGAAGGGGGAAAGCATATGCGTCTGTAGTGACAGCCAAGCTGCACTAGAAGCTGTGTATAACCCCTTAACTAGCTCCAAATTAGTGCTTGAACTCTAGTCCTTCCTGAACAAATTCCGCAGCCTAAATTCATTAAGGCTTGTATGGGTTCCAGGCCACTCTGGGATCCCAGGAAATGAGATCTCTGATGAACTCGCCAGAATAGGTTCAGAGGAGAGCTTCTCAGGACCTGAACCCGCTCTAGGTCTACCTGCGTCCACGGTAAATTCCTACATTAACGATTGTGTATTTAATACACACAACCGCAGATGGAGGGAATGTCCGGGTTGCATACTAAGCGCGTATGCCCTGATGTCTGCAAAAAATCTGCAGCATTCCTCCTGTCTTTAAGGAGAATCGACTGCAGAAGGCTTGTGGGAGTTATCACGGGCCATTGCACTTTTGCCAAGCATCTCTACGTGCTTGGCATCATTAAGACGCCTACCTGTGCTGCATGTTGTGAGGAGGAGGATGACACTGCAGAGCATTTTGTCTGTGTTTGTCCTGCCTTTGCTCGCGCACGGTGGCGCACCCTTGGAGCCGACATGGTGTGTGCCGAATCCCTTATAGCTCTACATCACTGAAGCTCGTTCGATTTTTTCTCCGGAAAACGGGGAAAATACAGTAATGTAAGGTGTCTGTCTGTTGTACAATGTACCAGTGTTTGCGTTTGAGTGCTCCAGCGGATAGCAGAAGCCTTCACCAAAAAAAAAAAAAAAGCAGACCCTTCGTCACCTACGGGTCTACCGTATGGTGGACAAAAGTTGAGCAAAAAACTACAATTGTTAAGCTTCAACGCCTTCAGAGACTAGCGCGTCTTGTCACTGGATTAGGGCGATGCTAAATAGCCGTATTAAATCGGCCACATCTGGAGAGGTCTCGGTGACAGTATCAGCGGCTAAGGGGTGTCCACAAGGAGGAGTCCTTTCACTCCTTCTCTGGTCGATAGTTATCGACGGGCTACTTCGCTGATGACCTAGTAGTTATTGTTACGGGCAGGTGCGAAATTGCTGTCTGTGAGCGCATGCAGCTCGCGCTTCAGCTTATCTCTGACTGGTGTGGCAGAGAGGATTTATTGATTAACCCAAATAAGACAATCTTTATCTTGTTTACAAAGAGGAGAAAGGTGCAGCCCTGCTCCGTCTTTCTAAATGGCTCAAACATAGGATTTTGAGAAGCAGTTAAGTATCTAGGTATTGACCTTGATCGCAGACTTAACTTCAACTCCAGTATTGGAAACAAACTTACAAAACGACTAAGGCCTTGTGGACTTGTCGACGGACTCACGGTAAAACCTGGAGATTGAAACCTAAGGCAATCCACTGGCTATGTACCGCGATAGTAAGACCTATCATCACCTATTCGTCCACGATGTGGTCGACAAAAGTTGAGCAAAAACCGATAATCGTTAAGCTTCGACGCCTCCAGAGACTAAGGGGTCTCGGAATTACAGGCGCTATGCCAACCTGCCCCACTGCAGCCCAAGCATTGATTGGACTTACCCCACTGCACCTTTTTATTAAAAAGGTTGCATTACAAAGTGCAATCAGAATTCTTCGCTAGGGAACAGGCTTGCCATGTAGACCTATGGGTCACATGTCAATCCTGCAACATCTTCCTGTGCTGGATACGATTAGCACGGTCTCGGACACATTACCACAAACCTTTACCTTTGAGAAGAGATTTGAGATATTGATCCCAAAACGCTTAGCTTGGGAAGCCAGTGATCCCTTACTTAACGTCAAGGGCGGTACACTGATGGCTCCAAGATGGTTTCGGGCATTTGCGCCGGCATCTTTGGGCCAAATCGGGTGATCTCGAGGCTCTGGGAATGAGTCCTAGTATCTTCCAAACAGTCATCCTAACATGCGCCCATCTAAACTTGGAGACTGGCATAAGAGCAGTAACCATCAATATACTCTCTGATAGCCAAGTAGCGCTTAAAGCGCTTAAGTTCGTACACTTCGTTAAGGAATGGCATGATGCCTTACAAGACCTAGCCAAAAGTAAAAAAGTCAAACTCTGGTGGGTGCCAGGGCGCAAAGGTATTAAGGCAATGGATTCGTCGATCAACTCGTCAGGAAAGGTTCCCGCGAAAGATACATAGGTCCTGAACCTTTTTGCGGCACTCCCAAGTCTAAGATCAACTTCTTCTTAGACAAGTGGGAAAAATCGCAACACCTGTCCTTTTGGAACAGCGTTCGGTGACTCCCGTCATCGGAAAAACTTATACGACCCCTGAACAAACACTCTAGTGACATACTCAAACTCAATACGGTGGGTATCAGAAGACTAGTCAGCTATCTATCAGGACACTGCGGTCTGAGATATCATCTAAACAAAATTAGCCTCTCGTGTGAAACTGAGTGTCGACTCTGCCTCGAGGACGAAGAGACGGCGAAACACATACTGTGTGAGTGGGCTGCTCTCTGCCATCTTAGGAAGCGTATCCTCCTCAGCGAAGTTATGACTCTTGAGGGGATCACCCTGGCTCCTACGAGAAGCATTCTCAACTTCACTATGGAAGTGGAGAAGCTCCAAGAAAGTGGTTTACAGAAGTTTATTGCGAAGAAAACGTCTATGCTTCGTCCAGCAAATATAAAAAAGCGATTAGCCTTCGCAAAAAAGTATTTGTCCAAGCCGCAAACATTTTGGAATTATGTAATTTGGTCCGATGAATGCAAATTCGAGTTCTTCTTCTTCTTAGTGGGCGCTACAGTTCGGGGTGAACCTGGGCCTCAACCAACATGCCCCTCCATCTAGCACGATCTTTCGCTAGCCTTTTCCATTGCCGCACACTCAGTTGGCTGAGGTCCCCTTCCACCTGTGTGCGCCATATTAAGCGCGGCCGTCCTCTGCTTCTTCGTCCCTCGGGGTTGGATTCAAAGACTCTCCGGGCTGGAGCGGTGGTGTCCATTCGCTCTACATGGCCCAGCCATCTTAGGCGTTGAATTCGTAGACGCCTGACTAGGCTCATGTCGCTGTACAGCCCGTAAAGTTCGTGGTTGAATCTTCTCCTCCATCCCCCGTCTGCGTTTATAGGCCCAAAAATCACGCGCAAAATCTTTCTTTCGAACCGACCAAGGGCCTCCTCATCCGCTTTTGATAATGTCCATGCTTCTGCGCCTAACAACAGGACCGAGATGATAAGGGTCTTATATAGAGTCAACCTTGTCGTTCGGGAGAGGGCTCTATTACTCAGTTGCCTCCTGAGCCCAAAGAAACAGCGATTGGCAAGAGTGATTCTGCGTTTGATTTCGGAACTGATGTCGTTGTTCCAGGTCACTGCGGAGCCAAGGTAGACGAAGTCCCTAACTACCTCGAACTTACATATATCTGCCTATACAAACGTTCTGGCCGAGACGTCGGTGTTGAGCGTCCTTTTTTGATGGCAACATATATTTAGTTTTGCCCTCGTTTACCGCCAAACCAATTTTCGCCGCCTCCATCTCAATACTCGCAAACGCCTCATTGACATCTCGCTGTGATCTGCCTATTATGTCAATATCGTCGGCGTATGCAAGGAGTTCCGACGATTTGAAATAGATTGTGCCTCTTGGATTGGCCAGTGATTTTTGCACAATCATTTCCAATATGATGTTGAAGAAATCACACGACAGCGCATCGCCCTGCCTAAATCCTTTTTTGACATCAAAACTATCGGTAAGGTGTTCACCGATTCGGATGGAGCAGCGAGCATTCTTCAAAGTCATCCTGCATAATCTGACGAGTTTAGCAGGTATGTCAAAGGTAGACATAGCGTTGTATAGCTCATCTCTAATTACGCTGTCGTATGCGGCTTTGAAGTCGACAAATAGGTGGTGAGTGTCGACTTGAAATTCATTGGTTTTCTCCAGTATCTGCCGTAGTGTGAAAATTTGGTCGATGGTGGACTTCCCTGGCCTGAATCCGCACTGATAAGGACCTATCAGCTTATTTACAAAAGGCTTCAGGCGTTCACACAAAACGGCAGAGAAGATTTTGTAGGCGATGTTAAGGAGACTTATTCCTCTATAGTTGGCGCAATCAGAGGAGTCTCCTTTCTTGTGGATCGGGCATACGATGCTGAGACTCCATTCCTCGGGCATGCTTTCCTCTAACCATATCTTACGGATGAGCTGGTGCATGCTCCCAACCAGGTCATCCCCAGCTGCCTTGAAGAGCTCAGCAGACAGTCCGTCTGCGCCAGCAGCTTTATACGACTTGAGCTTCGATATGGCAATCTTAACTTCGTCGAGGTCAGGGGGACAGAATTCTCTGCGGTCTCCGTCGATTAGAAATGGATCATTCTGCCTGACAGCGGTATATCGCCGTTATACAGTCTGCAGAAGTGGTTTTTCCATATTCTCAGCATCGACTGCGGTTCTACTACTAGGTGTCCGTTCTCATCCCTGCAGGCCTCCGTTCTGGCTTTATAACCTTGGCATGTTCGCTTTATCTGTTGATAAAACTTTCGAACGTCACGCCTGCAGTAACACCTCTCCAAATCCTCATTCGCGCGCTTCTCGTGCTCTTTCTTCTTTCTTCTAAGAAGCTTATGCTCCTCCCTTCTTTTTAACTCGTAGAGCTCACGAGCTGCTCTTGTTCTTTTATGCAGCGAGGCCTTATATGCATCCTGCTTCGCTGTATGAATCCTCCTGCACTCGTCATCGAACCAGGTGTTTCTTCGTGGTGGAGCCTTGAAACCCAAAACTACGGATGCAGAGCTTTTCAGGGCTTGTTTGCAAAGGCTCCACTGCTGTTCTATTGATGGCGTGGAGGATTGAGGTGTATTGGAGAGCTTAAGCGAGACGCGATCGGTAAAAGCACGAGCGGTTTCTGGCGATAGCAGCAAATTCGAGTTAAAAAATTTCAAAACTAGGAAGCGAGTGTGGTGCAAGCCATCGGAAAGGCTTAGTCAAGGGTGCATACAAAAAACCGTGAAGCACGGATGGGGGTCCGTCATGGTCTGGGGATGTTTTTCCTTCAGCGGAGTCGGGAATCTTGTCTAAATTGAATCCAAAATGACGTCAATATCATAAGGGAAAATTTAGCTTCTTCCGCTTCAAAAATGTGTGTGACCCAAAGCACACAAGTAAAGTCGCTTAAGAATTTTTTTCTTTAAATCACATTGATATGTTGGAGTGGCCACCCCAATCTCCAGACCTCAACCCCATCGAGCACCTTTGGACGATCCTGGATGATAGAATACCATTGCAGCATACCAATTTTTTGGGAAAGTTTAAAAAATTAATGGGAGAAAATACCTTAGCAAAATTAGTTTTGAGCATACCCAAGCGTCTTACAGCAGTAATAAAATCTAAAGGAGGATCCACTAGTTATTAAGTTTCAACGAAATCAAAAGCAATATTTAAGTTTCCACGTGTTTTTGAATGTATTTTAGAATTTGCACCTTATTTTGTCGTCTTGAAATGTTTATAGTTTTCTTCAATTTTATTTTTTTTTTTCTTCTAATATCTTCTTGTAAAAGATTTTTTTGTTTTTTTTTTTTTTTTGTTTGTTGATGGCTTCTGCTATCCGCTGGAGCACTTAAACGCGAACACTGGTACATTGTCCAACAGACAGACACCTTACATTACTGTATTTTCCCCGTTTTCCGGAGAAAAAATCGAACGAGCTTCAGTGATGTAGAGCTATAAGGGATTCGGCACACACCATGTCGGCTCCAAGGGTGCGCCACCGTGCGCGAGCAAAGGCAGGACAAACACAGACAAAATGCTCTGCAGTGTCATCCTCCTCCTCACAACATGCAGCACAGGTAGGCGTCTTAATGATGCCAAGCACGTAGAGATGCTTGGCAAAAGTGCAATGACCCGTGATAACTCCCACAAGCCTTCTGCAGTCGATTCTCCTTAAAGACAGGAGGAATGCTGCAGATTTTTTGCAGACATCAGGGCATACGCGCTTAGTATGCAACCCGGACATTCCCTCCATCTGCGGTTGTGTGTATTAAATACACAATCGTTAATGTAGGAATTTACCGTGGACGCAGGTAGACCTAGAGCGGGTTCAGGTCCTGAGAAGCTCTCCTCTGAACCTATTCTGGCGAGTTCATCAGAGATCTCATTTCCTGGGATCCCAGAGTGGCCTGGAACCCATACAAGCCTTAATGAATTTAGGCTGCGGAATTTGTTCAGGAAGGACTAGAGTTCAAGCACTAATTTGGAGCTAGTTAAGGGGTTATACACAGCTTCTAGTGCAGCTTGGCTGTCACTACAGACGCATATGCTTTCCCCCTTCCACCTGTGCTTCACAACATAGTGCATGGTTGCATGGTCCAGGTTCAGTTTCCAGCCATAGCCAATCCTGTCGCCATGGAAACTCGACTGTGAAATTACGACGCAATAGAATGACGGGCGTCAGTGCGTCAGAAGGCATGTCCATGAGACAGGCGTCGCAGGACAATTCTTGCGCAAACACACCCTTATTCCTATGCGAGTTGTACCAAAAGCCATTTCTCTTCAGGCGAGACATGGCTTTCAGAGCACACCCTCTAATAAATATATCAAGAGGTGGAAGGCTCATCATAGCATCTAGAGCAGCGCCCGGCGTGCTGGGGAAGGCCCCGGTGCAGCTGAGACAAACCGTTCTTTGGAGTTTGGTGAAAGAGGCTACGACGTGTTTGCGTTTTAGTCTGTTTCACCAGACAACCGATGCATATGAGATTATAGGTCTTATCATTGCCGTGTAGATTCAGAGGACCTTTGGCGGCGATAAGCCCCATGTTTTGCCAAAAGCTCCTTTGCATTGCCAGAAAGCTGACAGCGCTTTGGTGGTTTTTGACTCAACATGTTTTGAGAAGCTTACTATCTAAGATGACTCCTAGATACTTAGCCTCCTTGGATATCGGGATGGAAGTGCCTTTTAGTACCAGCTGAGTCATGTCAGTATTTTTCCTCCTTCTCTCGTAAAGAGAACGACATCGGTCTTAAGAGGATTGACTGACAGCCCATTTCTGGTACACCAATCATCGATCACATTTAGCGCCGCCTGTGCTTTGCGACGGACAGTCGCCAAACATGAGCCGACAGAAAGAATGGCGACGTCATCCGCATAGGCCTGGGCGTAGATTCCAGAGGCATTGAGAGCATCAGGCAGGGAATCGACCACCATGCACCATAACAGCGGAGACAGGACGCCACCTTGAGGGCAGCCCCTGTTTACGCCAGATTTGACACACTGGTCGAGGCCTGCATCAGCGGTCAATGTCCTGTGCATGAGCATTGCTTTGATCCAAAGGACCAGTGCATCATCCACGCCATGATGTCTGGCAGCGTTACACATGCTGTCAAAAGTTGCGTTATCAAAAGCTCCCTCAATGTCGATGAAAATGCCCAGCGCGTACTCTTTCCTTTCGAGCGCGCACTCAATATGCCCAACTAGGTTCTGAAGCGCAGTCTCGCAAGATTTTCCGCGCTTGTAAGCATGCTGCATCTCCGAAAGAGGGTGCATTCGAAGGGCAACTTTTCGCACGTGCAACTCTACCAGCCTCTCCATGCTTTTCAGCAGGAAGGATGTTAGACTAATTGGTCTGAAGCTCTTGGCAAGTGAGTAGTCCTCTTTTCCTATTTTGGGAATGAATACCACTTTCACTGTGCGCCAAGGAATGGGTATGTGAGCAAGTGCTAGACTAGCAGTGAAAACTCTTTTCAGAGTAGGAAGCAGCTGCCTTATACCTTTTTGCAGCATAACAGGATATATCCCGTCGGTGCCCGGCGATTTGAAGCCATCGAAGGATACCACAGCATATTCAATAGCTTCAGTCGTAACCACGCGCGACGCAATATACCAGCTACGCCGAGTTATTTTCATCGTTTCAGTTGCAGTTTCCCTTGAAGGAGTGTGCAACGAGCCGATGTCGATCTGGTTTCCCGGGAAATGAGTCTCAAACAGTAAACTAAGAGTTTCCGCTTTAGACTCAGTAAAGGTACCATCAGATTTTCTGAGTGCGTCTAGCCTAGTCGGTTTTCCCCGTTTGAGGACTTTAACCAACTTGCTAGTCGCACTCAGAGACTTGATCTCTTCGCAGAAGGTCCTATAAAGGTGGGAAAATAGATATATTTTCTTTTAAATGAAATAAAATAAGTAACCTTGATCTCTTTTATTAAAGTTTTATTAAAAAAATTGTCCAATAGCACTTTAAAGTTAAAAAAAAACTTGTACAAAAGATTGTCTTGCACTTTATTTTGTCCAACAGTGTATATGTAATAGGTGCAATATGTCTATTTCATCTGGACCCCCAAGCAAACCAATCGAAGTTTGGAGCGTAACCCGTTTTCCACTTCATTTCAGTTTTTAATAATCGGGTCGAGGTAGCGCCCCTTCGTTCTTCCTCACTCCCCTCTTTCAATTACCTATAACAGTCGGCCAAATGGCCAGTTTGGTTATAACAGCCAATTTTAAACAAATAACCATTTGTTGTATAAGCGTCACGTTTGGCTGCGTCATTCAGGTATACCTCTATCCGCACACGTGTACATAATGTATCCGCATTGGACCTTGATCAATATCTTGAATTCTTTCCCCAAAGAAGGCAGTTACTTTTTTAATAGATATTTTATAAAAGGCACTTTGCGCATTCATCTGATTTTTAAGTAAATAAACGTGCGCATTTAAAATACATGCTTAGATACTACATAGGTATGTATCTTAAGGCGTGCTATTCAGCGGAATAAATTAAACTCTTTGTATCCAATAGAGGGCTATATTGAAAGGCGTCCCCAAGCAAACATTTGCATAGGGGTCCCACATATCTACATACAACATAATGAGATTTATGCCATTTGAACTCACGTTGTCGTTTCGTAATCTCGCACTTTGTCGACCATTCTCTTTTCGCCGTTTTTCCTTTGCCAATTAACTTGTTGTTTTTGTTTCTACTTTCTTATTGGCTATGCTTCGGTTAAGACTTGTTCTGAAAAGGACTGTGCGAGCAGTTATTCAAAGTGGCCGTTAAAATACAGTTGTTTTGGTTTCGTTTGTGCTTTATAGTATAAGTGGATCGGATGTGTTTGTTTTACGTTATATCGGGCGGTTCGGAGGTAATTTCATATAGCCAACTTGGACTGGACACTTGGATTGTTAATATGACCTTACTTCCTAGTGATGCTGCTATCTTTTACAAAAGTTTCTCAATTTATGGACATTTCATTTCTGTGCGTAAACTGATTCATTGTTCTATGCATTTTATGCTTGCAATAATGTGACGGATTCAGGCTTGATCCACTCGTTTAAACTGTCCGAAATCGGTCAAAATAGATGGTTTCTTACGGTAGCACTAGTTGGGACAAGGAGTTGATGCCATCCACTGAGTTAATGGTCGCCAGACGATTGGTTGTTTTAGCATTAAATGCGAAAGTGTCACTATAATTCCACTGAAAAATTAAATAAAGGAAATGTTCACTCTAGTCTGTCCAAATACTGAATTCTTTCATTAAGCGCTTCGTATCTTTAAATTTAAATAAATCAATGTGTGTGTGTGTGAGATATTCTTCTTCTTCTTCTTTGATGGCGTTACAGTTCGGGGTGAACCAAGGCCTCAACCAAAAAGCCTCTCCAGCCGGCCCGATGTTTGGCCAGCCGCTTCCAGTGCCGCACGCCCAGTTGGTTGAGGTCCCCTTCCACCTGTGCGCGCCACCTTAAATGCGGTCGTCCTCTGCTGCGTCGTCCCTCGGGGTTGGAGTCGAAGACTCTTCGGACCGGCGCGGTGATGTTCATTCGCTCTAAATGACTTAGCCATCTTAGACGTTGGATCCGAAGACGTCTAACTAGGCCGATGTCGTTGTACAGCCCGTACAGTTCTTGGTTGAATCTCCTCCTCCACTCTCCGTTTACACAAACGGGACCAAAGATTGCACGCAGAATTTTCCTCTCAAACCGCCCAAGAGCCTCTTCATCCGCTTTTGATAAAGTCCAAGCCTCAGCCTGTGTGAGATATTACCGTCATTTTTTATTCGTTTGGAAGGCCTACCGACGTCATTATACAGGGTGCCCAAAAAAAAAGCTAGAGCGTGTAAGTCTGGTCAAGACAAGAAAAAAATCGTATGGGAAGGGGGTCTATTCCCCCCCCGTTTAGGTGGGAGGGGCAATTTTGTAAAAAAATTACTTAATTTGGAAAAAATATTAAAAATCAACGGTTACATCCACAATGCCGTGATATACGTTTTTGTAAAGCCAGAATTAGTTCGAAATTTTTTTTTCCAAAATTTTGAGTTTGAAAATTGATTTCTCAAAAACTATTCCTTAAACTGCTTCGTTTAAAAACAAGATGAAAGTAGAGGTTTCTGGCTTTACAAAAAAGTATATTACGGCATTGTGGATGTAACCGTTGAGTTTTAATTTTTTTTTTTCAAATTAAGTACATTTTTTAGAAAATTGCCCCTCCCACCTAAACGGGGGGGAATATACCCCCCTCCCATACGATTTTTTTCTTGTCTTGACCAGACCTACACGCTTTAGCTTTTTGCCACACTGATCGTGGGGCACCGTGTCGAATATAACATTGTTCAAATCCAGATGGCGCTGTTCTGGACGACGATTTCTTTGTAATCGGGGATCCTCAAGCGAAAGTGGCAACCGTAGGAGCTGTCTTCCAGGAAGTGTACAAGCTGAATGGAAGCATTCGCCCGAACCACGACTTGGAGAACAGAGCCCTGTTAAACCACGAAACGATATTGAACATTGGCGGTCCGAGAACATCTGTTTCACCAGGTTCAGTGGCGATTTCACAGCAAACAATGCCGTCACCAATGAAGGGGCTAATCCACTATACGTTTCGACGGAGGATCTTCAGTGGATCTTCATGTCACTCAAAAGGAAAAAGTCCGCAGATGTTGATGGTGTATCTAATGTTTTGCTCAGGCACCACCCACCAGTGGCTATAGAGAGGTAAACCATCCTGTTAAACAACTTACTTACTTTGATGGCGCTAGAGTTCGGGGTGCACCAGGGCCTCAGCCAACAAGCCTCTCCAGCCGGCACGATCTTTGGCCAGCTGCTTCCAGTGCCGCACGCCCAGTTGGTTGAGGTCCCTTTCCACCTGTGCGCGCCACCCTAAATGCGGTCGTCCTCTGCTGCCTCGTCCCTCAGGGTTGGAGTCGAAGACTCTTCGGACCGGCGCGGTGATGTTCATTCGCTCTACATGACTTAGCCATCTTAGACTTTGGATCCGAAGACGTCTAACTAGGCCGATGTCGTTGTACAGCCCGTACAGTTCTTGGTTGAATCTCCTCCTCCACTCTCCGTTTACACAAACGGGACCAAAGATTGCACGCAGAATTTTCCTCTCAAACCGCCCAAGAGCCTCTTCATCCGCTTTTGATAAAGTCCAAGCCTCAGCGCCGTAGAGGAAAACCGGGATGATTAAGGTTTTGTAGAGGGATACCATAGTTTTTCGAGAGAGGGCTCTACTACTCAATTGCCTCTTGAGCCCAAAGAAGCAGCGGTGTGCAAGAGTTATTCTGCATTTTATCTCAACGCTGGTGTCGTTGCTGCTTGTCACTATTAAGGTATATTGGTCTTGTCCCCATATACCATTAGACCCGAACGCCTCATTGACGTCTCGCTTTGTCCGTCCAATAGCGTCAATGTCATCTGCGTAGGCAAGCAATTGTGTTGATTTGAAGTAGATCGTACCTCTTCAATCGGCCGCAGAGTCCCGCACGATATTTTCAAGTATGATGTTAAAGAAATCACATGGCACAGTCTGACGAGTTTGGCAGGAATCTTAAAACATCACATGGCTCTGTATAGGTCGTCTCTATAAACACTGTCATACGCGGCTTTAAATTCATGGGTTTTCTCCAAGATCTGCCGTAGTGTATCGTGGATTTTCCTGGCCTGAAACCACACTGGTAGGAACTTATCAGATTGTCCAGGCGCTTACACAGTACGGCAGAGAGGATCTTGTACGCGATGTTCAGGAGGCTTATCCCTCTGTAATTGGCGCAGTCATAAGGGTCTCCTTTCTTATGGACCGGGCAAACGACACTGAGATTCCATTCATCACGCATGCATTCTTCCGACCATATCTTGCAGATGAGTTGGTGCATGTTCCTGACCAGCTCATCGCCAGCTGCTTTAAACAGTCCCGCGGGGAGTCCGTTTGCTCCAGCAGCCTTATAAGACTTAAGTTTCGATATCGCTATCTTAACATCGTCTAGGTCGGGTGGACGGGATTCTCTTGCGTATTCGTCTATTTTGACTATCATCGCCGTTATACAGTCTGCAGAAGTGGTCCTTCCACAATCTCAGCATCGACTCTGTGATGTCCGTGCTCATCCCTGCAGGCCTCTGCTCTGGCTTTATAGCCTTGGCATGTTCGTTTTGCTTTTTGGTAACATTTTCGGACGTCGTTCCTGCAGTAACATCTCTCCATCTCCTCGATATCGCGCTTCTCCTGCTCCTTCTTTTTCCTTCTCAGAAGCGCATGCTCCTCTCTCCTTTTCTCTTCATAGAGCTCGCGGGCAGCTCTTGTCCATCGATGCAGTGTAGCATTCTGTTTCTCTACATGGGCCTGTCTGTACTCGTCATCAAACTACTGGTTTCACAAAGGTGGTGGCTTGATACCGAGTACATCTGAGGCGGCCTCTCTGATGGCGTTCTGACAACGACTCCATTGCTGTTCTATGGTTTGTGCAGATTGCATCGGGACTTGAGAGAGCTTGAGGAAGACTTGATCGGCGAAGGTACTGGCGGTCTCCTGCAGCTTTCCGACATTAAGTTTTGGTGTTCTTACTCGACTCCGCTGATTCCGAGAAATTCGCATCCGTACCTTGGCCGCAACAAGGTAATGATCCGAGTCGATGTTGGCTCCTCACTACTCACTCGAAAGTCATGCTTTAAAAAACGCTCATACTGCCAGTCTTGCTGTACGGAGCCGAAAGCTGGACGATAAGCAGGACAGCGGAGTTAATTTTGGGTTCTTTCGGAAGAAAAATTCTGCGCCGGATATTTGGTCCTGTCTGTGAGGATGGTGAATGGAGAAGAAGACAACCGGGAACTCTACGAGCTGTAGATATAGTCCGGAAGGCAAAGATCCGTCGACTACATTGGCTCGGCCACATCGAGCGCATGAACACCAACGCTCCAGCTAAGAGGGTCTTCGAGAAGAAGAGGAAGACCGAACCTCCGTTATAGGTAGGTAGGTAGGTTCGTCGCCTCCCAGAATGGAGAAGAATACACATAGGCCAGAGAGACCCGTTGTGCTGCTTCGAGGGGCTTGTATCCCCCTATTAATGGAACCACTTAGTGCTTCTTAAAAAGTTAAAAAGGTCGGATATCCTTACTTGCTGAACATCTGTCAGGTCGTTAGGGAAGTAGAATCCTAGGTAGCATTACCTGATTGCGCAGAAGGCCGGTCAGGCGCAGAGTAGTTGATGGATGGATTCGACCTTCTCTTCGTCTAGGCAACTTCTACAGAAATCATTCGGAACTTGTCCTAGTTTTTGCGCGTGACTGCCAATTAGGCAGTGGCCAGGGATGACACCAATGATTTTGTAGATTTCAGTTCTTTTTAGGGAAATTATTCTCTTAGTCTGGTGATGAGGCAGGTCTGTCCCTGGATCCATCTCAGGTTCGTCTCAGTCCTGGCGAAATTTATGAGATTATGTTTAATGGTTGCAAGGGGTTTTCCCTCATATGTCATGATTGATTGTTGCATAGTTCCTTGTCTGGCGAGTGTGTCGGCTCCTTCGTTACCTGGGATGTCGCTGTGTCCTGGTACCTGTAGAACGTGTATATTAAGGCGACAGTCGCGACTTGTTTTTGAGGTGTCTCGAAGGGCTCCAGCGACTTTAGAGCTGCTTGACTATCCGTGAGAATTTGGATATCCCTAATGGATATCACGTTCCACTTAAGCCAAAACAGATCCTCCTTTATCACCAACAGCTCCGCCTGAAATACGCTGCTGTGATCTGGTAGTTTTAGAACTTTGTTCAGCTATAGTTGTTTGCAGAATACTCCGTTACCCATCCCGGTTTTTGATTCGTCAGTGTAGAAACCCACGCAGTTCCTGCAAGGTTGCGTTTGGCGGGTCTAGTTCTGTCTGTCCGGGTAAGTTATCCTGAAGTTCTTCTCAAAGACTGTGCTGGGTTCTATGTGGTCCGAGTTTTCTGCCATAGTTATCCTGTTGTTCAGGATGGAGGAGTGGCCAGTGATATAGCTCGTCCATTTTGAGTTGGCTTTTAGTCGTATTGCCGTATATGTGGCAGTTTGCTTGCCAAGTATATCGAGTGGTGTAAGGTGAAGTATAATGTTGAGCACTGCCGTTGGGGTGGACTTAAGGGCCCCGGTGATGCACATACATGGTAGCCTTTGTACCTTCTCGAGTTGTTTGTGGTATGTTGTCTTGTCCAGTGCAGTCCACCAGACTATCACTCCATACATTTGTATGGCTCTAACGACTGTAATATAGAGCCATAGGGCGAGCTTGGGGTTGAATCTTCATTCTTTTCCTAGGGCTTTCTTGCAGGTGTAGGTCTCTCGGTTGTGTTGTTCTTCCTGGTTAGTTTTCCTGTCTAGTACAATGGTATTTGGCACTGGAGGAATAGGTTAACCTGGTGCCAAGTAAAGTGACTGGGCAGTTTTCCGAAATTTTGTGCTTTCCGGTGAATAGCACAAACTCCGCAAACTCTGCATAGTATGGAGAATGCCGTTTGCATATTGTTATATAAACTTATGCACACCCTATACATATTATCTAATCTACTAAATTAGTACTAATGTTAATATTAGTACACATATTGTAGACAGCCACGCTTGTGGTTTGGAGAACCACGAGCGTAGCTGTCTTTTTCTAATAGCACTCTCCTACTCTCGTCTTCTGAGAAGACGAAAGTGGAGAGCTAGATCTATTTTATACAATAGGACGCCATGCACTCTCTATTCAACAATCGTAGGAAGCAGTTCGGACTTACTAATAAAGCCATAAATAATTTCCGTGTGTTTTCCTTCTTTCCCGTTACTTATACAATTGGCGCAGTCGGAAAACTCGGCACAAAACGTGACTGAAATAAAAGAGAAAAAAACAATTATAATAATAAATTAAAAGGTTGAAACAAGCAAAGTAGAACAATTTACATAAAGTGTTAAGACATAAACCAAAAAAGACGGAGTAAGCAAACTCAACATTTTAGAGAGTGTAAAACAACAAAGACCTAAAGTTAAACTATAAAATTCTTAGAAGAAAGTGCGAAAAAGTTAAAACCTGAAAAAAAAAAAAAAAACAAAAAAAACAAAAAAAAAAAAGGAAAAACTGTGAAAAAACAAAGCCGAAAACAAACCACGTTGAGCATACATATTGCAGTACATATTGCCAAACGCGCGAATTTCGCGCTTTGTTGGAAGCTTGGTAACGGCAAATAATTCAGCAAGCAGAGGAAAAGAGACAACGAAAGAAGTCCAGCATACCGTGAGCAGTAGAAGCGAAGGAGACATCACGCAAGTACCGGAAGTATACGGGACAGAGTAAGAAGCTAAAATGGAGCAAATTAATTTAGTTGATAAATTTAAGTTATTACTAGAATTAGTTAATAAGATTCCCGAATATGATGGTAATGAACTGTACACACTAGATTTTTTAGAAAGGATAGATTCTCTTGCACCGATGTTCCTCGAATTTGACGAAAACACCAATGTAGTCCTTTTAGGTTACATTAAAGATAAAATTGTAGGAAAAGCAAGGTGCGAACTGCAGAAAAGCGGTAGGTTAACAACGTGGTCGCAAGTGAGAGAAGTAATCAGGAAAAATTTTGGAGAAAGGGTCTCGATAGATAAACTTATTGATAGCATAAGAACAGCTAGAGTCACAACTACCATTGAGGACTATTATAACAACATTAATGGTTTGCTAGGTAGAATTAATAATGCATATTTTCTTCAAAATAATGGAAATAATCAGCAACTAATTGAATCTAATAGTCGAATCGCTCTGGGGGTTTTTAGAAATAATCTTCCTGAGCCGACTAAAACGATTATTCTCAGTAGGAATCCTTCAACATTAGCTAGTGCTTATGAAATTATTTTGGAAATAAACCATCAATTCCTCGGCCCTAATAGACAAAATCGCGTTAATTACCCCAATTATATCAATCAGACAATCCCTTTAAATAGTCAATTAGGTCAGAATTACACACATAGACAATACGATAATAACAGCTATACCAACAACTACATACATAACGGTAGACCAGGACGGAACTTTAATCAAATACAAAACCGACAATCGTGGCAAAATGTGCCCAATGCACAGAGTGGACAATCTCAGCAGACAAACAGACAAAGACGTCCACACTATGTAGAACCAATGGACACATACAGCGGTCAGTCGCGACAACCGAACATGTACAGACAACACGACAATACGGACGCTATGGAAATTGCAACTAACGAACATAGGCCACACAGTGGAAATCAGATGCGAAATCATCAAAATTTTCGCAGACACCAAGAAAACAACTTCCATACATAATTATTAAAAATCCTGGCCGCCCCCTAAGATTCATTATTGATTGCGGTGCGGAACACAGCGTAGTTAATGAAAAGTTGTGCAATCTAAAGTGGCGGATTCCGTCAACAAATAATTCTCTTAGGGTACTCGGTCGTTACATCAAAAGTAAGATTGAATACAGCATTCCTTTGTTTCCTGAGTTCAATAAAAACAATTTTTTCGCACAATTTTCGGAGTACCGATTTCATGACTACTTTGATGGCCTCATTGGCAACAATATTTTAGTTCCCCTCAATTCAATAATCGATTTGAAAAATAGAGTATTAATAACAGATAACGCAAGCATACGGATATATTTAAATAAAGAAGAGGAAACGTATGAAAACAATTGCAAAGCTAGGTCCCTAGATGTATTTTGTAATGAGGGTTTTAAAAATGAAATTAGTGATACGGTCATTGCAAGTCATCTGTCGATACGTGATTCCTCTAAGCTTAAGTCATTGTTGTACTCATACAAGTCAATTTTTTATAAAGAGGGCGATACATTTACATTTACCAACCAAATTAAACACAAAATTATCACAAAAAATGAGACTCCAGTATACACAAAATCGTACAGTTACCCGGAAATACACACACATGAGGTCGATGAGCAAATAAGCGAAATGCTAAGGCTTAAAATAATTACACCAAGTAATAGTCCATACAACTCGCCACTATGGGTAGTTTCTAAGAAACCAGATAGAGACGGAAAACAACAATGGCGAATTGTCATAGACTATCGCAAACTTAATGATCTAACTATAGAAGATAGATTCCCAATGCCAAAAATTAGTGACCTATTTGACAAGTTAGGAAAGTGTAATTATTTTACCACATTAGATCTGGTAAAAGGATTCCACCAAATCGAAGTTGAACCCTGTGACAGACCAAAAACCGCGTTCTCGACAAAAAGCGGTCATTTTGAATTCGTGCGAATGCCGTTTGGGCTCAAAAATGCCCCTGCGACATTCCAAAGACTAATGAATCATGTCTTACGAGAATTCATTAATAAGATATGCGTCGTATATTTGGACGATATCCTTATATTTTCCACAAGTTTTGACGAGCATTTAGATTCAATTAGGAAAATTTTTCAAAAATTAAAGGAATCGAATTTAAAGATTCAAGTCAATAAATGCTCTTTCGCGAACCTATCTACAAATTTTTTAGGACACACTATCACCAATAATGGTATAGAACCGGACAATAATAAAGTTAAAGCTATACAATCAATGGAACTGCCTCACACGATAAAAAGCATTAGGCAATTTTTAGGTATAACCGGATACTACCGGAAATTCATTAAGGATTATGCCAAAGTAGCATATCCAATGATAAAATATTTGAAAAAGTCCGAAAAAAATTAAAACATCCGATCCGGATTATATAAGAGCTTTTAACACCTTAAAAAAATTACTTATTTCCGACCCCATTTTAAAAAGTCCCGACTTTAATAAACGTTTCGTCCTAACAACAGACGCATCAGATTACGCATTAGGCGCGGTCCTCAGCCAAGATAATCACCCGATATGTTACGCATCGCGCACACTTAACAACCATGAGCGCAGATACTCAACTATTGAGAAGGAGCTTCTAGCTGTGGTCTGGTCAGTTAAGTATTTTAGGACTTACCTATATGGTAGAAAATTTACAGTCCGAACGGATCATAAGCCTCTGGTCTGGTTGCATGGACTCAAAGAGCCCAATATGAAACTCCAGCGATGGAAAATTGCTCTCAACGAGTACGATATCGATGTTGAGCACGTAAAAGGGAAGGAGAATCTTGTGGCTGATGGCTTGAGTAGGTATGTCAATCAGGATAAGGTTGAAATGTCTGAAAATAACGATGAAGTTAGTTTAGCAGATATATTCAACAACGAAATTGCTTCAAATTATGGTCATACAAACGATGAAGTTATTGTGACATCCGTAGTTCCCGAATGCAATTCTATTATCTCATCCAACTGTGCTACCGTACACAGTGCTATGGAAGATGAAACTAGGCACATCTATATCACTGAGAAACCTGTTAATGTATATAAGAATCAGATTTACCTATCCTATGGCGAAAAAGATAGGACAACATTGAAAATAGTTAACAAAAAAATACAAAATTACTTGAAAATACGTAAAGGAAGTAACAAACTTTTAAATATCATGAAGAAAATACTTATTAATAAAGGACTTATGTGCGTATACTGCGATAACCTTTCACTTTTTTTGGAATTTCAAAATTTATACGTGAAATATTTTTCTTTCAATAAAAATTTAAAGGTATTACGTTCTAATATAAGATTAAAAGATATTACTGACAAAAATGACATAATTACGATAATTAAAAACGAACACCTAAGAAAAAACCATAGGGGAATCAATGAGGTGTTTGCCGAGTTGTGTAAGGTATACTTTTATCCGAATCTCCAAGTGGAAATTCAAAAATTCATCAACAACTGTGATGTTTGTAATATAGCTAAACACGACCGAAAGCCATTAAAAGTACCACTCGAAGTCACAGAAACACCGACACATTTCAACGACATAGTACACATAGACATCTGGTTCCCGGAACGACAAAAAATGTACTTGACTACAATAGACAAGTTATCGAAATACGCCACGATTCACAAATTACACGATAGGAATTGGATAGCTATTCTGAGTGCATTAAAGGAAAGGATTCAGTATTTAGGGAAACCCACCAAGATCGTCTCTGACGGGGAGACGTGCATTCTACATTCAGCAGTCGAAGAGTTCTTGAAAGAAAACAATATAGCCTTCCATAAAACAACTGCAGGGCACAAGACCGGAAATTCTGACGTAGAAAGATTCCATGGAACTCTGAACGAACACCTGAGAATCATGAATGCTGCAAGAGATGACTCAGAGCTGGACGAAAGAGTTTTTAAAATCATTTGCATTTACAACAACACAATACATACCACAACGGAGTTAAAGCCGATCGATTTTATCTGCAAGAACTTTAGTAAAGAAGACATTCATTCATTAGCTGAAAAGTACAAAAATGACAAAGAAATTAGAATTCACAACATGAATAAAGGGAAAACAATTACCTTAGATCAATGTCCCGATATCGTCCAGAATAGAACTGTTGTTAAAAGTAAACCTAAATATAGGAAACTAACAAAAGTTTCCAAGGAAGGAAAGTACATAATCGACAAGTCGACTAAAAGAAACACCAGATACTACAGGAAACAAATCAAACGTAGGTACAAATATCAAAATACATAACATATACATACTATATAACATAACAAATACATAACATAAAACATATTCAATACACAACACTTGACCACAATACTCACCAAAACAAAAATCTTCGCCCTTTACTAGATAATCTTTCTTAATATTGTTTATTTACTTATCTCTGTATTTATGTTTGCTTTTAACAAAAATAACAACAAACGTCATTCTGATGGATACGTTCCGAACCGTCGGTCGTACGATATTTACGATCGAAAGTGGGTTCTGAACTTCGGTTCACGAAGGATACATTTACGATAGAGTGTGCGTTCAGGGCTCATTTCCCAGGAACGTCTGTTAGACATGTAGTTTAGTTATCGAAGATCAGTATTTATTAGATTAGGAGCAAGAGTGATTGAAGTAGATCGGGTTAGAAGTGCGTATATTGTTTTTCCAACAAATAAATTAATGTTATTTGCGAATAGAGAAATATCATTGCCCAGAATTATATAGTATAAGTAAAATAATTACATCAATAATTATTAGTAACAAACATAAAATGAATTCAATATAACTACAATACATATGTATGTAGAACCACATTTATATCAAATCTATTGGAGTACAATAAAACATAGCACCAACAATGTAAAATAAATAAATTAAACACTATCTGTCAAAAATGTTACAATTTGGTTTCGTTAAAACCATCACTCAAAAATATGTTGTAAACTCTTAATCGTAATTTATAAAGGAAATGTATCTTATTGAATATATTGTTAGAGTATTTACTTTAATTAATCTCATGTTTGGAGACCAAACATACTTATTGGGGGAGGTGTTATATAAACTTATGCACACCCTATACATATTATCTAATCTACTAAATTAGTACTAATGTTAATATTAGTACACATATTGTAGACAGCCACGCTTGTGGTTTGGAGAACCACGAGCGTAGCTGTCTTTTTCTAATAGCACTCTCCTACTCTCGTCTTCTGAGAAGACGAAAGTGGAGAGCTAGATCTATTTTATACAATAGGACGCCATGCACTCTCTATTCAACAATCGTAGGAAGCAGTTCGGACTTACTAATAAAGCCATAAATAATTTCCGTGTGTTTTCCTTCTTTCCCGTTACTTATACAATTATATGGTCATTCAATGTGGGTAGGTATTTGCCTGAGATAGAAATGGCAACGGCATCACGGCATCAGCGTAGGCAATAACGTCCAGGACTCCATTCTCCAGTTTGGTCAGTAGTTCATTTGCAACTACATTCCAGTGAAAAGGTGAGAGATCCCCCTCGGGCTCTCCATTTAGAGTGTTGAAAGTAACTCGCTAATTAACTCTGTGAGAGTCCTCTCCACCTTTAGCTTTTCTAGCCCTCCTATTATTGCTTTCGGAGTGACGTCGTTGAAGGCGACCTCTATGTCTAGGAAGACTATTAAGATATATTCTTTAAGATGAATTGATCTCTCGATTTTCCTCACTAATGTGTGCAAGGCTGTTTCGACCGATCTACCCTCACATACAGAAGGCGTGCTGTGCCTTAGAGATTAGGGAAGGATCAAAATGATGGCGTATATGTAAGTCTATCAGCCTTTCCAAGATTTTTAATGCAAAGGATGATAGACAGATGAGTCTTAGATCCTTGGGGGAAGTGTGAGAGTTCCTGCCAGCCTTGGGGATGAAGAGTATCCTTGCGCACTTCCACTTTTCTGGAATGTGACTCCAAGCTCTCTATCCATGGTATAGTCCATTCCATAGTTTGTGTAAACTCAATAGGGTAGATTCCACCCGCTCCTGGCGATTTATAGGGCTTGAAGCTTTTTGACGCCCACATAATTATCTCTCTAGAGATTATGTGATCGAGATGAGTTCCTCGCGCTTGCCCTGAGTCTTGCAATCCAGAGCAGCCTGGGAAGTGCGTGTTGAGGAGAAGGTTAAGTGTTTCTTCTTCAGACGTTGTCCAAAGGTAGTGACATTCGTATTTAGAATTCAAAATAGTGTTGAATGCCACACCAAAGTTTTCATAATCAATATGACAAAATTTTAGATGGAGGTGATACAAAAGTCTAATCTAAACTAAATCTGTTGAAAGCAGTACAGTAGTGGAGGTACAAAAAAGAAAAGAAAATAACGTTCAGACATGAGCATTATGTATCATTAACTTGCGTAGGACAACAAAACTTCAATTTGGTTGTGAATAAAACTTAAAAGCCAATTTTTGACTTTGTTTAGGAAGGATGTTAGTGTTCTAGCTAAACGGATCGAAGGAGGAAGGCGATTAAATAGTTTGCAGCTGACTACGGAGTAGAAGTCTCTAAAGTGAGTGGTTCGAAATGTGGGTATGTTTGCCAGGGATTCAAGATTACTGCGTCAAATGCGGGAATCTGAAATCGGGCTCTGTAAATAACCACTTCTCATAAAGAAAATTTTAGACACCTTGTAGTAATATAGGTGCCTAACCGGCAGGATATTCAGGTTCTTAAAGAGGGTCATGGTATGGCTGAGACGACGAACCCCACAAATCGTCCTAATATAAGTAGAGGCTGAATTCTCGTGCGGTAAGCACCTCCCCAACATCCTATGCCATAATTTAGTTTGGAGTGAAATATCCCGAAGTAAATAGTTCTTAAGCAATTTTTTGTGCAATATTTTCGAAGATGGAACAGACCACGGATAGAGGAACGAAGAAACTGTTTCAGGTTTGTAATATGATCCGACCAATTCATATTTTGGTCAATTGTAACACCTAGGTATTTGAAGTTATTTACTATGTCAATATTGAAGCAGTTTGTATGACACGCTGATTGACCATCAAATACAATTTCCGGGGAAGGGTCGTTACATGTGCAAACCGGCAATTTGTAGCGAGTACAGTTATCGGCGTGGAAACGAAAATCAAGGTCCGGTAACCTCTGCGACCTAAGGCCGAAAAACTTTAGTTTTGTTTTATTGCTGACACTAAGTTTATGTTTGGCGAACCACAGTCTCAATATGTGCTTATACTTATCAGGCCTGCGATCCATGGAGGATCTGAGCCTGAGCTATAGCTGCCTTCCATCCTTGACGGTCCCGGGCACGCTGCTTCCAGTTGTCAAGATCAAGATGTCCTACATCCGCGATTACTTGGTCTTTATACCGGAGGTTCGGTCTTCCTCTTCTTCTCGAACCAGGAGGCTCGGAGTCGAAGACCCTCTTAGCTGGAGCGTTGATGTCCATGCGCTCGATGTGGCCGAGCCAGTGTAGTCGACGGATCCTTGCCTTCCGGACTACATCCACATCTTGGTACAGCTCGTAGAGTTCGCGGTTGTGTCTTCTTCTCCATTCACCTTCCTCACAGACAGGACCGTATTGCAAATATGTGCACATCATAGTTAATGTCAGCAACTAGCTGGAGATGGCTAGGAGAGTCATAGGCAATACCAAGATCGTCGGCAAAAGCCGTAACTCTACCTGCAAAAGGCTGACTAAACAGTGAGTTTATGTACACTAGGAAAAGAGTGGGGCCTAATACAGATCCCTGGGGTACCCCGCGTTTAATAATCCGAGTCTCACTAAAACTGTCCCCAACTTTCACTATTTGTCTTCTATCTTTGAGTTATGATTCCAGCCAACTGTGAATAGGTCCTCTAAAACCAGCCCGGTGCAATTTGCTCAGGAGAATGTCATCGTTTACCGTGTCAAAGGCCTTAGTTATGTCAACAAACAGGCCAGCACAGCTTTTTTTTTAGAATCAAGTCCTTTGTTTATATGCGAATAAAAATCCATAAGCGCATCTTCTGTAGAGAGTCCTGTTCTAAAGCCGTATTGCAAAGGACTGAAAAAGCGTATTCTCTTCAGGAACCGCAGGATTCTAGTCTTGACCGCTTTTTCAAAAACTTTCGAGATAGAAGAAAGAAGTGAGATAGGCCTGTAGTTATTTTTATCTCTTTTGTTGCCTTTTTTAAAAATTGCCAGAACATTTGCGCATTTCAACCTGTCTGGAAACGTACCAGTGGAGATACTTAGATTAAAGAGGAAAGCTAGTACGTCTACTATGTTTAGAGCGATATGTTTTAATATATAATTAGAAAGGCCATCATCACCACAGGAAGGGGAACGATTCAGTGAATTAATTATGTATAAAACTTCACCACCAGTTATTGGTCGAAAGAAGAAGCTGTCACTGCAAACCGGCTCTTCCACTAGATTCCCTGCATTGCAATACAGACACTGTTCAGATCTCAGGTTGGAGGGAGATACTTCACCAACTGTAGCAAAAAAATCATTTAAGATGTTTGCAACTATCTTTGGATCATTGACAATAGCATTATCCGTCGCAAGTTCGATGGGGTTGGGTACGTTAGGGGCATTGCATTTTAATATGCTATTGATTACTTCCCATTCCTTTTTAGGGTTTCCATGTGCGTTACGCATTTTTGAGTAGTAGAATCTTTCGTGACACAATCTAATTTCATTATTAACTTTAATAGACACACGATTGAGGCGACTACGAAGTGCGAAATTATGTGGATGTTTGACGCATCATTTGTTGTGGAGCTTGTTTTTTAGCTTAATTTTATGAAGGATGATGTGGTTTATCCAGGGATTAAGTTTTATTTCCGACTTCCTTACCTTAGAACGAAAGGTAGCAAAACTTGAATGCGACAGCAAAATCTTTAGAAAGTTATTATAAGCGAGAGAAGCATCACTTTCAATATAAACAGCCTCCCAGTTTTCGAACCGAAGTTTGGAGTTAAGTGAATTAAAACTTACTCTTGCTGCCATACAGTTGGGAACCCTGGCCGTGCGTCTCAAATCTTTTACACCGTTAAACCAAATACCTGTCATGCAGTGATCCGTGATACGGAGGTCAATATTAACACCGACGCGCTGATAGGGGGACACGTTCCGAAAACGACCAAATACATGGTCCAGACAGGTATTAGAGGTAGGTTTCGTCGTCTCATTGACAAAGGAAGTAAGACCGTGCTCGGCTATAAGACTCAGAAGTGACTCAGAGATTAAGGTTGATGACAGGATGTCGATGTTCAAGTCACCTAGGATAATTAGGTTCATAGTCTTGGTTTGTAAAAGTAATGGCCTTAATTCATTTAGAAATGACTGAGTATCGTGGAATTGCAATCTATATATGCAGATAAAGTTGAAGAGTTCATAAATAGTGCTTTAGTGTACCTGGTAAAGGAGTGATTAATATAGATCCTATTAAAAGAATCAGGAACAAATAACGACGAGTTTAATTTCTTTTTTGCAGTCCTCTTGCTTTTCATTATCTTACACTTAAGATCATGGGAAGAAAGATGTACACAAACAACATCTTTGCTTAGGTTGTTGTCCGAGATGTAGGGTTGCTCAAAAAACATCGATGTTTACTATTCGAATCAATCCGATGTATCGAACACTTTCGATGTTTAACGATGTATCGATGTATTTCATTCGATGCATCGAATGAAGCAAGCATTCATTTTCATATGCTCTCTTCTCTTTCACTCTATGTATCAGAGACAAGACCAGCTAAGATCACGATGTGCAAACGCTGTCAAGTTATATAGGAGGAAGTAGAAGTTATGTAGATGTTGGTTTAGCAGCCGACCCAAGGAAGGATTAATGAGAGTCTAGCTCACATCTGTTCCTTGTGTCTACTGTGCAAACCCCAAAATTCAACCAGTATAAAAAGAAATGTAAAAAAGAATAAAGATATACTGTTGTTCGCAAAATTTAAAAGTAAAGACGAGTTTTTTTTTTATCCTCGTTCCGCTCACGCAGTTAGCACTACATCGTTGTAGTTTTTATGTTGATTTTGATTTCAAATAAATTGAATACTAGGTTTTGTTTTAAAGTTCTTCTATTATGGCACCAAAGAAAAAAAGCGAGGCTTGGAAATATTTAGAAAAAATTGATGATAAAACAGCTCAGGGTAAAATATGCCAGAAAACTTTGCGAACTGCAGGAAACACTACCAATTTAATAGGACACATAAAAACATCAACAAATCTCTTAATTTAGAACTAACTACAAATAAAAATATGCAAAAAATGTATTCCGGTTTGTCATGTCCAAGTTCATCAATAAGAGAAATCGACAACGAAGGCGAAGTGGAAGTCATTGGAGTTGAAAGCACGAGCACCATCAATCAAGGGCCATCCATATCCTATGCCCCCCAAGAGCCACCAACGGATCTGAATATCAACAATGATTGTAATTGTGACTCAGGTTTACCTTTAAAACGTCTTAAAGTTCAGCAGAGGTCAATTAAGAAAACTTTTGAAGAAATGAACTCATCCACTTCTTCTGGTGACAGAGCGAGAAAAATTAACAATGCTATTTTGTATCTTATATGCAAGGACAACCAGCCTTTTTCCGTGGTAGAAAATGAAGGTTTCAAATATTTGCTTGAAGTTACTTCTCCTCATTATAAAATACCTAGCAGAGCTACTGTAACAAGGTGGCTGGATGATAAGTATGATGTTTTGTCAACATTATTGAAATCGCAACTAACCAGTGTTTTACACCTCACTTTAACTAGTGATATTTGGTCAGACATGCAAATGCGCAGTTTTTTAGGCGTCACAGCTCATTTTGGGCTAGGCACGGAGTTTCAATCAGTGACATTAGGAGTAAATCAGCTTGATGAAAGACATACATCGGAATATATAGCACAAATGCTTATCAAAACCTGCTGCGATTGGGGATTTGGAACAAGCAAAGTCTCGGCAGTTGTAACTGATAATGCTGCGAATATGGTTAAAGCTGTTGAAATTGCATTTGGAAAAAAAAAAGCACATCCCATGTTTCGCCCATACATTAAATCTTGTTGCTCAAAATATCCTGCAAATTCCTGAATTGCAAGATATACTATCAAAAATTAAATTCATCGTTACCTTCTTCAAGCAAAGCTGTATGGCAAGCGATGAATTGCGGAAGTCAGTAAGTGCTGAAACAAAATTAATACAAGATGTATCAACGCGCTGGAATAGTACATATTACATGGTTCAGAGGTTTTTAGAGCTCAAAAGTGCTGTGAGCGATATACTCATCTCCCACAAAACTGCACCTCCCATGTTGACTTTTTTTTTTTTTTTTAGAGACTCGCGCAGGTTCAAGAGTTTTTCAAATTCTCTTATGATGTGTTGACACACACAACCTGAACGGAGTGCATTGGTTGGGGTCGTTGATGTTCGTTCACTACTCTCAGGGGTGGTTGTCCTAGGCCTAGATAGGACGAGAGCCGACCAAATTCCGCGTTGGTTATAGTCCGTTGTAATTCGTTCAAGCACTTTAGTATTGCATACGCAGAGGATGAATTTCGGTTGACCATATACTGTGAGTGTTATGCCTGCAGGCAGTACGTCTGGTCACTTTCCATTCACAACTGCGTTGCATACTTTTTATCATCCGTTTAGGAATTACTTTTATTTGGCTACGAAGCGAATTTGAACTATAGACCTTCCGATCGGCGGTCGATGATGTTAACCACTGCACCACGGCCACCCGTGACTGGACTGGGATTGAACATTTCGTCATCGCTACTTAACATTTTACGTCCACTTGAAGCTGCAACAAAGGAAATATCTGGGAGCAAATATTGCACTAGTAGCAAGGTAATTCCGTTAGTTCACTGTATGCTTTCAAAACTTAAAGCCCTTGTGATCGATGAGCCTATTGTTTTACAAGTACACAACCTAATCCTCTTAGAAATCAGGAAACGAATGGGCAATATTGAACAAGTTTCTTCATTAGCTATCGCCACCTTGTTGAATCCGCGGTTCAAAAAACTGCATTTTGAAGATATGATGACGGAGGACCTGCTAAACGAAAAGCAAATTAAATCTGATTCAGGTGGTTCTGACAAAATATCAGATGACTTCAGCCTTTGGAGTGACCATCACAAACTAGTTCACCGGAACTGAAAGTCAAGCAAAAATCAAGAAAATGTCTGTGATGAGCTTTCCGTGTACTTGAGGACACGTGTTGGTCGTCTCGGTGAAAATCCTTTGGAAATATGATCCGATTATAAACAACAATTCCCAAAACTTTACAAAATTGCATACAAATATTTGACTTTGGTAACCAGTTCAGTTCCATCAGAAAGGCTTTTTTCAAAAGCCTCACAAGTTTTAAATCAACATCGCATAGGATTCAAGGAAAGCGCGTTAATAAAATTTTATTCATGCAAAGCTTAGAAAAAAAGTATTGGGATTTATAATTTCTTATCTTTCTAATCCTAATTTGAATAAAACTCAATTATATCAAAAACAGTTTTTTTTTTTTTTTTTTCATTTTTCATTCGATGCATCGAAAACATCGATGTTTTAATTCGATGCATCGATGAACATCGATGTAAGGTGTCGATGTAATACATCGAATAAAACATCGATGTATTTTTTGAATGAGCATCCCTACCGAGAGCACCGTGGCGCAGTGGGTAGTGTGTTGGCCTCTGACGCCGATGACACGGGATCGAATCCCGAGCCCGACACAGCCATGTCATCGAACGTGTTTTCACGGTGTTTCTCCTCAGCGGGGTTCTGACAAAACCCCCTGTAGTAAAATTGTCATGAAAAGCTTCTCGAAATTCGCCGTTCGGAACCGGCAATAAACTGTAGGTCCCTTTCACCTATGGGAAAATTAAATCACACACAACATGGGTGATTGAGAGAAGCTCGGCTCAGGTCCTTCATGGACTGTAACGCCAACATACATACATCCCTACCGAGATGTTGCCAACTGGGTCTGGGTTAGGTGTAGGTTTTTTCACCACACTTTTGATGAAGCAATGGTGAATGTCAGTTGCGGCGACAGGAACTTCTAGAGCGTCTCGGAAAATTGTTTGTACACATTCTTTGGCATTGTTGTTGTTGATGTTGTTGATCAGGTATGCCGACGATCTCGATGACATTCTCCACTTGTTTCTGTTCCCTCCAATTGAGTTTGCTCTCCAAAGACGCGACTCTCTTTCTCAGCTTGGTATTATCATCTCTCAGCTGTTCGAGTGTGGTGAGAAAGTCACAGTTAATTTTCTTCAAAGACACAATCTCATCGTAGAGCAGTTGAAGGGTTATTGAACTCGCAGAGGATGATGGTTGGTTTGCGGTAGACGGCTGGGGGGTTGCATGTAGCTCGTTATCAACGTTATTGAAGAGCCTTTGACAGTCCTTGTGGAGTTTGCTTAGAGCTGTGTTCCACCAAGGTGGATATAATAACTAAGTTAGTATTTAAGGCTTTTTAATGGCATCTGATCACGCTCAGTGTTTAATCGTGTGACAAACGATCTATCTCAATATTCGTAAACTTGGAGTTCTTAACATACCACAACTCAATCATTGGTTATACCAGCACATGTCGGTCACACCCTTTTTCGCTTCTGAAAGCATCTGCAGCTCATAGTGTATCTGTATATACTATTCCCAATACCATAAAAGATTCATCTGTATTGCCAATGATTTTTTAATTATTTAAATTCTAGCCACATGACCATGAACCATATTTACTGATCAATAATTCTCTTTGTGTCGTTTCAGCCCGACGCTATTGTCATGCGAATATCCGCCACCGACTTGGATGACGGCGACAACAGTATTATCGAGTACGAGATCCTATCCGAACGTGATTTTCAATACTTCCGCATTGACAAAGCCGCAGGCATTATATACCTGAATCGGCCAATAGACAAACGACCAGGTCAGTATTACACCATCACCGTGCGTGCATATAACATAGTGCCAGATCCACCGCAAGATGCACAAATCGAGGTACGCATTCGTGTGATTGAATCGAACAAAAAACCACCATCATTCATCAATCCAATTGAAATGCCCATCTATCTGAAGGAGGACTTTAAAGAGTATTCTGAGCCAATAGCCACACTTAAAGCCGTCTCCAATGTACCTGATAAGCCAGAAGTTATCTTCGAATTAATAACTGGCCGAACCGAACAGACAAATAGCAAGAAAACGTTCGTTTTCAATCAAATTGGTAATACGGTAGCGATAACCTTGGGAAAGACACTCGACTACGAGGCAATCACCGATTACACATTAACCATGTCCGTACGGAATACCTACGATCTGGTAGCTGAGCATGTCATTAAAATCAAAGTAGAAGATGTCAATGATAATATTCCATATTTTACGGAAGTAAAAGCTGGAGCTATTCTGGAAAACGAGCCGGCGGGGACACCGGTAATGCAAGTGCGAGCATTTGACATGGATGGTACCGAAGCAAATAACATCGTTTCGTTCGAATTGGCCGACAATAAGGAATTCTTTGCCATTGACCCGCATACGGGCAACATAACCGCATTGACTACATTCGATAGAGAAGAACGAGACTTCTACAATGTGAAAGTAATAGCAAGTGACAATTCGCCATCAGCTCTGTATAAAAACGGTGAACCGAATCGAGGTCAGCAAGTTTTCCGCATTGAGATAGCCGACAAGAACGATCATAAACCACATTTCCAAAGATCCGAATATGTGGCTGAAAGACTACCCGAGGATGCCAATATAAATTTTATCGTGATCGAGGTAACAGCTGTTGACGAGGACAATGCCTCACAGATTGTCTACACAATCGAAAGTGGTAATGTCGGCGAAGCATTCAAAATCGAAGCGAAAACTGGCAAAATCACCGTTAACAATCGACTGGATTACGAGAAAATCACTGAATACGTACTTAAAATACGCGCATTCGATGGGATTTACGATGATTACGCAACGGTGACGATAAAAATCGAAGATGTCAATGATAATCCGCCGGTATTCAAGGAGACCTACAGCAAAACCATTCAAGAGGAGCAAGTTCTTGACTATTGTATCATTGAGATCGAAGCTTACGATCCGGACATAAAGGATCCATTGGCCGATCAGCAAATCAAGTATTTCGTAGTCAAAGAAGAGCAGAGAAAGTTATTAACAATCGACGATACTGGATGCTTGCGATTGATTCAACCGCTTGACAGAGACTTGCCGAATGGACATAAGAACTGGCAAGTATTGATTGCGGCTATTGACGACAATGGCAATGGTCTGAAATCGGCAACCGTAGTAACAATAACACTACAAGACATCAACGACAATGCTCCATTTTTGATTAATAAAATGCCAGTTATTTGGCAAGAAAATCGAAATCCCGGACAAGTTGTTCAGCTGCAAGCAAACGACTATGACGAACCCCAGAATGGGCCACCATTCACCTACGGCATTGATCCTGATGCAACGCCAGATATCAAGACGAAATTCTCGATTGACAATGATTATTTATTTGCAAACGTCCAGTTCGATCGTGAAGAGCAAAAGGAATACTTCATTCCGATCCGCATAAGTGATTCCGGAACACCGAAACAAAGTAGCGTCAGTATATTGCATCTTATAATTGGCGATGTTAACGATAATGCAATGAGTGCGGGTTCAAGTCGCATATTTATCTACAATTACAAAGGCGAAGCGCCAGACACTGAAATAGGCCGAGTATTCGTTGACGATCCCGATGACTGGGACTTGGATGATAAAACATTTGCCTGGAAAGACGGCTTCGCTCATGATAATTTCCGTTTGAATCCAAACAGTGGCATGATAACAATGCTCGAAGGCACCCAAGAGGGTGATTACTTATTAAACTTCAGAGTCACAGAGGAATCAATATTCATTCCGCGACACTCGGTCGATGCCGAAGTGACAATTGTCGTTAAAGAAATCCCAGAGGAGGCAGTCGATAAAAGCGGTTCGATAAGATTCGTCAACATCACCAAAGAAGATTTTATCTCAATACCACGCTACGGTAGCCCGGATGCACTTAGTCTAAAAGATCGATTACAATTGAGTTTGGCCAAACTTTTTAATATCTCCGTTCTAAATGTCGATGTATTTACGGTGCTCGAGCATGCAAACCGCACTTTAGACGTACGATTCTCCGCACACGGTAGCCCGTACTATGCTCCGGAGAAACTGAACTCAATGGTGTCACAATATCAGCGGAAAATTGAAAATGAATTAAACCTTGAGATGCTTATGGTCAACATTGACGAATGCTTAATTGAGAAGTATAAGTGTGAATCTTCTTGCACGAATACCCTGCATAAGTCGAGTGTTCCCTACATGATTTACTCGAATATGACCTCGTTTGTCGGAGTCAATGCTTTCATCGAGGCGGAATGCATTTGTGAAGATAAATACATTAATTACTGCTTAAACGGTGGTACGCTGAACGATGATGATGTTTGCGTTTGTATTGAAGGCTTTACCGGCCCCCACTGTGAGCTCGTTTCAATTGGTTTCTATGGCACCGGTTATGCAATGTACCGGCCCGTATCGCCATGTGACAATACGAAAATCTCTATGGAAATCGCACCGCACACCGACACTGGCTTGATTATGTACATTGGACCGTTGAATTATAATCCTTTACTACCAATATCCGACTTCCTTTCGCTCGAACTAATCAATGGCTACCCGGTGCTGATTGCCGATTATGGTTCCGGAGCAATACGTATCGAGCATCGACATATACGGCTGCAGAGCGGTAAGAGCTATGCTCTTGACATCATTTTACAAAAGACCAGCATTGAAATGACAGTGGACAATTGCAGACTATCGACGTGTATGAGTTTGGGTGCTCCGCAAGGTCCCAATGAATTTTTGAATGTGAATGCTCCGCTACAGTTGGGCGGAACACCTGTTGATTTGGAACGCCTGGGAAAGCAACTCAATTGGACACATGTTCCAAGATCAAGTGGCTATTTTGGCTGCGTAAGCAATTTGACTGTTGACGGATATACTTATAACCTGGGTACACCATCGGTGTATACGAATGTCGACCCTGGTTGTCAGCGAGCAGTGGCTGTGGCCGTATCATTTGGCATAGATCGAAATTTCATCATTGCACTAATTGCATGCATTCTATTGCTGCTCATAATACTGTTGGCTGTCGTGGTGCAGAAGAAACAAAAGACTGGATGGCACGAAAAGGATATCGATGATATACGAGAAACCATAATCAATTACGAGGACGAGGGTGGCGGCGAACGCGACACCGATTACGATTTGAACGTCTTGCGATCACAGCCTCTGTACGAGGATAAAATCTACAAAGATAAAATGCATCCAATGCAGGATCCGAACGATATACCTGATATCGGTGGTTTCCTGGGTGATAAGAAAGAAAATTGCGACAAAGATTCGGGCGCGTATCCAGTCGATGATGTGCGACATTACGCGTACGAGGGCGATGGTAATAGCGATGGTAGCCTATCGAGTTTAGCGTCGTGTACAGATGACGGTGATCTTAATTTCGACTATTTGTCGAATTTCGGGCCGCGGTTTAGAAAATTGGCGGACATGTATGGCGAAGAACCCTCCGATACAGATTCAAATGTCGACGACGATCAGGGTTGGCGGATATAGATGAATAGATTTATTGCTAGATAGATAAATGTTTCAGTTTATCTTAACTTAAGACTAAGACATATCAGTTATAGTGTATTTTTATATAAAGAAAAAACAAAAAACGAAAGCAAATTGAGCGAATGAAGTGGAGACATACTCTCACATAGTATCTACCACCCAAGTGAAAATAAAGAAAAAACAATAAATGTTCAACAAGATTTTGTATAAAACCGAGGTCTACTCTTCTTCTTTTTTTTTTTTCTTCTCTAATATTGGATTACTACATATCTTGCTGGGTAGCAGCTTCTCTTGCCGGAAAGCGGCACTTGGGTGGAATAGCTGCTTGGACATTATCCACACAACATGTCTGTAAGTAAACGTTTGATTTGATAATTTTTGAATAGATTTAATCGGCATAAGAGTTTTTGGATGTTAGAAGGCTATCGAGGTCACATGTTAACACGGTTTGTGTCTTTTTTTGGTTTTTGGTTTGAGGCCACTACTATGGAATTACACGGCACATCACCTAAGGCCCAACCTTAGTTATCAGTTTTCTCCTGCGGTATTTGGGAGTGCTTAGAATTATAATACTTAAAAAGCGTCCGAAATACTACTACTCAAGGTTCACTTGCTTCTCTCTCCTATGTTGCTGGTCATACCGCCAACACACTGGACTTGTTTCTTACCTCTCAGCCTGACAAATACACGATCGATGTATTGGAACCCCTAGGCTTGTCTGACCACTGCATGATATCAGCGAAATTCTCGAACTCCCACCATTCAGTTAAAGAAAAAGCTCCTAAGAGAACACTATGGCTATACGAGAAAGCCAACTGGTGCGGCCTTAACAACTTCTTTCGGATCTTTAACTGGTCGTTGTGCTTCCTCGACAACGACGTGGACGCCGCAACTGATATTATCGTAAACGTTATCCGAATCGGCATGGCGAATTTTATTCCCAGCAAGATTAAAAGCACCAGGCCTAAGGATAATACGTGGTTTGACTCGAGCTGCAAAGAGGCTATTAGGCTCAGGGAGCTAAGTTTTCGGGCCTACAAGGCAAACAGTTCTGAGGAAAACCGAAAAAAGTACTAACGAGCCAGAAATGACTGCAACACCCACATTCGACGGATTAAATTCCAATCCGACCAAAAATTAAGGCGTAAAATCCTTCAATGTCCCAAAGGTAGCAAAAGTTTCTGGTCGTTTGTAAAAAACGTAAAAAACTCAACTAAGTCGTCTATACCGACGCTCATCCACAATGACATTCCAGCTGTCACCCCCTTAGACAAAGCTAACCTACTTGCTGCCCATTTCGCAACCAGTTCTCAGCTGCCAGCTTGTGCTTTGTCTCCGCCTGTACTAGAGTCCCATTCCACCATGGGACTAATCCACTTCCGCACTCGTACAGTCGCAAGGGTTCTTAAAGACCTCGACATACACAAATCCGCTGGTCCAGATGGTATTGCCCCAATAGTTCTTTAGAGGTATTCCTCTAAGCTGGCAAAACCACTGTGTAAGCTTTTTCACCTTTCCTACAACTCTGGGCTCTTTCCGAGTAGGTGGAAAACAGCATTTGTCCAGCCTATACCCAAAAAAGGCGAATCATCTTCTCCCTCCAACTACCGACCCATTGCACTAACGTCCCTTCTTTCCAAGGTCATGGAAACACTGATTAACCGTCAGCTTATGAAATATCTTGAATCACGGAAACTCTTCAATGACCACCAATACGGTTTCCGCAGCAACAGATCCACTGGTGATATGATGGCATATCTCGCTGAAAAGTGGAATCACTCGCTTCACCAAGCAGGTGAAAGCAAAATTGTTGCACTGGATATTTCGAAAGCATTTGACAGGGTTTGGCATGAAGCCCTTTTGTCGAAAATGCGTGCTTTTGGGATCGATGAGTCTCTCTTTCAATGGACTAGAAGCTACCTTTCGAATCGTTCAATTCAAGTTGTTTTGGACGGATTCAAGTCTGATACTCACTTTGTAAATGCCGGTGTTCCCCAAGGCTCCGTTTTGTCTCCGACACTCTTTCCTATTTTTATAAATGATCTCTTGTCTGTTACTTCTAATCCAATTCACTCCTTCGCTGACGACAGCACCCTTAGCTTCTCATATTCGTTCACTACTTTCCGACCCTGTACTTCGGCTGTAGATAGCGAGCGGCAGCGTATGTTAAGCTCATTAAATTCCGGTATCGACAGCATCATTGCCGGTGGCCGTGGTGCATTGGTTAACATCGTCGAGCGGAAGGTCTATAATTCAAATTCGCTTCATGGCCAAGAAAAAGTAATTCCTATAAGGACAAAGAGTATATAACGCAGTTGTGAATGGAAAGTGACCAGACGTACTGCTCCAGGCATAACACTCACAGTATATGATCAAATGAAATTCATCCTCTGCGTATGCAATACTAAAGAGCTCGAACGAATTACTACGAACTATAACCAACGCGTAATTTGGTCGGCTCTCGTCCTAGGATAATCACCCCTGAGAGTAGTGAACGAACATCAACGACCCAAACCACTGCACCCTGTTCAGGTTGTGTGTGTAACACATCAGAGAATATATGTAAAAGCTCTTGAACTTGAGCGAGTCTCTAAAAAAAAAAATAAATAAAAATCAGCCCATTGGGTAAAAACAATAGAATGGAAATTAGGGGCTGTCTCCTGTCGTTAAAGCGCATAACTAACCCGAAGCCATTATCCATGAATGGCACTTGCGTCTCAGAAACCGAAAAGCCTTTCATCCTGGGTGTATGTGTTGCTTAAAATCTTAATTGGAGCGACCACATATTCAGTGTCGCTAAGAATGCTGCGAAATGCCTGAGATCTGGCTACAAGCTATAAGGCATTCATTCGCCCTAAATTAGAGTTTAAAGCTCATGTCTGGCCCGGTGCTTCCAAGGCCTCATTGCACCTACTCGATAGAATACAAAAACGCGCGATAAAACTGATTGGTGACTTGCTGGAACATCGCAGGAATGTTTCCTGCCTCTCCCTGTTTTGTCGTTACTTCCACCAAAAATGTTCTGATGAAATAGCCAGTTGCATTCCGCCCCTTCAATATTATTTGCTTACTAATGTATATGGCGCTACAGTTCGAGGTGAACCAAGGCTTCAACCAACAAGCCAGTACCGCACGCCCCGTTGGTTGCGGTCCCTTTCCACCTGTGCGTGCCACCTTAGATGCGGCCGTGATGTCCATTTGCTCTACATGGCCCCAGCCATCTTAGACTTTCGATCCGTAGACGTCTAACTAGGCCAATGTCGCTATACATCCCGTACAGTTCTTGGTTGAATCTTCTTCTCCACTCTACGTTTACACAAACGGGACCAAAAATTGCAAGCAGAATTTTCCTCTTGAAACGTCCAAGAGGAAGAGGACGTTTCAGCGCCATTGAGGAGGACCGGGATGATTAAGGTTTTGTAGAGGGATACCTTAATTTTTCGAGAGAGGGCTCTACTATTCAGTTGCCTCTTGAGCCCAGAGAAGCAGCGGTTGGCAAGAGTTATTCTGCGTTTTATCTCAGCGCTGGTGCTGGTTATTGCTGCTTGTCACTATCGAGCCAAGGTAGACGAAGTCCTTGACTACTTCAAAAATATAGCTGTCGAGGATGACGTACTGACTAAGTCTTTCTTTGATGACAGCATATATTTGGTCTTGTCCCCATTTACCCTTAGACACACTTCAGCCGCTTCTGCTTCAATGCTTACGAACGCCTCATTGACGTCTCGCTTTGTCCGTCCAATAACGTCAATGTCATCTGCGTAGGCAAGCAATTGTGTGGACTTGAAGTAGATCGTACCTCTTGAATTGGCCGCAGAGTCCCGCACGATATTTTCAAGTATGATGTTAAAGAAATCACATGACAGTGCGTCACTCTGTCTAAAACCTTTTAAACACGAAGGGGGTCGGTTAGTTCACCTCCGACCTTAATGGAGCAGCGAGAGTTCTCCATAGTCATCCTGCTCAGTCTGACGAGTTTGGCAGGAATCTTAAAACATCACATGGCTCTGTATAGGTCGTCTCTATAAACACTGTCATACGCGGCTTTTAAGTCGACCTGGAATTCATGGGTTTTCTCCAAGATCTGCCGTAGTGTATCGTGGATTTTCCTGGCCTGAAACCACACTGGTAGGAACTTATCAGATTGTCCACTAATGGTTTCAGGCGCTTACACAGTACGGAAGAGAGGATCTTGTACGCAATGTTCAGGAGACTTATCCCTTTGTAATTGGCGCAGTCATAGGGGTCTCCTTTCTTATGGACCGGGCAAACGATACTGAGATTCCATTCATCACGAATGCATTCTTCCGACCATATCTTGCAGATGAGTTGGTGCATGTTCCTGACCAGCTCATCGCCAGCTGCTTTAAACAGTCCCGCGGGAAGTCCGTTTGCTCCAGCAGCTTTATAAGACTTAAGTTTCGATATCGCTATCTTAACATCATCTAGGTCGGGTGGACGGGATTCTCTTGCGTCTTCGTCTATTTTGACTATCATCGCCGTTATACAGTCTGCAGAAGTGGTCCTTCCACAATCTCAGCATCGACTCTGTGATGTCCGTGCTCATCCCTGTAGGCTCCTGCTCTGGCTTTATAGCCTTGGCATGTTCGTTTTACTTTTTGGTAACACTTTCGGACGTCGTTCCTGCAGTGACATCTCTCCCTCTCCTCGATCTCGCGCTTCTCGTGCTCCTTCTTTTTCCTTCTCAGAAGCGCATGCTCCTCTCTCCTTTCCTGTTCATAGAGCTCGCGGGCAGCTCTTGTCCGTCGATGCAGTGCAGCCATGTAAGCATTCTGTTTCTCTACATGGGCCTGTCTGCACTCGTCATCAAACCACGGGTTTCTAGAAGGTGGTGGCTTGGAACCGAGTACATCTGAGGCGGCCTCACTGATGGCGTTCTGACAACGAATCCATTGCTGTTCTATGGTTTATGCACATCGGACCTTGAGAGAGCTTGAGGGAGACTTGATCGGCGAAGGTCCTGGCGGTCACTTGCGATTGCAGCTTTCCGACGTTAAATTTCGGTGTTTTTACTCGGCTCCGTTGATTCCGAGAAATTTGCATCCGTACTTTGGCTGCAACCAAGGTAATGATCCGAGTCGTTGTTGGCTCCTCGAAAGGTTCGAACATCTAGGATGCTGGAGGAGTGTCCACCGTCGATCGCAATATGATCGACTGATCAATGATCATATTACAAACCATCAATAAGGTCTTGGAAAATTGGGGTGACAGAATGCGCCACTTTGCATGTGGTCCAAACTGTATTTTGTCTTATTTTCGCACAAGCAATTTGTGCCACTAATTCCTCTTGTGACCATGTGCTCATTGACGCAAGGGACTCGTCAAACATCCTGGATGTGCGAACATTCAGAGGGGCAAATGTCGACTCTGACCACTTCCTCGTAGCAGCAAGATTCAGAGCTCGACTGTCCAACGTCAGGAAGTGCACCAGCCCATCAGGAGGAGGTTCGACATTGGGCGCCTGAGCACACGAAAGACTCTACGGTATGCCTACGTCGAACATGAATGCCAATAATATGTGGCTGCATTGCCGCTTAGCTATTCAGGAAGTAGCCGAAACCACCTTAGGGTACCTACCACCCCCGAAAAGAAACCCGTGGTATGATGGCGAGTGTGAGCAGAAAAAGGCAGCAACCGACGAGGCGTACCAAAAGGCGCCAGGGGCAGCGCAAGAAGAGTAACGAGGCAGAAGAAAGGAGGAGAAAAAACTACTGCGACAAAAGAAAAGAATCTTCGCAGCCTCCCAGTTCAAGGATACCGTGGAGTCTAGGGATAAGCATAAAACACGAGCCTTTTAAAAGAAAGCCAAAGGCCTTGCAGGAGGCTTCAAAAAGGGCATCCAGGCTCTTCGAACCTGCGAGGGTAATCTTGTCACCTACCCGCAGGGAATAGCGGATGTATTTAAGCAGCACTTCCAGCAGCTGCTTAACGAGCATGACCAAGAGAGAGTGGTATGGACCGAGGAAACCCCAACTCCAGCCGCTGAAGTAGTCCTTCCACCCAGCATCGAAGAAATCGGCACAGCTATTCAGAAGCTGAAGAATAACAAGGCCGCAGGCTCAGATGGCTTGCCATCAGAGCTCTTCAAGGCTGGTGGCGATGTTCCGGCAGGGAGCATGCACCAGATCATCTGCAGAATTTGGGAAGATGAAAGCATGCCCGACGACTGGAGTACCAGCTCTATATGCCCCATCCACACAAAAGGCGATCCTACCTCTTGCAAAAATTGTAGAGGTATATCCCTGCTCAATGTCGCATAAAATATTCTGTCCAGCGTACTGTGTGAATGTCTAAAGCCATTTTGCACCGCACTAATCGGCAGCTATACCAGTGCGGCTTCGGCCCGGCAAGTTCACACTTCGACAAATCCTGGAGTTTCGAATCGATACACACCATCTTTTCATCGATTTCAAAGCCGCATACGACAGCATTCATCGTGAAGGACTGTTTGGTGCGATGGCCGAATTCGGAATCCCGGGAAAACCGATCCAGTTGTGTCGCGCCACGCTAAAAAACACGCGATGCACCGTGCAACTCGGTTCTAGGACTTCGGAACCGTTTGAAACATGCACCGGATTTCGGCAAGGAAATGCGCTGTCATGTGACTTCTTCAATCTGGTGCTGGAGCAGATAGTGCGACGGGCAGGCGTCAACAGGGAAGGCACTATCTTCTACAAGTCTGTCCAGCTGCTAGGATACGCGGATGATATCGACATCATCGCGTGGTCTCGCCGTGGCATTGTGGAAGCATTCACGGCGATTGAAGAACAGGCGAAACGAGTTGGTCTTAAGGTCAATGAGGACAAGACGAAATACATGCTGTCAAGCAAAAACCAATCCGTCGCTCGCCACCTGGGACAAAACATATCAATTGACAGCTACAATTTCGAGGTAGTTAAGGAGTTTGTCTACCTCGGGGCAAACGTAAATTGCACAATTGACACCACAGTGGAGATCCGGCATAGAATCGCCCTTGGCAACCGCTGCTACTTCGGCTTGTCCAAAGAACTGGGGTCAAAACTCCTCACTCGATAGACCAAAGTCATGCTTTACAAAACGCTCATATTGCCAGTCTTGCTGTACGGAGCCTAAAGCTGGACCATAAGCAAGACGGCGGAGGTGATTTTGGGTTATTTCGAAGGAAAAATTTTGCGCCGGATATTTGGTCCTTTTGCGCTTGAAATCGTTTGAAGTCTCTTAAAGCTAAGGTTTGTCCCACTTCCCATAGACAGGTCGAGTATTCTTTAGACCATGAAATTGTACGATGTACCATGCATATTGTACATCAGCGACCAAGTGAGCTCTATGGGATTTGTCCTTCTGCTCGACGACAACTGAAGTGTGCCTAACCTAATTAATTAACTGTTTGTCTCAATTCAGGGCATTTATCAACCAAGCAAAAGCCATCACACTCTCCAGTGTAATAATGAAAAGATGTAGATATGCATGTATGTAACACTATGAAGGAGTATCGATGCAGTCGAAGAAGAGCATTTAATTATGTAATCTGATGAATTGGACTTGAAGACGCGTCTGAACCTCAACTGTCGTCGCAGATTAATGAAAGTCGTTTGCTCAATTAAAATGCTTTAGATACATTCTACTTCTTCAGTTCTATCCTTCGTTTTGTTTTCTGGTGCAGATACAATTATGGTCATATGTGTATAGTGTGTGGATTCATATTCCAAGAGGAAGCGACATACATATCAATAATGCTTTTTGAACTTTTCCAACTGAGCAGCAGATGAGAGTAGTTTCTTTCATTCTGTAAAGATGCAATCTGACAGTAGCTTATCTATTGGATTGACCTTATTGTGTATCAGGGCTGCTATGTATTTATTGTACAAGCGTGTACCAGTGTTTTTGTCCGTTTATGGGTGAAATATGTAGTGCATGAAGCGTTTTTTTTTTCAAATATTTAGACAGAGGAATTGATAAAAAGGAAATTGTGGGACCTATGCCTTGAGTTGTTTGTGCTGGACACAATAATGTGCTCACGTACCTGAGACAGCTGGCATGATTATTCGCAGTTCAGGTATATGGTCATGTTATGCACAAACAACCTTTCTATAAGGCTCACCAAAATACCCACCTGCTGTTCAAGTGTGTTCACTTTTCGATTGGTAGGTTCTTTGAATTTCCTATACATACCATCTGTTCATCCATTTATTCCTTCGAAGTTCTCTGTTTTTTTTTTTTTTTTTTGTTTTCGTTCGTAAACTGGTTTCGCCTTTATTTCCTCTCCCTTGTTTTCTGGCCAGGTAGATATCTTCATCCACGCTAGCGCCGAAAGGTACATTTATCCATACAGTGGTGCTCTTATAAAAAGGACACCCTTATTCAAATGTGTATTTGCTTACAATTCACACTATACTTACAAGCTGCACAGGAGTAAAGCCATGATATCCCAAGGTACTATCGTTTTGAATATGAAAACATACTACAAGGAAGATCCAGTTAGGTATTCCTGGTTTTGCAATCGTTAGAGCTAGTGATCATTGCAAATTGGGTGTTCATATAAATAGCACATATCATGGTGTATCAGAAAAAAACAATTTTTTCTCAGTGATTTAAGTGATGTTAGTTTGAATCTTTTTAAGGATAGCCCTAATTACACTCATTTCTTACACAAATAGGAGTATTTCAAATGGACAGAGGGCGCCGTGGCGCAGTAGTTAGTGTGTTGGACTCTGACGCACGATGAGCGAGTTCGGATCCCGATAACACCAACGCCATCGAATGTTTATTTCGCGGCGTCCCTCCTCGGCGGGGTACTAGCTAGGGCATTGGGCATAGGTTCTGTCTAGGACCTCGTAGAATTCTTGTTTGAATCGATCGTATTTTCTTCGGTTGGGGCATGGGCGCATATTAAGCTAATGTTTCCAAATTCGGCTTTGATGCGGATTGTTATGAGGCGTTCGGTTATACATATCTCGGAAGCTTAAGACTTTGTGTCGGAGTCTTCCTCGAATAACGAATCCGCACTCGAATAGGCGCTGTTTGTTCTCCTTGTAGCAGTTCCCGTAGTAGATGTCGCAGTTTTTCATCCGTTTTTTGCCTGGTCCATCCCATCGCACTTCTTGGAGTGCGGTTATATACAGGGTGCCCCACGAGCAGTGTGCCAAAAAGCTAGAGCGTTTAGGTCTGGTCAAATCGTATGGGGGGGGGGGGTCTATTCCCCCCGTTTAGGCGGGAGGGGCAATTTTCTAAAAAAAATTACTTAATTTGGAAAAAAAAAATATTAAAAATCAACGGTTACATCCACAATGCCGTGATATACTTTTTTGTAAAGCCAGAAACCTCTTCTTTCATTTTGTTTCTAAACGAAGATGTTTTAACGAATAGTTTTTGAGAAATGAATTTTCAAACTCAAAATTTTGAAGAAAAAAAAAATTAAAAAAAAAAAATCGAACTAATTTTTCTCAAATTTTTATGTGATTGAGTACTAATTTATTTTTCAAGAATTAAATTCTGTTATTAGTTTTTAGTTCAAAACAGAAAACCGGATGCAAAAATGTCTTTTAGTTTTTGAGAAATTAAAAAAAAAACACCCAAACCACTTTCTTCTAGGAAAAACCACTTCGCGAGAACACGCGATGATGTCGATATCATCCGCGTATCCTAGCAGCTGGATGGACTTGTAAAAGATAGTGCCTTCCCTGTTGACGCCTGCCCGTCGCACTATCTGCTCCAGCACCAGGTTGAAGAAGTCACATGACAGCGCATCTCCTTGCCGAAATCCGGTGCATGTTTCGAATGGTTCCGAGGTCCTAGAACCGAGTTGCACGGTGCATCGCCTGTTTTTTAGCGTGGCGCGACACAACTGGATCAGTTTTACCGGGATCCCGAATTCGGCCATCGCCCCAAACAGTGCTTCACGATGAATGCTGTCGTATGCGGCCTTGAAATCGATGAAAAGATGGTGTGTATCGATTCGAAACTCGTAGGTCTTTTCCAGGATTTGTCGAAGTGTGAAAATTTGCTCTATAGTTGATTTGCCGGGCCGGAAGCCGCACTGGTAGCTGCCGATTAGTGCGGTGCAAAATGGTTTTAGACGTTCACACAATACGCTGGACAGGATCTTGTATGCGACATTGAGCAGGGATATACTACCTCTATAGTTCTTGCAAGAGTTAGGATCGCCTTTTTTGTGGATGGGGCATATAGAGCTGGTATTCCAGTCGTGGGGCATGCTCTCATCTTCACAAATTCTGCAGATGATCTGGTGCATGCTCCCTACCAGAACATCGCCGCCAGCCTTGAAGAGCTCTGATGGCAAGCCATCTGAGCCTACGGCCTTGTTGTTCTTCAGCTTCTAAATAGCTGTGCCGACTTCTTCTATGCTGGGTGGGAGGACTACTTCAGCGGCTGGAGTTGGGATTTCCTCGGTCCCTACCACTCTCTCTTGGTCATGCTCGTTAAGCAGCTGCTGGAAGTGCTGCTTAAATACATCCACTATTCCCTGCGGGTCGGTGACAAGATTACCCTCGCAGTTTCGAAGAGCCAGGGTGCCCTTTTTGAAGCCTCCTGCAAGGCCTTTGGCTTTCTTGTAAAAGGCTTGTATTTTATGTTTATCCCTAGACTCCTCGATATCCTTGAGCTGGGAGGCTGCGAAGATTCTTTTCTTTTGTCGCAGTAGTTTCTTCTCCTCCCTTCTTCTGGCTCGGTACTCTTCTCGCGCTGCCCTGGTTTTCCTCTGCAGCGCCTTTTGGTACGCCTCGTCGGTTGCTGCCTTTTTCTGCTCACACTCGCCATCATACCACGGGTTTCTTGTCGGGGGTGGTAGGTATCCTAAGGTGGTTTCGGCTACTTCCTGAATGGCTGAGCGGCAATGTAGCCACATATTATTGACATTTGTGTTCGACGTAGGCATACCGTAGAGTCTTTCGCTCAGCTGCTCCCTGTAGACTCTGGCAACCTCCGGTGTGCTCAGGCGCCCAATGTCGAACCTCCTCCTGATGGGCTGGTGCAGCTTTCTGACATTGGACAGTCGAGCTCTGAATCTTGCTGCTACGAGAAAGTGGTCAGAGTCGACATTTGCCCCTCTGAATGTTCGAACATCCAGGATGTTTGACGAGTGCCTTGCGTCAATGAGCACATGGTCGATTTGGTTGGCGGTTCGACCGTCCGGAGATCGACAGGTTGCTGTGTGGATTCGCTTGCGAGGGAATCTTGTGCTACTTATCACCGCATTACGAGCTGTCGCAAAGTCAGCGAGTCGGAAGCCTTTATCTGTTGTTGTATCGTAGAGTCTGTGCTTTCCGATCACTCCGCCAAGGGTGTTCTCCTTACCGATTTTGGCGTTGAAGTCCCCGAGCACAATTTTTACATCGTACTCCGGACAAGCTCCGTATGCGTTGTCCAGGAGGTCATAGAAGTCCTCCTTGATAGGGTCGTCAGCCTCTTCGGTAGGGGCGTGTGCACATATAAGGCTGATGTTATAAAATCTGCCTCTGATGCGGATCACAGCCAGGCGATCACTTATAGGTTTAAAGTCGATGCCCTTCGACCTTAACCGCTTTCCCACGACAAATCCACATCCCAGTAAGTGCAACCTTTTGTGACAGCTGTAATAAATGTCGCAATTTTTCTTCCTAATCATACCGTTTCCTATCCAGCGTATTTCCTGGACCGCAGTAATATCCGCCTTGTACTGCGTGAGGATTCCTTCTAGTTTATGAGCAGCTCCGGAAGTGTACAGGGTTCTGACATTCCAGGAGCATACTCGCAAATCGTGTTCCTTTTTCGTGCGTTGTCGTCGTCGAGTATCCGTCCGTGTATCCGAGGCATCTTGCTCATTCATAACTTTAAGTTTTTTCTATCGTGGGCGGATTGTTAGGCCGCCGCACAACCGCCATTCTGGTCGGGGCTTTTTTCGCTGCATACGTTTTTTCACCTCCCAACGGTTGTTGAAGAGGCTATCCAGAGGGCGCCGCGAGGAGGCCGTATGTCAACTTGACCCGGGCATTTAAACAATCAACAACTTTACCCTGTATGTCCGAGCCCATGCCCTCCAGGTCCCTTTCACCTGTGTGAAAAATAAATCACACACAACATGGATGATTGTGAGAAGCTTGGCTCTGGTCCTTCATGGGCTGTAACGCCATCAAAGAAGAAAGACTTGTAGGCAAATTAATGTACGAAACATTGAACTGGTGTAAAATGGTACGGGTGTAACTTCTCGGTATGAAGCAACCTCCATACTCTAGATTTGGGCACTCCAAACATAATAGCTATCCTCCTTGTACTACGGGAGGGATTACGTCGGCCCAAATCCAAAATTCTTTCATCTAAAGTTGCTGATCCATCTGTAATTGATCTTTGGTGGATGTAACCGTTGATTTCTAATATTTTTTTTTTTCCAAATTAAGTCAATTTTTTAGAAAATCGCCCCTCCCGCCTAAACGGGGGTATACCCCCCCCCCCCCCCCCTCCAATACGATTTTTATCTTGTCTTGACCAGACCTACACGCTCTAGCTTTTTGGCACACTGCTCGTGGGGCACCCTGTATATATACATATTTATATTTATAGCAGTTGAGGGTTTGCTGCAATTGATCGCCTAAAGCCTTCTGTAAATAAGCTGATAGGTCCTTATCAGTGTGGCTTCAGGCCAGGGAAGTCCACCATCGACCAAATCTTCATATTACGGCAGATCCTGGAAAAAACCAATGAATTTCATGCCGACACTCACCACTTATTCGTCGACTTTATAGCCGCATACGACAGCGTAATTAGAGACGAGCCATGTCTACCGTTGACATCCCTGCCAAACTCGTCCGACTATGCAGGATGACTGAGCACCGACGTCTTGGCCAGACTGTTTGTATTGGCAGTTATAAGTTTAAGGTAGTTAAGGTCGGTTCGAGAGAAAGATTTTGATTTTCGGGCCAACCACGAGCTTTACGGGTTGTACAGCGATATGAGTATAGTAAGGCGTCTACGATGGCTAGGCCATTTAGAGTGGATGGACAATGAATGATATTTGGTCCTGTCTGTGAGGAAGGTGAATGGAGAAGAAGACACAACCGCGAACTCTACGAACTGTACCAAGATGTGGATGTAGTCCGGAAGGCAAGGAGCCGTCGACTACACTGGCTCGGCCACATCGAGCGCATGGACATCAACGCTCCAGCTAAGAGGGTCTTCGACTCCGAGCCTCCTGGTTCGAGAAGAAGAGGAAGACCGAACCTCCGGTATAAAGACCAAGTAATCGCGGATGTAAGACATCTTGGTCTTGACAACTGGAAGCAGCGTGCCCGGGACCGTCAAGGATGGAAGGCAGCTATAGCTCAGGCTCAGATCCTCCATGGATCGCAGGCCTGATAAGTAAGTAAGGACAATGAATTGGTTGAGGCCCAGGTTCACCCCAAACTGTAGCGCCCGATAAGAAGAAGAAGAATTCGATTTGGGCACACATTAAACCACAAGGGAAAGAGGATGAGCCTTTTCTGTTGATTCACTTTGTAGAGTCAAATGAAGAAACAAATGTTTGTTTTCAAATACAAATGAATAATGCTATGACAAGCGGAATGATTGGCCCAACCCTGGCAGCGTCAAAGCGCTTGGTTACAAACAAACAGGAAAGAAGACAGACCAAAAGCAATAAACAAACAAATCAGCATTAGAACAATGCGTGCCTTTTGGTCGTTTTCCCCGGCTCTTTCACATTGACAACAGATTTACGCATTCTAGGGCACATGACACGCTTCAATTATTTTTTTCATGTGACATCAATACAACTTTACAAGCAATTGTCACCAGGTTAAGGGAGTTCCTATTGGCTGTCACCGCATACAATTGATTTTCAATCTCGAGGTCTCCAAGTCACCGTTTAAGCAGTATATAGTCATATCGCACGTTTTCTGCTCAACCGAGGAGGAATGCTTTTCAACTATCTGCTCGTACCGCGGCCCTTTATAAATTATCGTATAAGAGGCGCACCTGCATGGAATACCTAATAAGGGTAGTTTCATTTAGGGCAAATTGCAGGCAACAGCCCATTGAAATGTACATACGGAGTGAATGCATTAATTAATTCCGGGCAAGTTATGGCATTTGAAGCCTTTTCAAGCTGTACGTACCTTTAGTGGCGTGCTTTTATCAATTTGACTTACCGCTATCTATTAAGGCATGCTTTTGTATATTTCAATGATTAATTGCGTCTTTAGGAACTTGAATTGATCTCTGTAGGGTACCAGCGATGTTAAAATCGTACTGGGAGACTTTAACGCGAAACTGGGCAAGAAAGTCGCTTTTGATAGGATAATTGGCAAGTACAGACTACACAACACCACATCCGAAAATGGATTTAGGCTGATAGACTTCGCAATGGGGCGAAATCTTGTAGTTGCTAGCACGCGTTTCCCACATCTCAACATCCACAAAGGGACTTGGCGATCTTCGGATCAATCAACCGTCAAACAGATCGACCATATTGCGATTGATGTCAGGCACGCATCCGACATTCGGAATGCACGAACTTTTAGAGGAGTCAACATCGACTCGGACCACTATCTTGTGGCAGCCAGGTTGCGACTGCGAATATGCCTGGCTCAGAAAAATCGGGTAAGGCCAGCGACATACAACGTCGCAATGCTTCAATAGCAAGAGACCGCCAGAGGCTATGCCAATCGCGTCTTCCTCAAACTCTCGGAAAACCCTCGAAAACCTGCTCAGATTGTATAACACCAATGGACCCGTTGTCAACAAGCCTTAGAGAGGCCTGTTTCTGAGGTACTGAGTTTCAAACCGCCACCAACAAGAAACCCTTGATTTGACTACGAGTGTAGGAGGGCACACACAGCCAAGCAGCAAGCCTTTCAAGAGGCGCTTGATCGAAGGACGAGAGCTGCTCGTGAGCATTATGAGCAGAAGAGGAGGGAGGAGCATAAGCTTCTCAAAACAACAAAAAAGGAGCATGAGAAGCTCGCGATCTTAGAGATGGAGAGATGCTATCGCCGGAATGACGTTTGCGGATTTTACCAACGAATTCAACAAACATGACAGGGATATAACGCCAGAACGGAAGCCTGCAGGGAAGAAAATGGAAACCTATTAGTGTATTCACAGTCGGTACTAAGAATCTGGAAAGACTACTTCTGCTGACTGTATAACGGCGACGACAAAACAGATCCCGCTGTCAGGCAGAATGACCCTTTCACAGCGGACGATGGTAGCAGAGAATTCCGTCCCTCTGACCTGTGCGATGTTAGGAATGCTTTTTCTAAGCTTAAGTCCAACAAATCTGCTAGAGTAGACGGACTACCGGCCGAGCTCTTTAAGGCAGCTGGAGATGACCTGGTTGGGAGTATGCACCAGCTCATCTGTATAGGCCCGGGAAGTCCACTATAGATCAATTATTCACACTCCTGCAGATCCTGGAAAGAACCAACCAGTTCCAGATCAACACCCACCACCTGTTTGTAGACTTTAAGGCTGCATACGATAGTATAAATAGAAACGAGCTATACAACGCCATGTCTAGTTTTGATATCTTTGATATTTTGAGTAGTCAAAAGCCAATTTCGCTGGTGCCGTCTCAACTAGAATGGTCAGCAGAGGTACACCATAGGGTGGAGTACTCTCCCCTCTCCCCTGGAACGTGATAATCAATAAACTACTACTGTTGCTAGAAGAGGAAGGGTACGCTGTGACCGCCTATGCAGATGACATTGCTATTGCCGCCACAGGAAAATTTCCCAGCACTCTAAGCGATCTAATGGGTGCATTACATACAGTAGTAAACTGGACGCAGTACTGTGGCTTAGGGTCAACCCTAAGAAGACTGACCAAGTACTGTTTACAAATAAATATAAAATTCCGCTCTTCAACTCAATGAGGCTGGGTGGAACCCAAATAAAAATCAAAGATCAGGCTAGATACCTAGGCCTAGTCCTTGACAGGAGGCTCAATTGGAAACCCAACATTCTTGATCGTGTCAAGAAAACAACCACTGCCCTCTACAGCTGTAAGTAAGTGGTGGACAAGAAGTGGGATTTCCAACCAAGCATATTGCACTGGCTCTACACAGCAGTCATAAGGCCCATCCTCCTGTATGGCATCGTAGTCTGGTGGACTGCTATCGAAACCTTCTGGGGAAAGTACAAAGATCGGCCAGCTTATATATAAGCGGAGCGAACAGATCAACCCCCACGGAGGCCCTAAATATCCTATTACATCTTCCACCGTTGGATCTCTTCAGCAAGCAAGTTGCTGCCTGCGCGGCCCTACGGATTAGGGGCATAGGAAAATGGCCCACATCACATACAGGCCATACCGGCATTCTTAATCACTTCGAAGTACCCATGGACAGCGACTACATCATCCCGCAGAGTGTGTTCACTAAGAGCTGCGAAGTTATTTTTTCATCCAGGGAGGTATGGGCTGAAGTGAAAGTCATACCGAAGGACTCGAGTTCCTTCTATACCGATGGCTCCAAGATGGAGACGGGGGTAGGTAGTCGAGTCTTCTCCAAGGAGCTTAACCTCAACCTATCATTTAGACTCCCAATTCACTGAAGTGTGTACCAAGCTGAAATCTGCGATAAAATCTCTGGCCGCGGTAACCAACAAATCAAAGACAATCCTAAACTGTCGCCTATCTCTAGACGAGATGGCTGAACAGTTCAACATTAAAGTACTGTGGGTTCCCGGGCATAGGCATATTCCAGGAAACTGCGCGGCCGTCGAACTCGCAAAGTTAGCGTCAAGCACACTCCGTCTTCCAACCCTCGAGTATCTAAAAACACCAACAAGTGCGGTAAAGCACATGATAAAACTTCGAACCATAGAGGCTACCAACTTCCAATGAAATGAAAGTAACAGCAACATCAGAAAACAAATCTGGCCTAAGCTAAACTTAGGACGAACCAGGGACCTTGTGGCAACCAAAAAGGCAACCTTAAGCACTCTAGTGGGTGTTATCACAGGTCACTGCACCATTGGAAAACACGCCGCCAGCTTAGGGCTACCCTCTAATGACTTCTGTCGCGGCTGCATGGATGAGGAGGAAGAGGAATCGATACACTAACTCCTTTGCTCATGCCCTTCTTTTGCGAATCGGAGGCGGATCTACCTCGGCGCGCCCTTCTTTGAATAACTTAAGTGAGCTCTTCTTCTTTGATGGCGTTACAGCCCATGAAGGACCAGAGCCAAGCTTCTCTCAATCACCCATGTTGTGTGTGATTTATTTTTCACATAGATGAAAGGGACCTACAGTTTAATGCCGATTCCGAACGGCGTGAGTCGAGAAGCTTTTTCACGGCAAGTATACTACGGGCGGTTTTATCAGTACCCCGCCGAGGAGGAACGCCGCGAAATAAACATTCGATGGCGTCGGTGTTATCGGGATCTGAACTCGCTTATCGTGCGTCGTTAGAGTCCAACTTAAGTGAGCTAGCAGATATGTATAAAAATAGCTCAACTCCATCGCTTCATCAGAAACACTGATTGGTTTTCAGATAGCGGATCAAGGTTATATGATCCATGTGGTATCACAATGGGTCGACACTTTAACCTAACCTAACCTAGCCAGGGCGCATATATTGCCAGGTATAATTTCGAGATAGCCAAGGACTTCGTCTACCTAGACTCCACAGTGACATGCAGCAATGAGATCAGTGCCGAAATCAGACGCAGAATAACTCTTGTCAACCGCTGTTTCCTTGGGCTCGGGAGCCAATTGAGAAGCAGAGCTCTGTCTCGAAAAACCAAGGTGATCGTATACAATAATCCCGGTCCTGTTTTATGGCGCAGAGACATGGACCTTATCGAAAGCGGATGAGGTGGCCCGTGGTCGTTTTGAGAGAAAAATTCTGCGTACCATTTTCGTTCCGACCAGCATAAATGGGGAGTGAATTGTACGGACTGTACAGCGACATGAACGTAGGACGGCGTCTGGGGATCCAACGCCTTAGATGGCTAGGTCATGCAGAGCGCATGGAAATCATAGCTCTGGCCCGGAAGGTCGAGGACAGCCAAATTTAAGGTGGCGCATGCAAATGGAGAGGAACACTCGCTTTTCAGAAGAAAGAAGAGAGAGAGCACGGAAAGCGTGAGATCGAGGAGATGGAGAGATGCTTCCGCAGGAATGACGCCCGTAAGTTTTACAACAAGGTAAAACGAACATGCCATGGCTACAAAGCCAGAGTGGCGGCCTGCAGGGATGAAAATGGAGAACTGGTAGTAGAGTCGCAGTCGATGCTGAGGATTTGGAAAGACCACTTCTGCAGATTGTATAACGGCGATTATAGACAAGATACCGCTGTCAGGCAAAACGAGCCATTCGCAATGGACCACGAAGTAACAGAATTCAGTCCACCCGACCTAGACGAAGTCAAAACAGCGATATCAAGACTTAAGTCTAATAAAGCCGCTGGCGCAGACGGCCTGTCTGCTGAGCTTTTTAAGGCGGCTGGAGATGAGCTGGTAAGGTGCATGCACCATCTCATCTGCAAGGTATGGTCGGAGGAAAGCATGCCCGACGAATGGAATCTCAGCATCGTTTGCCCGGTCCATAAGAAAGGAGACCCCTATAACTGCGCCAACTATAGGGGAATAAGTCTCCTTAACATCTGCCGTATTGTGTGAACGCCTAAAACCGTTTGTGGATAACCTGATCGGCTTTTATCAGTGTGGTTTCAGGCCAGGTAAATCCACAATAGACCAAATATTTACGCTACGGCAGATCTTGGAGAAGACCCAGGAATACCAAATCGACACTCACCACCTCTCCGTTGATTTCAAGGCTGCATATGACAGCGTATACAGAGACGAGCTGTACAAAGCCATGTTTAGTTTTAACATCCCTGTCAAACTCGTCCGACTGTGCAGGATGACAATGGAGAATTCTCGTTGCTCCATTAAGGTCGGTAATAAGCATACCGAGACCTTTGATGTTAAAAAAGGATTTAGGCAGGGCGACGCGCTGTCGTGCAACTTTTTCAACATCGTGCTTGAAAAGATCGTGCAAGAGTCACTGGCCAACACAAGAGGTACGATTTATTTCAAGTCTACGCAATTGCTTGCGTACGCCGACGATATTGACGTAATTGGACGAAAACAGCAAGACGTCAATGAGGCTTTCGTGAGCATTGAGGTAGAAGCGGCTAAGATGGGTCTCAAGGTTAATGAGGGTAAAACCAAATATCTGCTTTTATCTAAAAGAGACGGACAACACCGACGTATTGGCCAGAACGTCACCCTGGGCGGATATAACTTTGAAGTGGTCAAGGAATTCGTCTACCTTGGCTCACTGACGACCAGCGACAACAACACCAGCGCTGAGATAAAACGCAGAATCACTCTTGCCAACCGCTGTTTCTTTGGGCTCAAGAGGCAATTGAGGAGTAATGAGGACCTTAATCATCCCAGACCTCCTTTACGGCGCAGAGGCTTGGACCTTAACAAAAGCGGATGAAGATGCCCTTGGTCGTTTCGAGAGGAAAATTCTGCGCACTATCTACGGTACCGTTTGTTCAAACGGTGTATGGAGGAGAAGATATAACGAAGAACTGTACGGGTTGTACAGCGACATCGGCCTGGTACGACGTCTACGGATACAGCGTCTAAGGTGGCTAGACCATGTAGAGCGCATGGAAGATACAGCTCCGACCCGAAAAGTCTTCGAATCCACTCCGGAAGGAAGGCGCGGCGGAGGACGGCCGCCTCAGCGGTGGCGCACGCAGGTGGAAAGGGACCTCAACCAACTGGGCGTGCGGCACTGGAAACAGCTGGCCAAAGACCGTGCCGGCTGGAGACGCTTGTTGGTTGAGGCTCAGGTTCACCACGGACTGTAGCGCCACCTAAGTAAGTAAGTAAGCATGCAAATGGAAAGGGGCCTCAGCCAACTATGTAGGCATGCGGCACTGGAGACTGCTGGCGAAAGACCGTGCCAGTTGGAGAGGTTTTTTAAAGGAAGCCCAGGTTCGCCATGAATTGTAGCACCGAAAGAGAAGAAGAAGATGTAACATCGTGAAACACAAAGTGGTATGAACGAAAGTAAAGCATTATTCATATGTTTTTGAATGTAATCCTCCAAATGCTTCAGGAAAGAGTGAAACCAAGCTCACGTATGTTGTTGGAACTTGTTGTTATCCTACTGCAATGTTGTTATGTACCACCACGATCGACCATAGTTCACATTTGGCATATTTGAAAAGGGCGATACCCTTCCGTTTTTTTTTTTTTTTTTTTTTCAAAATATCGCTTCGATATGAACTCGTATAGTGTGGCGCATACAGTGGACGACGCATATTTTTTTGGCATTCGACCGCTCCAGTCTCAGAATCATCGGAGCATGTTTTGTTCGCTGTTTTTAAGGGCAGACATTGTTTATGTACATACGTATGCTCGCCGGCATATGGTGACACAATGTGCTCAGTTTTTGTTCCCGCCAGAGGAGGGTTAGTGTTCGGTTCGTATTTCATGTGTTATACGCAAGCATGATGTTGACAGAGGGGAATGTGCGAATTTGGTAAATATGCGAGCACATGTTCCAGAACGTTGAAAATTTGTACAGTTTTTCGCACAATATTGGATTTTGTGTCATTGTTTTCTGGAGGGTTTATTATATCGGACTTATGTATACTACAAGAGATACAGCTGATAGCAGTGCCGAAACAAAACTTCAAAAAATGCAATAAATAATCCAAGAGCCAAACTAATAGCATTGCTTCTAGCTATGCTGCTTTAATGGCACAAAACCATGAAATCACTTTGTTTTCTGTTTAAGATGTTACTGCACAGTCCTCAATATTTGGTTGAGTAATCTTAGTTGGTTGGCAAAGGACTAACAAAGGCCTCGTAGGGGTAGCATCTAACCGACGGATGCTGGCCTGCTAAAAAGCGAGAAGAGCCACCACAGACGAACATCTTGCGGCACTGTTAGTAAGTCCTATCCCCAACTCCTCGTGGTGCGATCTGGAGATTTCCTATGGAAATTGCAGACGGGGAAGGGCGAATGGCGAGCTTCTTCTTTCTTCTTTTGATGGCATGACTCGAGAAGCTTTTTCACGGCAAGTATACTACGGGGGGTTTTGCCAATACCCCGCCGAGGAGGAACGCCGCGAAATAAACTTTCGATGGCGTCGGTGTTATCGGGATCCGAACTCGCTCATCGTGCGTCAGAGTCCAACACACTAACCACTGCGCCACGGTGTCCTCGAATGGCGAGCTTCCTGCGTCAAAAAAAAAAAAAAAAAGAACAGGATTAGTCGGTTGGGCTACGGCCAAGTAAATCGTAACCGTAAAAAAAACTACAAACTCCGAAACAACCACAAGCCTCGGATATAACAGACCGGATTAATGTTGACGACCCTTGAAAAAAACGAAAAAGGAACAATGACCTTCGGCTCTGTACGTGGAATGTTAGGTCCCTAAACAGGCCACGTGAACAGGCAGCCGGACGCCCTCTTCTTCTTTGGTGGCGTTACAGCCCATGAAGGACCAGAGCCAAGCTTCTCTCAATTACCCATGTTGTGTGTGATTTATTTTTCACATAGGTGAAAGGGACCTACAGTTTAATGCCGATTTCGAACGGCATGACTCGAGAAGCTTTTTCACGGCAAGTATACTACGGGGGGTTTTGCCAATACCCCGCCGAGGAGGAACGCCGCGAAATAAACTTTCGATGGTGTCGGTGTTATCGGGATCCGAACTCGCTCATCGTGCGTCAGAGTCCAACACACTAACCACTGCGCCACGGACGGACGCCCTAGACCGCCATCCAGGAAATGGATAGATGGAATTGACCGAGTATAAAGCGGATGAAAAACTGCGACATCTACTACGGCGACTGCTATAGATGCTCGAGATGGACGAATGCAAAAACTCATAAGCTTTCGGCATGTTAGCGAACGCCTCATAACGATCCGTATCAAGGCTACATTTCTTCAAATCAGCCTCATCAGAACGTATGACCAATGTCCCAGCTATGACATAAAAATTGTACTGGGAGACTTCAATGCTAAGCTGGGTGGGTAAGGAAAGCATCTTTGAACGAGTAATCGGCAAACATGGTATACACGACACCACATCCGATAACGGACACAGACTGATTGATCTTGCTACGGGGCGAAATCTCCTAGCCAGTACGCGCTTCCCGCACCTCGATATACACAAAGGCACCTGGCGGTCGTTAGATCAATCAAGCACTAACCAGATTGATCACATCGCGATCGACGCCAGATACTCCTCCACTATTCTGTTAGGATGATGTTCGAACTTTCCGCGGAGCTAACATCGACTCGGACCACTATCTTGTAGTAGCCAAGATGCGCCTATGCGGATATCACGAACGCAGCGGCGTAGAGTAAGAATACAAAGCTATGTCATCGGAAAGCTACTATCATGTCTCCCTTAAGCTCTCCAATACACCTCAACCCTCCACGCTGTTAATAGAACAGCAGTGGAACCTTTGCAAACAAGCTCTGAAAAGCACTTGTTCTGAAGTTTTGGGCCTGGTTTGATGACGAGTGCAGAAGGATTCACACAGCAAAGCAGGAGGCATATAAAGCCTTGCTCGTGATCTCTACTAGTTTAAAAGAAGGGAGGAGCTTACGCTTCTCAGGAGGAAGAAGAAAGACCACGAGAAGCGCGCGATTGAAGATTTGGAGAGGTGTTACTGCAGACGTGACGTTCGGTAGTTTTATCAACAGATAAAGCGAACATGCCAGGGTTCTAAAGCCAGGACGGAAGCTTTTAGGAATGAGAACGGACACCTAGTAGTAGAATCACAGGTGATGCTGAGAATATGGATAAACCACTTCTGCAGACTGTATAACGGCGATATACCGCTGTCAGGCAGAATGATCCATATCTTAACGACGAAGATCGCAGAGCATTCCGTCCCCCTGATCTCGACGAAGCTAAGATCGCAATATCGAAACTCAAGCCGACTGTCTGCTGGCCTCTTTAAAGCAGCCGGAGATGACCTGGTTAGGAGCATGCACCAGCTCATCTGTAAGATATGGTCAGAGGAAAGCATGCCCGAGGAATGGAGTCTCAGGATCGTTTGCCCGATCCACATGCAAGAAGACCCGTCTGACAGGCTAGCAAAAGATTGTGCTAGTTGGAAGGCATGTTGGTTGAGGCCCAGGTTCACCCCGAACTTTAGCGCCCGTTAAGAAGAAGAAGAATCTTAGTTGTTGATCACAGCCTCACATCTTCATACCGTTAAGTCCGCAGGGCCTTGGAAATGATTTTGTGGTTTATTGTGCCAAGTTCGCCAGATAACGCCTCATGTTACTTTCAACACACAAAATCCACTCTAAATGGGGAAGCCAAGCAACCACCAGAGTGTTTACCAAGGGAACCCCACAATGGGGTAATTTCGTAATTTCTCTGGAATCAAGTCGCAAATGAACTACTGATAAAACTGGAGAAAGAAGGCCTGGGACGTTCTGGTGCCCCTCGTATTGGCCAGTGAGTTTTGCACGATCGTTTCAAAGACGAGATTGAAAAAGTCGCACAATAACGTGTCGCCCTGTCTAAAACTTTTTTGACATAAAAGGTATCGGTCAATTCGCTTCCGAGAGTGAGAGTTCTCCAATGTCATCCTGCACAATCTGACGAGTTTTGCAGGGATGTCAAAACTAGACATGGCGTTTCATAGCTGGTCTCTATGTATGCTATCGTATGCGGCCTTAAAGTCGACAAACAGATGGTGGGTGTCGATCTGGAACTGTTTGGTTTTTTCCAGGATCTGCCGCAGTGTGAATAATTGATCGATAGTGGACTTCCCGGTTCTGAAACCACACTGACGATGTTCGTTCCTAATTGGACCCAGTGTTATTTACCTTAGGTTAGCTTAGATGAGAAGCTATCCTATTCACTTAGACTGCGATGAGTCCATTGTGCCCAGTTAACGCTTTACCCGTAGAAACCTTCAAATTTTCCTTTGGGCTGAACCACTTAGATGCATGTTACTTACCTCTTCTAGTCTTGAAAGCAAGTGACTTCCAAGGAATGTGTTCCTTTGTTGGGCTAGTGCTGAGCACTCGTACAGTAGATGACGAATGGATTCAATTTCCTCTTCGTCTTGCAGCTTCTGCAGAAGTCATTGAGATGTTGGCCTGGTCTGGTTGCATGGTAGGATATCATGAAGTGACCAGTGAGGGCACCGACTGGGCCCAATCGAATATTCCCGCGACTGAAGTTTTGCAGACTTTTTGTCCTTATCTTATCATAGGCGGGCCAAGTTGATTTTACCGTTGCGCATGTATCTAATTGATGCCATCGTTTCTCCGCCGTGATATAGTCCGTTTCGGTTTTGAATCTCGAGATGGCCCATCAATCCAAGGCCTCAATGACATCTCGCTGAGTTCGTCCAATTACGTTAATGTCATCGGCATATGCGAGCAATTGTACGGACTTGAAAAGCATGGTGCCCCTCGTATTGGCGAGTGAGTTTTCCACGAACCTTTCAAGGACGATATTGAGAAAAGTCCCACGATAGCGTGTCACCCTGTCTAAAACCTTTCTTGACATAAGAGGTATCGGTTAGGTCGCTTCCGACCCTGATGAAGCAGCGAAAGTTCTCTAATGTCATCTTGCACAATCTGACGAGTTTGGCAGGAATGTCAAAACTAGACATGACGTTGTATAGCTCGTCTCTATTAACACTATCGTATGCAACCTTAAGGTCGACAAACAGGTGGTGAGTGTCGATCTGGAACTCGTTTGTTTATTCCAGGATCTGCCGCAGTGTAACTAGTTGATCTACAGTGGACTTCCCGGGCCTGAAACTACACTGATATGGACCAATCAGTTTATTAAAGAACGGTTTCAGGCGTTCACATAGTGCTGCAGAGAAGATTTTATGAGCGATGTTCAGAAGACTTATACCTATGTAGTTGGCGCAGACAAAGGGGTCTCCTTTCCTGTGGATCGGGCAAACGATTCTAAGATTCCATTCATCGGGCATGCATTCCTCTGACCATACTCCCAAACAGGTCATCTCCAGCTGCCTTAAAGAGCTCGGCAGGTAGCCCGTATATTCCAGCAGCTTTGTTGGACTTAAGCTTAGAAAAAAACATTCCTAACTTCTTCCAGGTCAGGGGGACGGAATTCTCTGCTATCATCGTCCGCTGTGAAAGGGCCATTCTGCCTGACAGCGGGATCTGTTTCGTCAGCGCGTTATACAGTCTGCAGAAGTAGCCTTTCCAGATTCTTAGTACCGACTGTGAATTCACTACTAGGTTTCCATTTTCGTCCCTGCAGGCTTCCGTTCTGACCTTAGATCTCTGGCATGTTTGGTTTATTTGTTGATAAAACCTGTGACCGTCATTCCTGCGATAGCATTTCCCCATCTCTCCGATCGCGAGCTTCTCATGCTCATTGTTTTTTTTTTTTTTTTTTTTTTTTTTTTTTTTTGTTATGAGAGCAGCACCTCTTGATAGGAGTGCTGCTTGGCTGCGTAGGCCCTCCCACACTCGTCGTCAAACCATGGGTTTCTTGTTGGTGGCATTTTGAAACCCAGTACATACCTCAGAAGCAGCACTCTCTAAGGCACGTTGACAACGGACCCATTGGTGTCGTACGGTCTGAGCAGGTTTTGGAGGGTTTTCCGAGAGCTTGAAGGAGACGCGAATGGCATAGGCTCTTACAGTCTCTTGCGATTGTAGCATTGCGACGTTGTATGTCGCTGGCCTTACTCGATTTTTCTGAGCCAGGCATATTCGTAGTTAGAACTTGGCTACCACAAGATAGTGGTCCGAGTCGATGTTGACTCCTCTGAAAGTTCTATTCCAATGTGGTCAATCTGGTTGACGGTTGATTGATCCGGAGATCGCCAAAACTAGATACAGTGAGGTTATGTAGCATTTCAGACGTTGTGCTTATGCGATTGCTTTGGTAGTAAATAAAACATAAATTGATCCTCGAAAGTTCATGAAGACCAGTTGACGGACATTAAATTTATTCTCAAAACACTAGAAACTTTGAGATTAAGTATCCAATCTTTCTCACCACTGTATGTACATATGTATGTATGTATATTCAACCGGATCGAAATTCGTGAGATCTTTATCTTTTGAAAATCGCTTCGAGACAATGACATACTATCCTCTCCGCCTTCGACGCATTATACTGAACCGAATGATCTACCAAAATAGCCACACATCATAGTCGCATGCATCGTGGAATTGTCTGGTTTTTCGTATTAGGCTTACAAATTGTTTCCCATCCATTCGGAAAAGATTTATGTTTATCTCTACTGATTTGTTGCTTTGATAATTCGACCCTTTACATTAGACTTGCTAGCCCTTCCGGTAAAACTATTTGGGACTGAGTCGCATTCATCAGTCACAACAGCATTTGGGTGGCTTTTCTTGAAATAGATAATAAATGTTTTCAAACTACTTTATGAAGATACTGAATATAATTAAATGTGCAAAAGACCCAGGGAGGTCAAGGGAACAGTGGTTGTCGAACTCTCACCCAATTGCGTTTTTTGTCTTTGTTTTAGCTGTTTTCTTATAACACTCTCCTCTCAGACGAGATCGCCGCTTACTTACTTACTTACTTTGATGGCGCTACAGTTTGGGGTGAACCAGGGCCTCAAACAACAAGCCTCTCCAGCCGGCCCGATCTTCGGCCAGCCGCTTCCAGTACCGCACGCCCAATTGGTTGAGGTCCCCTTCCACCGCCACCTTAAATGCGGTCGTCCTCTGCTGCGTCGTCCCTCGGGGTTGGAGTCGAAGACTCTTCGGGCCGGAGCGTTGATGTCCATTCGCTCTACATGGCCTAGCCATCTTAGACGTTGGATCCGAAGACGTCTAACCAGGCCGATGTCGCTGTACAGCCCGTACAGTTCTTGGTTGAATCTCCTCCTCCATTCTCCGTTTACACAAACGGGACCAAAGATTGCACGCAGAATTTTCCTCTCTTCATCCGCTTTTGACAACGTCCAAGCCTCAGCACCGTAGAAGAGGACCGGGATGATTAAGGTTTTGTAGAGGGAAACCTTAGTTTTTCGAGAGAGGGCTCTACTACTCAATTGCCTCTTGAGCCCGAAGAAGCAGCGATTGGCAAGAGTTATTCTGCGTTTTGTCTCAGCGCTGGTGTCGTTGCTGCTTGTCACTACCGAGCCAAGGTAGACGAAGTCCTTGACTACTTCAAAAATATAGCTGCCGAAGGTGACGTTCTGACCAAGACGTCGGTGTTGTGCGTCTTTCTTGGATGACAGCATGTATTTGGTCTTGTCCCCATTTACCCTTAGACCCACTTTCGCCGCTTCTATTTCAATGCTTGTGAACGCCTCATTGACGTCTCGCTTTGTTCGTCCAATAACGTCAATGTCATCTGCGTAAGCAAGCAATTGTGTGGACTTGAAGTAGATCGTACCTCTTGTATTGGCCGCAGAGTCCCGCACGATCTTTTCAAGAATAATGTTGAAGAAATCACATGACAGTGCGTCACCCTGTCTAAAACCTTTTTTTAACATAAAAGGGGTCGGTTAGTTCACCTCCGACCTTAATGGAGCAGCGAGAGTTCTCCATAGTCATCCTGCATAGTCTGACGAGTTTGGCAGGAATGTTAAAACATGACATGGCTCTTTATAGCTCGTCTCTATAAACACTGTCATACGCGGCTTTAAAGTCGACGAAAAGATAGTGCGTGTTGACCTGGAATTCATGGGTCTTCTCCAAGATCTGCCGTAGTGTAAATATTTTGTCTATCGTGGATTTTCCTGGCCTGAAACCACACTGGTAGGAACCTATCAGATTGTCCACGAACGGTTTCAGGTACTTACACAGTACGGCAGAGAGGATCTTGTACGCGATGTTCAGGAGGCTTATCCCTCTGTAATTGGCGCAGTCATGGGGGTCTCCTCTCTTATGGACCGGGCAAACGATACTGAGATTCCATTCTTCGGGCATGCGTTCTTCCGACCATATCGTGCAGTTGAGTTGGTGCATGTTTCTAACCAGCTCATCGCCAGCTGCTTTAAACAGCTCCCCGGGGAGTCCGTCTGCTCCAGAAGCTTTATAAGACTTAAGTTTCGATATCGCTATCTTAACATCGTCCAGGTCGGGTGGACGGGATTCTCCTTCGTCTTCATCCATTGTGAATGGTTCGCTCTGCCTGACGGCGGCATTTTGACTATCATCGCCGTTATACAGTCTGCAGAAGTGGTCCTTCCACAATCTCAGCATCGACTGTGACTCCACTACTAGTTGTCAGTGCTTGGCATGTTCGTTTTACTTTCTGTTGTGTTGTACTTCTGTTGTATGTGTTGTGGATTGATCGAAAGACCGCCAGGTCCCCTTATGGATGTTGAGGTGTGGGAATCGTGTACTTGCTACTACCAGGTTATGTCCCGCCATAAAGTCCACTAGCCTTAGTCCGTTTTCTGACGTGGTGTTGTGTAGGCTACCTACCACCCCCGACAAGAAACCCGTGGTATGATGGCGAGTGTGAGCAGAAAAAGGCAGCAACCGACGAGGCGTACCAAAAGGCGCTGCAGAGGAAAACCAGGGCAGCGCGAGAAGAGTACCGAGCCAGAAGAAGGGAGGAGAAGAAACTACTGCGACAAAAGAAAAGAATCTTCGTAGCCTCCCAGCTCAAGGATATCGAGGAGTCAAGGGATAAACATAAAATACGAGCCTTTTACAAGAAAGCCAAAGGCCTTGCAGGAGGCTTCAAAAAGGGCACCCTGGCTCTTCGAAACTGCGAGGGTAATCTTGTCACCGACCCGCAGGGAATAGTGGATGTATTTAAGCAGCACTTCCAGCAGCTGCTTAACGAGCATGACCAAGAGAGAGTGGTAGGGATCGAGGAAATCCCATCTCCAGCCGCTGAAGTAGTCCTCCCACCCAGCATAGAAGAAGTCGGCACAGCTATTCAGAAGCTGAAGAACAACAAGGCCGCAGGCTCAGATGGCTTGCCATCAGAGCTCTTCAAGGCTGGCGGCGATGTTCTGGTAGGGAGCATGCACCAGATCATCTGCAGAATTATAGAGGTATATCCCTGCTCAATGTCGCATACAAGATCCTGTCCAGCGTATTGTGTGAACGTCTAAAACCATTTTGCACCGCACTAATCGGCAGCTACCAGTGCGGCTTCCGGCCCGGCAAATCAACTATAGACCAAATTTTCACACTTCGACAAATCCTGGAAAAGACCAACGAGTTTCCAATCGATACACACCATCTTTTCATCGATTTCAAAGCCGCATACGACAGCATTCATCGTGAAGCACTGTTTGGGGCGATGGCCGAATTCGGGATCCCGGTAAAACTGATCCAGTTGTGTCGCGCCAAGCTAAAAAACACGCGATGCACCGTGCAATTCGGTTCTTGGACCTCGGAACCATTCGAAACATGGAGCAGATAGTGCGACGGGCAGGCGTTAACAGGGAAGGCACTGTCTCTTACAAGTCCATTCAGCTGCTAGGATACGCGGATGATATCGACATCATCGCGTGTTCTCGCCGTGGCATTGTGGAAGCATTCACGGCGATTGAAGAACAGGCGAAACGAATTGGTCTTAAGATCAATGAGGACAAAACGAAATACATGCTGTCAAGCAAAAACCAATCCGTCGCTCACCACCTGGGACAAAACATAACAATTGACAGCTAAATTTTCGAGGTAGTTAAGGAGTTTGTCTACCTCGGGGCAAACGTAAATTCCACAAATGACACCACAGTGGAGATCCGGCGTAGAATCGCCCTTGGCAACCGCTGCTACTTCGGCTTGTCCAAACAACTGGGGTCAAAACTCCTCACTCGAAAGACCAAAGTCATGCTTTACAAAACGCTCATTCTGCCAGTCTTGCTGTACGGAGCCGAAAGCTGGACGATAAGCAGGACAGCGGAGCTGATTTTGGGTTCTTTCGAAAGAAAAATTCTGCGCCGGATATTTGGTCCTGTCTGTGAGGATGGTGAATGGAGAAGAAGACACAACCGCGAACTCTACGAGCTGTACCAAGATGTGGATGTAGTCCGGAAGGCAAGGATCCGTCGACTGCACTGGCTCGGCCACATCGAGCGCATGGACATCAACGCTCCAGCTAAGAGGGTCTTCGACTCCGAGCCTCCTGGTTCGAGAAGAAGAGGAAGACCGAACCTCCGGTATAAAGACCAAGTAATCGCGGATGTAGGACATCTTGGTCTTGACAACTGGAAGCAGCGTGCCCGGGACCGTCAAGGATGGAAGGCAGCTATAGCTCAGGCTCAGATCCTCCATGGATCGCAGGCCTGATAAGTAAGTAAATTGTGTAGGCTGTGTTTTCCAATGACCCGTTCAAAGATAGCTTCCTTACCCAGCCTCGCATTGAAATCTCCTAGAACGATTTTGCGCATACGTTCTGCCTAGGAGATCATATAAGTCGTCTTTATGTCGGTCATCTTTCTCCTCTGTGGGGGCGTGGACACATAGTAAGCTTATATTGCCGAGATTGGCCTTGATGCGGATAGTTATGAGGCGTTCGCTTACATACTGGAAGCTTAAGACTTTTTTCCTGAGTCTGCCTCGAACAACAAATCCGCATCCGAATAAGCGTTGTTTATTTTCTCTGTAGCAGTTTCCGTAGTATATATCACAGTTTTTCATCCGCTTTTTGCCTGGTCCATCCCATCGCACTTCTTGTCTGCCTTATAGCAGTCCAAAGAGTTGTCCAGTTGTTCGGCTGCACCTGGTCTGTTGAGGGACATAACGTTCCAGGTGCAGAACCGAAAATCGTTTCCTTTTTGACGTTTGCGGAGGTCGTCAACATGCAATCCGTCCGTATCCGAGGCTATTGGTTGTCTCTGAACAAAATTTTTGTTTTTAACGATAGGGATGTTAGCCCTAAGCGCAACCCCCAACCTGGAGGGCCAGGTTCCTCTTTCCCCAGGATCAAGGGGTCGGGTCGCTGCAAACATTGGTTCACTACCTGGCGGGTGCCAGTATAGCTATCCAGGGGAGGCCACGCGGAGGCTGAGTGTCAACTTGATTGAGCAGATCGTAGGGTAAATAACATAAGAGATGACAGCGATCACAATCACACAGGGCGTACATAGAGGGTAAATCGGTAGATAACTGCTCTTCACAGGGTAGTCTACACGACAGAAAAGGCACTCAATGTAGAAGAATTTACTCTAGGTGCCTTTCTTGACATTGAGGGTGCCTTTAATAACGTCAGTAGTGAGGCAATAGTGTCCAGCCTTCATATGACCCATATAAACGCGGCAAAATGCAGGTGGATTGAACAAGTGCTGTGTACTTCGGCGATAGGAGGAGTAAGCGGAAGGATGAAGGACCTTGTGGTCGACGGAAATATAAAACTTCTAGAGGCAGATGGTTTTAACGTCACGGCCTATACTGACGACATTGCCATACTGATATATGGGAAGTTTCCTCAGGTCCTCAGCGAAAGACTGAGTTATGCACTGCTACTAGTTAATAACTGGGTCAAGGGGCGAGATCTGGGAATAATCCTGGCAAAAACCGAGATAGTTATCTTTACAAGCACAAGATCTATACCAAAACTCATTCACCCCCATGAATGGTATCGATCTAATCCCCAACAAATTTGCCAAATATTTTGGCATAGTCCTAGACTCCAAGATTAGCTGGAAGGACAACATCAATAAAAGAACCAAGAAAGCCCTCGTGGCACTGTATTCGTGCTGAGTAGCCTTTAGAAAGCCATGGGGCTTCAAATCGAAAGTGGTATATTGGTTGTACACGGCGATGGTAAGACCTATTCTAATCTATGGTTCGATTGTCTGGTGAAAGGCACTTGAGAAGAAATGCCTTCTTCAAAGTGTTTCAACGATTCTGAAGGCAGGTTGTCTGGCGGCGACTGGATATATGAAACCACACCGACGGCGGTTCCACCCTTGGACATACATATACTTCGAGACCATCGCAGCCAGGACTGCGCTAAGAATATAGGAATCCGCTCTCTGGGCAAGGAGTCCTCATGGCCACACATCGAGCCTTTACGAACATTGAGATGGAAGCGGCTCAAATCGGACTGGTGGTGAATGAGGGCAAGACGAAATATATGCTGTCGTCGAAAAGGGATACGATCCACCGGCGTCTTGGTCAGGGCACACATATTGGCAGGTATAATTTCGAGGTAGTCAACGACATCATCTACCTAGGCGCCGCAGTGACATGCAGTAATAACATCAGTGCCAAGATCAAACGCAAAAACTCTTGCCAACCGCTCTTTCTTTGAGCTCGGGAGGCAAACCAAGGTAACGACATACATCCCGGTTCTGCCTTATGGCGCATGGGGCCCTATCGAAGGCGGATGAGGAGGCCCTTGGTCGTTTTGAGAGAACAATTCGGCGTACGATTTTCGGTCGCGTTACAGCGACATGAACGTAGCACGGTGTCTGCGTCTGGCTAGGTTATGTAGATCTCATGGAAATCACAGCTCCGGTCCGGAAGGTCTTTGAATCCAACCCTGAGGGGTTCAACATAAAACTATTGGGGTTTCCCGCGCATAGGAAACTGCGCGCCCGACGAACTCGCAAGGTTAGGGCCAAGCACACTCAGTCTTCCAACCCGCAGGTATCTAAAAAAAAGCAATAAGCACGGTAAAGTACATGATAAATCGTCGAACCATAGAGGCCACAAACCTCCAATGGAACGAAAGTAACATCGGCTTTATCAGTAAACAAATTTGGCTCAAGCTAAACTTCAGACGGACCATGGACCTTTAGGCTACCAAAAGGGAAACCTTAAGCCCTTTAGTGGGTGTCATTACAGGCCACTATACCATTGAAAAACATGCCGTCAAACTAGGGCTATCTGCCAATGACCTGCCGCGGCTGCATGGATGAGGAGGAAGAGGAATTAATTCACCATCTCCTCTGCTCATGTCCTTCTTTTGTGAATCGCAGGAGGATTAACTTCGGCGCGCCCTTCTACGATAACTTAAGTGAGCTAGCAGATATAAAAATACTTCAACTCCATCGAACATTATCTAAGAGAGGATAAGCTAGCGGTACGAGGGTTTCAAAGTGGTCAGTGAGATAGTTTGCAGGAGGGCAGGGGAGTCGATAACTCCGGCTATAAGCTAGTATATAAAGAGGACATTAGGATGTCGGTTACTTCCCGATGTGCTTTCAGGATTTGTAAGCCGATCAACTGCAGTCGGTCTTCGTAGGATGGTAGTTGAGTTCTGTCAGACCATAGAAGACCCCTTAGGGTAAAACGCAGGAATCTACGTTGCACAGCTTCAATTTAAATATAATGGCTAACGTAGTAAGGAGACCAGACTTGACTGGCATATTCCAGGAGATGTATGACGTAAGTGATGTAGAGGGATTTTGTAACGTAGGGGTTCGAAAATTCTTTAGACAATCGTTTTATGAAGCCAAGGGCAGAATAGGCTTTGTGTATAATATGGTTAATGTGGGAGAGAAAATTCAAAATGATTCCTAGGTCCCTAATGAGAGGGACATTTGGAACATGCTCGTTAAGTAGGTAGTAAGTTCTAGGAGCTAAGGGGAAGCGCTTATAAGAAATGGTGACGAATTGGCATTTACCGACTTTGAGCTCCAGGAGGTTCTTATGACACCAGGTACCGAAGGCATCGAGGTGGTGTTGGAGTTGATATTGTCCTACTGATTTTCATGTCGTGTGCGAAAATTGACAAGTGGGAGTATCTTATGATGAGATCGACATCGTTATCAGTAAGAACAAAGCTGAAGTCGGTAGTAATAACATCTACCTCGTTGGCTTGCTCCAATGTTAGAAGTGTTTTGGAGACGAATTCGATAAGGTTGGTTGTGGTTGACCTACCTTTTTCCCTTAAAGTCAGATTTACTAGCTGAAACAGACAATGTTACCCTCTAGAAAACAGGGAAGTTGTACTAAAGCTTGAAACGAAATATTCCTGGAGCAGGCGAACAGTGCTCCTGTCAATGCCTTTCCTTTATTGATCGATGCGAAAGTTACATATCGCAACACCTGTCCTTTTGGAACAGCGTTTGGGGACTCCGTCAATCGAATCGACTTATACGGCCCCTAAACCAACACTCTATTGACATACTCATTGACATATTTTCCTAAACGGATGATAAAAGTATGCAACGCAGTTGTGAATGGAAAGTGACCAGACGTACTGCCTGCAGGCATAACACTCACAGTATATGGTCAACCGAAATTCATCCTCTGCGTATGCAATACTAAAGTGCTTGAACGAATTACTACGGACTATAACCAACGCGGAATTTGGTCGGCTCTCGTCTCGTCTCTATCTAGGCCTAGGACAACCACCCCTGAGAGTAGTGAACGAACATCAACGACGCCAACCACTGCACTCCGTTCAGGTTGTGTGTGTCAACACATCATAAGAGAATATGAAAAACTCTTGAACCTGCGCGAGTCTCTCTTAATAGGGTGGATATCAGAAGACTGGTCAGCTACCTGACAGGACACTAGGGTCTGAGTAATCATCTTAACAAAATTAACCTCTCGTCTGAAACTGATTGTCGACTCTGTCTTGAGGCCGAAGAGACGGCGGAGCACATACTGTGTGAGTGTGGTGCTCTTTACCATCTGAGGAAGCATATCCTTCTCAGCGAAGTTTATGACTCCTAAAAAACTCATCCGACTGTGCAGTATGACAATGGAGAATTCTCGCTGCTCCATTAAGTTCGTCAATGAGCAAACCGAGACCTTTGATGTTAAAAAAGGATTTAGGCAAGGTGACGCGCTGTCATGCAACTTTTTCAACATCGTGCTTGAACAGATCTTGCTGTGCAAGAGTCACACAAGAGGTACGATTTATTTCAAGTCTACGCAATTGCTTGCGTACGCCGACGACATTGACGTGATTGGACGGACACAGCGAGACGTCAATGAGGCCTTTGTAAGCATTGAGGTAGAAGCGGCTGAGTTGGGTCTCAAGGTTAATGAGGGTAAAACCAAATATCTGCTTTCATGTAAAAGAGACGGACAACACCGATGTATTGGCCAGAACGTCACCATGGGCGGATATAACTTTCAAGTGGTCAAGGAATTCGTCTACCTTGGCTCACTGATGACCAGCGACAACAGCACCAGCGCTGAGATAAAACGCAGAATCACTCTTGCCAACCGCTGTTTCTTTGGGCTCAAGAGGCAATTGAGAAGTAGAGCCCTCTCTCGGAAAACCAAGGTGACACTATATAAGACTTTAATCATCCCAATCCTCCTTTACGGCGCAGAGGCTTGGACCTTAACAAAAGCGGATGAAGACGCCCTTGGTCGTTTCGAGAGGAAAATTCTGCGCACTATCTACGGTCCCGTTTGTTCAAACGGTGTATGGAAGAGAAGATATAACGAAGAACTGTACGGGTAATACAGCGACATCGGCCTGGTACGACGTCTACGGATACAGCGTCTAAGGTGGCTGGGCCATGTAGAGCGCATGGAAAATACAGCTCCGAGCCGAAGAGTCTTCGGATCCACTCCGGAAGGAAGGCGCGGCAGAGGACAGCCGCATCATCGGTGGCGCACTGAGCGTGCGGCGCTGGAAACAACTGGCCAAAGACCGTGCCAGCTGGAGACGCTTGTTGGTAGAGGCCCATGTTCACCACGGACTGTAGCGCCACCTAAGTAAGTAAGTAAGTAAGACGCACCCTCCGCTGTTAAAAAGTATTATAATATCGTCGTTTTCCTAATTTTACTAAAAACACTTCAGTACCGGTACAAGGACCAAGATGAAGACCTAATACCAATGGTTCTCTTCTTCTTCTTAGTGGGCGCTACAGTTCGGGGTGAACCTGGGCCTCAACCAACATGCCCCTCCATCTAGCACGATCTTTCGCTAGCCTTTTCCATTGCCGCACGCCTAGTTGGCTGAGGTCCCCTTCCACCTCTGTGCGCCATCTTAAGGGCAGCCGTCCTCTGCTTCTTCGTCCCTCGGGGTTGGATTCAAAGACTCTCCGGGCTGGAGCTGTGATGTCCATTCGCTCTACATGGCCCAGCCATCTTAGGCGTTGAATCCGTAGACGCCTGACTAGGCTCATGTCGCTGTACAGCCCGTAAAGTTCCTGGTTGAATCTTCTCCTCCGTCCCCCGTCTGCGTTTATAGGCCCAAAAATCACGCGCAAAATCTTTCTCTCGAACCGACCAAGGGCCTCCTCATCCGCTTTTGATAGTGTCCATGCTTCTGCGCCGTACAACAGGACCGGGATGATAAGGGTCTTATATAGAGTCGACTTTGTCGTTCGGGAGAGGGCTCTACTACTCAGTTGCCTCCTGAGTCCAAAGAAACAGCGATTGGCAAGAGTGATTCTGCGTTTGATTTCGGAACTGATGTCGTTGTTCCAGGTCACTGCGGAGCCAAGGTAGACGAAGTCCTTAGCCACCTCGAACTTATATCTGTCAATACAAACATTCTGGCCGAGACGTCGGTGTTGAGCGTCCTTTTTTGATGGTAGCAGTTATTTAGTTTTGCCCTCGTTTACCGCCAAACCAATTTTCGCCGCCTCCATCTCAATACTCGCAAACGCCTCATTGACATCTCGTTGTGATCTGCCTATTATGTCAATATCGTCGGCGTATGCAAGGAGTTCCGACGATTTGAAATAGATTGTGCCTCTTGGATTGGCCAGTGATTTTTGCACAATCGTTTCCAATATGATGTTGAAGAAATCACACGACAGCGCATCGCCCTGCCTAAATCCTTTTTTGACATCAAAACTATCGGTAAGGTGTTCACCGATTCGGATGGAGCAGCGAGCATTCTCCAAAGTCATCCTGCATAGTCTGACGAGTTTAGCAGGTATGTCAAAGGTAGACATAGCGTTGTATAGCTCGTCTCTAATTACGCTATCGTATGCGGCTTTGAAGTCGACAAATAGGTGGTGAGTTTCGATGGTGGACTTCCCTGGCCTGAATCCGCACTGATAAGGACCTATCAGCTTATTTAATAAAGGCTTCAGGCGTTCACACAAAACGGCAGAGAAGATTTTGTAGGCGATGTTAAGAAGACTTATTCCTCTATAGTTGGCGCAATCAGAGGGGTCTCCTTTCTTGTGGATCGGGCATACGATGCTGAGACTCCATTCCTCCGGCATGCTTTCCTCTAACCATATCTTACGGATGATACGGTGCATGCTCCCAACCAGGTCATCCCCAGCTGCCTTGAAGAGCTCAGCAGACAGTCCGTCTGCGCCAGCAGCTTTATTCGACTTGAGCTTCGATATAGCAATCTTAACTTCGTCGAGGTCAGGGGGACAGAATTCTCTGCGGTCTCCGTCGATTAGAAATGGATCATTCTGGCTGACAGCGGTATATTGAGTAACATCGCCGTCATACAGTCTGCAGAAGCGGTTTTTCCATATTCCCAGCATCGACTGCGATTCTACTACTAGGTGTCCGTTCTCATCCCTGCAGGCTTCCATTCTGGCTTTATAACCAATGGTTAATCTCGAAAAATTTTACGGCTCATTTAAAGGGTGTCGTTGACAGAAAACACTCATCTAAACTGGTTGCACCACTCAAGTTCATCTAATTATGCAACACACAAATTTGAAATCGATTTCCTTCGTCACACCTGCAACTTGCAAGTCCACAAGCATGAAAATGCATTTTAACTTTATCGATTGGAAAATTAGGGTAGCGACTAACTCAAACCCACACTTGCGCCCACTAACTAGCTTACTAACGTATGTACCTAGTCGGACGTATGCATGTGTGGTAAGTTCAGACAGATCAAATCACATGGTACCCTCTTGGCCTCAGTCTCGACCGAGAATTTGTGGCCGCTGCGGATTGTGGCTACCTTACCATAATCCTATTTGAAATTTGAGTTAACAAATCAATTGATTTATAGTTTTTACTGTCTCCCTTAGGCATGACTTGCTTAGACCTTAGCGGTCTCGTATGCTTAGTACAACAATATTCCTCACAAAGTTCGCAGCTTTTTCAGCAAGTGTCATCATTTTTTTTTGATGAAATATAAAACTAGGTCGTACTTGGTTTCAATGTGCCTGTAAGTTCCAACGAAATGTGCAAGTCTCACTGGAAATGGTACACCTCTGGTTGTGTCGAACTTAACGTGTTGGTTGTAGTTTTGCACAAGCCCTCGTGGGGGGAACAACGTGGGTACTTCTACTCTAGACCGCTTACCTAGTTTCATCGGAAATGTATCCAAATGACCCAATCGCACTTAAGACGATTACTATTGTTGTTTTTCCAACTGATAGAGCTGATGCATGTACGAGTATTGTGCACAGATGCATGCGGAATCATCTAATTAATCGTCGACATCATATTGCTTGTAAGTCCATGGAAATGATAGTTGTCGTAATGAAATTCAAAATTCGCGCTTGCGCTGCATCTGTATGTATCGTGAGAGGAAGTTAAATTACATTCGTAGATACTGTATAGGTATACGTATGTCCATTACAGACAGATAACAATGCATCTTTTGATTCTCGCTCAAATATTTCAAATTCATTCCGATTACAAATGCATCCGTACGTTCTCTGTATCTGTATTGCGTTTTCTGGCCTTCTTTCCTGTGTAGAGCTTGATAGATGGTCTGTGAATGAGATAAAGCGACGCGGCATGCCGTCTGACCTATTTTGGCTATCGTCAGTGCTCCATTATAATTGAGAGATATCCATATGACGTATGATGTGTTGGTAAATGGAAATTGTATAGATTGATTCTGATATTTTTAATTTTGTACTGAGGTATGTATGTAAGTAAGGTGGTGTGCATAGTACGAGCACAACAACCTATGAATCTTTAATGGTAAGATAAAAAGGAATTAACACCGAGTTCGAAACAAGAGCGCGCTGAAGCCTTTAAGCCCTGAGATTACTGTAGTCTAAACAAGTTCGATTGGTGATTTGACCTGCTCATCAAATATTCCATTTACCATACTACCAATCATTGAGTTTAAGACTCTTGGATTTGAGTGGCAGTAGATCTAGGAAAGGATCTAGGATCTAGAGGACGCCGTGGCGCAGTGGTTAGTGTATTGGACTCTGACGCACGACGAGCTAGTTCGGATCCCGATAACACCAACGCCATCGAATGTTTATTTCGCAACGTTCCTCCTCGTTGGGGTACTGGCAAAACCTTCCGTAGTATACTTGCCTTGAAAAAGCTTCTCGACTCACGCCGTTCGAAATCAGCGTTAAACTGTAGGTCCTTTTCACCTGCGAGAAAAATAAATCACACACACAACATGGGTGTTTGAGAGAAGCCTTGCTCTGGTCCTTCATGGGCTGTAACGCCATCAAAGAAGAAGAAGGAACGTACAACGATTGTTCGGATGCGGACTTGTTGTTCGAGGTGGATTAAGTCAAAAAGTCCTAAGCTTTCGGCATGTGAGCGAAAGCCTCATAACGATCCATATCACGGCTACATTTTTTAACATCAGCCTGATCTGCGTCCAGGCCTCCACGGAAGACAAGGATGACTCCGCCAAAGATGAGTTCTTCGATCTCCTAAATAGAACGTATGCCCAATGTCCCAACTATAACATCAAAATTGTACTAGGAAACTTCAATGATAAGCTGGGTAAGGAAAGCATCTTTGAACGAGTCATCGGCAAATATAGCCTACACGACACAACTTCCGCTAACGTACATAGGCTGATTGATCTTCCCGCACCTCGATATACACAAAGGCACCTGGCGGTCGCCAGATCAATCACTCACTAACCAGATTGATCACATCGCGATCGACGTCAAACACTACCCCAGTATTTTTGACATTCGAACTTTCCGAGGGGCTAACATCGACTGGGATCACTATCTTGTAGTAGCCAAGATGCGCCTGCGAATATCATGAACGCAGCGGAGTAGAGTAAGAATACAAAGTTATGATGTCGGAAAGCTACTATTGCCAGAAACCGCTCGTGCTTCTTCCGATCGCGTCTCTCTTAAGCTCTCCAATACACCTCAATACGCTGTCAATAGAACAGCCCGAAGTTTTGGGCTTCAAGACTCCACCACGGAGAAACACCTGGTTCGATGACGAGTGCAGGAGCATTCACACAGCGAAGCAGGATGCATACAAAGCCTCGCCGCATAAAAGAACAAGAGCAGCTCGTGAGCTCTACGAGTTAAAAAGAAGGGAGGAGCATACGCTTCTCAGAAAAAAGAAGAACGAATAGGAGAAGCGCGCGATTGAGGATTTGGAGAGGTGTTACTGCAGGCGTGACGTTCGAACGTTTTATCAGCAGATAAAGCGAACATGTCCAGGTTATATATAAAGCCAGAACGGAAGCCTGCAGGGATGAGAACAGACACCTAGTAGTAGAATCGCAGTCGATGCTGAGAATATGGAAAAACCACTTCTGCAGACTGTATAATGGCGATGTTGTCAATAAGCCACTGTCAGTCAGAATTATCTATTTCTTTACGACGAAGACCGCAGAGAATTCCGTCCCCCTGACCTCGACGAAGTTAAGATCGCCTTATCGAAACTCAAGTCGAATAAAGCTGTTGGCGCAGACGGACTGTCTGCTGAGCTCTGCACCAGCTCATCTGTAAGATATGGTCAGAGGAAAACATGCTCGAGGAATGGAGTCTCAGCATCGTATGCCCGATCCATAAGAAAGGAGACCCCTATAACTGCGCCCACTACAGGTGAATAAGTCTCCTTAACATCGCATACAAGATAAGATTTTCTAAACCCTTTGTGGATAATCCGATAGGTTCGTATCAGTGTGTTTTCAGGTCAGGTTAATCCACAATAGACCAAATATTTACACTGTGGCAGATCTTAGAGAAGACCCAAGATTACCAAATCGACACACATCACCTTTTCGTCGATTTTAAGGCCGCGTATGACAGTGTGCATAGAGATGAGCTAAACAGCGCCATATCTAGTTTTGACATCACTGCCAAACTCGTGCGGTTGTGCAGAATGACAACGTTGAACACTCGCTGCTCCATTAAGGCCGGTAGCGAATTAACCGAGACCTTTGATGCTAAAAAAGGATTTAGAAAAGGTGACGCACTGTCAGGTTATTTTTTCGACATCGTGTGAAAATATTACACGAGACTCACTGGCCAACACAAGAGGTACGATCTATTTCAAGTCTGCGCAACTGCCTGCGTACGCGGACGACATTGACGTAATCGGACGAATACAGCGGGATGTCAATGATGCGTTCGAAAGCAGAAGCGGCACAAATGGGTCTTTCTGTTAACTATATAACGAAATATATGCTATCAACCAAAAAATACACACAACGCCGACATCTCGGTCATCAAGGACTTCGTCTACCTTGGCTCACTAGTAACCAGAGACAATAACACCAGCGCTGAGATCAAACGCAGAATTACTCTTGCCAACCGCTGCTTCTTTGGGCTCGAGAAGCAATTGAGAAGTAGAGCCCTCTCTCGAAAGAGAAAAGTTGCGCTGTTTAAAACCTTAATTATCCCGGTCCTCCTCTATGGTGCAGACCTGGACTTTAACAAAAGCCAGTGAAGAGGCCCTTGGTCGTTTCGAGAGGAAAATTCTGCGTTCAATCTATGTATGGTCCCGTTTGTTTAAACGGAGAGTGGAGGAGAGGATACAACGATGTTCTATACGGGCTATAAAGCGACATCGGCCTAGTGCGACGTCTACGGATCCAATGTCTAAGTTGGCTAGGCCATGGCCCTAAGAGTCTTTGAGGCCAACCCCGAGGGACGACGCAGCAGAAGACGACCGAATCTAAGGTGGCGCACACAGGTGGAAGGGGACCTTAACGAGCTGGGAGTGCGTCGCTGGAAATAGATCACAAATTAGACTTAACCGTTTAAAGAAAGATGGACACACTAAGAACCCCATCAACTAAGCGCAGAAAATATGATAGATAGTCGTACAATAGGTGGTTAAAGCATAGTAAACACGAGCAATTTCTATAACCAGTCATAACTGGTGTTAAAAAATAGGTGGGTGGCCGTGGTGCAGTGGTTATCATCATCGACCGTCGAGCCGAAGGTCCATAGTTCAAATTCGTTTCAAAGCCAAGAAAAAGCAATTCCTATACGGAAAAAAGTATGCAACACAGTTGTGAATAGAAAGCGACCAAAACGTACTGCTGCAGGCATAACACTCACAGTATATGGTCAATTTAAATTCATCCTCTGTGTATGCAATATTAACACCAAAAGTGCATGAACGAATTATTGTGAATTATAACCACCGCGAAATTTGGTCGGCTCTCGTCCTATGTAGGACAAACCACCCCTGGTTTGTATGTGGTGAGGTGCTTTTGACCAACGCACCATATCTACAATCCTATACAATATACTCTAACAGCCTTCCTAGACATAGAGGGCGCTTTTAACAACGTCACTCCGAAAGGAATAATAGAAGGGCTAGAAAAGCTAAAGGTGGAGAGGACTCTGATAGAGCTGATCAACGAGTTGTTATTAACACGCAAGATTCACTCTAAGTGGGGAAGCCTAGTAACTACCAGAGTAGTTACCAAGGGAACCCCGCAAGTTGGGGTCCTCTCACCTCTTCTCTGGAATGTAGTTGTAAACGAACTACTAATCAAACTGGAGAAAGAAGGCCTGGACGTTGCTGCCTACGCCGATGACGTTGCCTATTCACACTGAATGACCGCATGCAACCGACATTCTCATTTCTGTGCAAATGGGCGAATAGTAACGGGCTCAGGATTCATCCCCAGAAAACGGAGCTCGTGCTATTTACCAAAAAGCATAAAATCCCGGAAAACTGCCCTAACACTCTGCTCGATACTAGGTTAGCCTACTCCCCTAGTGCCAAATTCCTTAACTTGGAAGAGCAACATAACTGAAAGAGCAAAAAAAGCAACAATAGCTCTCTATACATGTAAGAAAGCCCTAGGAAAAAAATGGGGATTCAACCCCAAGATTACCCTATGGCTCTACATCACGGTCGTTAGACCCATACTAAGGTATGGAGTGATAGTCTGGTGGACTGCACTAGACAAGACAACATACCACAAACAACTCGAGAAGGTACAAAGGATGGCATGTATGTGCATTACCGGGGCCCTCAGGTCCACACCAACGGCTGCGCTTAACATGATACTAGACCTTACACAACTCGATATTTTCGGTAAGCAAATTGCCACACACACGGCCATAAGACTAAAAGCCAGCTCGAAATGGGCGAGCTATGTTACTGGCCACCCCTCCATCCTGCAAAACAGGATAACTATGACAGAAAACCTATACCACACAGAACCCACCATAGTCTTGGACAAAAACTTTACGATGATCTATCCGGACAGGAAGAACTGGACCCGCCAAACTCAACCGCGCAGAAATTGTGTGGATTTCTACACTGACGGGTCTAAAACCAAAGACGGGGTGGGCAGTGGAGTTTTCTGCAAACAACTCAAGCTACATAAAGCTCTAAAATTACCAGATCACTGCAGCGTTTTTCAGGCGGAACTGTTGGCAATAAAAGAGGCTTTGTCTTGGCTGAAGTGGAACGTAATATCCACCACGGATATTCGCATTCTCACAGACAGTCAAGCAGCCTTAAAGTCGCTGGAGTCCTATGTGTACACATCAAAATCTAGTCTCGACTGTCGCAGATTTCTTAACGAGATGGCAGAACAGTTCAACATACAGCTTATCTGGGTACCGGGACACAGCGACATTACAGGTAATGAAAAAGCCGACACACTCGCCAAACTAGGAACGACGCTACAATCAATCGTGGCTTGTGAGGGAGTACCTCTTACAACCTTTAAACATAATCTGACCAATCTCGCCAGGGCCGAGACGGACCTAAGATGGGCACAGGGACATACCTGCGCCATCACCAGACAAATCTGGCCTCGACTTGACACTCAACGCACAAGGAGTATAATCTCCCTAAAAAAGACTGACATCTACAAAGTCATCGGTGTCATCACAGGACACTGCCTCATTAGCAGTCACGCACCAAAACTAGGATTAGTTCCGAATGATTTCTGCAGAAGCTGTCAGGACGAGGAGGAGGTCGAATCCATTCACCACCTTCTCTGCGCCTGTCCGGCTCTCTGCAATTTCAGGAAACGTTATCTAGGCTCTTACTTCCTTAACGGTCTGACAGATGTTCAGAAAGTAGGGATACTTGATCTTCTTAACTTCTTAAGAAGCACAAAGTGGTTCCACGAATAGGGGGGTTAAACCCCCTCGTAGCTACACAACAGGCCTCCCTGGCCGATGTGCATTCTTCTCAACTCTGGGAAGGCTACGACCCTACCTACCTACCTACAATCCTACAACTGGCAATACCAAGTCATCATAAGATAAGTATAATTCACTTCGCGACTGCAAATAACGATACAAATTTTATCTCGCCAACGTCTACTTCTAGCTCGTCGATCGATAACTTACGATTCGATGGTTCAACCGCCACACATACAGTATTTAAACACCTTGGTTCAAGGAACTTTGATTTTATTATCTCATTTCTGATAGGCAAACGTCCACTCGAGAGGGTTTAAAAGCAAATAAGAAAGGTACGGCATATGCCCAGGCCAGATGAAGTCGTAGCTTTGTTCCACACTTCCTTAGCTACTTTCGTATTTACATTTCTCATTGCATGCACACACGGAAGCAACATCCTCTTCCCCACATTGATTGAATGACTTTCCTTGATGAGTCTTATGTCGTGTATACAGAAAGTACACAAACTCCTAGATACATATTCACATGCATGTCTGCATGTTTTGCCGACCGAAAACGACTCGTTAGATCAATTTACTCAATTGTGGGGCAACTTTGAAATACGAAGAAGTATCTCTCCTGTATTTGCATTGCTCTGCTAATTAAATAAAAATAATCAATAGCCCTCTGTCGTCAGCTAAACTACTACGGAATTAAGTTTGCATTTGAATTAATTTATTTCAATATGCAGATACTAGATACTTATGGGTATTCAAGTGCACGTGGGTATAGAAAAATCGTTCTTATCATTCAGTCTAAATAGAGAGGAAGGAATTGCGTTCATTGATTTGGAAAAGGCCGACTTGGCGGCCGTGTTGAAGAACTTACTTACTTACTTATCAGGCCTGCGATCCATGGAGGGTCTGAGCCTGAGCTATAGTTGCCTTCCATCCTTGACGGTCCCGGGCACGCTGCTTCCAGTTGTCAAGACCAAGATGTCTTACATTCGCGATTACTTGGTCTTTATACCGGAGGTTCGGTCTTCCTCTTCTACTCGAACCAGGAGGCTCGGAGTCGAAGACCCTCTTATTCCGGACTACATCCACATCTTGGTACAGCTCGTAGAGTTCGCGGTTGTGTCTTCTTCTCCATTCACCTTCCTCACAGACAGGACCAAATATCCGGCGCAGAATTTTTCTTTCGAAAGAACCCAAAATCAGCTCCGCTGTCCTGCTTATCGTCCAGCTTTCGGCTCCGTACAGCAAGACTGGCAGAATGAGCGTTTTGTAAAGCATGACTTTGGTCTTTCGAGTGAGGAGTTTTGACCCCAGTTGTTTGGACAAGCCGAAGTAGCAACGGTTGCCAAGGGCGATTCTATGCCGGATCTCCACTGTGGTGTCATTTGTGGAACTTACGTTTGCCCCGAGGTAGACAAACTCCTTAACTTCCTCGAAATTGTAGCTGTCAATTGTTATATTTTGTCCCAGGTGGTGAGCGACAGATTGATTTTTGCTTGACAGCATGTACTTCGTCTTGTCCTCATTGATCTTAAGACCAACTTCAATCGCCGTGAATGCTTCCAGAATGCCACGGCGAGAACACGCGATGATGTCGATATCATCCGCGTATCCTAGCAGCTGGATGGACTTGTAAAAGATAGTGCCTTCCCTGTTGACGCCTGCCCGTCGCACTATCTGCTCCAGCACCAGGTTGAAGAAGTCACATGACAGCGCATCTCCTTGCCGAAATCCGGTGCATGTTTCGAATGGTTCCGAGGTCCTAGAACCGAGTTGCACGGTGCATCGCGTGTTTTTTAGCGTGGCGCGACACAACTGGATCAGTTTTACCGGGATCCCGAATTCGGCCATCGCCCCAAACAGTGCTTCACTATGAATGCTGTCGTATGCGGCTTTGAAATCGATGAAAAGATGGTGTGTATCGATTGGAAACTCGTTGGTCTTTTCCAGGATTTGTCGAAGTGTGAAAATTTGGTCTATAGTTGATTTGCCGGGCCGGAAGCCGCACTGGTAGCTGCCGATTAGTGCGGTGCAAAATGATTTTAGACGTTCACACAATACGCTGGACAGGATCTTGTATGCGACATTGAGCAGGGATATACCTCTATAGTTCTTGCAAGAGGTAGGATCGCCTTTTTTGTGGATGGGGCATATAGAGCTGGTATTCCAGTCGTCGGGCATGCTTTCATCTTCCCAAATTCTGCAGATGATCTGGTGCATGCTCCCTACCAGAACATCGCCTCCAGCCTTGAAGAGCTCTGATGGCAAGCCATCTGAGCCTGCGGCCTTGTTGTTCTTCAGCTTCTGAATAGCTGTGCCGACTCTTTCTATGCTGGGTGGGAGGACTACTTCAGCGGCTGGAGTTGGGATTTCCTCGGTCCCTACCACTCTCTCTTGGTCGTGCTCGTTAAGCAGCTGCAGGAAGTGCTGCTTAAATACATCCACTATTCCCTGCGGGTCGGTGACAAGATTACCCTCGCAGTTTCGAAGAGCCAGGGTGCCCTTTTTGAAGCCTCCTGCAAGGCCTTTGGCTTTCTTGTAAAAGGCTCGTATTTTATGTTTATCCCTAGACTCCTCGATATCCTTGAGCTGGGAGGCTGCGAAGATTCTTTTCTTTTGTCGCAGTAGTTTCTTCTCCTCCCTTCTTCTGGCTCGGTACTCTTTTTGCGCTGCCCTGGTTTTCCTCTGCAGCGCCTTTTGGTACGCCTCGTCGGTTGCTGCCTTTTTCTGCTCACACTCGCCATCATACCACGGGTTTCTTGTCGGGGGTGGTAGGTATCCTAAGGTGGTTTCGGCTACTTCCTGAATGGCTGAGCGGCAATGCAGCCACATATTATTGGCATTTGTGTTCGACGTAGGCATACTGTAGAGTCTTTCGCTCAGCTGCTCCCTGTAGACTCTGGCAACCTCCGGTGTGCTCAGGCGCCCAATGTCGAACCTCCTCCTGATGGGCTGGTGCAGCTTTCTGACATTGGACAGTCGAGCTCTGAATCTTGCTGCTACGAGGAAGTGGTCAGAGTCGACATTTGCCCCTCTGAATGTTCGCACATCCAGGATGTTTGACGCGTGCCTTGCGTCAATGAGCACATGGTCGATTTGGTTGGCGGTTCGACCGTCCGGAGATCGCCAGGTTGCTGTGTGGATTCGCTTGCGAGGAAATCTTGTGCTACTTATCACCGCATTACGAGCTGTCGCAAAGTCAGCGAGTCGGAAGCCGTTATCTGTTGTTGTATCGTGGAGGCTGTGCTTTCCGATCACTCCGCCAAGGGTGTTTTCCTTTCCGATTTTGGCGTTGAAGTCCCCGAGCACGATTTTTACATCGTACTCCGGACAAGCTCCGTAGGCGTTGTCCAGGAGGTCATAGAAGTCCTCCTTGATAGGGTCTTCAGCCTCGTCGGTAGGGGCGTGTGCACATATAAGGCTGATGTTATAAAATCTGCCTCTGATGCGGATCACAGCCAGGCGATCACTTATAGGTTTAAAGTCGATGACCTTCGACCTTAACCGCTTTCCCACGACAAAACCGCACCCCAGTAAGTGCAACCTTTTGTGACAGCTGTAATAAATGCCGCAATTTTTCTTCCTAATCATACCGTTTCCTATCCAGCGTATTTCCTGGACCGCAGTAATATCCGCCTTGTACTGCGTGAGGATTCCTTCTAGTTTATGAGCAGCTCCGGGAGTGTACAGGGTTCTGACATTCCAGGAGCATACTCGCAAATCGTGTTCCTTTTTCGTGCGTTGTCGTCGTCGAGTATCCGTCCGAGTATCCGAGACATCTTACTCATTCATAACTTTTCTTTTTTTTACGTGGGCGGATTATTAGCCCGCCGCACAACCGCCAGAACAGGGTGAACAATCCACTAAAATATTTGTTGACATTTGTCCTTGAAGTAAGTACCTGTTCAGGATACGTGTCGTGCAAAATGGTAGTTTTTCGATTGCCTCAGATGTATTATATACAAACAAATCTCCGCGACCTTTACACGTCGATTTCAAAATAGAGTGTGTTCAGAAACTGCAATCTAATTTCCTCGAGGTTTCCTCTATTTTAAACAAAACTCTTCATCTTTGAGTCCGTCAGACATCATATCACTTACTTACTTAGATGGCGCTGCAGTTCGGGGTGAACCAATGCCTCAACCAACAAGCCTCTACAGTTGGTTGAGGTCCCATCCCACCTGTGCGCGCCAACTTAGATGCGGTCGTACTCTGCTGCCTCGTCCCTCGGGGTTGGAGTCAAAGACTCTTCGGGCCGGAGCGGTGATGTCCATTCGCTCTACATCGCTCAGCCATCTTAGATGTTGGATCCGTAGACGTCTAACTAGGCCGATGTCGCTGTACAGCCCGTACAGTTCTTAGTTGAATCTTCTCCTCCACTCTCCGTTTACACAAACGGGACCGAAGATTGCACGCAGAATTTTCCTCTCGAAACGCCCAAGAGCCTCTTTATCCGCTTTTGAAAACGTCCAAGCCTCAGCGCCATAGAGAAGGACCGGGATGGATAAGGGTTCGTAGAGGCATACTTTAGTTTTTCGAGAGAGGGCTCCACTACTCAGTCGCCTCTTGAACCCAAAGAAACAACGGTTGGCAAGAGTAATTCTGCGTTTTATCTCAGCGCTGGTGTCGTTGCCGCTTGTCTCTATCGAGCCAATGTAGACAAAGTCCTTGACTACTTAAAAAATATAGCTGCCGAAGGTGACGTTCTGACCAAGACGTCGGTGTTGCGCGTCTTTCTTTGATGACAGCATATATATGGCCTTGTCCCCATTTACCCTTAGACCCACCTTTAGCCGCTTCTGCTTGACGTCCCGCTGTGTTCGTCCAACTACGTCAATGTCGTCCACGTACGTAAGCAGTTCTGTGCTTAAGCGGCGCGACAGTGCGTTAACTTGTCTAAATCCTTTTTCGACATCAAAAGTCTCGGTTAATTCGCTACCGACCTTAATGGAGCAGCGAGTGTTCTATATTGTCATTCTGCACAACCGCATGAGTTTGGCAGAGATGTCAAAACTAGATATGGCGCTGTTTAGCTCGTCTCTATGCACACTGTCATACGCGGCCTTAAAATCGACGAAAAGGTGATGTGTGTCGATTTGGTATTCTTGGGTCTTCTCCAAGATCTGCCACAGTGTAAATATTTGGTCTATTGTGGATTTACCTGCCCTAAAACCACACTGATACGAACCTATCAGATTATCCACAAAGCGTTTCAGGCGTTCACACAGTACGGAAGATAAGATCTTGCATGCGATTTTGCGGAGACTTATTCCCCTGAGATGATGAACTGGTGCAAGCGCCCTACCAGATCATTTCCAGCCTGGCAGCCCGTCTGCGCCCGGGGGGTCATTATCCTTGAGCTTTGAAATTACTAGCTTAATTTCATCTAGGTCGAGTGGACGAAATTCTCTTGCATATTCGTCCGTTAAATCGCGAATGGATCATTCTGCCTGACTGCGGTATTATGTCTTTCATCGAGGTTAAACAGTATACGGAAGTGTTCTTTCCATAATCTCGGCATCAACTGTGACTCTACTATGTACTATATAGTTGTCCGTCTTCATCCGCAGAGACTTCCGTATTTTTTCGTAAAACTCTCGAGCGTTATTCCTGCGGTAGCATCTCTTCATCTCTTCGGTCTCACACTTTTTTCTTCCTTAAAAGCGTGTGTTCCTCTCTCCGTTTCTACTCGTAATGTTCACTAGCGGCTCTCCACCATCTATGTGGCATGACTTTGTAGGCGGTTTGCTTTGCTAGATGGGCTTGCCCGCATTCTTATCCAAGGGTTTCTAATTGGCGATGGTTTGAAACCCCACACATCAGAGGCACCGTCTTCGATGGCGCGCTGGTAATGCGCCCACTATTGTTCTGTGGGTTGCTCAGGTGTCATTGGAGTTTGCGAGAGGTTGAGGGAAACTCGATCGGCAAAGATCCTAGCGGTCTCTTGTGATTGTAGCTTTCCGACGTCAAACTTTCGTTGTCCAGCTCCACTCCGTGGCATCCTTGATATCTTCATTCGTACAAGGTAGTGATCCGAGTCGATGTTGGCTCCTCGACTCGAACATCTAGGATCGGTCTGGCGTCGATCGCAATGTGATCGAATAAGCGCGTTTTGTTCTCCTTGTAGCAATTCCCGTAGTAGTTTTTCATCCGTCTTTTGCCTGATCCCATCGCACTTCTTGGGGTGCGGTTATATCTGCTTTATAGCAGCTGAGGGTTTGCTCCAATTGATTGCTTGCACCCGGTCAGTTAAGGGACCTCACATTCCAGGTGCAGATTCGCATGTGATTTAATCGTTTGCAGGGGTCGCCAGGTTTTTTTTTTTTTTTTTTTTTTTTTTTTTTTTTTTTTTTTTTTTTTTTTTTTTTTTTTTTTTCTTATATATAGGGATAGTGCTATCAATAGCAATGCGGCACTGCGACCTTTGCAGATCTATTGTGCCTTCTAGCCGATTTAGCCGAGTAGCCTCTCCACCTCCACAATGAAGTTGAGAATGCTTCTCGTAGGAGCCAGGGTGATCCCCTCAGGAGTCATAACTTCACTGAGAAGGATACGCTTCCTAAGATGGCAGAGAGCAGCACACTCACACAGTATGTGTTCTGCCGTCTCATCGTCCTCAAGACAGAGCCGACACTCAGTTTCAGACGAGAGGCTAATTTTGTTTAAATGATATCTCAGACCGCAGTGTCCCGTTAGATAGCTGACTAGTCTTCTGATATCCACCCTATTGAGTTTGAGTATGTCGATGGGGTGTTTGTTCAGGGGTCATATAAGTCGTTTAGAATGACGGAGTCCACGAACATTGTTCCCAAAGGACAGGTGTTGCAATTTTTCCCACTTGTCTAAGAAGTAATTCATCTTACACCCGGGAATGCCGCAGAATGGTTCCGGACCTATATACTTGTCACTGGAGCCCTTCCTGGCAAGTTGGTCGGCAATTTCATTGCCCTTGATACCTTTATGGCCTGGCACCCACCAAAGTTTCTTTTGGCGAGGTCTTGTAGGGCGTCATGGCATTCCTTGACGGTGTTTAAGTCCGTGCTGTACGAACCCAGCGCTTTAAGCGCAGCTTGGCTATCAGAGAGTATGTTGATGGTTAATCCTCTGATGCCAGTCTCGAGATTTAGATTAACGCATGTCAGGTTGGCATGCAGCTCTGCTTGGAAGATGCTGGGACTTTTTCCCAGTGCCTTCGAGATTTTGCGTTTTGGTCCAAGGATGCCGGCGCCAACGCCGGAAGCCATCTTGGAGCCATCCGTGTACCACCTAAGGCCTTTGACGTTTAGCAGGGGATCACTGTTTTCCCATGCTGAGCGGTTTGGGATCAATATCTCAAATCTCTTGTCAAAGGTGAAGGTGTGTGGCAGTGTGTCCGAGACTGTTGTAATCATATCCAGCTCGGAAAGGTGTTGTAATATGGACATGTGGACTGCGGGTCTACATGGCATATTTGTTCCCGAGCAGAGGATTCTGATTGCACTGCGTAATGCCACCTTTTTGATAAAAAGGTGCAGTGGAGTGAGACCAATGAGTGCTTCTTGGGCTGCGGGGGGCAGGTTGGCATAGCGCCTGTGATGCCGAGACACGCTAGTCTCTGAAGGCGTTGAAGCTTAACAATTGTAGTTTTTTGCTCAACTTTTGACCACCATACGGTGGACCCGTAGGTGACGATAGGTCTAACTATCGCGGTATATAGCCAGTGGACTACCTTAGGTTTAGGTCCCCAGGTTTTACCGTAGGTGCGTCGACAGGCCCACATGGCCTTAGTCGCTTTCATGAGTTTATTTCTCATATTGGAGTACCAGTTGAGTCTACGGTCTAGGTCAATACCTAGATACTTTACTTCCTCTGAAAATCCTATGCGTGTGCCATTTAGTAAGATTGAGCAGGGTTGTACCTTTCTCCTCTTTGTAAATGGGACTAAGATCGTCTTATTTGGGTTAATAGATAAACCCTCTCTGCCACACCAGTCAGAGATAAATTGGAGCGCAAGCTGCATGCGCTCACAGGCAGTGATCTCGCACTTGCTCGTAACAATGACTACTAGGTCATCAGCATATCCGATGACCTCATAGCCCCGAGTGGTTAGCTTGCGTATTAGATCGTCGATGACTATCGACCAAAGCAGTGGTGAGAGGACTCCCCCTTGTGGGCATCCTCTAACCGCCGATACTGTCACTGAGACCTCTCCGCATGTAGCTGATATAATACGGCTATTTAGCATCGCCCTGATCCAGTGATTAGTGGGATGGTCTACACCCCTGCAGGATAGTGCAGTGGTGATCGAATCATAGCCAGTATTATCGAAAGCTCCCGCTATATCGAGGAAGGCGCAGATTGCGATCTCCTTTTGTATGAAACTATTTTCAATATGCGTCACCAGGTGGTGTAGTGCATTATCGGTAGATCGCTCTTTGCGATATGCATACTGGTTGGGATGCAGAGGTATCTGGTTTTCCAGGATACCTCTAATATGGAGCTCTATCAGTTTCTCCATTGTTTTTAGAAAGAACGAAGTCAGACTGATAGGGCGATAGGATTTAGGTTGCTCACTTGGTTTCCCAATCTTGGGGATGAAGACGAGATTGACCTCTCTCCAAATTTGGGGTATGTATCCCAGGTTGAAGCAAGACCTAAAGAGAACTATCAGTGATGGTACAATTGTATTCAAGCCTTTCTGTAAGATTGCAGGAAAGACGCCGTCTTTACCTGGAGCCTTGTAGGGTTTGAATGAACCAATTGCCCATTTGACCCTGTCAGGGCTAAAGAGTCTACCAGAGAGGCTATTTGTTCTACTGTCAATGTTACCTATGACGTTTATTTGATCGTCAGAGGACATCGAGTAAGGAGTAGAACCAGGGAAGTGCATCTCGAGCAAAGTCTCTAGCGTTTCCCTGCGATTGACGGTAAAAGTGCCGTCTGATTTGCGATTTGGTCGTCAGCTTTGTATTCGTTCGTATCCAAGGCATGTGGTTGCTTCGCAACAATTAATTTTTTCCGTGATAGGGATGTTACCCCTAAGCACAACCCCCAACCTGGAGGGCCAGGCTCCTCTTGCACCAGTAACAAGGGGGTCGGGACGCTGCACACATTGGTTCACTACCTGGCGGATGCCAGGGCAGGTATGCAGGGAAGGCCACGCGGAGGCTGTGTGTCAACTTGGATTGAGCAGGGACAGAGATCGAAGCTGGCGTTTGCCACGTTAAACGCAATCGACTTCTTTGCTCTGTTTGCTCGCTCCCTCTCCCCTATATACGTTTACCTGCCTAAATAAAAATGATCCATAAACACGAATAGCGACATTTGCTCAGACTTACTGGATTATACAATACATCGTACCCGGATGCATTTAAGACCAAAAATCGAACAGAAAATGAAGAGAATTGAAGTCGGACATGCTGGGGTATACATGTCTTGTATGTTTACACTTTTCCATTTACCTTTGTCCTATGTTATCGTGCGAGAACAATGGCGTTGCAACTACACCTCAACCAACAAATTATCCCAAGAGGTTGAAGGCAAAGAACCATGTCCAAGTTGTTTGCTCTCAATCCAATGCTGTAGTCACGTAGATTCAACACATAGATTCAACACACATACACTCAACACGTTTGTGGGTGCTGCGAGGGTTCGCCTTAGAAAATGCGCTGCACTTGGGTGGAGTCGACAATGTCCGGTCTCTTTAATCAGATTCCAGCTAAACGTGACTTTACACATGACTGTGCCATTAAAGGTTGCTCCAGGAGACAACAAAAGGTAATGGTCGAATCTTGGAAAGACAAAGATATCTTTCGCTGACTGTTCTTAAATTGAAATTATCCAAGAATTTGTTTTTTTGGATAAACGTAATTTTAGGAAAAGGTTGTATTATGTTAAAGGAAGTACTTTCTTTACAACTTTTTACCACAGATGTCCTTTAAACTACATACATATTTACATAACCTGGTAGTAGCAAGTACACGATTCCCACACCTCAAAATCCATAAGGGGACCTGGCGGTCTTTCGATCAGTCGAGAACCAACCAAATTGATCATATTTCGATCGACGGCAGACACTCCTCCAACATCCTAGATGTCCGAACCTTTCGAGGAGCCAACATCGACTCGGACCATTACCTTGTTGCAGCCAAGGTACGGATGCGAATTTCTCGGAACCAACGGAGTCGAGTAAGAACACCAAAATTTAACGTCGGAAAGCTGCAATCGCAGGAGACCGCCAGGACCTTCGCCGATCAAGTCTCCCTCAAGCTCTCTCAGGTCCCGATGCAATCTGCAGAAACCATAGAACAGCAATGAAGTCGTTGTCAGAAAGATATTAGAGAGGCCGCCTCAGATATACTCGGTTTCGAGCCACCACCATCAAGAAACCTCTGGTTTGATGATGAGTGCAGACAGGCCCATGCGGAGAAACAGAATGCATACATGGCCACATTGCAACGACGGACGAGAGCTGCCCGCGATCTCTATGAACAGAAAAGGAGGGAGGAGCATGCGCTTCTGAGAAGGAAAATGAAGGAGCACGAGAAGCGCGAGATCGAGGAGATGGAGAGATGTCACTGCAGGAACGACGTTCGAAAATTTTACCAGAAAGTAAAACGAACATGCCAAGGCTACCAAGCCAGAGCAGGAGCCTGCAGGGATGAGCACGTACAACTAGTAGTGGAGTCACAGTCGATGCTGAGATTGTGGAAGGACCACTTCTACAGACTGCATAACGGCGATGATAGTCAAAATGCCGCCGTCAGGTAGAGCGAACCATTCACAATGGACGAAGACGAAGGAGAATCCCGTCCTCCCGACCTAGACAATGTTAAGATAGCGATATCGAAACTTAAGTCTTTTATAAAGCTGCTGGAGCAGACGGACTCCCCGCGGAGCTATTTAAAGCAGCTGGCGATGAGCTGGTTAGGAACATGCACCAACTCATCTGCAAGATATGGTCGGAAGAACGCATGCCCGATGAATGGAATCTCAGTATCGTTTGCCCGGTCCATAAGAAAGGAGACCCCTATGACTGCGCCAATTACAGAGGGATAAGCCTCCTGAACATCGCGTACAAGATCCTCTCTGCCGTACTGTGTAAGTACCTGAAACCGTTCGTGGACAATCTGATAGGTTCCTATCAGTGTGGTTTCAGGCCAGGAAAATCCACGATAGACAAAGTATTTACACTACAGCAGATCTTGGAGAAGACCCATGAATTCCAGGTCGACACGCACCATCTTTTCGTCGATTTTAAAGCCGCGTATGACAGTGTTTATAGAGACGAGCTATACAGAGCCATGTCATGTTTTAACATTCCTGCCAAACTCGTCAGACTATGCAGGATGACTATGGAGAACTCTCGCTGCTCCATTAAGGTCGGAGGTGAACTAACCGACCCCTTTGATGTTAAACGAGGTTTTAGACAGGGTGACGCACTGTCATGTGATTTCTTCAACATTATTCTTGAAAAGATCGTGCGGGACTCTGCGGCCAATACAAGAGGTACGATCTACTTCAAGTCCACACAATTGCTTGCCTACGCAGATGACATTGACGTTATTGGACGAACAAAGCGAGACGTCAATGAGGCGTTCGCAAGCATTGAAACAGAAGCGGCGAAAGTGGGTCTGAGGGTAAATGGGGACAAGACCAAATATATGCTGTCATCCAAGAAAGACGCACAACACCGACGTCTTGGTCAGAACGTCACCTTCGGCAGCTATGTTTTTGAAGTAGTCAAGGACTTCGTCTACCTCGGCTCGATAGTGGCAAGCGGCAACGACAGCAGCACTGTGATAAAACGCCGAATAACTCTTGACAACCGCTGCTTCTTTGAGCTTAAGAGGCCACTGAGTACCTACTTAATTATCCCGGTCCTCCTCTACGGCGCTGAGGCTTGGACGTTATCAAAAGCGGATGAAGAGTATCTTGGGCGTTTCGAGAGGAAAATTCTACATAAATGGAGATGGAGGAGGAGATTCAACCAAGAACTGTACGGGCTATATAGCGATATCGGCCTTGTTAGACGTCTTCGGATCCAAAGTCTAAGATAGCTGGGCCTGGTGAGGCGCACAGGTAGAAAGGGACCGCAACAAACTGGGCGTGCGGCACTGAAAGCGGCTGGCCAAAGATCGTGCCGGCTGGAGAGGCTTGTTGGTTGGGGCCCTGGTTCACCCTGAACTGTAGCGCCATCTAGGTTAGTAAGTAAGTAAATATTAATCCTATTTGACATTTGTGAACGAGGCAGTTGCAGTATACAAACAGACAAGCATCCATCACTCAAAATCATTTTTTTAGGGTTTCGTACCGAAAGGGTAAAACGGAACCCTATTACTAAGACTAAGCTGTCCGTCCGTCTGTCACCAGGCTGTATCTCATGGACCGTGACAGTTAGACAGTTGAAACGATCACAGATAATGTATTTCTGTTGTAGCTATAACAACAAATACTAAAAACCTTGGTCACATACTGACCTAAGGCTGGTCGCCAATATCCCACAACCAGTAGCAAACTTCCAAACTTTGATCCCTATTGTGTCTTTGTTGCATTAATCCTAGGTGCAAACCTTTTTCCTATAATTTTGGTTATTCACCTTATCATCTCCTTGCTGTCAAATAAGATAATTGATTTCAATTCAATGGACATTTTGATGATCAACTATCTCATTATGGAGATCTTTGATCATCAAAGTAATATGCCTATAACCTGCCTGCAACCAAGATCTGTCATCATGCAAAAAATCAATTCAAACGGATTCTTCTTTTAAGTGGGCGCTACAGTTCGGGGTGAACCTGGGCCTCAACCAACATGTCCCTCCATCTAGCACGATATTTTGCTAGCCTTTTCCATTGCCGCACACCCAGTTGGCTGAGGTCCCCTTCCACCTATGTGCGCCATCTTAAGTGCGGCCGTCCTCTGCTTCTTCGTCTCTCGGGGTTGGATTCAAATACTCTCCGGGCTGGAGATGTGGCGCCCATTCGCTCTACATGGCCCAGCCATCCATCCCGTCTGCGTTTATAGGCCCAAAAATCACGCGCAAAATCTTTCTCTCGAAACGACCAAGGGCCTCCTCATCCGCTTTTGATAGTGTCCATGCTTCTGCGCCGTACAACAGGACCGGGATGATAAGAGTCTTATATAGAGTCAACCTTGTCGTTCGGGAGAGGGTTCTATTACTCAGCAGACAGTCCGTCTGTGCCAGCAGCTTAATTCGACTTGAGCTTCGATATGGCAATCTTAACTTCGTCCAGTTCAGGGGCACAAAATTCTCTGCGGTGTCCGTCGATTAGAAATGGATCATTCTGCCTGACAGCGGTATATTGACTAACATCGCCGTTATACAGTCTGTAGAAGTGATTTTTCCATATTCTCAGCATCGACTGCGGTTCTACTACTAGGTGTCCGTTCTCATCCCTGCAGGCTTCTGTTCTAGCTTTTTAACCTTGGCATGTTCGCTTTATCTGTTGATTAAACTTTCGAACGTAACACCTCTCCAAATCCTCAATCCCGCGCTTCTCGTGTTCTTTCTTCTTTCTTCTAAGAAGCTTATGCTCCTCCCTTCTTTTTAACTCGTAGAGCTCACGAGCTGCTCTTGTTCTTTTATGCAGCGAGGCCTTATATGCATCCTGCTTCGCTGTATGAATCGTCCTGCACTCGTCATCGAACCAGGTGTTTCTTCGTGGTGGATCCTTGAAACCCAAAACTTCGGATGCAGAGCTTTTCAGGGCTTGTTTGCAAAGGCTCCACTGCTGTTCAATTGATAGTGTGGAGTATTCAGGTGTATTGGAGAGCTTAAGGGAGACGCAATCGGTAAAAGCACGAGCGGTTTCTGGCGATAGTAGCTTTCCGACGTCATAACTTTGTATTCTTACTCTACTCCGTTGCGTTCGTGATATCCGTAAGCGCATCTTGGCTACTACAAGATAGTGGTCCGAGTCGATGTTAGCCCCTCGGAAAGTACGAACATCAAGAATAGTGGAGGAGTGTCTGACGTCCATCGCGATGTAATCAATCTGGTTGGTAGTCGATTGATCAAAAGACCGCTAGGTGCTTTTGTGTATATCGAGGTGCGGTAAGCGCATACTGGCTAGAAGCAGATTTCCCCCCATAGCAAGATCAATCAGCCTGTGTCCGTTATCGGAGGTGGTGTGGTGTATGCATTGTTTGCCGATTACTCGTTCAAAGATACTTTCCTTACCCAGCTTAGCATTGAAGTCTCCTAGTGCAGTTTTGATGTCATAGCTGGGACATTGGGCATACGTTCTGTCTAGGAGATCGAAGAACTCCTCTTTGGCGGAGTCAGCTTAGGACTTTTTGCCTTAGTCCACCTCGAACAATAAATCCGCATCCAAACAATCGTTGCCCTCTCTCCCTATAGCAGTCGCCGTAGTAAATATCGCAGTTTTTCATCCGCCTTATACCCGGTCCACTCCATCGCATTTCCTGGATGGCGGTGATTTCCGCCTAATAGCGGTCTAGGGCGTCCGCAAGTTCTTTGGCTGCACGTGGCCTGTTTAGAGACCTAACATTCCACGTACAAAGCCGAAGATCATTGTCCTTTTTTCGTTTTTTGCAAGGGTCGTCAACATAGATCCGGTCTTGTGGTTGTTTCGGAGTTTGTGGTTTTTTTTACGGTTACGGCTTACTAGGCCGTAGCCCAACCGACTAATCGACTGTTTTTTGGCGCAGGAGGCTCGCCATTCGCCCTTCCCCGTCTGCAATTTCTATAGGAAATCTCCCGATGCCATCACGAGGAGGTGGGGATAGGACTTACTAACAGTGCCGCAAGATGTTCGACTGCGGTGGCTCTTCTCGCTTTTTAGCAGGCCAGCATCCGTCGGATAGATGCTACCCCTACGAGGCCTTTGTTAGTCCTTTGCCATCCAACGGATTAGTCGTTTTAATGTGATGAGGTAACATACCACGTACCGTATTATATCAGCCACATGCGGAGGAGTCTGAGTGACAGTATCGGCGGTTAGAGGATGCCCACAAGGGGGAGTCCTCTCACCACTGCTTTGGTCGATAGTCATCGACGATCTACTACGCAAGATAACCACTCGGGGCTATGAGGTCATCGGATATGCTGATGACCTAGTAGTCATTGTTACGGGCAAATGCGAGATCACTGCCTGTGAGCGCATGCAGCTTGCGCTCCAATTTATCTCTGACTGGTGTGGCAGAGAGGGTTTATCTATTAACCCAAGTAAGACGATCTTAGTCCCATTTACAAAGAGGAGAAAGGTACAACCCTGCTCAATCTTACTAAATGGCACACGCATAGGATTTTCCGAGGAAGTAAAGTATCTAGGTATTGACCTAGACCGTAGACTCAACTGGAACTCCAATATGAGAAATAAACTCATGAAAGCGACTAAGGCCATGTGGGCCTGTCGACGCACCTACGGTAAAACCTGGGGACTTAAACCTAAGGTAGTCCACTGGCTATATACCGCGATAGTTAGACCTATCGTCACCTACGGGTCCACCGTATGGTGGTCAAAAGTTGAGCAAAAAACTACGATTGTTAAGCTTCAACGCCTTCAGAGACTAGCGTGTCTCGGCATCACAGGCGCTATGCCAACCTGCCCCACGGCAGCCCAAGAAGCACTCATTGGACTCACTCCACTGCACCTTTTTATCAAAAAGGTGGCATTACGCAGTGCAATCAGTATCCTCTGCTCGGGAACAAATATACCATGTAGACCCGCAGGCCACATGTCCATATTACAACACCTTCCCGAGCTGGATATGATTACTACAGTCTCGGACACACTGCCACACACCTTCACCTTTGACAAGAGATTTGAGATATTGATCCCAAACCGCTCAGCATGGGAAAACAGTGATCCCCTGCTAAATGTCAAAGGCCTTAGGTGGTACACGGATGGCTCCAAGATGGCTTCCGGCGTTGGCGCCGGAATCTTTGGACCAAAACGCAAGATCTCGAAGGCACTGGGAATAAGTCCCAGCATCTTCCAAGCAGAGCTGCATGCCATCCTAACATGCGTAAATCTAAATCTTGAGACTGGCATCAGAGGATTAACCATCAACATACTCTCTGATAGCAAAGCAGCGCTTAAAGCGCTGGGTTCGTACAGCACGGACTCAAAAACCGTCAAGGAATGCCATGACGCCCTACAAGACCTCGCCAAAAGAAACAATGTTAAACTTTGGTGGGTGCCAGGCCATAAAGGTATCAAGGGCAATGAAATTGCCGACCAACTTGCCAGGAAGGGCTCCAGTGACAAGTATATAGGTCCGGAACCATTCTACGGCATTCCCGGGTGTAAGATAAATTACTTCTTAGACAAGTGGGAAAAATTGCAACAAATGTCCTTTGAGAACAGCGTTCGTGGACTCCGTCATTCACGACTTATATGACCCCTGAACAAACACCCTATCGACATACTCAAACTCAATAGGGTGGATATCAGAAGACTAGTTAGCTATCTAACGGGACACTGCGGTCTGAGATATCATTTAAACAAAATTAAGCCTCTCGTCTGAAACTGAGTGTCGGCTCTGTCTTGAGGACGAAGAGACGGCAGAACACATACTGTGTGAGTGTGCTGCTCTCTGCCATCTTAGGAAGCGTATCCTTCTCAGTGAAATTATGACTCTTGAGGGGATCACCCTGGCTCCTACGAGAAGCATTCTCAACTTCATTGTGGAGGTGGAGAGGCTACTCGGCTAAATCGGCTAGCAGGCACAATAGATCTGCAAAGGTCGCAGTGCCGCATTGCTATTGATAGCACTAGTCCTATATATATATATATATATATATACATATATATATATATATATATATATATATATATATATATAACATACCACGTATCTTTCATTTTTATATTTACGAAAGATAGTACGGAACCCTTCGTGCGCGAGTCCGACTCGCACTTGGCCGGTTTTTGTTTTTTGTTTTTTTTTTTTTTTTTTTCTTAATTTAGTAAAAAAGCGATTCCAAAAAATATTGGGTCATTCATTTTGCGCCACCCTGTATATACATACATATGTATCTAAACAACTTTAAATCCCATTTCAGTAAAGTGCTGGCTTTTACTCTTGCTCCATCTGACCATGTTTATATTCGTAAATTGTAAACAAAGCGCGAGCACACAAACGGTCGTCCACTCGCACTATCTTGGAAACTGAAATAAATACACACTTTGCACCGGATCGTGTTCGCTATAAATCCAACTGAACCACTTTCCCGCCACCATTTTTCAGACGAATGTTGGGCCGGTTTTGTTTTTTATTGTTATTTCACGACCACAATTACGACCGTTCACACATCCTCTGCTCATAGTACTCGTAGTCTGGCATATGGTAACAAAAACGTGTATATGGTCTTGCCATTAACACGCCGGAAATGTGTTTCTTTCTTTTCCTCAGTTTTCGTTGGAAACTAATTGTTTCGATTAAGATTCCATCAACAGTGTTTTAGTAGCCTTGGACAAGTTGCGAAGGACCGTTAAATTTGAAATACTCAAAATGTACATATGTGTCTAGGTACACAGGAGTGGAGTACATACAATACCTACTATGTGTGTACAAATAGACTGCGGCAGTAATTGATAAACCATGCTGTGGAGTGACCCTATTTTCATTGAATCATTGAAGCGTTGCAATTTTCACTTTTCGTTTGAGGGGAATATAATGAAAATGGCCAATCCCATATTTATTTACTTGACAGCGTTTAAAGGGTGGATCCTCCGCTTTGATAACCACATCTAAGTCGTTTTTATCTGTTGTCGTTTTTGGTTTTCGTTGAAGAAAGGACCTCAAACAAAAGTAAGTACGACTGATGGAAAAAAAAGAAAATACTATCGCATGTGGGGGGACATGGTGGGAATTTTCTCGTCTTTGCTTTGTGTCATGGAAGAATGCTTTGCTTTGGTTGTTTCTCTTTTTCGTGAATGCGTCATCGTTTGGGAATATAATGCATTCCAGCATAGAGTAACGCAAAGGTCAGTTCGGCCATTAATTTACGAAACATCAACATCTGCAGTTGTACTATGTCTCGTGTGGTAACAGTGGACCTCTGCATTCAACCGCTTTTGCCTGAGAGAATGTCCATGTCGGTTGCTATGAATGGTTTCCGATTACACGTACTCTAAGAAGAAGAATTTGTAAGGTCATGAACCTTTATTATTCTTCATGTCTCCTGTTTTCAAAAATTTGATAAGAGATTCTCGAAAACTGATCGATTAGAAAAGCCGAAAATACATTTTTCTGGGGCCTCTTGAATTTAAACGCTAAGGCTACGCGCACAGTGATGCGAGAATGCGATGCGATGCGAGAAGCGGTTGACTGCGATAAAACTATTCGCATGTATTCTTATGTACGTGCGCATAGTGAAGCGATTTTCGATGCGTATCTCGCGAGATTCTCGCAAGCTTATCGCAAACCTCTCGCAAGCTTCGCGCTCACAAACTCTTCTGATCACTTTTTCAAGCGATTCGGTGCGAGTAGTATCTATTGTTGTTGTTGTTCTGATGCAATTTCATTGGTTTAAAAGAAAAATGTATCTAGTTTCCTAATATAAAATGTTCAATTTTTCAATTTGATGGTTTTCAAAATGTGGTCAAATGTTTTGAACGACATTCTTGTGCATTCCGAGAATTTTCCGTCATTGTTCCTTAACTGTGAATATATGTATAAAGGGGTTTTCCAATAGGTCATTGACAAATTTGAATTCAATTTGTGAACGCACCCTTTCACTAATCATCGAACTGTCATTATTAGTTTATTCAGTATAGTCAACATTTTCATCATGGTAAAGTACACGAACGAGCAATGTCTACAAATTATAAAAATTTTCTACCGGAATTCGGAGTCGGTGACCGCAACTTTAAGAACGTTAACTCCAATTTTCTCTCGTAAGTCTCGCCCTAGTAGACTGGCAATAACAAGTCTTGTGCAAAAATTAGAGTCTACATATTCATCGTTTGATATTGCCGTGTCAGTGAGACAACGGGTTGGTCGCAGTGTAGAAAATATCGCTGCCGTTCGGGCGTCCGTAGCAAACGATCCAAATCAATCAATTGCACGGCGTTCTCAAGAATTGGGCACCGCTCAGACCACATTAACGCGTATTTTGCGTAAGGATCTTAGCTTACACCCATATAGGATCAAGCTTACTTAAGAATTGAAGCCGCTGAATCATTTGAAGCAACGTACGTTCTCCGATTTGGCTCTGGAGAAGATGCGTCAAGATGATGAATTTCATCGCAAAATCATCTTCAGTGACGAAGCTCATTTTTTGGCTCGTTGGGTTCATCAAAAAGCAAAATATGCGTTATTGGTCGGGTGAAAATCCACATGTGCTTCATGAATCACCACTTCATCCACAAAAAATAACTGTTTGGTGCGGTTTGCATGCCGGCGGCGTTATTGGGCCATATTTTTTCGTCGACGATAACGATCGTCACTTACCGTGAAAGGCCAGCGTTATCGCACCATAATTGGTGATTATTTTTGGCCCGAATTGGAAGAAATGGACTGGGACGACATGTGGTTTCAACAGGATGGTGTCACAAGCCACACAGCACACGTTAAAATCGATTTATTGAAGAGTAAGTTTGATGAGCGTGTTATCTCCAGAAATGGGCCAGTCGATTGGCCGCCTCGTTCGTGCGATTTAACGCCTCTAGACTATTTTTTGGGCTACGTTAAGTTATTGGTTTATGCCAACAAGCTGACGACGATGGAAGAGCTCAATGCCAATGTGTGGCCCAGTCATCGAAAATTGGGTCCAACGAATTGACCGCTGCAAACGTGCCCGCAGTGGCCATATGAACAAGGTGTAGTTCCATTCATAAACGTTTTGATTGTACTTCAAGCCGATAGTAAAGTTTTGAAATATCTCAAATGGTTTGCGTTTTATTAAAAAAATAAAGCTGTCAAGTCGTTATTGGAAAACCCGGTAATTATAAACCTTTATTTAAAAATTCTTCGTCTGATGATGAATACATCGCAACAAAACAGTACAGAGCAGCTTTCACTGTGCGCACCATATCGCATCTCGCATCGCATCTCGTATCGCTTCTCATATCGCTTCCCGAATCGCATCTCGCATCGCATCGCATCTCGCATCACTGTGCGCGCAGCCTAATTGTTGTCTCATATCGGGTTTTCCAATAAGAACTTGACAACTTTTTTGTTTTTTTTTTACTTAATTTTTTTTATAATTTGCAGACATTGCTCGTTCGTGTACTTTACCATGATGAAAATGCTGAGTTTACTGAATAAATTGACAATAACAGTTCGCGGATTAGTCATAGGGTGCGTTCAAAAATTGAATTCAAAGTTGTCAATTCCCTATTGGAAAACCCTATACAAACAGTTTGCGCCATCTCAGTTGATGTAAATTTCGAATAACTTCAACAATTCACAACCGATTTTGGAAATTCAGAAACTTTTATTCAATTTAGACTTTTTCAATTTACTTACTACCCACTTACTTATCAGGCCAGCGATCCATAGAGGATCTGAGCTTGATATAGCTGCCTTCCATTCTCGACGGTCTTACATCCGCGATTACTTACTTACTCAACGGGCGCTACAGTTCGGGGTGAACCTGGGCCTCAACCAACATGCCTCTCCACCTAGCACGAACTTTCGCTAATTGGTTGAGGTCCCTTTCCACCTGTGCGCAACACCTTAGGTGCGGCCGTCCTCTATTTCTTCGTCCCTCGGGGTTGGATTCAAAGACTCTACGGGCTGGAGCTGTGGTGTCCATTCGCTCTGCATGGCCTAGCCATCTTAGGCGTTGGATCCGTAGACGCCTGACTAGACTCATGTCGCTGTACAACCCGTACAGTTCGTGATTGAATCTTCTCCTCCATCCCCCGTCTGCGTTTATAGGCCCAAAAATCACGCGCAAAATCTTTCTCTCGAACCGACCAAGGGCCTCCTCATCCGCTTTTAATAGTGTCCATGCTTCTGCGCCGTACAGCAGGACCGGGATGATAAGGTTCTTATATAGAGTCAACTTGGTCGTTCGGGAGAGGGATTCTATTAATTGTTTGCCCTCCTGAGCCCAAAGAAACAGCGATTGGCAAGAGTTATTCTGCGTTGGATTTCGGAACTGATGTCGTTGTTCCAGGTCACTGCGGAGCCAAGGTAGACGAAGTCCTTAACTACCTCAAACTTATATCTGTCAATACAAACGTTCTGGCCAAGACGTCGGTGGTGAGCGTCCTTTTTTGATGATAGTTTTGCCCTCGTTTACTGCTCAACCAATTTTCGCTGCCTCCATCTCAATACTCGCAAACGCCTCATTGACATCTCGCTGTGATCCACCTATTATGTCAATGTCGTCAGCGTATGCAAGGAGTTGCGAGGATTTGAAATAGATTGTGCCCCTTGTATTGGCCAGTGATTTTTGCACAGTCATTTGCAATATGATGTTAAAAAAATCACACGACAGCGCATCGCCCTGTCTAAATCCTTTTTTGACTTCGGGGCTATCGGTCAGTTCTGCACCGATTCGGATGGAGCAGCGAGCATTCCCCAAAGTCATCCTGCATAGTCTGACGAGTTTAGCAGGTATGTCAAGGGTAGACATAGCGTTGTATAGCTCGTCTCTAGTTACGCTGTCGTATGCGGCTTTGAAGTCGACAAATAGGTGCTGAGTGTCGACTTGAAATTCATTGGTTTTTTCCAGTATCTACCGTAGTGTGAAGATTTGGTCGATGGTGGACTTCCCTGGCCTGAATCCGCACTGATAATGACCTATCAGCTTATTTACAAAAGGCTTCAGGCGTTCACACAAAACGGCAGAGAAGATTTTGTAGGCGATGTTAAGGAGACTTATTCCTCTATAGTTGGCGCAATCAGAGGGGTCTCCTTTCTTGTGGCATGCTGGTGCATGCTCCCAACCAGGTCATCCCCAGCTGCCTTGAAGAGCTCAGCAGACAATCCGTCTGCGCCAGCAGCTTTATTCGACTTGAGCTTCGATATGGCAATCTTAACTTCGTCGAGGTCAGGGGGACCGAATTCTCTGCGATCTCCGTCGATTAGAAATGGATCATTCTGCCTGACAGCGGTATATTGACAAACATCGCCGTTATACAGTCTGCAGAAGTGGTTTTTTCATATTCTCAGCATCGACTGCGGTTCTACTACTAGGTGTCCGTTCTCATCCCTGCAGGCTTCCGTTCTGGCTTTATAACCTTGGCATGTTCGCTTTATCTGTTGATAAAACTTTCGAACGGCACGCCTGCAGTAACACCTCTCCAAATCCTCAATCGCGCGCTTCTCGTGCTCTTTCTTCTTTCTTTCTTTTAACTCGTAGAGCTCACGAGCTGCTCTTGTTCTTTTATGTTCTATTTATAATATTAGTATAGATAATTTAAAATGTTAACAGATTTATTCTCCATTTTTTTCAGATGCTAAAACGCATTAAGATTACATCCATAGACTTACAATAAAGGTATGTATTGCTTGGCGGTATTTAATATATCATGTTTGGTGTCAATGTAGAGTTTGGTAATACAAGTATGTCTCTGAGAATAAACAATTTAACAGTGGAAAATTCGACTTCCCATAGAGCACGAAACAGTGAAGGTCACTGGTTTTTTAATGAGCGTGTATGTAGGTAAAAAAGGTTTTTATAGACAGTGAAAATGTTGTTGGTTGGCTTATGAGAAAGTTTGTAGTAAAACTCAATTACCGCCCACAGCCAAGGTTTCTCCCAGTCACACATGCTCTGCAAAATTATTTTCCCCTAAAGCGAATAGGACTGTTGTCGAGAACGCAACTCTCCTATTTTACATAAATAGTGCTTAGGTATAGTTCAACGTTCAATATGGCGGTATTTTGTTTTTTTTTTAAATAATTTGCGCGCTCAAGGTCTAATAACCTTATTATGTCGGCGACACAGTGCGGGCAGAAGGTAGAGAGGAAGAGGAATAGAGGAGATGCCGATGGACATTGATCTTAAATGCTTGCATGTTGCATTGAGGGGGGAAAACCGAATCCGGCAGGGAGTTCCAGATTCGTGTGGTTCGGTTAATGAAAGATTCTCTATATATGACAGTACGTCCGAAAGCGGGCTTCAGGGTATATTGGTGAGCATTCCTAGAGAGACGTGTATTGCGGGAGAAATGTTGAAGGGGCGGAATGCAACTGGCTATTTCATCAGAGCATTTTTGGTGGTAGTAACGATAAAAGAGGGAGAGGCTGGTAACTTTCCTGTTGTGTTCCAGCGAGTCTAATGTTTTGGTAATGCTGGAGTCACCTATCAGTTTTATAGCGCGTTTTTGTATTCTGTCTAGTAAGTGCAATGAGGTCTTGGAAGCACCGGACCAGACATGAGCGTTAAACTCTAATTTGGGGCGAATGAACGCCTTATAGATTGTAGCCAGATCTAAGGGTGAGAAATATTTCTTGCATCTGTATAAGAATCCTAGGCATTTCGCAGCATTCCTGGCGACACTGAATATATGGTCGCTCCAATTAAGATTGTGAGCAACACTCATACCCAGGATGGAAAGCTTTTCAGTTTCTGGGATGGATAATGGCTGCCGGTTATTTATACGCTTTAACAACAAGAGACAGCATTGTGTTTTAGAAGCATTAAATTCCACTCTATTGTTTTTACCCCATTGGATGATGCTGTCGAAATCGGAATTTAATGAGCTTAACATACGCTGCCGCTCATTACCTACAACCGAAGTGCAGGGTCGTAAACTGGTGAACGAATATGAGAAGGTGAGGGTACTGTCGTCAGCGAAGGAGTGAATTGGATTAGAAGTAACAGACAAGAGATCATTTATAAAAATAAGAAAGAGTGTCGGAGACAAAACAGAGCCCTGGGGAACACCGGCATTTAAAAAGTGAGTATCAGACTTGAATCCGTCCAAAACAACTTGAATTGAACGACTCGAAAGGTAGCTTCTTATCCATTGAAAGAGAGACTCATCGATCCCAAAAGCACGCATTTACGACAAAAGCGCTTTATGCCAAACCCTGTCAAATGCTTTCGAAATATCCAGTGCAACAATTTTGCTTTCACCTGCTTGGTGAAGCGAGTGATTCCACTTTTCAGCGAGATATGCCATCATATCACCAGTGGATCTGTTGCTGCGGAAACCGTATTGGCGGTCATTGAGGAGTTTCCGTGATTTAAGATATTTCATAAGCTGACGGTTAATCAGCGTTTCCATGACCTTGGAAAGAAGGGACGTTAGTGCAATGGGTCGGTAGTTGGAGGGAGAAGACGGTTCGCCTTTTTTGGGTATAGGCTGGACAAATGCTTTTTTCCACCTACTCGGAAAGAGCCCAGAGGTATAGGAAAGGTGAAAAAGCTTACGCAGTGGTTTTGCCAGCGTAGAAGAACACCTCTTCAGAACTATTGGGGCAATAGCATCTGGACCAGCGGATTTGTGTATGTCGAGGTCTTTAAGAACCCTTGCGACTGTACGAGTGCGAAAGTGGATTAGTCCCATGGTGGAATTGACGCACTCTAGTACAGGCGGAGACAAAGTACAGGCTAGCAGCTGAGAACTGGTTGCGAAATGGGCAGCAATTAGGTTAGCTTTGTCTAAGGGGGTGACAGCTGGGATGTCATTGTGGATGAGCGTCGGTATAGACGACTTAGTTGAGTTTTTTACGTTTTTTTACAAACGACCAGAAACTTTTGCTACCTTTGGGACATTGAAGGATTCTACGCCTTAATTTTTGGTCGGATTGGAATTTAATCCGTCGAATGTGGGTGTTGCAGTCATTTCTGGCTCGTATGTACTTTTTTCGGTTTTCCTCAGAACTGTTTGCCTTGTAGGCCCGAAAACTTAGCTCCCTGAGCGTAATAGCCTCTTTGCAGCTCGAGTCAAACCACGTATTATCCTTAGGCCTGGTGCTTTTAATCTTGCTGGGAATAAAATTTGCCATGCCGATTCGGATAATGTTTACGATAATATCAGTTGCGGCGTCCACGTCGTTGTCGAGGAAGCACAACGACCAGTTAAAGATCCGAAAGAAGTTGTTAAGGCCGCACCAGTTGGCTTTCTCGTATAGCCATAGTGTTCTCTTAGGAGCTTTTTCTTTAACTGGATGGTGGGAGTTCGAGAATGTTGCTGATATCATGCAGTGGTCAGACAAGCCTAGGGGTTCCAATACATCGATCGTGTATTTGTTAGACTGAGAGGTAAGAAACTGGTAAGTCCAGTGTTGTTTGTTTACTCCCAACCAATTTCGAAGTCAAACAAACGATCTTATTTCCATCAACTCCAATTCAGTATAATGAGGTTACTGACATATACTACTGAATTCGATCACTCTATTACGATCACGAATTAAATAGAGCGGAAATAATCGCTGTCGCTGGATATAAATCTACTTTGGGCGGTTAGAACTTGAGAGTAGTATGTGGTTATATATGTATGTTCTGGATACGGCGTTGTTTACCAAAAAGAAAATCGCCAAGAAACGCAAACCATTGCTACCACGCTACCACTGTGTGGATGTGCTTTCTATTACATACTTCCATAAATACATCCGATTGTATACATATTTTAGTTCTAGATAAACATATGCAGATACTCGATTCCCACACGTTCACATTTCAAGTTATTCTGAAAAAGTAAACAAAACCAGTAATTTAACCAACGTTTGCAGTATTGTAAAACCTTCCTTCGAATTGGATAGTTGTACTATAGAAACCCATCATAGTCAGAGCGTTGTTTTGATGAAACAAATGTTGTTTTAGACACAAATTTGCTACCAACTTTGCTTTTAAAGCGAGTTGTTATGTTGTGTACCTACTTACTTACTTAGGTGGCGCTACAGTCCGTGGTGAACCTGGGCCTCAACCAACAAGCGTCTCCAGCCGGCACGGTCTTTGGCCAGCTGTTTCCAGTGCCGCACGCCCAGTTGGTTGAGGTCCCCTTCCACCTGCGTGCGCCACCGCTGATGCGGCCGTCCTCTGCCGCGCCTTCTTTCCTGAGTAGATTCGAAGACTTTTCGGTTCGGAGCTGTATCTTCCATGCGCTCTACATGGCCTAGCCACCTTAGACGCTGTATCCGTAGACGTCGTACCAGGCCGATGTCGCTGTACAACCCGTACAGTTCTTCGTTATATCTTCTCCTCCATATACCGTTTGAACAAACGGGACCGTAGGTAGTGCGCAGAATTTTCCTCTCGAAACGACCAAGGGCATCTTCATCCGCTTTTGTTAAGGTCCAAGCCTCTGCGCCGTAAAGGAGGACTGGGATGATCAAGGTCTTATATAGTGTCACCTTGGTTTTCCGAGAGAGGGCTCTACTCCTCAATTGCCTCTTGAGCCCAAAGAAACAGCGGTTGGCAAGAGTGATTCTGCGTTTTATCTCAGCGCTGGTGTTGTTGTCGCTGGTCATCAGTGAGTCATGGTAGACGAATTACTTGAATACTAGTTCTGGCCAATACGTCGGTGTTGTCCGTCTCTTTTAGATAAAAGCAGATATTTGGTTTTACCCTCATTAACCTTGAGACCCATCTTAGCCGCTTCTACCTCAATGCTCACGAAAGCCTCATTGACGTCTTGCTGTTTTCGTCCAATGACGTCAATATCGTCGGCGTACGCAAGCAATTGCGTAGACTTGAAATAAATCGTACCCCTTGTGTTGGCCAGTGACTCTTGCACGATCTTTTCAAGCACGATGTTGAAAAAGTTGCACGACAGCGCGTCGCCCTGCCTAAATCCTTTTTTAACATCAAAGGTCTCGGTTTGACAGGGATGTTAAAACTAGTCATGGCTTTGTACAGCTCGTCTCTATATACGCTGTCATACGCGGCCTTGAAATCGACGAAGAGGTGGTGAGTGTCGATTTGGTATTCCTGGGTCTTCTCCAAGATCTGACGTAGCGTAAATATTTGGTCTATTGTGGATTTACCTGGCCTGAAACCACAGTGATAAGAGCCGATCAAGTTATCCACAAACGGTTTCAGGCGTTCACACAATACGGCAGAGAAGATCTAATATGCGATGTTAAGGAGACTTATTCCCCTATAGTTGGCGCAGTTATAGGGGTCTCCTTTCTTATGGACCGGGCAAACGATGCTGAGATTCCATTCGTCGGGCATGCTTTCCTCCGACCATACCTTGCAGATGAGATGGTGCATGCACCTTACCAGCTCATCTCCAGCCGCCTTAAAAAGCTCAGCAGACAGGCCGTCTGCGCCAGCGGCTTTATTAGACTTAAGACTTAATATCGCTATTTTGACTTCGTCTAGGTCGGGTGGACTGAATTCTGTTACTTCGTGGTCCATTGCGAATGGCTCGTTCTGCCTGACAGCGGTATCTTGTCTATCATCGCCGTTATACAGTCTGCAGAAGTGGTCTTCACTCAGCATCGACTGCGCCTCTACTACCAGTTCTCCGTTTTCATCCCTGCAGGCCGCCACTCTGGCTTTGTAGCCATGGCATGTTCGTTTTACCTCGTTTTAAAACTTACGGGCGTCATTCCTGCGGAAGCATCTCTCCATCTCCTCGATCTCACGCTTTCCGTGCTCTCTCGTCTTTCTTCTGAAAAGCGTGTGTTCCTCTCTTCTCTTCTGCTCATAGATTTCGCGAGCAGCTCTCGTCCGTCGTTGCAGCATGGCCTTATATGCCTCTTGTTTTGCTGCATGGGCTTGTTCGCATTGTTCATCGAACCAGGGGTTTCTAGGTGGTGGCTGTTTGAAACCCAGCACCTCTGAGGCATCTCTGACGGCGCTCTGGCAATGAGCCCATTCCTGTTCTATTGTTTGTGCTGCTGTGGGCGGATTTTGAGAGAGCTTTGAGGAGACACGATCGGCAAAGATTCTGGCAGTCTCTTGCGATTGTAGCTTTCCAACGTCAAACTTACGTAGTCCTACTCGACTCCTAAGTATTCTTGATATCCTCATTCGTACCTTGGCTACAACAAGGTAGTGGTCCGTGTCGATGTTGGCCCCTCGGAAGGTTCGTACGTCGAGAATACAGGAGGAGTGTCTGGCGTCGATCGCAATATGATCAATCTGGTTGGTTGTCGATTGATCACAAGACCGCCAGGTACCCTTGTGGATGTTGAGATGGGGGAATCGCGTGCTTGCTACAAGGAGGTTGCGCCCCGCTAGGAAATCGATTAGCCTTAATCCGTTGTCGGATGTGGTGTTATGGAGGCTATGCTTTCCTATTATCGACTCAAATATGTCCTCCTTGCCCAGTTTTGCATTAAAATCTCCTAGAAGTGTTTTTGTGTCGTAGCTAGGGCATTGGGCATAGGTTCTGTCTAGGACCTCGTAGAATTCTTGTTTGAATCGATCGTCTTTTCTTCGGTTGGGGCATGAGCGCATATTAAGCTAATGTTTCCAAATTTGGCTTTGATGCGGATTGTTATGAGGCGTTCGGTTATACATATCTCGGAAGCTTAAGACTTTTTGTTGGAGTCTTCCTCGAATAACGAATCCGCACTCGAATGGGCGCTGTTTGTTCTCCTTGCAGCAGTTCCCGTAGTAGATGTCGCAGTTTTTCATCCGTTTTTTGCCTGGTCCATCCCATCGCACTTCTTGGAGTGCGGTTATATCTGCTTTATAGCAGTTGAGGGTTTGCTCCAATTGATCGCCTGCACCCGGTCTGTTAAGGGACCTCACATTCCAGGTGCAGACTCTCAAGTCCGTTAGTCGTTTGCAGGGGTCGTCAGCTTTGTATCGTTTCGGAACAAGTAGATTTTTACGTGATAGGGATGTTACCCCTAAGCACAACCCCCAACCTGGAGGACCAGGTTCCTCTTTCCCCAGGAACAAGGGTTGGGTCGCTGCACACATTGGTTCACTACCTGGCGGGTGCCAGGGTAGCTGTCCAGGGGGGGCCACGCGGAGGCGGTGTGTCAACTTGGATTGAGCAGGGACAGAGATCGAAGCTGGCGTTTGCCATGTTAAACGCGATCAACTTCTTTGCTCTGTTTGCTCGCTCCCTCCCTCCCTTATGTTGTGTACCGGTGCTCCAAATAACGTCAAAAGCCTTCGAGAAGATACTATCCCTGCAAATCAAAAAGTTTTTATTGTAGATGAAAATAATAAACTCTCGAAATGGCAATCAGGTCTTTGTAGCAACATGGTTCCGAATTTGCTGTACTTAAAGTCTCTACTGATATCAGCTCAGCTTTGGATCGTAATGATACTACTGTCGCAGTTCTAATAGACTTTTCCAAAGCTTTTGACCGCATTGAGCACTCTCTGCTGTTAACGATTATGAAGAATAACTTCCACTTTTCTTTCTATTCGAATAAGCTTATAAATGCATATCTGAGAAATAGGGTACACACGGTTGTCACTGAGCTTGGTCTCACGGTTCAGTATTCTTCTTCTTCTTAACGAACACTACAGTTCGGGGTGAACCTGGGCCTCAACCCACATGCCCCTCCAACTAGCACGATCTTTTGCTAGCCTTTTCCATTGTCGCAAACCCAATTGGCTGAGGTCCCCCGCCTCCTGTGTGCGCCATCTTAAGTGCGGCCGTCTTCTGCTTCTTCGTCCCTCGGGGTTGGATTCAAAGACTCTCCGGGCTGGAGCTAAGGGTCCATTCGCTCTATATGGCCCAGCCATCTTAGGCGTTGAATCCGTAGACGCCCGACTAGACTCATGTCGCTGTACAGCCCCTAAAGTTCGTGGTTGAATCTTTTCCTCCATCCCCCGTCTGCGCTTATAGGCCCGAAAATCACGCGCAAAATCTTTCTCTCGAACCGACCTCCTCATCCGCTTTTGATAGTGTCCAAGCTTCTGCGTCGTACAGCAGGACCGGAATGATAAGGGTCTTATATAGAGACAACTTTGTCGTTCGGGAGAGGGCTCTATTACTCAATTGTCTCCTGAGCCCAAGGAAACAAGGATTGGCAAAAGTGATTCTGCTTTTGATCTCGGGACTGATGTCGTTGTTCCAAGTCACTACAGAGCCAAGGTAGACGAACTACTTAACTTCTTCTTTTTTGGTGGCGTTCTCTTCAATCACCTATGTTGTGTGTGATTTATTTTCCACACAGGTGAAAGGGACCTACAGTTTAATGCCGATTCCGAACGGCGTGAGTCGAGAAGGTTTTTCAGTACTTAACTACCTCAAACTTATATCTGCCAATACAAACGTTCCGGCCAAGACTTCGGTGGTGAGCGTCCTTTTTTGATGATAGTTTTGTCCTCGTTTACTGCTCAACCAATTTTCGCTGCCTCCATCTCAATACTCGCAAACGCCTCATTGACATCTCGCTGTGATCCACCTATTATGTCAATGTCGTCAGCGTATGCAAGGAGTAGTGAGGATTTGAAATAGATTGTGCCCCTTGTATTGGCCAGTGATTTTTGCACAATCATTTCTTGCCTAAATCCCTTTTTGACATCAAAACTATTGGTAGGGTGTTCACCGATTCGCATGGAGCAGCGAGCATTCTCCAAAGTCATCCTGCATAGTCTGACGAGTTTAGCAGGTATGTCAAATGTAGACATAACGTTGTATAGCTCATCTCTAATTACGCTGTCGTATGTGGCTTTGAAGTCAACTACTAGGTGGTGAGTGTCGACTTGAAATTCATTGGTTTTTTCCAGGATCTGAAGATTTGGTCGATGTTGGACTTCCCTGGCCTGAATCCGCACTGATAAGGACCTATCAGCTTACTTACAAAAGGCTTCAGGTGTTCACACAAAACGGCAAAGAAGATTTTGTAGGCGATGTTAAGAAGACTTATCCGTCTGTAGTTGGCGCAGTAAGATCGGGCATACGATGCTAAGACTGCATTCCTCGGGCATGCTTTCCTCTGACCACATTTTACAGATGAGCTGGCGCATGTTCCTAACCAGGTCATCCCCAGCTGCCTTAAAGAACTCAGCAGAGAGTCCGTCTGCGCCATGCCAGCAGGTTTATACGACTTGAGTTTCGATATGGCAATCTTAACTTCGTCGAGGTTAGGGGGACGGAATTCTCTGCGGTCTTCGTCGATTAGAAATGGATCATTCTGCCTGACAGAGGTATATTGACTTACATCAACATCGACTGCGATTCTACTACTAGGTGTCCGGTCTCATCCCTGCAGGCTTCCGTTCTGGCTTTATAAACTTGCCATGTTCGCTTTATCTGTTGATAAAACTTCCAAACGTCACGCCTGCAGTAACACCTCTCCAATTCCTCAATCGTGCGCTTCTCTTGCTCTTTCTTCTTTCTTCTGAGAAGCTTATGCTCCTCCCTTCTTTTTAACTCGTAGAGCTCACGAGCCGCTCTTGTTCTTTTATGCAGCGAGGCCTTATATGCATCCTGCTTCGCTGTGTGAATCCTCCTGCACTCGTCATCGAACCAGGTGTTTCTTCGTGGTGAAACTTTGAAGCCCAAAACTTCGGATGCAGAGTTTTCAGGGCTTGCTTGCAAAGGTTCCACTGCTGTTCTATTGATAGCGTGGAGAGAGAGCTTGAGGGAGACGTGATCGGTAAAAGCACGAGCGGTTTCTGGCGATAGTAGCTTTCCAACGTCATAACTTTGTATTCTTACTCCACTCCGCTGCGTTCGTGACATCCGTAGGGGCATCTTGGCTACTATGAGATAGTAGCCTGAGTCGATGTTAGCCCCTCGGAAAGTTCGAACATCAAGAATAGTGGAGGAGTGTCTGACGTCGATCGCGATGTGATCAATCTGGTAGGTGGTCGATTGCTCAAAAGACCGCCAGGTGCCTTTGTGTATATCGAGTTGCGGGAAGCACGTACTAGCTAGAAGGAGATTTCGCCCCATAGCAAGACCAGTCAGCCTACGGACACAGGATATGGTGTCGTGTAAGCTATGTTTGCCGATGACTCGGTCAAAGATGCTTTCCTTACCCAGCTTAGCATTGAAGTCTCCTAGTACAATTTTGATGTCATAGCTGGGACATTGGGCATACGTATAGGAGATCGTAGAACTCATCTTTGGCGGAGTTATGCTTGTCTTCCGTGGGGGCGTGGACCCAGATCAGGCTGATGTTAAGAAATTTAGCCTTGATGCGGATCGTTATGAGGCGTTCGCTCACATGCCGAAAGCTTAGGAGTTTTTGCATTAGTCCACCTCGAACAACAACTCCGCATCCGCACAATGTCCTCTCTCCCGATAGCAGTCGCCGTCGTAGTAGATGTCGCAGTTTTTCATCCGCTTTATACCCGGTCCATTCCATCCATCCATTTCCTGGATGGCGGTTATGTCCGCTTTATGGCGGTCTAGGGCGTCCGGAAGTTGTGCAGCTGCCTGTTCACGTGGCCTGTTCAGGGACCTAACATTTCACGTACAGAGCCGAAGATCATTGTTGGTTTTTCGTTTTTTGCAAGGGTCGTCAACATTAATCCGGTCCGTTATATCCAAGGCTTGTGGTTGTTTCGGAATTTGTGTTGTTTTTTACAATTACGGCTAACTAGGCCGTAGCCCAACCGACTAATCCTGTTTTTTGTTTTTTTTTTTTGGCGCAGGAAGCGCGCCATTCGCCCTTCCCCGTCTATAACTTCCATAGGAAATCTCCAGACGGCACCACGAGGAGGTGGGGATGGGGCTTACTAACAGTGCCGCAAGATGTTCGTCTGCGGAGGCTCTTCTCGCTTTTTAGCAGGCCAGCATCCGTCGGATAGACGCTACCCCTACGAGGCCTTTGTTAGTCCTTTGCCATCATAAGCTTGCTTGGCTTGGTTTAAATATTGTAGGGCACGGTTCCATATGAACTTCAATATTCCCCTGTCTCAATTGCAGTTGTGAGCTTAGTGGGCAAATGTTCGTCTGTGAAATGCTAGAGAAGTCTGGCATAATATGGTCTTAGGATGATGGATAAAAGGTCTTATAAAAGTCAACAAGAATCGATTTTGCGAGACTAACTTTGACATCGTTTATTGTTCCAATAAAACTTGCTCGTGCTCCAAATATCTACATATATCACAGGTAGATACGATTTCTTGTATTTTTGTAAATCAATGGCACTGTGTGTTGCATTAATTCCAACTTATCCGATAGCTGGTGATTAGAGAATCTCCGTCGAAGGAATTTAATTGACCTTGTTACAAGTACGCCTACATAGTAGCATAGCAAAACATTACCACATAGCGATACCTAGCCTACCTATCCATGTGGCAGTCTGTTCCACTATTGAGATCGTTTTCATTTTCAGATCAAGGATTTTCATTGTCAACTAAATGAATAATTGGATTATGACGTGACGATCTTCTTACTAGAGCTTTGGACTAGTCGGTCTATTAAAGCAATTATCTCTATTTCAATAACTGCAATTGAATCAAACTTTGAATGGAATTCTTTCGTATGAGTACTCGTATGAATGTGATTGTTCATAGCCCGTATCTTGGTAGAAGCGCGATACATATCATTGACATGGGCACTTCTGACTCACGTTGAAAGTTGTTCCATTCAAAGTAAAGGTGCGTTGAGTGTTTCCTGTAAAGTATCTACTCGATTAATCATTTTATGAGTCAGTTGTGAACGTGTATCTTCACATTCATCGCTTTTAGAACTTTAGTATCTACACAGAATGTATACTACAGTATATGAACGGGTTCAGTCGCTTTTGGGGATTCGCAGGGTAATTTCATCACACAAGTTCGGAGAAAGTCTGTAGGCGAAAGATTGTTTTTTGTTTTTATTTTCCTCTTCATCTCCTCTCTTAGCGAATACAGTAGAGATGGCCTCACCCTCCAAGTGTATGTCAAGGACCATCATATTTTGTAAACATTCGCATAAGGGCTCTGTACGTGCGTATGTATTCCCGCAGGAGATTCCCATTATGTATTATGAAGAAAATATGTACATTTGTAGATACATAGATACATGTGCATTTTATTTGCTTGCGTATAAATTTAACGATCAAAAGGGGACTTGTGCTTGTCCTCATTTATCGGAGTGCAGTTTGTGTTTCCCCCTTGCAGCGAGGCCTTATTGGGTAACCACGTGTTATCTGAGTAAACAATGAGGCAGTAATTGGAAATCTGTGATGATTTATGTTGCATTGCAGTGCCTTGATAACTGATATAGAATGTATGTAGGTACGTTCGTTTGCAACAATATGTTTGGGTTTCGAATAACTTATTGCCAATAATACCCGAAAGGTAAACAGTATGTGAACGATATACCTACTATACTTACTTTGTGATGTAATGCTAGTAAAATAGACTTTTGTGAACAATCTTTTAATATGAAATGCGGACAAGCATACTGCATCGGTTTGCTATCTGAATTATTCAGTATCAGCAATATGTCATAGGAAAAAAGAAATGTACTTATGTATCTTTTTTTTTCACTATAAGAAGAGGGGATCACTCGACTGGCAAGATTACTGAAGTTGGCTATACTTTCCTTTCCTATGCATAAGATACTTTTTGTTATTTAGGGACTAGTGCTACCAAATGGTGAAGGACTAGCAAAGGCCTCGTAGGGGTAGCATCTGCCGACGGATTCTGGCCCGACAAAAAGCGAGTAAAAGCCTCTGCAGCCGAACATCTTGCAGCTCTGCTAGTCAGGTCCTACTTCCACCTCCTCGTGGTGCCATCTGGAAATTTCCTTAAAAGGGAAATTACTGACCGAAGAGGCCGAATGGCGAGTATCCTGCGCCACCAAACAGGATTAGTGTCGGTTGGGCTATGGTCTAGCGAACCATAACCGTAAAACCACTAATTGCTCAGAAACAAAAAACAGCCTCGGATAATAAAACGGAACGGATCTACAGTGTGGAGCATAAGTCATGGTACCCTGCGATCATGATTGCAAATAATTGAAAATCTAATTATAAGGATGCAAAATCTAAAATATTTTTTTTATTTGTATTTATAATAAGTTTTGTTTCTGAATATAACAAAAAACAAATAATGAAATTCCAAGTAAAACAAAGAAAAAAGTGTGATATTTCACTTAAGTTCATAAAATTAGTGTTGCAAAAGTCTTGGTACCCTTGAAAAATCAGAGACATTTGTTAGCTTTTGTCTTAATTGAATGTTCAAAATCAGTACCTAATACTTAGTAGGAAATCCCTTAAGCTTTAAAACTTCCTTTAAACGGTTGGGCATGGATTGTACAAGTGTTTTTGTGACGTCAGGTGTTATTTGCTGCCATTCTTCTTTAAGCAAATCCTTGAGTTGGGACTTACTTCGGATTTCGTGTTTTCGTAGTCTTTTCTCTAAATGGTCCCATAAGTGCTCTATAGGGTTAAGATCTGGGCTTTGTGGTGGTGTTACAAGCATATGGGGTGTATTATAAGCGATCCACATCTTAACATCTAGCGCAGTATGTTTAGGATCGTTGTCTTGTTGGAAGTAAAAAGTGTTCGAGATACCCAATTTTTCGGCACTTGGTTGAAGATTTGCTTTTAAAATATTTAAATATACTTCTTTATTCATAATTTCGTCAATTATAACTAAGTTCCCAACCCCAGTAGATGCCATACACCCCCACACCATAACACCACCACCACCATGTTTGACTGTCTTTATGGTGTTCTTTGGATTCAGTGCTTCGCCTTGTTTTCTCCAGACTTTGAATCGTCCGTCGGACCCAAATACGTTAAATTTTGATTCATCCGAAAAAATTACGCTATCCCAAAATTCATTTGGCTTATTTTTATACTCCTTAGCGAAGACTATTCTCTTTTTCTTGTTTACCTCACTTATAAATGGTTTCCTGCGAGGTGTACAAGAGTTGTAACCGGATCTCTGAATAGATCTTCGCACAGTCCAAGCTGATACGGTTTTGCTTAGCGATGTTTCTATATCTGTAGCTATTTTTGGAGCGCTTGTAAATGGATCTTTTTGAATGATAGCCGCGATTTTTCGGTCATCTCTTTCGGTTAGCTTACGGGGGCGTCCAGATCTCGGCTTATTCTCTACTCTATTTTCTTTTTCATACCGATTTATTACCTTCTGTATTGTTGATTTTGTTCTTCCTACTATATCAGCAATTTCCCGGTAAGATTTTCCTTGCTTGCGACAATTTAAAATGATCTCCCTTTCTTCAATCGTTAGTTCTTTACGGTTCATTTTGTAATTTTAACTTTAGTGTAATTTCGCACTTACAGATCAATGTTCTACACAAAACTGACATCTCTTCCAATTGTCTGTTACATTATGACGAAATTCCGGTGAATTACAATTTACCTCTATTTTTGTTGACAGTGGAGCCTCAAAAATGATAAGGGTACCTAGACTTTTGCACTGCATTTTTTTTGTTTTATATTGGTAAATATGATTTATTATGTCAGGTTTGTAAATTATCATTACTTTTTCTTTGTTAAATTAAGGAACACACTTGAATACAATTAGGAATTCCAAATTATTTCAGATGCTGGTCCAGTTACCATATTTAATTTATCAATCTGTGAAAGTTAATGCAGAGTACCATGACTTATGCTCTACACTGTATGTTGACGACCCTATAAGAAAACAAAAAACAAACAGCGACCTTCGGTTATGTACGTGGAATGTTAGGTCCCTAAACAGACCACGTGCGGCCGAACAACTTGCGGACGCCCTAGACCGCTATAAAGCGGACATAACCGCCATCCAGGAAATGCGATGGAATGGACCGGGTAAAAAGCGGATGAAAAACTGCGACATTTACTACGGTGACTGTTATAGGGAGAGAGGACAGAGACTATTTGGATGCGGATTTGTTGTTAGAGGTGGACTAAGACATAAAGTCCTAAGTTTTCAGTATGTGAGTGAACGCCTCATAACGATCCGCATCAAGGCAAATTTCTTTAACATCAGCCTCATATGCGTCCACGCCCCCACGGAAGACAAGGATGACTCAATCAAAGATGATTTCTTTGATCTCCTAGACAGAACATATACAAAATGCCCCAGCTATGATACCAAAATCATACTAGGAGATTTTAACGCTAAGCTGGGCAAAGAAAGCATCTTTGAGCGGGTCATCGGCAAACACAGCCTACATGACACCACATCCGATAACGGACACAGGCTGATCGACCTTGCCACGGGGCGAAATATTCTTGTAGCCAGCACACGATTTTCCCACCTCGATATACACAAAGGCACCTGGCGGTCGCCAGATCAATCAGTCACCAACCAGATTGACCACATCGCGATAGACGTCAGACACTCCTCCACTATTCTTGATGTTCGCACTTTCCGAGGAGCGAACATCGATTCAGACCACTATCTTGTAGTAGCCAAGATACGTCAACGCATAACACGAACACCGCGGAGTAGAGTTAGAACACCAAGCTATGACGTCGGAAAGCTACTATCGCCGGAGATCGCCAGTGCCTTTGCCAACCGCGTCTCCCTTAAGCTCTCCGATACACCTCAATCCTCCCATCAGTCAGTAGAGCAACAATGGAGCCTGTGCAAACAAGCCCTGAAGAGCTTTGCAACAGAAGTGCTGGGCCTTAAAGCTCCACCACGATGAAACACCTGGTTCGATGACGAGTGTAGAAGGATTCATGCCGAAAAGCAGGAGGCATACAAAGCCTCACTACACAAAAAAACAAGAGCGGCTCGTGAGCTCTACGAGCTTAAAAGAAGGGAGGGAGAAAAAATAAAGTCCACGAGAAGCGGGCGATTGAAAACTTGGAGAGGTGCTATTGCAGGCACGACGTTCGAAGATTTTATCAGCAGATAAAACGAATGTCTCAAGGCTATAAAGCCCGAACGGAGGCCTGTAAGGATGAGAACGGACACCTAGCATCGACTGCGATTGATGCTGAGAATTTGGAAAAACCACTTCTGCAGACTGTATAACGGCGATGACAGCCAACATACCGCCCGTCAGTCAGAATAGCTCTCTACACATGTAAGAAAGCACTAGGAAAACAAAGGGGATTCAACCCCAAGATTACCCTATGGCTCTACATCACGGTCGTTAGACCCATACTAATGTATGTAGTAATAGTCTGGTGGACTGCACTAGACAAGACAACATACCACAAACAACTCGAGAAGGTACAAAGGATGGCATGTATGTGCATTACCGGGGCCCTCAGGTCCACACCAACGGCTGCGCTTAACATGATACTAGACCTTACACCACTCGATATTTTCGGTAAGCAAATTGCCACACACACGGCCATAAGACTAAAAGCCAACTCGAAATGGGCGATCTATGTCACTGGCCACTTATCCATCCTGCAAAACAGGATAACAATGACAGAAAACCTAGACCACACAGAACCCACCATAGTCTTGGACAAAAACTTTACGATGATCTATCTGGACAGGAAGAACTGGACCCGCCAAACTCAACCGCGCAGAAACAGTGTGGATTTCTACACTGACGGGTCTAAAACCAAAGACGGGGTGGGCAGTGGAGTTTTCTGCAAACAACTCAAGCTACATAAAGCTCTAAAATTACCAGATCACTGGAGCGTTTTCCAGGCGGAACTGTTGGCAATAAAAGAGGCTTTGTCTTGGCTGAAGTGGAACGTAATATCCACCACGGATATTCGCATTCTCACAGACAGTCAAGCAGCCTTAAAGTCGCTGGAGTCCTATGTGTACACATCAAAATCTAGTCTCGACTGACGCAGATCTCGTAACGAGATGGCAGAACAGTTCAACATACAGCTTATCTGGGTACCGGGACACAGCGACATTACAGGTAATGAAAAAGCCGACACACTCGCCAAACTAGGAACGACGCTATAATCAATCGTGGCTTGTGAGGGAGTACCTCTTACAACCATTAAACATAATCTGACCAATCTCGCCAGGGCCGAGACGAACCTAAGATGGGCACAGGGACATACCTGCGTCATCACCAGACAAATCTGGCCTCGACTTGACACTCAACGCACAAGGAGTATAATCTCCCTAAAAAAGACTGACATCTACAAAGTCATCGGTGTCATCACAGGACACTGCCTCATTAGCAGTCACGCACCAAAACTAGGATTAGTTCCGAATGATTTCTGCAGAAGCTGTCAGGACGAGGAGGAGGTCGAATCCATTCACCACCTTCTCTGCGCCTGTCCAGCTCTCTGCAATTTCAGGAAACGTTACCTAGGCTCTTACTTCCTTAACGGTCTGACAGATGTTCAAAAAGTAGGGATACTTGATCTTCTTAACTTCTTAAGAAGCAAAAGTGGTTCCACGAATAGGGGGGTTAAGCCCCCTCGTAGCTGCACAACGGGCCTCCCTGGCCTATGTGCATTCTTCTCAACTCTGGGAAGGCTACGACCCTACTTACCTACCTACCTAAGAAAGAGTATACCCTATAACCACTGGCAGAGATGAGTCCAATCGTCATTTACACTCTAATCGATTTATCATGTTGCACCAAAAAGGGAAAAGTGTTTCGTTGTAGTTGAAAGCGTAAACCTCGGCACCGTTCATTCCATTCTCAGCACAATCTACGACAACGGAGGTGTTGATAATTAGCTTTCCACCGCATAGAGTATTTATTTGGACGCTCGACATCTCGACATCTACAAATGACTAAAGGAATCTAAGCTACACATTGTACTATTGTTACGATTCCAATCATATGCATCAATTACCTGGAGCAATGGCCAATAAAATAGGTGCACAGTCGTCGACTGACCTCGGAGCCGATCATACGTTTTTCGATATCGTTCTCTCTGTATAGTTGCGTTTTTTTTTCTCTCTTGCTCCTATCGGTAAGTGTCAAAGTACAGTAACCAAGTAAGTGGAAAACATCACTGATAGTCCTTTTTAGGTCTTGCTTCAACCTGGGATACATACCCCAAATTTGGAGAGAGGTCAATCTTGTCTTCATCCCCAAGATTGGGAAACCAAGTGAGCAACCTAAATCCTATCGCCCTATCAGTCTGACTTCGTTCTTTCTAAAAACAATGGAGAAACTGATAGAGCTCCATATTAGAGGTATCCTGGAATACCAGATACCTCTGCATCCCAACCAGTATGCATATCGCAAAGAGCGATCTACCGATAATGCACTACACCACCTGATGACGCATATTGAAAATAGTTTCATACAAAAGGAGATCGCAATCTGCGCCTTCCTCGATATAGAGGGAGCTTTCGATAATACTGGCTATGATTCGATCACCACTGCACTATCCTGCAGGGGTGGGGACCATCCCACTAATCACTGGATTGGGGCGATGCTAAATAGCCGTATTATATCAGCCACATGCGGAGAGGTCTCAGTGACAGTATCGGCGGCCATGTGGGCCTGTCGACGCACCTACGGTAAAACCTGGGGACTTAAACCTAAGGTAGTTTATATACCGCGATAGTAAGACCTATCGTTACCTACGGGTTCACCGTATGGTGGACAACAGTTGAGCAAAAACCTACAATTGTTAAGCTTCAACGCCTTCAGAGAGTAGCGTGTCTCGGCATCACAGGCGCTATGCCAACCTGCCCCACGGCAGCCCAAGAAGCACTCATTGGACTCACTCCACTGCACCTTTTTATCAAAAAGGTGGCATTACGCAGTGCAATGTAGACCAGCAGGCCACATGTCCATATTACAACACCTTCCCGAGCTAGATATGATTACTACAGTCTCGGACGCATTGCCACACACCTTCACCTTTGACAAGAGATTTGAAATACTGATCCCAAACCGCTCAGCATGGGAAAACAGTGATCCCCTGCTAAATATCAAAGGCCTTAGGTGTTACACGGATGGCTCCAAGATGGCTTCCGGCGTTGGCGCCGGCATCTTTGGACCAAAACGCAAGATCTCGAATGCCCTGGGAATAAGCCCCAGCATCTTCCAAGCAGAGCTGCATGCCATCCTAACATGCGTCAATCTAAATCTCGAGACTGGCATCAGAGGATTAACCATCAACATACTCTCTGATAGCCAAGCAGCGCTTAAAGCGCTGGGTTCGTACAGCACGGACTCAAAAACCGGCAAGGAATGCCATGACACCCTACAAGACCTCGCCAAAAGAAACTTTGGTGGGTGCCAGGCCATAAAGGTATCAAGGGCAATGAAATTGCCGACCAACTTGCCAGGAAGGGTTCCAGTGACAAATATATATGTAGGTCCGGAACCATTCTGCGGCATTCTCGGTTTAAGATAAATTACTTCTTAGACAAGTGGGGAAAAATTGCAACACCTGTCCTTTTGGAACATCGTTCGGGGACTCCATCAATCTAAACGACTTATATGACCCCTGAACAAGCACCCTCTTGATATACTCAAACTCAATAGGAATATCAGAAGACTAGTCAGCTATCTAACGGTACATTGCGGTCTGAGATATCACTTAAACAAAATTAAGCCTCTCGTCTGAAACTGAGTGTCGGCTCTGTCTTGAGAACGAGGAGACGGCAGAACACATACTGTGTGAGTGTGCTGCTCTCTGCCATCTTAGGAAGCGTATCCTTCTCAGTGAAGTTATGACTCCTACGGGGATCACCCTGGCTCCTACGAGAAGCATTCTCAATTTCATTATAGAAGTGGAGAAGCTACTCGGCTAAGTCGGCTAGCAGACACAATAGATCTGCAAAGGTCGCAGTGCCGCATGATAATGGTAGCGCTAGCCCAATATTTAAAAAAAAAAAAAAAAGTGGAAAACAGTTTAAGCATGGCCTCCGGGTCACAAGTGCTTTCGGGAAATCGTTTTGATGTAATTAATCATCAATCCGACCCCCCAAGAAAAATAAAGGAAGAGACATCCTAAATCCCCTTAGAAAACTGCTTCGGCCTTCCCTCTCAACTTAGCTCCCCAAATCCCAAATTTATAGTTATAGCCCCCACCCATCCACAAAAGCCCGTGCCATTGATCAGTGTAGGCAATAGATGGCATCAGTACGAGCTATGAATCAATCACCCAGCTTCGAGACGGAAACCTGTTAATACTGGCCAAATCCCTACGCATTGTAAATCTCTTCCTAGCAAAGCGCACCCTGGCAAACCTTTGCCCAATAACCGTTACTCTCCACAACCAGCTCAACTTTTCAAAAGGCACTGTGCCTTATAAACGTTTTAGAAAAAGAGATAGTGGAAGAAATGAAAGACCAAGGTGTCACAGACGCATTCAAATTTACCCAAATTGTTGCTGGGGATTTCAACTCATGGAGCCCCCTCTGGGGATCACCCAAAGCCAACCCTAGGGGAAAAATAATGGAATCCTTCTTAGCCAACTCCGACGTTTGCCAGTCCGACTCACTTATCCATCCATAACACTTTCACACATGTTGATCATACCTTCATCTCTCCCCAACTACTCCCTGTTACAGCCTGGAACAGAGCTCTTGCATGGAAGTGACCACTTTCCCATAATCGTTGACATCTTCCTCAATAACCATAACACCCGAAAATTTGTTACTGATCGAGCTAATTGGAATAATTTCCAAGTGAAGCACGTACTGGACACGGGGCATGCAATTACCATCTTTACAAATTGGGTCTCAACAGCACAGATACATATCTGTAGGCGATGTAGCAAGGCCAATGAGACCAAGGAGCCCATACTGACTGTCTGCCCAAGTCTTGTCCGAGAAAGATTCAAAATTACAAACAATGCAACAGTAACAGAGAAAGGTTTCAAGAAATCCGATCTAGAGAAGTTGTCAACTTTTCGAAGACCGCACTTAAATCCTATACCAAACATGGGGGTACAATAGACCTTTATGGTCGCAGACCACATGGTCTTCATGTGACACACTCCGATTTCTTCAATTCAATTGGCTTCACTTAGCCTTCCCCGCTCAGTTCTAGCGCTAATCTGAAATCTTAGAAATCTGAACAATTCTTCGATCGGTTCTTGTGACATTTTTCGAACTTTGTCGCGTTTATCCTCAAGTTTTTCTGGCTTCTATGCGTTTGTAACCATGGTCTAAGAGCATTTAATGAATTTTTAACTTCCCAGTGGGAAGTTATTGTAATGGGGCCAATTTCGCTAATTCCGAGTTTTGACAAATCTCCACGTTTCAAGGCCACCAGAATCCAAATCAAGGGTTTTATAGATATGTCTGTACGTGTGTATGTACGTATGTGCGTGTGTGCGTTTGGAATTTTGGTATTGATATGGGACTGATTACATTCGACGCGTAATTACGTAACTAAGAATTGAAATTTAATAACCAAAAAAAGGCAACAAAATTAACAACACGCGGTGTTCCCAAGCGGCCACTCATCTAAGTACTGACCGCGCCCGACGTTAGTTGATTGCGGTGATCGGACGAGAACCGATGCATATGAGATTGCTCGGACAGTGTTGTGGTTGCATGGAGCGACAGCAAAAATGCGGTTTGATGCCAACAACATGCGGTGTTCCCAAGCGGTCCTCCATCTAATTACTGACCGCGCCCGACGCTGGTTGATTTTGGTGATTGGACGAGAACCGATACATTACCCATTATTCGTCTAGGAACCCAAACTTCAATGATCTTCGGCATTAACAAGAAAGAGGAGTTTTGGGGAAGCCTTTCTTTTTTTTTTTTTTGTGTATAGTTCGCGCAGGTTCACGAGTCATACCCTTATTATTTTTGTCACACAACCTGGGCGAAGTGCAGATAGTTTGGGTCATAGATGTTCGTTCACTACTTTCCAGGGGTGGTTATCCTAAATAGGATTCAAGAGCAACTAGACTGAATTTTCACGTTGGTTGCAGTTCTCATACACAGAGAATGAATTTGAAGTGACCATATACTGTGAGTGTTATGCTTCAGAGGTATTTTCATCACTTCTTATTGTATTTATTGGCTATATGGACAAGCTTTGAACTACACACCTTCCGATGGACAGTCGGGGATGTTTACCACTGCACCATTTTTTAGCTGCTGAATCAATCTTCTTTCATCATCCGAGAAATGTGGCCCTCTATCCATTTGCTTTAATGATATATTACAAATATGTATATCGGTCAAGGATATAGAGTCGTATTCAGTTAAATTACTTTAAACAAACTTACTTACTTACTTAGGTGGCGTTACAATCCGTGGTGAAGCTGGGCCTCAACCACCAAGCGCCTCCAGCTGGCACGGTCTTTGGTCAGCTATTTCAAGCGCCGCACACCCAGTTGGTTAAGGTCCCGTTCCACTTGCGTGCGCCACCTTAGATGCGGCCGTCCTCTGCCGCGCATTCCTTCCGGGGAGCATTCGAAGACTCTTTGGGTCGGAGCTGTATTTTCCATGCGCTCTACATGGCCTAGCCACCTTAGACGCTGTACCGTACAACCCGTACAGTTCTTCATTAAATCTTCTCCATACTCCGTTTGAACGGTCCCGTAGATAGAGCGCAGAATTTTCCTCTCGAAATGACCAAGGGCATCTTCATCCGCTTTATTAAGGTCCAAGCCTCTGCGTCGTAAAGGAGCACTGGGATGATCAAGTTTTTCTATAGTGTCATCTTGGTTTTCCGAGAGAGGACTCTACTTTTCAATTGCCTCTTGAGCCCAACGAAACAGCGATTGGCAAGAGTGATTCTGCGTTTTATCTCAGCGCTGGTGTTGTTGTCGCTGGTCATCAGTGAGCCAAGGTAGACGAATCCCTTGACCACTTCAAATTTATGTCTGCCCATGGTGACGTCCTGGCCAATACGTCGGTGTTGCCCGTCCCTTTTTGATGAAAACCGAAAAAATGAAAAAATTGCATGGCAGCGCGTCACCTTGCCTAAATCCTTTTTTGACATCAAAGGTCTCGGTTGGCTTATTACCGACCTTAACGGAGCAACGAGAATTCTCCATTGTTATCCTGCACAGTCGGACGAGTTTGACAGGGATGTTAAAACTAGACACGGCTTTGTGTAGCTCATCCCTGTACACGCTGTCATATGCAGCTATATCATGGAACTGAGATGATGCATGCTCCTTACCAGCTCATCTCCAGCCGCCTTAAGAACCTCAGCAGACGTCTGCGCTCGCGGTTTTATTGGACTTAAGTGTTGATATCGCTATTTTGACTTCGTCTGGGTCGGGTGGACTGAATTCTGTTTCATTTTCGTCCATTACGAATGGCTCGTTCTCTCTGCGAGCGGTATCTTGTCTATCATCGCCGTTATACAGTCTGCAGGAATGGTCTTTCCAAATCCTCAGCATCGAATGCGACTCTACTACCAGTTCTCCATTTTCATCCCTGCAGGCCGCCGCTCTGGCTTTGTAGCCATGGCATGTTCGTTTTACCTTGTTGTAAAACTTACGGGCGTCATTCCTGCGGAAGCATCTCTCCATCTCCTCGATCTCACGCTTTCCGTGCTCTCTCTTCTTTCTTCTGAAAAGCGTGTGTTCCTCTCTTCTCTTTTGCTCATAGATTTCGCGAGCAGCTCTCGTCCGTCGTTGCAGCATGGCTTTATATGCCTCTTGTTTTGCTGCATGGGCTTGTTCGCATTGTTCATCGAACTAGGGGTTTCTAGGTGGTGGCGGTTTGAAACCCAGCACCTCTGAGGCAGCGTCTGTGACGGCGCTCTGGCAATGCGCCCAATTCTGCTCTATTGTTTGCGCTGCTGTTGGCGAACAGCTTGGAGGTGACACGATCGGCAAAGATTCTGGCAGTCTCTTGCGATTGTAGCTTTTCGACGTCAAACTTACGTTGTTCTACTCGACTCCTTAGCATTCTTGATATCCTCATTCGTACCTTGGCTACAACAAGGTAGTGGCCCGAGTCGATGTTGGCCCCTCGGAAGGTTCGTACGTCGACAATACTGGAGGAGTGTCTGCCGTCGATCGCAATGTGATCAAGCTGGTTGGTGGTCGATTGATCAAAAGACCGCCAGGTACCTTTGTGGATGTTGAGATGGGGGAATCGTGTGCTTGCTACAAGGAAGTTACGCCCCATTAGGAAATCGATTAGCCTAAGTCCGTTGTTGGATGTGGTGTTATGGAGGCTCTGCTTTCCTATGATCGACTCAAGTAGGTCCTCTTTGCCCAGTTCTGCATTAGGCATGGGTTCTATCTAGGACCTCGTAGAATTCTTGTTTGAGTCGATCTTCTTTTTTTCGGTTAGAGCATGAGCGCATATTAAGCTAATGTTTCCAAATTTAGCTTTGATGCGGATTGTTATGAGGCGTTCGCTTACATCTTGGAAGCTTAAGACTTTTTGTCAGAGTCTTCCTCGAATAACGAATCCGCACCTGAATAAGCGCTGTTTGTTCTCCTTGTAGCAGTTCCCGTAGTAGATGTCGCAGTTTCTCATCCGTCTTTTGCCTGGTCCGTCCCATCGCACTTCTTGGAGTGCGGTTATATCTGCTTTAAAGCGGTTGAGGGTTTGCTCCAATTGATCGCCTGAAACCGGTCTGTTAAGGGACCTCACATTCCAGGTGCAGACTCGCAAATCATTTAATCGTTTGCAGGGGTCGTCAGCTTTGTATCCGTACGTATCTGAGGCTGGTGGTTTTTTCGGAACAAGTGGGTTTTTACGTGATAGAGATGTTACCCCTAAGCACAACCCCCAACTTGGAGGGTCGGGTTCCTCTTTCCCCAGGAATAAGGGGTTGGGTCGCTGCACACAATACCTGGTTCACTACCTGGCGGGTGCCAGGGCAGCTATCCAGAGGGGCCCCGCGGAGGCTGTGTGTCAACTTTAAACAAACAGCGAACCTATTTCAGTGTCCAACTCCCTCCAAAAACCGACGCAAAAGTATTTCAATTTAATTTATCTATCTGCATGTGTTTATGATAGAAAGAACCTCAAATTTCAGCAAGAGTAGATGTGAAGATGTGCGTGATCATCAGGGCTGTCTCCAGCAACTTCTCTTTTAAATAAACTCTGATCGCTTGGAATTGCCAATAGATAGTCTTAGAGACGAGACTTGAGAATTCAATTGATTTTAATTAAATTGTTCTATACATGTCATAAATATAACGATACTCTGGCTCTTCCTGGACTGATGGATATTGAAATGAAACAGAAATGCATAGGGCACTATTCTTCAGCTTGGAAGCACAATATGAATCTGCTTTTCAGTGCACTATTGCTGAAATATGTATAATGTACGTTTGGAGGGAATCTCGCATATCATGGTCAACTTCCGTGGTACTCGCCAATGTGTGAAATGTATTAACTGATCAACGTTCGTATGGAAACACATCTACCACACAGTTGCATCAATCTGAAAAGGGCTTGTTTTCCCAATATGCTTCAAAGGCCATTCAAATAAATTACAATATCAACATATTGTCCTGTATGTGCCGTATTATTCCAGAGACCATATCAATCGCACACCCTGGAAACTGTAGTGTCGCTCTTATATCAGCATCTTTCTGTAAAGCCTTGAATTGAAAAATCATTCAAATTGAGGTTTGATCATATATGATTTTAACCCAAAGTTCCCTGTTCAAAGTCACGAAAATAATAAAATGAAGTAATAATAATGAACCTGGGCTTCAACCAACAAGCGTTTCCAGCTGAAACGGTCTTTGGCCAGCTGTTTCCAGCGCCGCACGCTCAGTTGGTTAAGGTCCCCTTACTGCGTGCGCCACCGATGATGCGGCCGTCCTCTGCCGCGCCTTCCTTCCGGAGTGGATTCGAAGACTCTTCGGGTCGGAGCTGTATCTTCCATGCGCTCTACATGGCCTAACCACCTTAGACGCTGTATCCGTAGACCTCGTACCAGGCCGATGTCGCTGTACAACCCGTACAGTTCTTCGTTGTATCTTCTCCTCCATACACCGTTTGAACAAACGGGACCGTAGATAGTGCGCCGAATTTTCCTCTCGAAACGACCAAGGGCATCTTCATCCGCTTTTGTTAAGGTCCAAGCCTCTGCGTCGTAAAGGAGCACTGGGATGATCAAGGTCTTCTATAGTGTCACCTTGGTTTTCCGAGAGAGGGCTCTACTCCTCAATTGCCTCTTGAGCCCAAAGAAACAGCGGTTGGCAAGAGTGATTCTGCGTTTTATCTCAGCGCTGGTGTTGTTGTCGCTGGTCATCAGTGAGCCAAGGTAGACGAATTCATTGACCACTTCAAAGTTATATCCGCCCATGGTGACGTTCTGGCCAACACGTCGGTGTTGTCCGCCTCTTTTAGAAGAAAGCAGATATTTGGTTTTACCCTCATTAACCTTGAGACCCATCTTAGCCGCTTCTACCTCAATGCTCACGAAAGCCTCATTGACGTCTCGCTGTGTCCGTCCAATCACGTCAATGTCGTCGGCGTACGCAAGCAATTGCGTAGACTTGAAATAAATCGCACCTCTTGTGTTGGCCAGTGACTCTTGCACGATCTTTTCAAGCACGATGTTGAAAAAGTTGCACGACAGCGCGTCGCCCTGCCTAAATCCTTTTTAACATCAAAGGTCTCGGTTTGCTCATTACCGACAGTCGGACGAGTTTGACAGGGATGTTAAAACTAGACATGGCTTTGTACAGCTCGTCTCTATATACGCTGTCATACGCGGCCTTGAAATCGACGAAGAGGTGGTGAGTGTCGATTTGGTATTCCTGGGTCTTCTCCAAGATCTGCCGTAGCGTAAATATTTGGTCTATTGTGGATTTACCTGGCCTGAGACCACACTGATAATAGCCGATCAGGTTATCCACCAACGGTTTCAGGCGTTCACACAATACGGCAGAGAAGATTTTACATGCGATGTAAACGATGCTGAGATTCCATTCGTCGGGCATGCATTCCTCCGACCATACCTTGCAAATGAGATGGTGCATGCACCTTACTAGCTCATCTCCAGCCGCCTTAAGAAGCTCAGCAGAGAGGCCGTCTGCGCCCGCGGCTTTATTAGACTTAAGTCTTGATATCGCTATTTTGACTTCGTCTAGGTCGGGTGGACTGAATTCTGTTTCATTTTCGTCCATTACGAATGGCTCGTTCTCTCTGACAGCGGTATCTTGTCTATCATCGCCGTTATACAGTCTGCAGAAGTGGTCTTTCCAAATCCTCAGCATCGACTGCGACTCTACTACCAGTTCTCCATTTTCATCCCTGCAGGCCGCCGCTCTGGCTCTGTAGCCATGGCATGTTCGTTTTACCTTATTGTAAAACTTACGGGCGTCATTCCTGCAGAAGCATCTCTCCATCTCTTCGATCTCACGCTTTCCGTGCTCTCTCTTCTTTCTTCTGAAAAGCGTGTGTTCCTCTCTTCTCTTCTGCTCATAGATTTCGCGAGCAGCTCTCGTCCGTCGTTGATTGTCATTTTAGTTGACAATAAAAACTTGCATTTAAAAAAAAGTATTACCGCTAAGAGCGCCGTGGTGCAGTAGGTAGTGTGTTGGCCTCTGACGCCGATGACACGGGATCAAATCCCGACAACAGCCATGTCATCGAACGTGTTTTTCACGGTGCTTCTCCTCAGCGGGGTACTGACAAAACCCCCTGTAGTATAATTGTCAAGAAAAGCTTCTCGAATCTCGCCGTTCGGAACCGGCAATAAACTGTAGGTCCCTTTCATCTATGGGAAAATAAAATCTCACACAACATGGGTGATTGAGAGAAGCTCGACTTTGGCCCTTCATGGACTGTAACGCCAACATACATACATTACCGCTTAGTCAATGAAATCAATTCTTGTTCTTCTCCTTCTTTGGCGCTACAGTTCATGGCGAACCTGGGCCTCCTTTAAAAAACCTCTCCAACTGGCACGATCTTTCGCCAGCAGTCTCGAGTGCTACACGCCTAGTTGGTTAAGGTCCTTTTCCCACTTGGTTGCGCCACTTTAAATTTGGCCGTCCACGACCGCGTCGCGTCGCCCCTCCGGGCTGGATTCAAAGACCTTCCGGGCCGGAGCTGTGTTTTCCATACGCTCAACATGACCTAGCCATCTTAGGCGTTGGATCCGAAGACGCCGTGCTACGTTCATGTCGCTGTATAGTTCACTATGAAGTCTTCTCCTCCACTCCCCATTTATGCAGGTCGGGCCGAAAATCGTACGCAGAATTTTTCTCTCAAAACGACCAAGAGCCTCCTCATCCGCCTTCAATATTGTCCATGTCTCTGCGCCATAAAGCAGGACCGGGATGGTAAGGGTCTTGTATATGGTCACCTCAATTGCCTCCCGAGCCCAAAGAAACAGCGGTTGGCCAGAGTTATTCTGCGTTTGATTTTGGCACTGATAGATGAAGTCCTTGATTACCTCGAAATTATACCTGCCGTTATGTGCGCCCTGGCCAAGACGCCGGTGGTTCGTGTCCTTTTTCGACGACAGCATATATTTCGTTTTGCCCTAATTTAACGCCAGTCCCATTCTAGCCGCTTCCGTCTCAATGCTCGTAAAGGCTTCAATGACATGTCGCTGACTTCGCGAGCAGTTGTACGAACTTGAAAAAGATGGTGCCCCTCGTATTGACCAGTGAGTTTTGCACGATCCTTTCAAGGATGATGTTGGAAAAGTCACACGTTAGCGTGTCACCCTGTCTAAAGCCTTTTTTAACATAAAAGTTATCGGTTAGGTCGCTTCTGACCCTGATGGAGCAGCGAGAGTTCTCCAATGTCGTCCTGCACAATCTGACGAGTTTGGCAGGGATGTCAAAACTAGACATAGGCGTTGTATAGCTCGTCTCTATTTATACTATCGTATGCAGCCACAGTGGCGCAGTGGTTAGTGTGTTGGACCCTGACGCACGATGAGCGAGGTCGGATCCCGATAACATCAACGCCATCGAATGTTCATTTCGCGGCGTTCCTCCTCGGCGGGGTACTGGCAAAACCCCCCGTAGTATAATTGCCTTGAAAAAGCTTTCACCTGTGTGATAAATAAATCACACACAACATGGGAGATTGAGAGAAGCATGGGCCGTAACGCCACCAAAGAAGAGAAGATCTTAACCTAGTCTAAGTCGGGTGGACGGAATTCTCTCACATCTTCGTTCAGTGTGAATGGTGCGTTCGGCCAGCGATCCATGGAGGACCTGAGCCTGAGCTATAGTTGCCTTCCATCCTTGACGGTTCCGGGCACGCTGCTTACAGTTATCAAGAACAAGATGTCTTACATCCGCGATTACTTGGTCTTTAAACCTGAGGTTCGGTCTTCCTCCTCTTCTCGAACCAGGAGGCTCGGAGTCGAGGACCCTCTTAGCTGGAGCGTTGATGTCCATGCGCTCGATGTGGCCGAGCCAATGTAGTCGACGGATCTTTGCTTTCCGGACTGCATCCACATCTTTGTACAGCTCGTAGAGTTCGCGGTTGTGTCTTCTTCTCCATTCACCTTCCTCACAGACAGAACCAAATATCCGGCGCAGAATTTTTCTCCCCAAAGAACCCAAAATCAGCTCCGCCGTCCTGCTTATCGTCCAACTTTCGGCTCCGTACAGCAAGACTGGTAGTATGAGCGTTTTGTAAAGCATGACTTTGGTTTTTCGAGTGAGGAGTTTTGACCCCAATTGTTTGGACAAGCCGAAGTAGCAGCGGTTGCTAAGGGCGATTCTATGCCGGATCTCCACTGTGGTGTCATTGATGGAACTTACGTTTGCCCCGAGGTAGACAAACTCCTTAACTACCTCGAAATTGTAGCTGTCAATTGTTATATTTTGTCCCAGGTGGTGAGCGACAGATTGATTTTTGCTTGACAGCATGTACTTCGTCTTGTCCTTATTGACCTTAAGACCAACTCGTTTCGCCTGTTCTTCAATCGCCGTGAATGCTTCCACAATGCCACGGCGAGAACACGAGATGACATCGATATCATCCGCGTATCCTAGCAGCTGGGCGGACCTGTAGAAGATAGTGCCTTCCCTGTTGACGCCTGCCCGTCGCACTATCTGCTCCAGCACCAGGTTGAAAAAGTCACATGACAGCGCATCTCCTTGCCGGAGTCCAGTGCATGTTTCAAACGGTTCCGAAGTCCTGGAACTGAGTTGCACGGTGCATCACGTATTTTTTAGCGTGACGCGACACAACTGGAACAGTTTTCCCGGGACCCCGAATTCGGCCATCGCACCAAACAGTCCTTCACGATGAATGCTGTCGTATGCGTCTTTGAAATCGATGAAAAGATGGTGTGTATCGATTCGAAACTCGTTGGTTTTTCCTGGATTTGTCGAAGGTGAAAATTGGGTCTATAGTCGATTTGCCGTGCAAAATGGCTTTAGACGTTCACACAATACGCTGGACAGGATCTTGTATGCGACATTGAGCAGGGATATGCCTCTATAGTTTTGCAAGAGGTAGGATCGCCTTTTTTGTGGGCAAATAGAGCTGGTATTCCAGTCGTCGGGCATGCTTTCGTCTTCCCAAATTCTGCAGATGCACTGGTGCATGCTCCCTACCAGAACATCGCCGCCAGCCTTGAAGAGCTCTGATGGTAAGCCATCTGAGCCTGCGGCCTTGTTGTTCTTCAGCTTCTGAATAGCTGTGCCGACTTCTTCTATGCTGGGTGGGAGGATTACTTCAGCGGCTGGAGTTGGGATTTCCTCGGTCCCTACCACTCTCTCTTGGTCATGCTCGTTAAGCAGCTGCTGGAAGTGCTGCTTAAATACATCCACTATTCCCTGCGGGTCGGTGACAAGATTACCCTCGCAGTTTCGAAGAGCCAGGGTGCCCTTTTTGAAGCCTCCTGCAAGGCCTTTGGCTTTCTTGTAAAAGGCTCGTATTTTATGTTTATCCCTTGACTCCTCGATATCCTTGAGCTGGGAGGCTGCGAAGATTCTTTTCTTTTGTTGCAGTAGTTTTTTCTCCTCCTTTCTTCTGCCTCGTTACTCTTCTTGCGCTGCCCCTGGCGCCTTTTGGTACGCCTCGTCGGTTGCTGCCTTTTTCTGCTCACACTCGCCATCATACCACGGGTTTCTTGTCGGGGGTGGTAGGTATCCTAAGGTGGTATCGGCTACTTCCTCAATGGCTGAGCGGCAATGCAGCCACATATTATTGGCATTTGTGTCCGACGTAGACATACCTGATAGATGTGATATCTAGTGGGAATCTGGATGTTTGTTTGATTCGACGAACTGTCTATAATTCCGGTATTCGTGAAACGTCAAACAAACAATCTCGGTACCAAGGACTTATTTGGTTATATGCCATCGTAACCTAACTAGCAACAAACTTAATTTCGAAACCGCGCATACTAAATTCATTCGATGACAATATCATTTTTTATGTACAACGTGTAGTGTAGGAATTCTAAATATAGATACACGGTTAAGTTCTCTTCCTATTGCATGTGCGTGCGTATGTGCACAATCCTCAAATCTGACCTCATGAAGGAAGATTTGTTCTCTTAAATAAATTATAAGCGAAAAAACAGTCGGTAATTAAATTAAGATTCGTTTTGTAAATCCGAAACCAATCTCAGCATTTAAGTAGACCAGCATCTCAAGGCGCACAATAGTTTCGGTTCAATATTCCATACGATATGTCGTCCACACTCCTCCATACATACATATTCGTACGTCTGAGTGGAGGGACATACTATACGATTTAACCCTCCAGTGATTGTTCATCATTTTATGGGGCCCGGTTGGTAACTCGAGATGCTGAGGCTGCATCACTTGTAGTGTTGGTGTATTAAGATGAATAGCAACAATAAATTCTCAAGGCATTGACTTCAATACTATGAATACAATCCAATGTACTCGTGCTCGTTGATGGACATAATGCGTGTACATATATGAATTGTGGCGGGAAAGCTGAGTAATATTTAATTAACGCTCTTCCTACAGTTCCCTGATCTTCAAAGCTGCACAATTTCAAGGGCTGCTCGATGGATTTATTACATTGCAGTCGTCGTAGTTGCCTATTGTATTTAACACACTATACGCCTGAGATGCTAGCTACTGCCTCCCTATAGTACATAGATGCAATGACAAGTAATGTAATAATATGCAGTAGTACTTGGGATAAACAACACTGAGTGTGGTGACACGTCGTGGATGCCACCACGAGAGCGCCGATATGAAGAAGTGACACGTCTCTGATATATTGGGTTATCATATTTTCTGCCACTCGAAGGGTTCAAATGCGGGGAAGAACTCTCAGCTGCTGTTTACTGCAATCAATTCATCGGTCAATTACTCGCACCGAAAGGGAACTTCAGATGTGAGATTGATGTATTGTTTAGAACCCGCTGTTGTTCACACATACTGTAATTGCACTTGTGGAGTGGCGCGGTATAGATAATTCTATGCTTCAATTTGTTTCTAACGCGTATATAGGTAGGTACGTAGGTAGGGTCGCAGCCTTCCCAGAGTTGAGAAGAATGCACATAGGCCAGGGAGGCCCGTTGTGCAGCTACGTGGAACCATTTTGTGCTTCTTAAGAAGTCAAGAAGATCAAGTATCCCTACTTTCTGAACATCTGTTCCTGAAATTGCAGAGAGCTGGACAGGCACAGAGAAGGTGGTGAATGGATTCGACCTCGTCCTCGTCCTGACAGCTTCTGCAGAAATCATTCGCAACTATTCCTAGTTTTTGTGCGTGACTGCCAATGAGGCAGTGTCCTGTGATGACACCGATGACCTTGTAGATGTCAGTTCTTTTTAGGGAGATTATACTCCTTGTGCGTTGACTGTCAAGCCGAGGCCAGATTTGCCTGGTGATGACGCAGGTATGTCCGTGTCCATCTCAGGTTCGTCTCGGCCCTGGCGAGATTGGTCAGATTATGTTTAATGGTTGTAAGGGGTACTCCCTCACAAGCCACGATTGATTGTAGCGTCGTTCCTAGTTTGGCGAGTGTGTCGGCTTTTTCATTACCTGTAATGTCGCTGTGTCCCGGTACCCAGATAAGCTGTATGTTGAACTGTTCTACCATCTCGTTAAGAGATCTGCGACAGTCGAGACTAGATTTTGATGTGTACACATAGGACTCCAGCGACTTTAAGGCTGCTTGACTGTCTGTGAGAATGCGAATATCCGTGTCGTTCGGGAGAGGGCTCTATTACTCAGTTGCCTCCTGAGTCCAAAGAAACAGCCATTGGCAAGAGTGATTCTGCGTTTGATTTCGGAACTGATGTCGTTGTTCCAGGTCACTGCGGAGCCAAGGTAGACGAAGTCCTCCACCACCTCCAACTTATATCTGCCTAAACAAACGTTCTGGCCGAGACGTCGATGTTGAGCGTCCTTTTTTGATGGCAGCATATATTTAGTTTTGCCCTCGTTTACCGCCAAACCAATTTTCGCCGCCTCCATCTCAATACTCGCAAACGGCTCATTGACATCTCGCTGTGATCTACCTATTGTGTCAATATCGTCGGCGTATGCAAGGAGTTGCGAGGATTTGAAATAGATTGTGCGTCTTGTATTGGCCAGTGATTTTTGCACAATCATTTCCAATATGATGTTGAAGAAATCACACGACATCGCACAGCGCATCGCCCTGCCTAAATCCTTTTTTGACATCAAAACTATCGGTAAGGTGTTCACCGATTCGGACGGAGCAGCGAGCATTCTCCAAACACATCCTGCATAGTCTGACGAGTTTAGCAGGTATGTCAAAGGTAGACATAGCGTTGTATAGCTCGTCTCTGATTACGCTGTCGTATGCGGCTTTGAAGTCGACAAATAGGTGGTGAGTGTCGACTTGAAATTCATTGGTTTTTTCCAGTATCTGCCGTAGTGTGAAGATTTGGTCGATGGTGGACTTCCCTGGCCTAAATCCGCACTGATAAGGACCTATCAGCTTATTTACAAAAGGCTTAGGCGTTCACACAAAACGGCTGAGAAAATTTTGTAGGGTCAGTCGTTCACTGACAGCTGAACCAGTCGGACGTGTTTTCGACTTTAGTGCAGTGCACCTACAAGCAGTGAAAAAAATTTGTAAAAGTGCGCGGTTTGGCGTTTGTTCCGCGTAATCGGCGATAGCAGAAAAGTAGAGTGCGCGATCGGAGTGGCAACGGTCGCCGGCTCGATTCCCCGTCGGGAAAATATACTTTTTCTTACAAATTTTTTTTTCCTCGGTTGCTTCCAACGCTATTGGAAGTAACGGGAAAAATGTCAGGTGATGGGCAGACAACCGTACATCGTACGGCGTCGGAATCGGATGATATGAAATCATCCGATTTTGCGTCACCAAGCCCTGCTACCAAGCGCAGGAAGAGGCTTAATCCGACTCCTACCATGTCGACGCGCTCCTCCCGTTCCGCTTCGGCAGAAAAGCTGCAAGTCGAGGCGAAGGAAGGGGCGCCATCAACATCACAAGTAGCGCTCCAGCAGCAGGAACAACAACAAAAATGTAATATGCCCGATGAAGCGGACCTCTCCCAAGGTAGAGCGGTTCGCTACTTGGGACAGAATAATCCCTTCGTTCTCCTCTCGACCTCGGAGACGGAGAATGAACGACAGGAAGTCGAACTCGTGGTTGAAGAGAGAGTTTTCCAGCAAAAGCTCCGAGCTGTGAGGGACAAATTGTCCGAAATCCGGCAAACAAAGGAGGCAGAAAAGCAACATAAGTTGCAACAACAACAAAAGCAGCTGCAACAAAAGCAGCCGCAACAACAACAACCGCAGCGGGAGCAGCAACAGCAGCCCCAGCAGCAAAAGCAACAACAACAACAGCCGCCGCCGAAAAAGCAGCAGCAACAACAACAGCCGCAGCCTATGAAGCAGCAGCAACAACAACAGCCGCAGATATTGAGACAGCAGCAGCACCAGCAGCCGCAGATATTGAGTCAGCAGCATCAACAACAGCAGCAACAACAACAACAAAAGAAGAAGCGGAAGCGAAGCCGCCGCTCCAAGAAAAAGAAGGAGAAGGTGCCGCCCATATACGCCGAAACCTTAGCTGTGACACAAACCGTGGACATGTGTAAGTATGCCATGGGTTTAGAAAATTTTGAGGTTAATTGCTTGGGACCACGCTATGTTATCCAGTGTAAATCAGTGGATAAACATAAGCAGATGAGGTCCTTACTTAGGGACTCTACCACGGAGTTTTATACGTTTACTCCAGAGGCCGAGAGGATGCGGACGGTGCTCCTCAAAGGCGTCGAATCCATCACGGACCCCGATGAATTGCTCTCTGAGCTCAAAAAGCTCGAGAGCGAGGACCTCAGGTTCGTGAGGGTTAAACCGTTCACCACGGTAGCAGCCAAACGGGAGAAGCGGCCATTGCACTTCTTCCTGGTGCAGCTGACACCCGACAGCAACCTGGAGCGTCTAAGGAAGATCACCACCATAGACGCCCAGGTAGTACGATGGGAAAGATTACAAAGGCGCGGAAACATGATCCAATGTATCCGCTGCCAGAGGTTCGGGCACGCCGCGTCGAACTGCGAAATGCAGCATCGATGCGTCAAGTGCGCACAGAACCACAGATACGACGAGTGCGACCGGGGCGCAGGGAAGGTTCTCGAAAGAGAACAACTTTTATACGCACTCTGTGGGAACTCGGGGCACCCCGCAAGCTATCGGGCTGTCCTAAGTTCCAGCAGCTACAGCAACAAAAAGAATCTCGACAGAAGGTCGAGAAGATACATCCCTCGAGGGGAATTCAATCAATAGCCGTCACACCCCAATTGACCTACGCCCAAATGGCGGCAGGTCAGGGAAAAGCGGCACAAATACCAAAGGCTGCTCCCAAAGCCCCAGTGCCCGTTCCTAAGGCACCAGGGGCCGAGGCGGAACTGCTGCCGATTCTGCTCGCCATTCAAGGGCAAATCAGCCAGCTCCAGCAGCAGATCACAGAACAGGCGAGACGAGTGGACATGATCTACTCGTTTCTGCCAAACTTACCGCATCAGTCCTAATGGGTACGCCCGTAGAGAGTTTCTTAAAGATCCTGGCTGTGAATGTGAATTCACTGATTAGGATCGAGCGACGCGCCGTTCTTTTTAACTTGTTGCAGGAAGAAAGCCCTGATGTGTTTCTGGCTAGCGAAACTAAGCTAAACCAGAGGCACAAAATTCGGCACAATTCCTATAGTATAATACGAAGAGACCGACCCAATGCCACTCAAGGCGGAGGTGTCGCGATCTTCATTAAAAATAATATTAAATACAAAATTATATATAGCAGTGAAGTGCGGAGATTCCAGGTGCTAGAGGCATGTGTTGTGTGTGTTGCCCTTCGGAACGGAGGGAGGATACAAATAGTATCGGCCTATGCACCTGAAGCACCTCAACCCAATATCTTCATTGCAGAGCTCGAAATACTTTTTCGATTTCTGCGCTTAGACTCGGCAGAAAACTTTTATGTTTTGGCCGGAGATTTAAATGCCGAACATAGTGATTGGGGCAATAATGTACCCAACACTAGAGGGAGCTACTAAGCCATTGGTGGGCCCTGCATAATATTGAGTATAAACTCAAGTTACTCGCTACGGATAGTCCGTCGTTTCCTAGAAGCGGCGCCTATCTGGATCTAATGTTGCTTGACTCACGACTGAGACTGGCAGACACTAACGAATGGTCTACTAACTGTTTACGTACCGTTGAGTATGACAGTGACCATTGCGGACTTAGTGCCGTAATTAAAATACCAGACGAATTCGCAGAAATGGCAGAGTATGTCCACACGTACCCCTACGATTATAGTAGGGCACGCTGGCCACGCTTTGCCAACTGCCTGACGAGAGCACTCACTTCGAGTGCCTCATCCCCACCGAATAATAGGAACCTATCAAATGACGAAATTGATAGGCACCTAAAACATATGGACGAAATAATCAAACAAACGATGGATAGAACGATACCACGCCAACGGCATTACGATACCACGGACGTGTACCGAAACGCGACAATAGATGCACTTCACAGACAGAAAAGTAGACTCCTGTCAAGACTCAAACTCTTGTATAGACGGTTTACCGACAGACAAAACCCGGAGGTCAGGACCTTGAAGTCACTGATTAAAAATCTCCGACAGCTAATTAAAGAAAATTACAAAATAGCCATAAGTCTGCACTGGAGCAACAAAATTCGCGCTGTAAAATCCAACAGCGCGAATATGTTCCCGCAGATAAATAAAATATTTCGGAGAAAAGATCAGAATGACATTCGGGATCTAAAGCTTCCAAGAACGTCAGACAAGGAACGTTTACTACGCACAGTCAACATCGATCCAAAGAGCGCCGTCCTAGATGACGACTTTTTTGTGATTGAGGATCCTCAGGAGAAAGTGGCGACAGTGGGGGCTGTCTTCCAGGAAGTGTACAAGGTGAATGAAAACATTCGCCCGAACCACGACCTGGAGGATAGGGCCCTGTTTCACCACTTCTACCTTCGATATGATATTGATCATTGGCGATCCGAGAACCATGGTTTCACCAGGTTCAATGACGATTCTACGGCAACTAACGCCATCGCCAATGAAGGTGCTAACACACTGTTCATTTCGACGGATGATCTCCAGTTGATCTTCATGTCACTAAAAAATAAAAAATCCGCGGGTACTGACGGTATACCCAATGTTGTGCTCAGGCACCTTCCACCAGTAGCTATAGAGAGGTACACCATCCTGTTCAACAATGCACTGAATAATGCATATTATCCGGTGCATTGGAAAACGGCGGTGGTCCAACCAATCCCTAAGAGGGGCAAAGACTCCTCGAATCCGGCAAATCTCCGGTCCATAAGTCTCCTTCCGAATATCAGCAAGGTCTTCGAGAAGGTAATCCATAGAGCCCTGTCCAAATGGGCTGAGGACAAAAATATCATTCCGGATAACCAATTCGGTTTCAGGGCGGGACATGATACTATACATGCCGCGTCGAAACTCGTCTCGGATATCCAATGGAATAAATGCAAGAACCAATGCACGGGTGCCTGCCTGGTTGACTTGGAAAAAGCCTTCGACACCGTATGGTTAGAAGGACTCTACTACAAGCTCAAGCGGTTGGGCATAAGTAAACCATTGCTATATATAATTCATGACATGTTAACGAGTAGAAAGTTCGTTGTGAAAATTGCCAACGTAACTTCTGCTCAAACATTTGTTATTAAAAACGGATTGCAACAGGGTACGGTCAACTCGCCGATCCTTTTTAGCATTTACATCAGTGATTTGATAGTTTCTCTTCACCACTCAATAGCGTACGCAGATGACTTGGTTGCGTACAGATCAGGTCCAACGATCGACGTCATTGCTGTTTTATTGCAGCGTGACTTCGATAAAATTCAGCAGTTCTGTGATGACTGGAAGTTGAAAATCAACTTTCAGAAATCAGGGACTATTTTATTCAGAACGCCTTTGTCTAGGGCCTCTAGGGACACTAGGAAACATTGGCGAAAGTTCGCGATCATTGGACCGGACGGACGTCCACTGGCGGGTAAAAGTGTAGTCAGGTACCTCGGGATCCGGCTAGATCAGTATCTGTATTTTAACAAAAATGTAGATGCTGCTCTGGAAAGAGCCCGGGGCGCTTTCGCCCTAACAAGATGGCTGTTTCATTGCAGCCAACTTGATTCTAGGGTGAAGGTAATCTGCTACATGGCCTTAATCAGGCCTATGATTGCCTATGGATGCCCCGTCTGGTTTAATGTGAGCGCAAGTTTAATGGAAAGGATTCGGGTGTTTGAGAGACAATGTCTGAGGACTTGTCTTGGATTACACAGAACACCAGAGTCTGAGTACAGAAAGTTCTATCCCAACGGGGTCCTGTACAATAGGTCAGGTACTTTACGGATTGACAACTTCCTAATAAAACTGATTCGAGGTCACGTTGCGAGGGCAATGACTTCGGTCAACAACTTGATATCTGGGGCTTACTACCCCAATACTATGTATTTTAAAAAAGTGCGTCTGAACGGCTTTGTTCCCCCGGAAGCATTCCTTTATTTTGATAATTGTGGGCTGATCCAGGATAGATTGGCGGTACCGCTAATCTTCCATGTGGCCCGTAATTCTGTGGAGCGGCGACTCCTCTACGAGCCTGACGTCGTGCTCTGTGAGCCCGAGCGCCTCAGGTTCAGTAGGGCGGTTTCTCGCCGAGATAGAGAAGACGTTGTCCGACAGCATCAACGCTTTTGGTGGCTGAAACGGGCTCCGTGGTAGAGCCTTTAAAAAAGCCTCATCAAGGCAAAGACCGCCGTAACCAATGGCGGACTTGTATAGGGTAGGGTAGGTTAGGGTAGAATAAGGTAGTTTTTTTTTAAGCTTTACTAAAAAAATTAAAAGTAAAAAAAAAGATGTATATGCATGTTATATACGTATAGTATATAAGATTAGTATATACATTTTAGTTAAGATAGATTAAGTTAGAATTAGTTAGTTCTAGTTAGATCGTAAGTTTTATATACCCCAAAAACCCGATAGTACGCTAAGTTTTTTGTAAGCATTTTTCTTGGCAAAATACAATAATAAAAGTAATTAATCACTGTAGATATTAAGTAGTCGAAAGACATAGGTTAAGTATATAGATAGTGTTTGTTTTAGAGTGCCCGCAGAGGGTCAGTAAGACATCTAATGTAGTTATGATATAAGCTAGTTTTAGTCATTTTGTCTAGCACGTAAGATAGTTATAAGTATCTCAATAAAAATGAATTTAAAATGAAAAATGAATGAGAAGATTTTGTAGGCGATGTTAAGGAGACTTATTCCTCTATAGTTGGCGCAATCAGAGGGGTCTCCTTTCTTGTGGACCAAATACTAATTATACACTAAAAATCAGTATGATCATATCTTTTATCTTAATTGTCCATAGGTTTCGCAGTATTAATAATTATTCCATTTATCTTCTAGGTATTTTTCCCATGGAAAATGGACATCGACACAACACATATGCCTTCAAGTATCTTTAGAAACGATCATACACAACTTCAATCGTCCTATATTTATAAGAGAATTATAACACGGATTTAGATATTCCGATGAAGAAATTTACATACATACTGCCCATGTACGAGAACACGCCTCAAATTACTAAAGTTACAAATTTTCCATTGAAATACATCTATAACATGGTATCATAATAAATATATGTTTTTAAATTTCACATGTATCACGTAATCGCAGGCGAAGATCAATATTAAATTCCAACAATATTTTTAAGACAACACTTTACATATATTTATACATAATGTATCTTATTAGAAATTCTCGAAAGTGTAGATTACTCATTGAGCATCATAAATGTAAAATGAAGAAATCATTAAAACCTTGTGTTTCTTTTTTGTTTTTATTTTACACACCGAACCCTTATCTTAGCTTAAGAACTGGAGAAGATATATTCCGGACTTCCATTTATCAGCGTATTTTGTAAAAAGGATGTTTATTTAAAACAACACTTGTTAACTACAAAACTACTAACAACCCGCGTAGGAAAGCTAAAAACAACACTAAAAAAGACAAAAGACTATTTACATATAATTATACAATAGATACGTGCAAAAAAAAAATTAATTATATTAGCGTTAGTTATAATATTAAAATATTAAAATACAAGACAAATCGAATTTGATTTAATTTAATTTGTTAAATTCGATTCAGTGTCAGAAGAGCATTTATTTTTCTCATATTTACTTCATTGTTCTCAATTATTGTTTAAGTGGAGGAAATACAAAAAAACTATCTGCGAACTGGTTAAATTGCGAATATGCAACTTAAACTAAAGGGAAATAAATCGTGATTCATATTTTGTAAGTTTTATACTTAAAAAAAAAAATAAACAAAATGCATAAGGTATAAGATGCGTCTTAGTAATTAAAATTAAAATCAAAATTTAAATTAAATTAATAGAAAATGTATAATATATATTTTTATAATAAAGAACGGAGTACGTGCATCTACTAATTTAGTGTTTTATTAAAAACAGTATTTCGAGTTTGGAACATCATGCATAGATACATTTTCAGTGGCCGGAATGTTCCATGCGCGAGTTACATTTACAGAGAACACTATGGCTATACGAGAAAGCCAACTGGTGCGGCCTTAACAATTTCTTTCGGATCTTTAACTGGCCGTTGTGCTACCTCGACAACGACGTGGACGCCGCAACTGATACTATCGCAATCATTATCCGAATCAGCATGGCAAATTTTATTCCCAGCAAAATTAAAAGCACCAGGCCTAAGGATAATTCGTGGTTTAACCTGAGCTGCAAAGAGGCTATTAGGCTCAGGGAGCTAAGTTTTCGGGCCTACAAGGCAAACAGTTCTGAGGAAAACCGAAAAAAAGTACATACGAGCCAGAAATGACTGCAGCACCCACATTCGACGGTTTAAATTCCAATCCGACCAAAAATGAAGGCGTAAAATCCTTCAATGTCCCAAAGGTAGCAAAAGTTTCTGGTCGTTTGTAAAAAACGTAAAAAACTCAACTAAGTCGTCTATACCGACGCTCATCCACAATGACATTCCAGCTGTCACCCCCTTAGACAAAGCTAACCTACTTGCTGCCCATTTCGCAACCAGTTCTCAGCTGCCAGCTTGTACTTTGTCTCCGCACTAGAGTGCGTCAATTCCACCATGGGACTAATCCACTTCCGCACTCGTACAGTCGCAAGGGTTCTTAAAGACCTCGACATACACAAATCCGCTGGTCCAGATGGTATTGCCCCAATAGTTCTGAAGAGGTGTTCTTCTACTCTGGCAAAACCACTGCGTAAGCTTTTTCACCTTTCCTACACCTCTGGGCTCTTTCCGAGTAGGTGGAAAACAGCATTTGTCCAGCCTATACCCAAAAAAGGCGAATCATCTTCTCCCTCCAACTACCGACCCATTGCACTAACGTCCCTTCTTTCCAAGGTCATGGAAACGCTGATTGACCGTCAGCTTATGAAATATCTTGAATCACGGAAACTCCTCAATGACCGCCAATACGGTTTCCGCAGCAACAGATCCACTGGTGATATGATGGCATATCTCGCTGAAAAGCGGAATCACTCGCTTCACCAAGCAGGTGAAAGCAAAATTGTTGCACTGGATATTTCGAAAGCATTTGACAGGGTTTGGCATGAAGCCCTTTTGTCGAAAATGCGTGCTTTTGGGATCGATGAGTCTCTCTTTCAATGGACTAGAAGCTACCTTTCGAATCGTTCAATTCAAGTTGTTTTGGACGGATTCAAGTCTGATACTCACTTTGTAAATGCTGGTGTCCCCCAGGGCTCCATTTTTTCTCCGACACTCTTTCTTATTTTTATAAATGATCTCTTGTCTGTTACTTCTAATCCAATTCACTCCTTCGCTGACGACAGTACCCTCAGCTTCTCATATTCGTTCACCAGTTTACGACCCTGCACTTTGGTTGTAGGTAATGAGCGGCAACGTATGTTAAGCTCATTAAATTCCGATATCGACAGCATCATCCAATGGGGTAAAAACAATAGAGTGGAATTTAATGCTTCCAAAACACAATGCTGTCTCTTGTCGTTAAAGCGTATAAATAACCCGCAGCCATTATCCATGAATGGCACTTGCATCTCAGAAACTGAAAAGCTTTCCATCCTGGGTATGAGTGTTGCTCACAATCTTAATTGGAGCGACCATATATTCAGTGTCGCCAAGAATGCTGCGAAATGCCTAGGATTCTTATACAGATGCAAGAAATGTTTCTCACCCTTAGATCTGGCTACAATCTGTAAGGCCCAAATTAGAGTTTGTCACTCATGTCTGGTCCGGTGCTTCCAAGACCTCACTGCACCTACTTGACAGATTACAAAAACGAGCCATAAAACTGATAGGTGACTCCAGCATTACCAAAACATTAGACTCGCTGGAACATAACAGGAAAGTTACCTGCCTCTCCCTCTTTTATCGTTACTACCACCAAAAATGCTCTGATGAAATAGCCACTTGCAATCCGCCCCTTCAACATTTCTCCCGCAATACACGTCTCTCTAGGATTGCTCAGCAATATACCCTGAAGCCCGCTTTCGGACGTACTTTCAAATATACAGAATTTTTCATTAACCGAACCACGAATCTGGAACTCCCTGCCGGATTCGGTTTTCCCCTCTCAATGCAACATGCAAGCATTTAAGACCAATGTCAAACGGCATCTCCTCTGTTCCTCTTCCTTTCTACCTTCTGCCTTCTGACCTTCTGACAATGAAATTGCAATAGGTTGCTTGCTCGATATTGAGGGTGCCTTCGATAACACCGAATACACCCAAATAAAACGTTGCATCCTCAGCACAGGGGTAGACAATACCACATGCAATTGGATCCAACACATGCTTAGCAACAGGAAAATAACCACCTCACTAGGCAATGTTGAAATCAGCGTTAACGCCGTGAAAGGATGCCCTCAAGGCGGGGTTCTCTCACCACTCCTGTGGTCCATCGTGGTTAATGAACTGATAAGCATACTTAGCAACAATGGCTTCTATGTCCAAGGCTACGTTGACGACATAGTGATCCTGATTAGAGGCAAATTCGAAGACACAGTCTCGGAACTCCTCCAACGGGCACTAAACCTTGTTGCAAACTGGTGCATAAAGGTTGCACTAAATGTAAATCCTAGAAAAAGCATCATAGTCGCTTTCACCAAAAGAAGGAACAGGCACAAACTTACTAAACCTACCCTCTTCGGTGAAGCGATAGAGTTCTCAAAAGAAGTCAAATATCTAGGGATAACTCTAGACGAAAAGCTCACTTGGAACTCTCACATTACAAAGACAATTGAGAAAGTCAGGATCTCTTTATGGACCAGCAAAAGTCTCACTGGCAAAAACTGGGGCACAAGCCCCAAAATGTCCCGCTGGCTATATACAGCAATCACCAGACCAATTCTTACATATGCTGCGCCCGTCTGGTGGCACAAAACAAAACAAGTATCAGTGCAAGCCAAGCTTAACAAATTGCAAAGACTAGCTTGCATCTGTATCACTGGGGCCATGAGAACAACCCCCACAGCAGCACTAGAAGTCATCACAGACCTGCCACCTCTTCATCTCCAACTGAAGAAAGAAGCAGTGGTCTTCGCCCACAGACTGATCGTGGAGGATGACTCTAACCGTAGGCTCTGATATCCTTACCGAAATAAACAGGCATGGAATCCTAAAGATATCTCTCACAGACAACTGTCTCCCCAGATACAACTTCAGCCAAAACTACAAGGTCACATTCCCCGACCGACAAGACTGGGAACAGGATAGACCCTCCTTCAATCGTGGATCCTACGTGTGGTACATAGATGGCTCCAAAACGGACGAAGGCGTTGGGGCTGGAGTAAACGGAGCAAATACAGGCACATGCATCTACGTCAGCATGGACAGATATAACTCCGTTTGCGATATTTGCTATAGAACTCTGCCTCAGAGAAAATATAAACAGAAATATACTTAACAAAAACATTTACATTCTCTCTGACAGCAAGGCTGCATTTCTAGCCCTAATGAGCTTTGAAATCACCTCCAAACTGGTATGGGACTGCCTACAACTACTTCACCAGCTGGCCAGTGCAAACAGAGTTCATCTCATTTGGATACCTGGACACAGCGGCCATACAGGCAACGAACAGGCGGACCTACTAGCTAGGAAAGGCTCTGCATCACCATTTATGATGCCACGGCCTTTCTGCGGCATACCCATTAGCACCACCAAATGCTGCATAAACAATTGGTTAAGGAACACGACGGATCACTACTGGTCACAAACGAAAGGTAGCAGACAAGCCAAGCTGTTCCTCCCAACTACATCCCTCAAAAGAACGAAACAACTTCCCATGCTTTCGAGGAGTCAGATTCGTTTAATCACAGGTTTCCTTACTGGACACTGCCCAGTTAATAAACACCTCAAAACAATGGGCATCATACAAGATGACACTTGCCGAATGTGTAATGAAGACGAAGAAACAGCAGAGCACATACTATGCCACTGTAACTGCCTTGTCAGTACACGTCTTCGTCACCTAGGCAAGTATTATCTTGAAGCAGAAGAAATCGCTGCTAGCTCACTCAAAAGCATACTAAGTTTTATCGCTAACTCAGGATTCTTGAGTGAACTGTAAGTGGGGGACATCACAATAGGCCCACTCGTGGCCGCAGTGATCAGGCGACTCTGTCCCACCCCCTGTTGTTGTCGCTGGTCATCAGTGAGCCAAGGTAGACGAATTCCTCGACCACTTCAAAGTTATATCCGCCCATGGTGACGTTCTGGCCTATACGTCGGTGTTGTCCGTCTCTTTTACCCTCATTAACCTTGAGACCCATCTTAGCCGCTTCTACCTCAATGCCTACAAGGGCCTCATTGACGTCTCGCTGTGTCCATCCAATCACGTCAATGTCGTCGGCGTACGCAAGCAATTGCGTAGACTTGAAATAAATCGCACCTCTTGTGTTGGCCAGTGACTCTTGCACGATCTTTTCAAGCACGATGTTGAAAAAGTTGCATGACAGCGCGTGTCCCTCCCTAAATCCTTTATTAACATCAAAGTTCTCGGTTTGCTCATTACTTACTTACTTATCAGCTCTCTATTCATGCAAGAAAGCCATAGGGAAAAAATGGGGGTTCAATCCCAAGATTACTCTATGGCTCTATACCACGGTCGTTAGACCCACATTAATGTATGGAGCGACTGTCTGGTGGACAGCACTGGACAAGACAACATACCTCAAACAATTCGAGAAGGTACAAAGGCTGGCGTGTTTATGCATTACCGGGGCCCTCAGGTCCACCCCGACGGCTGCACTTAACATGATACTCGACCTTACACCACTCGATATTTTCGGCAAGCAAATTGCCACACAAACGGCCACTAGACTTAAAGCCAACTCGAACTGGAAGAGCTACGTCTTTGGCCACTCCTCGATCCTGATTAACAGGTCAACCATCGCAGAAAACCTAGACCTCACAAAGCCCACCACAGTCTTGGATAAAAACTTCATAACGTTATACCCGGACAGACAGAACTGGACTCGTCAGACTCAACCTCGTAAAGGCTGCATAGATTTCTATACTGACGGGTCTAAAACCAAGGACGGGGTGGGCAGTGGGGTATTCTGCAAACAACTTAAGCTAAACAAAGCGATAAAACTACCTAATCACTGCAGCGTTTTCCAGGCGGAACTGTTGGCAATAAAAGAGGCTCTGTCCTGGCTGAAGTGGAACGTGATATCCACCACGGACATCCGTATTCTCACGGATAGCCAAGCGGCCTTAAAGTCGCTGGAGTCCTATGTGTACACATCAAAAACCAGCCTCGACTGTCGCCTATCTCTTAATGAGATGGCTGAACAGTTCAACATACAACTTATATGGGTACCGGGACACAGCGACATCACCGGAAATGAAAGAGCCGACAGACTCGCCAAAAAAGGAACGACGCTACAAACAACTGTGGTCTGCGAGGGTATACCCTTCGCAACCATCAAATACAATCTCAATACCCTCGCCAGGGCCGAGACGAACCGGAGATGGACTCAGGGACACACCTGCCTCATCACCAGGCAAATCTGGCCCCGGCTCGATAGTCAACGGACTAGGAGTATTATCTCCCTAAATAGAACTGACATCTATAAAGTCATAGGTGTCATCACAGGACACTGCCTTATTGGCAGTCACGCGCAAAAACTAGGTATCACTCCGAATGACTTTTGTAGGAGCTGTTTAGACGAGGAGGAGGTCGAATCCATTCATCACCTTCTCTGCGCCTGCCCAGCATTCTGCACAGTCAGGAAACGATACCTAGGATCATACCTCCTCAACGATCTGACCGAAGTTCAGCAAGTGGGGATATCTAATCTTCTTAAATTCTTAAGAAGCACAAAATGGTTCCACGAATAGGGGGCTAAGCCCCCTCGTAGCTGCACAACGGGCCTCCTTGGCCTATGTGTGTTCTTCCCATCTCTGGGAAGGCTACGGTCTTACCTACCTACCTACTTATCAGGCCAGCGATCCATGGAGGATCTGAGCCTGAGCTATAGCTGCCTTCCATTCTTGACGGTCCCGGGTACGCTGCTTCCGGTTGTCAAGACCAAGATGTCTAACATTCGCGATGACTTGGTCTTTATACCGGAGGTTCGGTCTTCCTCTTCTTCTCGAACCAGGAGGCTCGGAGTCGAAGACCCTCTTAGCTGGAGCGTTTATGTCCATGCGCTCGATGTGGCCGAGCCAGTGTAGTCGATCCTTGCCTTCCGGACTACATCTACATCGCGGTTGTGTCTTCTTCTCCATTCACCGGACCAAATATCCGGCGCAGAATTTTTCTTTCGAAAGAACCCAAAATCAGCTCCGCTGTCCTGCTTATCGTCCAGCTTTCGGCTCCGTACAGCAAGACTGGCAGAATGAGCGTTTTGTAAAGCATGACTTTGGTCTTTCGAGTGAGGAGTTTTGACCCCAGTTGTTTAGACAAGACGAAGTAGCAACGGTTGCCAAGGGCGATTCTACGACGGATCTCCACTGTGGTGTCATTTGTGGAATTTACGTTTGCCCCGAGGTAGACAAACGCCTTAACTACCTCGAAATTGTAGCTGTCAATTGTTATATTTTGTCCCAGGTGGTGAGCGACGGATTGGTTTTTGCTTGACAGCATGTATTTCGTTTTGTCCTCATTGATCTTAAGACCAACTCGTTTCGCTTGTTCTTCAATCGCCGCTCCAGCACCAGGTTGAAGAAGTCACATGACAGCGCATCTCCTTGCCGAAATCCGGTGCATGTTTCGAATGGTTCTGAGGTCCTAGAACCGAGTTGCACGGTGCATCGCGGGTTTTTTAGCGTGGCGCGACACAACTGGATCAGTTTTACCGGGATCCCGAATTCGGCCATCGCACCAAACAGTCCTTCACGATGAATGCTGTCGTATGCGGCTTTGAAATCAATGAAGAGATGGTGTGTATCGATTCGAAACTCGTTGGACTTTTCCAGGATTTGTCGAAGTGTGAAAATTTGGTCTATAGTCGATTTGCCGGGCCGGAAGCCGCACTGGTAGCTGCCGAGTAGTGCGGTGCAAAATGGTTTTAGACGTTCACACAATACGCTGGACAGGATCTTGTATGCGACATTGAGCAGGGATATACCTCTATAGTTCTTGCAAGAGGTAGGATCGCCTTTTTTGTGGATGGGGAATATAGAGCTGGTATTCCAGTCGTCGGGCATGCTTTCATCTTCCCAAATTCTGCAGATGATCTGGTGCATGCTCCCTACCAGAACATCGCCGCCAGCCTTGAAGAGCTCTGATGGCAAGCCATCTGAGCCTGCGGCCTTGTTGTTCTTCAGCTTCTGAATAGCTGTGCCGACTTCTTCGATGCTGGGTGGGAGGACTACTTCAGCGGCTGGAGTTGGGATTTCCTCGGTCCCAACCACTCTCTCTTGGTCATGCTCGTTAAGCAGCTGCTGGAAGTGCTGCTTAAATACATCCACTATTCCTTGCGGGTCGGTGACAAGATTACCCTCGCAGTTTCGAAGAGCCAGGGTGCCCTTTTTGAAGCCTCCTGCAAGGCCTTTGGCTTTCTTGTAAAAGGCTCGTATTTTATGTTTATCCCTAGTACGCCTCGTCGGTTGCTGCCTTTTTCTGCTTACACTCGCCATCATACCACGGGTTTCTTGTCGGGGGTGGTAGGTACCCTAAGGTGGTATCGGCTACTTCCTCAGTGGCTGAGCGGCAATGCAGCCACATATTATTGGCATTTGTGTTCGACGTAGACATACCGTAGAGTCTTTCGCTCAATTGCTCCCTGTAGACTCTGGCAACCTCCGGTGTGCTCAGGCGCCCAATGTCGAACCTCCTCCTGATGGGCTGGTACAGCTTTCTGACATTGAACAGTCGAGCTCTGAATCTTGCTGCTACGAGGAAGTGGTCAGAGTCGACATTTGCCCCTCTGAATGTTCGCACATCCAGGATGTTTGACGAGTGCCTTGCGTCAATGAGCACATGGTCGATTTGGTTGGCGATTCGACCGTCCGGAGATCGCCAGGTTGCTGTGTGGTTCGCTTGCGAGGGAATCTTGTGCTACTTATCACCGCATTACGAGCTGTCGCAAAGTCAGCGAGTCGGAAGCCGTTATCTGTTGTTGTATCGTGGAGGCTGTGCTTTCCGATCACTCCGTCAAGGGTGTTCTCCTTACCGATTTTGGCGTTGAAGTCCCCGAGCACGATTTTTACATCGTACTCCGGACAAGCTCCGTAGGCGTTGTCAAGGAGGTCGTAGAAGTCCTCCTTGATAGAGTCTTCAGCCTCGTCGGTAGGGGGTGTGCACATATAAGGCTGATGTTATAAAATCTGCCTCTGATGCGGATCACAGCCAGGCGATCACTTATAGGCTTAAAGTCGATGACCTTCGACCTTAACCGCTTTCCCACGACAAATCCGCATCCCAGTAAGTGGAACCTTTTGTGACAGCTGTAATAAATGTCGCAATTTTTCTTCCTAATCATATGGTTTCCTATCCAGCGTATTTCCTGGACCGCAGTAATATCCGCCTTGTACTGCGTGAGGATTCCTTCTAGTTTATGAGCAGCTCCGGGAGTGTACAGGGTTCTGACATTCCAGGAGCATACTCGCAAATCGTGTTCCTTTTTCGTGCGTTGTCGTCGTCCAGTATCCGTCCGTGTATCCGAGGCATCTTGCTCATTCATAACTTTTAGGTTTTTTTACGTGGGCGGATTGTTAGCCCGCCGCACAACCGCCACTCTGGTCGGGGTTTTTTTTCGCTGCATACGTTTGTTCACCTCCCAACGGTTGTTGAAGAGGCTATCCAGAGAGCGCCGCGAGGAGGCCGTATGTCAACTTGACCCGGGCATTTAAACAGGGATCGTTGCTGGCATCTCGCCTGGTTGAGAGCAATCAACAACTTTACCCTGTATGTCCGAGCCCATGCCCACCATTTGCTCATTACCGACCTTAATGGAGCAGCAAGAATTCTCCATTGTCATCCTGCACAGTCGGATGAGTTTGGCAGGGATGTTAAAACTAGACATGGCTTTGTATACCTCATCTCTATACACGCAGTCATATGCAGCCTTGAAATCGACGAAGAGGTGGTGAGTGTCGATTTGGTATTCCTGGGTCTTCTCCAAGATCTGCCGTAGCGTAAATATTTGGTCTATTGTAGATTTACCTGGCCTGTTAGAGGGGTCTTCTTTCTTACGGACCGAGCAAAGGATGCTGAGATTCCATTCATCAGGCTTGCTTTCATCCATCCATATATTACAGATGAGCTGGTGCATGTTTCCAACCCACTCATCTCCAAATGCTTTAGATAGTTCAGTAGGCAGGCCGTCTGCGCCAGCAGCTTTATTAGACTTCAGTTTTGATATTGCTATCTTAACCTCGTCTAATTCGGGTGGACGCAATTCGCTCTCTTCTTCGTCCAGGGTGAATGGTGCGTTCTGCCTCACAGCGGCATCTTGGCTATCTTTGTCGTTATACAGTCCGCAGAAATAGTTTTTCCACATACTCAGCATCAACTCCGATTCAACTATGAGGTGTCCGTGTTCATCCCTGATTTCGGTCTGGCTTTATTACTTTGGCATGTTCGTTTTACTCTTTGGTAAAACTTTTGAACATCGTCCCTACGATAACATCTCTCTATCTTCTCGATTGCGCACTTCTCATTCTCTTTCTTGTTCCTTCTCCTTTCCACTCATAGAGCTCACGAGCAGCTCTCGTTCGTCGATACAAAGGACTAACAACGGTCTCGTAGGGGTAGCATCTATCCGACGAATGCTGGCCTGCTAAAAAGCGAGAAGAGCCACCGCAGACGAACATCTTGCGGCACTGTTAGTAAGTCCCATCCCCACCACCTTGTGGTGCCATCTGGAGATTTCCTATGGAATTGACAGACGGGGAAGGGCGAATGGCGAGCTTCCTGCGCCAAGCCGTAACCGTAAAAAAACTATAAACTCAGAGACAACCACAAGCCTCGGATATAACGGACGTACTATATGTAGACAGCTCCGGCATTAAAGGACAAGAGTATCGGTTCTGCACCTGGAATGTTAGGTCCCTTAACAGACCGGGTGCAGCCGAACAGTTGGAAAATTCCCTAGCCTGTTATAAAGCAGACATTATTGCGCTCCAAGAAGTGCGATGGAATGGACCGGGTAAAAAGAGGAGGACTTGGACCATTGCACCATTTAACAACTATTTGTTTCAATCTTTACAAAACGTTCTTGATTGTATAAAAAAAAAAGGCCGACATAAGCTATGAATACTTTGGCCAAGTTTTTCGCAGAAGTCTACCTACACAGCTGACATGGTCTTTGACCAGCTGTTTCCAACGCCGCACGCCCAGTTGGTTAAGATCCCCTTAAACCTGCGTGCGCCACCGTAGATGTGGGCGTCCTCCGCCGCGCCTTCCTTCCGGGGTGTATTCGACGACTCTTCGGGTCGGAGCTGTATTTTCCATGCGCTCTACATGGCCTAGCCACCTTAGACGCTGTATCCGTAGACGTCATACCAGGCCGCTGTCGCTGTACAACCCGTACAGTTCTTCATTCAATCTTCTCCGCCATACTCCGTTCGAACAAACGGGACGGTAGATAGAGCGCAGAATTTTCCTCTGGAAACGACCTGGGGCATCTTCATCCGCTTTTGTTAGGGTCAAAACCTCTGCGCCGTAAAGGAGGACTGGGATGATCAAGGTCTTATATAGTGTCACCTTGGTTTTCCGAGAAAGGGCTCTACTTCTCAATTGCCTCTTGAGTCCAAAGGAACAGCGGTTGGCAAGACTGATTCTGCGTTTTACCTCAGCGCTGGTGTTATTGTCGCCGTTCATCAATGAGCGAAGACGAATTCCTTGACCACTTTAAAGTTGTATCTGCCCATGGTGACGTTCTGGCCAATACGTCGGTGTTGCCCGACGAAAAGGTGGTGAGTGTCGATTTTGTATGCCTGAGTCGTCTCCAAGATCTGCCGTAGCGTAAATATGTGGTCTATTGTGCATTTACCTGGCCTGAAACCACGCTGATAAAAGCCAATCAGGTTATCCACAAACGGTTTCATGCGTTCACACAATACGGAAAAGAAGATCTTATATGCGATGTTAAGGAGACTTATTCCCCTATAGTTGGCGCAGTTATAGGGGTCTCCTTTCTTATGGACCGGGCAAACGATGCTGAGATTCCATTCGTCGGGCATGCTTTCCTCCGACCATACCTTGCAAATGAGATGGTGCATGCACCTTACCAGCTCATCTCCAGCCGCCTTAAGAAGCTCTGCAGGCAAGCCGCCTGCGCCCGAAGTTTTATTGGACTTAAGTCTTGATATTGCTATTTTGACTTCGTCTAGGTCGGGTGGACGCAATTCTCTTACATCATCGTCCATTACGAATGGGTCGTTCTGCCTGACAGCGGTATCTTGTCTTTCATCGCCGTCATACAGTCTGCAGAACTGGCCTTGCCAAATCCTTAGCATCGACTGTGATTCCACTACCAGTGCTCCGTTTTCATGCCTGCAGGCCTCCACTTTGGCTTTGTAGCCATGGCATGTTCGTTTTACCTTATAGTAAAACTTCCGGGCGTTATTCCTGCGGAAGCATCTCTCCATGTCCTCGATCTCACGCTTTTCGCACTCTCTTTTCTTTCTTCTGAAAAGCGTGTGTTTCTCTCTTATATGCTTCTTGTTTTGCTGCATGGGCTTGTTCACATTGTTCATCGAACCAGGGGTTTCTAAGTGGTGGCGGTTTGAAACCCAGCACCTCTGAGGTAGCGTCTCTGACGGCGCTCTGGCAACGCGGCTATTCCTGCTCTATTGTTTGCGCTGCTGTGGGCGGATTTTTAGGGGGCTTGAAGGAGACACGATCGGCAAAGTTTCTGGCAGTCTCGACGTCAAACTTACGTTGTCCTACTCGACTCCTAAGCATTCTTGATATCCTCATTCGTACTTTGGCTACAACAAGGTAGTGGTCCGAGTCGATGTTGGCTCCTCGGAAGGTTCGTTCGTCGAGAATACTGGAGGAGTGTCTGGCATCGATCGTAACGTGATCGATTGATCATGATCAGGCTGGTCGCTGCACACATTAGTTGACTGTGCGTCGGGTGCCTGGGCAGCTATCCAGGAGGGGCCACTCGAAGGCTGTGTGTCAACTTGGATGGATTGAGCAGAAACAGAGATCGAAGCTGGTGTCTGCCGTGTTAAACACGATCAGCTTGCTCTGTTTGCTCGCTCCATCTCACCCAAAATGGCAAACCGCGGGACTTTTTATATCACCTATTAGGTACTTCAGGACCACAACTCAAATTAGTATTCATGGCGGACTTGCTTTTAATTAGCAACTACAGACTCTAAAACTAAATATGTAAAGCAGCTCATATCGTAGCCTACACTATAGCAAAAGTGGTAAGAACGCAATCAATTAATCAATTGTTTCACTTACAAGGCATATTCGTCGCCAAGATACAATCAACTGGCCAGGAATGCAGATGAAAAATGCAAAACGCTGCAGATCGAAAGTATTTCCGATTGGATTTTCTTGTTTTGCTCAGTTTCTCCGGCATTTCTCTTTCCTCGAAGAGGAATACCATGAAGGGGAATAAAGAGCCATACGTATCCGTACCACTGTCTCGTACATACTAGATGATGTCATGGTGTTATTTAGATACATAACAGGCGACAGCACGATAAATTGCAGTATAAGCACTGCTAGTCGCCGGCTAGCACAAGTGCCAGACTTGATAGACTGTAAGAGGCATAGCGACACTGTTTCATCGCTCACCCGCAGCTATTTTTAATTGAAAAGCGTCATAAAAAAAGAAGCAAGACTGAAGTGAAGATACGCGTTCATCCAGACACCGTACGCGTCAAGGTACAAATCATATTCTGTACATAACTCTAAGAGGTCAGGCGTTATTGTCTGAAAACTTTGGCCCGTATGCTAAACGTACGATTCTCAACAGCAAATATGTATGTATGTAGGTATTGTAGCATGAAGCTCTTTGTTCTCTGGACGCTTCATGTGGTCAAAACACTCAACATCAATGGGTAGAGGTAGGTAGTATGCCTGCGACGGTAGTGGTAGAGCCAGCAAGGCATCAGCCAGTTTCTTGACTGCCTTTAGACTTTACACGTTTACACTCATTGTTAACCCGCACAGTGCAACGACTGCGGCAACAACAGCAGCCGTCGCGGTAGTTCCATCTACTCGTATATAGTATCGCAATCTCTATATATCTCATCTTTTGCATGCAAGCTTTGTAGAGTAGGTCGCCAATCGTGACTCACTTAAATTGGAATGTATGCTAAGAATACGATTTCCGACTTCAGCTCTACTGGCCATACTGTACAGTTGTTACTATGTACTTATGGCCCTATGCCTCTCAAGTGACAATTGCCCAAAATGATAGCAATTGCTTGGCGACAGTTCTTGCGACTTTCCGCTAGAGTGGAATGCCCACAGCCACTTTGGCATGCATGATCAATTCCAGGGAAACAATACATTTGCACTGAGTGCGGGGATGTCATTGAACTCAAGTGTGTGGTTTCTTTCTGTTGGAGATTTCCTTAGCTGAGGCTGAGGCTGAGAGGTTTCGGTGCCAAAGGCAATGGTCGTCTTGGCTTGCATAATGTGCAAGTCGAAAGGTACGCTAGTGACATGTGTAGAGAAATATGCAGATGTATGGATACAGATGTATGTATATTTGTACAAAAGCGAGGTACTTTTCACTCCGTGGTTAAGACTGTACTTGCGGGTCTGCCATTTATTTCATTAGGAAAAGGATAGAGGACAATGTACCTATGGATGTACATATGTACATACTGTGAGCCTTTAAGCTTCGTATTTCAAATTCAATTATGTACTCATTTTACCACAGATTTTCCTTACAAGTAAACCTAAGGCCGAACTAGAAAAGTTTGATAAAAAAATAACAAAAAATACCTAATTCCTAGACGTCAAAAGGAAGCTTCTTCTTCTTCTTAACGGGCGCTACAGTTCGGGCCTCAACCAACTGCCCCTTCAACTAGCACGATCATTGGCTAGCCTTTTCCATTGCCGCACATTCAGTTGGCTGAGGTCCCCTTCCACCTGTGTGTGCCATCATAAGTGCGGCCGTCCTCTGTTTCTTCGTCCCTCGGGGTTGGATACAAAGACTCTACGGGCTTAAGCTGTGGTGTCCATTCGCTCCACATGGCCTAGCCATCTTGGGCGTTGAGTCTGTAGACGCCTGACTAGACTCATGTCGCTGTACAGCCCGTAAGGTTCGTGGGTGAATATTTTCCTCCATCCGCCGTCTGCGTTTATAGGCCCGATCAAGGGCCTCCTCATCCGCTTTTGATAGTTGTCCTTGCTTCTGCGCGGTACAGCAAGACCGGAATGATAAGGTCTTATATAGAGTCAACTTTGTCGTTCGGGAGAGGGATTCTATTAATTGTTTGCCCTCCTGAGCCCAAAGAAACAGCGATTGGCAAGAGTTATTCTGCGTTGGATTTCGGAACTGATGTCGTTGTTCCAGGTCACTGCGGAGCCAAGGTAGACGAAGTCCTTAACTACCTCAAACTTATATCTGTCAATACAAACGTTCCGGCCAAGACTTCGGTGGTGAGCGTCCTTTTTTGATGATAGTTTAGCCCTCGTTTACTGCCCAACCAATTTTCGCCGCCTCCATCTCAGATCCTCGCAAACGCCTCATTGACATCTCGCTGTGATCTACCTATTATGTCAACATCGTCGGTGTATGCAAGGAGTTGCGAGGATTTGAAATAGATTGTGCCTCTTGTATTGGCCAGTGATTTTTGCACAATCATTTCCAATATGATGTTGAAGAAATCACACGACAGCGTATCGCCCTGCCTAAATCCTTTTTTGACATCAAAACTATCGGTAAGGTGTTCACCGATTCGGATGGAGCAGCGAGTATTCTCCAAAGTCATCCTGCATAGTCTGATGAGTTTAGCAGGTGTGTCATAGATAGCTCGTCTCTAATTACGCTATCGTATGTGGCTTTAAAGTCGACACATAGGTGGTGAGTGTCGGCATGAAATTCATTGGTTTTATCCAGGATCTGCCGCAGTGTGACTTCCCTGGCCTAAATCCGCACTGATAAGGACCTATCAGCTTATTTACAAAAGGCTTTAGGCGTTCACATAAAACGGCAGAGAAGATTTTGTAGGCGATGTTAAGGAGACTTATTCTTCTGTAGTTGGAGCAGTCAGAGGGCATGGGCTCGGACATACAGGGTAAAGTTGTTGATTGCTCTCAACCTGGCGAGATGCCAGCAACGATCCCTGTTTAATGCCCGGGTCAAGTTGACATACGGCCTCCTCGCGGCGCCCTCTGGATAGCCTCTTCAACAACCGTTGGGAGGTGAACAAACGTATGCAGCGAAAAAAACCCCCACCAGAATGACGGTTGTGCGGCGGGCTAACAATCCGCCCACGTAAAAAAACCTAAAGTTATGAATGAGCAAGATGCCTCGGATACACGGTCGGATACCCGACGACGACAACGCACGAAAAAGGAACGATTTGCGAGTATGCTCCTGGAATGTCAGAACCCTGTACACTCCCGGAGCTGCTCATAAACTAGAAGGAATCCTCACGCAGTACAAGGCGGATATTACTGCGGTCCAGGAAATACGCTGGATAGGAAACGGTATGATTAGGAAGAAAAATTGCGACATTTATTACAGCTGTCACAAAAGGTTCCACTTACTGGGATGCGGATTTGTCGTGGGAAAGCGGTTAAGGTCGAAGGTCATCGACTTTAAACCTATGATTGATCGCCTGGCTGTGATCCGCATCAGAGGCAGATTTTATAACATCAGCCTTATATGTGCACACGCCCCTACCGACGAGGCTGAAGACTCTATCAAGGAGGACTTCTACGACCTCCTTGACAACGCCTACGGAGCTTGTCCGGAGTACGATGTAAAAATCGTGCTCGGGGACTTCAACGTCAAAATCGGTAAGGAGAACACCCTTGGCGGAGTGATCGGAAAGCACAGCCTCCACGATACAACAACAGATAACGGCTTCCGACTCGCTGACTTTGCCACAGCTCGTAATGCGGTGATAAGTAGCACAAGATTCCCTCGCAAGCGAATCCACACAGCAACCTGACGATCTCCGGACGGTCGAACCGCCAACCAAATCGACCATGTGCTCGTTGACGCAAGGCACTCCTCAAACATCCTGGATGTGCGAACATTCAGAGGGGCAAATGTCGACTCTGACCACTTCCTCGTAGCAGCAAGATTCAGAGCTCGACTGTCCAATGTCAAAAAGCTGCACCAGCCCATCAGGAGGAGGTTCGACATTGGGCGCCTGAGCACACCGGAGGTTGCCAGAGTCTACAGAGAGCAGCTGAGCGAAAGACTCTACGGTATGTCTACGTCGAACACAAATGCCAATAATATGTGGCTGCATTGCCGCTCAGCCACTGAGGAAGTAGCCGATACCACCTTAGGGTACCTACCACCCCCGACAAGAAACCCGTGGTATGATGGTGAGTGTGAGCAGAAAAAGGCAGCAACCGACGAGGCGTACTAGGGATAAACATAAAATACGAGCCTTTTACAAGAAAGCCAAAGGCCTTGCAGGAGGCTTCAAAAAGGGCACCCTGGCTCTTCGAAACTGCGAGGGTAATCTTGTCACCGACCCGCAGGGAATATTGGATGTATTTAAGCAGCACTTCCAGCAGCTGCTTAACGAGCATGACCAAGAGAGAGTGGTAGGGACCGAGGAAATCCCAACTCCAGCCGCTGAAGTAGTCCTCCCACCCAGCATCGAAGAAGAAGGCACACCTATTCAGAAGCTGAAGAACAACAAGGCCGCAGGCTCAGATGGCTTAGCATCAGAGCTCTTCAAGGCTGGCGGCGATGTTCTGGTAGGGAGCATGCACCAGATCATCTGCAGAATTTGGGAAGATGAAAGCATGACCGACGACTGGAATACCAGCTCTATATGCCCCATCCACAAAAAAGGCGATCCTACCTCTTGCAAGAACTAAAGAGGTATATCCCTGCTCAATGTCGCATACAAGATCCTGTCCAGCGTATTGTGTGAACGTCTAAAACCATTTTGCACCGCACTAATCGGCAGCTACCAGTGCGGCTTCCGGCCCGGCAAATCAACTACAGACCAAATTTTCACACCTCGACAAATCCTGGAAAAGACCAACGAGTTTCGAATCGATACACACCATCTCTTCATCGATTTCAAAGCCGCATACTCGTGAAGCACTGTTTGGGGCGATGGCCGAATTCGGGATCCCGGTAAAACTGATCCAGTTGTGTCGCGCCACGCTAAAAAACACGCGATGCACCGTGCAACTCGGTTCTAGGACCTCGGAACCATTCGAAACATGCACCGGATTTCGGCAAGAAGATGCGCTGGAGCAGATAGTGCGACGGGCAGGCGTCAACAGGGAAGGCACTATCTTTTACAAGTCCATCCAGCTGCTAGGATACGCGGATGATATCGACATCATCGCGTGTTCTCGCCGTGGCATTGTGGAAGCATTCACGGCGATTGAGGAACAGGCGAAACGAGTTGGTCTTAAGATCAATGAGGACAAAACGAAATACATGCTGTCAAGCAAAAACCAATCCGTCGCTCACCACCTGGGACAAAACATAACTATTGACAGCTACAATTTCGAGGAAGTTAAGGAGTTTGTCTACCTCGGGGCAAACGTAAGTTCCACAAATGACACCACAGTGGAGATCCGGCATAGAATCGCCCTTGGCAACCGTTGCTACTTCGGATGTGGATGTAGTCCGGAAGGCAAGGATCTGTCTACCACACTGGCTCGGCCAAATCGAGCGCATGGACATCAACGCTCCAGCTAAGAGGGTCTTCGACTCCGAGCCTCCTGGTTCGAGAAGAAGAGGAAGACCGAACCTCCGGTATAAAGACCAAGTAATCGCGGATGTAAGATATCTTGGTCTTGACAACTGGAAGCAGCGTGCCCGGGACCGTCAAGGATGGAAGGCAGCTATAGCTCAGGCTCAGATCCTCCATGGATCGCAGGCCTGATAAGTAAGTAAGTGAGTAAGTAAGTTGGCGCAGTCAGAGGCATCTCCTTTCTTGTAGATCGGGCATACGATGCTGACACTCCATTCCTCGGGCATGCTTTCCTCTGACCATATCTCACAGATGAGCTGGTGCATGCTCCTAACCAGGTCATTCCCAGCTGCCTTGAAGAGCTCAGCAGACAGTCCGTAGCTTTATTCGACTTGAGTTTCGATATGGCAATCTTAACTTCGTCGAGGTCAGGCGGACGGAATTCTCTGCGGTCTTCGTCGATTAGAAATCGACCATTCTGCCTGACAGCGGTATCGCCGTTATACAGTCTGCAAAAGTGTTTTTTCCATATTCTCAGCATCGACTGCGATTCTACTACTAGGTGTCCGTTCTCATCCCTGCAGGCTTCCGTTCTGGCTTTATATATAACCTGGACATGTTCGCTTTATCTGTTGATAAAACGTTCGAACGTCACGCCTGCAGTAGAGAGCTTCTCGTGCTCTTTCTCCTTTCTTCTGAGAAGCGTATGCTCCTCTCTTCCTTTTAACGCCGGCTTATCTGAGTCGCGCGCATCCGAAATGTCCACTTTTCCATGACTTTAGCGAATAAATCAGACTGAATTTGACCGATGGCATGGGTTATGTTGACTTTGAGGGCCGCTGTTGTTGAGCTCACGAGCTGCTCTTGTTCTTCTATGCACCGAGGCTTTATATGCTTCCTGCTTCGCTGTGTGAATCCTCCTGCACTCGCCAACGAACCAGGTGTTTATTCGTGGTAGAGCCTTGAAGCCCAACACTTCAGATGCAGAGCTTTTCAGGGCTTCTTTTCAAAGGTTCTACTGCTATTCTATTGATAGCGTGGAGCGTTGAGATTTTTGGAGAGCTTAAGGCAGAAGCGATCGGTAAAAGCACGAGCGGTTTCTGGCGATAATAGCTTTCCGACGTCATAACTTTGTATTCTTACTCTACTCCGCTGCGTTCGTGATATTCGTAGGCGCATCTTGTCTATTACAAGATAGCGGTCCGGGTCGATGTTAGCCCCTCGGAAAGTTCGGACATCAGGAATAGTGGAGGAGTGTCTGATGTCGATCGCGATGTGATCAATCTGGTTTGTAGTCGATTGATCAAAAGACCGCCAGGTGCCTTTGTGTATATTGAGGTGCGGGACTGGCTTTACGTGGGCACCTGCCTTTACGGCCTAATCCCACGGTGGGCCTACCCACAATCGGGACCAAGACAAGCATTGGTCGTTGCCCCAGAGTAGTAATCTCCTGCTTGTTCAATTAGTGAACATGTTTGTGGCATGATCACCATCTTTGATGGAGACCGAGGTCTACCAAACACCTATTGCATCTGGCGTATTAGATGTTGTCAAACGTGAGATACCATATGTTCCCGCTTGTTGGGATAACCACAGCCCCCACGAATCCTTCCTCATCCGATAGGACCGGAACCTTCGGCGAATGACTTTAATACTATTAATAGTAACCGAATACGTTCCGGGGACCTCCTGTCCCCGTTCACAGTACTTTGGTATTTACTTCGCAACCGAGGTCACTTACAGATAAGCTTCCACAAAAGCGTAAGCCTGCCGCTTACCTCCTTTCATTCTGAGTGTGCCTGGATTTTAGAACACTCCTACCGGAATCTTATCTATCTAACTTGTCGGCGAGCATAGGAGGCCTGGGATTCTGAGGAGAGCCGCACCTATGCGGTCCAAACTGCATAAAGCGGTCGACCGCCAGGTGCCCTTATGTATATCATGGTGCGGGAAGCACGTACTGGCTGGAAGGAGATTTCGCCACGTAGCAAGATCAATCAGCCTGTGTCCGTTATCGGATGTGGTTTCGTGTAGGCTGAGTTTTCCGATGATTCGTTCAAAGATGCTTTCCTTACCCAGCTTAGCATTGAAGTCTCCTAGTACAATTTATTAAGTTTGTCGCAAAGGTTTACTATCAACTTTCACAATAGTCCCCCTCTAACTCTACACAATGATTCCAACGTTGTTCTCACGATTCGAAGCACCCTTCTCGTTAACTTGTTCAGAACCATGGTTACAGCTACAGCCTATTTGACCTCCCCTACATCGCCATGATGAGTTCCATCATCTTAAGTTCTTCATCTTGAGAAATGAAAAAAGTCGCTGGGGGCAATATCGGGGCTATAAATTGGATGCGGCTATGTTGGGATGCCTTTTTTCTTTGCCGGCGGTATGGGCCGCCGTATGGAGTTCTGGAATGATTAAGGTTTTGTACAGCCCAACTTTGGTCTTTCGAGAGAGGGCTCCACTTCTCAATTGCCTCTTGAACCCAAAGGGGCAGCGGTTGGCAAGAGTAATTCTGCGTCACTAGTGAGCCAAGGTAGACGAAGTCCTCGACCACTTCGAATCTGTAGCTGCCAATTGTATCAGGCCGGTGATCCATGGAGGATCTGAGCCTGAGCCTTTGAGCAGTATACAGAAGTGTTATTTCCATATTCTCAGCATCGACTGCGACTCTACTACGAGTTGTCCGCCTTCATTCCCAGAGGCTCCCGCTCTGGCTGTATAGCCCTGGCACGTCCGTTTTACCTTTTCGTAAAACTTGCGAGCATCATTCCGTGGTAGCATCCCTTCATCTCCTCGCCTCACCCTTTCATGCTGTCTTTTCTTCTTACTTAAAAGCGTGTGTTCCTCCCTCCGTTTCTACTCGTAATGTTTACTAGCGGCTTTCCTTCGTCTATGTGGCATGGCTTTGTAGGCGGTTTGCTTTGCTACATGGGCTTGCCCGCATTCCTCATCAAACCAGGGATTTCTAATTGGCGGTGGTTTGAAACCCAACACATCATAGGCAGCGTCTCTGATGGCTTGTTGCCAATGCTCCCACTGTTGTTATGTGGATGGTTCCGGCGTAGTCAGAGTTTGCGAGAGGTTGAGGGAAATTTGATCGGCACAGGTAGGTCCTAGCGATTTTCTTCGATTGTAGCTTTCCGTCGGCAAACTTCCGTTGTCCAGCTCGACTCCGTGCTGTCCTTGATATTTTCATTCTTACCTTGGCTACAACAAGGTAGTGATCCGAGTCGCCAACTCCTCGGAAGGTTCGTTCATCTAGGATGCTGAAGGAGTGTGTGGCGTCGATGACAACGTGATCAATGTGATTGATGGTCGACTGATCAGGTGATCAGGGAAGGCCACGCAGAGGCTGTGTGTCAACTTGGATTGAGCAGGGACAGAGATTGAAGCTGGCGTTTGCCACGTTGAATGCGATCAACTTCTTTGCTCTGAACTACTTAGATGTAGATAGAAATCCTAGTAGTCTGTTCTTCTAGTCCCGAAAAGAAGTAACTTCCGAGGAATATGTTCCTTTTTTGGGCTAGTGCTGGGCACTCGTACAGTGACGAATGGATTCAATTTCCTCTTCGTCCCTGTAGCTTCTGCAGAAGTCATTGAGTGGCTGGCCTAGTCTGGCTGCATGGTAGGATATCATGCAGTGCCCAGTGAGTGCACTAACCGCCGATCGAATATTCCGACGACTGAACTTTAGCAGACTCTCTGTCCTTTCTAAGTGGCGTTTTAGCTTCAGTTGTGATCTGCGCGGAGTTTGCGTTTGATCCTATTCTAGCTAGCTCATTTCCGGAAATATTCATATGACCTGGTACCCAGCAGAGGGTCACCACATTGACATCTGATATCTCCTCCAGCCTCTCTTTGAAGAGTTTGACGAGTTTGGATCTTATCCATGATCCTTTGATCTGAGAGGTTTTCTCTAAGAATCAGGTTCGCAGCCTGTTTGGTTGCGAAGACCTCGGATAGGAAAACGCTACAGCCAGCATCGAGTCTATAGGAGCGATTTATTTCACAAGATTCGAAATATACCCCGGCTCCTGTATCGATATCACTTTTGGACTCGTCGGTATAGATCGCCAGTCCATTTCCCGTACGTACCATAGCACTAGTACATTCCTCCCTGGAAGGGATTCTGATAGAGAATCACCTTTCACAGCAAGGAAGCCGGGTGATATAGTCCGTTTCGGTTTTGAATCTCGAGATGGCCGATCGACCCAAGACTGATGCGTGGCCATGAGGATTCCTTGCCCAGAGACCGGATTCTTAGCGCAGTCCTGGCCTCAATGTTCTCGCAGTATATGTCCAAGGGTGAAAGGTTCAGCATTGTTTCAAGAGCCGCCGTTGGTGTGGATTCCACAGATCCAGTCACCGCCAGACAAGTTGCCTTCTGAACACTTGAAACACTTTGAAGATGGCATTTCTTCTCAAGTGCTTTCCACCAGACAATCGAACCATAGGAGACCTATTCCCCTATAGTTGGTGCAGTTATACGAGTCTCCGTTTTTATGGACCGGACAAATGGTGCTGAGATTCCATTCATCGGGCATGCATTCTTCCGACCATATCTGGCAGATGAGCTGGTGCAACTCATCTCCAGCTGCTCAGCAGACAGGTCCTCTGCGCCAACAGCTTTATTAGACTTTGGTTTTGATATTGCTATCCTAACCTCGTCTCATCTTTGTCCAATGTGAATGGTGCGTTCTGCCTGACAGTGGCATCTTGATCATCTTCGCCGTTTTACAGTCCGCAGGAATCCTCTGAGAAGAGCTTGCGAACAGTTCTCGTAGGTCGATGCTACGTTGCCATGTATGCATTTTGTTTTTCTGCATCTACCTGTCTGCACTCGTCATCAAACCACGGATTTCCCCTAGGTAGTGACTGGAAACCTAATACATCAGAGGCAGCATCCTTGACGGCGATTTGATAACGTCTCCATTGCTCTTTTATGGTTTGTGTAGCTTGCATCGGCTCTTGAGTGAGCTGGAGGGAGACGCGTTCGGTGAAGTTCCTGGCGGTACACATACGAGAGACACGACCTAACTGAGTACGTTGGTGAGCTTGACAGAACATGACGGAAACCCAGAAAAGCCCTTTATGTGCATTGAAGCGAAAGCGGCTAAAATGAGTCGAACGGTAATATGAGGACAACGTCCGTGCCTTGGTCAGAAGTCTATGGATCCAACGTGTAAGATGGATAGACCCCTGAGTCCATTTCAGCTTGGAGGGATGACTCAGTAACGGACGATCGCATCTAAGTTGACACACCTATGCGCACTAGCGCTGTACCTTTCATCCGAGAGAAAGTGGTTGAAAGAATACTCCTATGTATGCCTTCCTGAGTTGATATGGACGGACTCAGCTCTTCTTTTTTTTTACACTCATTTCATCCAAGAATCTACGCAATCAGATGCAGTTGTGTGGGTATCTTACTTTTATTCATTCAGGAGTTCTACTCATGTCTCTTTCGTAGCCGGCAGAATTGGAGTCTATAGCTTTCCCAACAATAACAGCAGCGTTCAGGCAGAAGTATCTTCTTTCCCGGTTGTCCAGTTTCTTGGACGATCTTTTATGAGAGTGAAATCATGAGGTTTCAATGTGCTAATTTCGTGTGTCTTAAGTGGTGGAAAGAACTCCCACCCTTCCTCGAGCGAAAGTTTCTTGACACATCCTGCAATGGCTAATAAGAATTTAAATTTCAGTTTTGGCTCACGAAATGCTTGCTTTTCATCATAGTTCTTCAACCAGCACAATGACATGAACAACTCAGCAAGGATTACTAGATGAAGGGTGGCGATAGGCAGATCTTTCAAGAAGACAAGTGATTGTGCTGGCTGTACATAGATTGCGAAGGACTATTATCTGAATAATTACCGAACACAAGTGCCATAAAGGTTCCGCCGACGAAAGTCCGTTTCCAAGCCCCGAACACACCGCCAGATAAAATGCCTCCAATGGCATAGTTAAGTCTACAAATGATCAGATTTAAATGAATCGTACGAACTAGAGAGCTTGCAATGCTCACTTGTCGTCCTTGCCACGAATGTTAGTGGCAGCGAATGAACCCAACGCAAATGCTGATGCCATTCCTACCATTGGGCCTGTATTGTAAGCATATCTTCCTAGCGTTGCAAGGTATCCTTTTGTCTTGGACAATGTTAGGACATCGAATGTTGACCAAGCCAATCCGGCACTAACTGCATACTTATTGATGGCAACTGTTTTCCCGAAAGCATCTTGGCCATCGGGATAGGCGTAGTATTTACTTTTCAGGACAGACATGTTACAGCTGAAAAACGGAAACGAATGGTTTAATGTTAAGAGCTAACAAGAATAATTGGATTTTTTATATAAATTCGAAAGACTTTTAAGGGATCTAACCTGGTATTTACGTAACTTTTGACAATCCAGGCGGCTGTCAGTGTCAGAGCGACAGCTGTCAAAGTGAGAACGAGCTCTGTTCACAAAGTACTTTATTACAAGGCAATTAGATGGGCATGTACACATTAAATTGAAAATGTTAGGTTTGGGGAAAAGCTCGTAACGTTTAGCCGATAAAATCGGTTCGCTTTGCTTTGAGTATAGAATTCTTGCGGCTAAGGGATTTTCAGGGACTAGTCTATAGAGCGTTATGTATAAACTAGGGCAAGTCCCAGTGGTGTGATCTAAACATTCACAAATCCGCCGGTCCAGATGGTATTCCCCCTGAACTTCTGAAAAGGTCTTCTTCTACGCTGCAAAACCCCTGCAAAGGCTATTCTACCTACCCTACACTTCAGGGCTCTTGCGGAGTAGATCGAAATAGTTTTCACAGCAGCATGTTCACTGGTGATTTGATGGCATAACTCACCTGACCTTGACTGCTGACTAGCAGTGACCCTGAATGCTTATTAGCAGTGACATTGCTTATTAGAGCCTGATATGCTGGAGGTAGCCGGAACTAGCCGATGGTTGTCGGAACTAGCAGTTAGTTGGAGCTAGCAGGAGCTAGCCAGAACATGACGGAGTTAGCAGCGGCTAGCTGAAGCTACCCCAAGCCGGCCGGATCTAGCCGGAACTAGCTGGAGCTGGCCGGAAATAGCCGGACCTAGCAAAAACTATCCCGAGCTATAGCTAGCCGAAGCAAGCCTCAGCTAGCCGGAGTCAACTAGAGCTAGCTCTACAGCTTACAAGGCCACCATAGGCGGTGGGAGCCCCACAGCTTACCAGGCCGCCATTGGTGGCCGGTAGCTCGAGAGCTTACCAGGCGGACAGCATACCAGGCCACCATAAGCGGCAGTTCCACAGTTTACCAGGCACCGTAAGGGGCCGACAGGTCGACAGATTATCAGACCACCATAGGTGGCAGGCAGCTCGAGAGTTTACCAGAAGACAATAGGTGGCCGGCGGCTCTACAGCTTACCAGGCCACCACAGGTGGCCGCCAGCTCGACTGCTTACCAAACCACAATAGGTGACCGGCAGTTCATCAGCGTACCAGGCCAGACAGTTCGACAACTTACCAGATACAATAGGAGGCCGGCAACTCGACAGATTACCAGGCCACCATAGGTGTCTGGCAGTTCGACAGATTACCAGCCCACCATAGGTGGTCGGCGGCTCGACAGAATACTAGGCAACCATAGGTGCCCGCCAGCTCGAGTGCTTACCAGACCACAATAGGTGGCCGGCAAATCGACAGAATACCAGGCCACCATAGATGGCAATTCGACAACTTACCAGACACGATAGGAAGCCGGTAGCTCTACAGCTCACCAGACCACCATAGGCGGCCGGCGGTCCTACGGTTTACCAGACCACAATAAGTGGCAGGCAACTCGAGAGTTTACCAGACCACCACAGGTGGCCGGCAGCTCGACAGATTACCAGGTAACCATAGGTGGCCGCCACCTTGACTGCATACCAGACCACAATAGGTGACCGGCAGTTCGCCAGCTTACCAGGCCAGCATAGATGGCCGGCAGCTCGACAGATTACTAGGCAACCATAGGTGGCCGCCACCTCGACTGCTTACCAGACCACAATAGGTGACCGGCAGTTCGTCAGCTTACCAGGCCACCATAAGAGGCACTTCGACTGCTTACTAGGCACCATAGGTGGCCGGCAGCTCGACAGATTATCAGACCACTACAGGTGGCCGGCAGCTCGACAGATTACCAGGCCACCATAGCTGGCCGGCAGCTCGACAGATTACCAGACCACCATAAGTGGCAGTTCGACAGACTACTAGGCCACTGTAGATGGCAGTTCGACAACTTACCAGACACAATAGGAGGCCGGCGGCTCTACGGCTTACCAGGCCACCAGAGGTGGTCGGCGGTCCTACAGCTTACCAGGCCACCGTAGGTGACCGGCAGCTCGAAAGCTCACCAGACGGCATAGGTGGCCGGCAGCTCGACAAATTACCAGACCGCCATAGGTGGCCGGCAGTTCGTCAGCTTACCAGGTCACCATAAGTGGCAGTTCGGCAGCTTACTGGGCACCATAAATGGCCGGCAGTTCGACAAATTACCAGACCGCCACAGGTGGCCGGCAGTTTGTCAGCTTACCAGGCCACCATAAGTGGCAGTCCGACTACTTGCTGGGCACCATAGATTGCCAGCAGCTTGACAGATTACCAGAACACCACAGGTGACCGGCTGCTCGACAGATTACTAGGCCACCATAGGTGACCGCTAGCTCGACTGCTTGCCAGACCACAATAGGTGGTCGGCAGTTTGTCAGCTTACCAGGCCACCATGAGTGGCAGTTCAACTGCTTACTAGGCACCATAGGTGGCCGGCAGCTCGACAGATTATCAGACCACTAAAAGTGGCCGGCAGCTCGACAGATTACCAGGCCACCTTACGTTGCAGTTCGACAGCTTACTAGGCACCATACGAGGCCTGCAGCTCGACAGATTACCAGACTACCACAGGTGGCCGCCAACTCGACAGATTACCAGGCCACCATAAGTGACTGCCAGCTCGACTGCTTACCAGACGACAATAGGTGACCGGCAGTTCGTCAGCTTAACAGGCCACCATAAGTTGCAGTCCAACTGCTTACTAGGCACCATAGGTGGCCGGCAGCTCGACAGATTATCAGACCACTACAGGTGGCCGAAAGCTCGACAGATTGTCAGACCACTACAGGTGGCCGGCAGCTCGACAGATTACCAGGCCACCATAGGTGCCAGTTCGACTGCTAACTAGGCACCATAGGTGGCCGCCAGCTCGACTGCTTACTAGGCCACCATAAGTGACTGCCAGCTCGACTGCTTACCAGACCACAATAGGCAACCGGCAGTTCGTCAGCTTACTAGGCCGCCATCACCAGGCCATCACAGGTGCCAGTTCGACGGCTTACTAGGCACCATGGGTGGCCGCCAGCTCGACTGCTTTCTAGGCACCACAGGTGGTCGGCAGCTCGACAAATTACCAGACCGCCATAGGTGGCCGGCAGATCGTCAGCTTACCAGGCCGCCATAAGTGGCAGTTCGACTGCTTACTAGGCACCATAGGTGGCCGGCAGTTCTACAGATTATCAGACCACTACAGGTGGCCGCCAGCTCGACAGATTATCAGACCACTACAGGTGGCCGGCAGTTCGTCAGCTTACCAGGCCGCCAGACGAAGGCCGACAGTTCGTCAGCTTATCAGGCCACCATAAGTGGCCGTTCAACTGCTTACTAGGCACCATAGGTGGCCGGCAGCTCGACAGATTATCAGACCACTACAGGTGGCCGCCAGCTCAGCAGATTACCAGGCCACCATAAGTGCCAGTTCGACAGCTTACTAGACACCATAGGTGGCCGCGTGCTCGACTGCTTACTAGGCAACATAGGTGGCCGGCAGCTCGACAAATTACCAGACCGCCATAGGTGGCCGGCAGTTCGTCAGCTTACCAGGCCACCATAAGTGGCAGTTCAACTGTTTACGAGGCAACATAGTTGGCCGGCAGTTCGACAGATTATCAGACCACTACAGGTGGCCGCCAGCTCGAAAGATTACCAGGCCACGATAAGTGACTGCCAGCTCGACTGCTTACCAGACGACAATAGGTGACCGGCAGTTCGTCAGCTTACCAGGCCGCCATCACTGGCAGTTCAACTGCTTACTAGGCACCATAGGTGGCCGGCAGTTCGTCAGCTTACCAGGCCACCATAAGTGGCAGTCAACTGCTTAGTAGGCACCATAGGTGGCCGGCAGCTCTACAGATAATCAGACCACTACAGGTGGCCGCCAGCTCGACAGATTATCAGACCACTACAGGTGGCCGGCAGCTCGACAGATTACCAGACCACCACAGGTGGCAGGCAGCTCGACGGATTACAATGCCACCATAGGTGACCGCCAGCTCGACTGCTTACCAGACCGCCATAGGTGGCCGGCAGTTCGTCAGCTTACCAAGTCAAGTGGCCGCTCGACAGCTTACTAGGCACCAGTTCGACTGCTTACTGGGCACCATAGATGGCCTGGCCGGCAGCTCGACAGATTACAAGACCACCATAGGTGACCGCCAGCCCGACTGCTTACCAGACCACAATAGGTGATCGGCAGTTCGTCAGCTTACTAGGCCACCATAGATGTTGGTTCGGCAACTTAAAAGACACAATAGGAGGCCGGCGGCTCTACAGCTTACCAGGCCACTATAGGTGGAGGACAGCTCGACTGTATACCGGACGACAATAGGTGGCCGGCAGTTCGTCAGCTTACCAGGCCACCATAAGTGGCAGTTCAACTGCTTACCAGGCACCATAGGTGGCCGGCACCTCGATAGATTATCAGACCACTACAGGTTGCCGGCAGCTCAACAGATTACCGTAGGTTGTAGTTCGACAGCCTAATAGGCACTATGAGTGGCCGGCAGCTCGACAGCATACTAGACACCATACGTGGCCGGCAGCTAGACAGATTATCAGACCACTAAAAGTGGCCGGCAGCTCGACAGATTACCAGGCCACCATACGTGGCAGTTCGACAGCTTACTAGGCACCATACGTGGCCTGCAGCTCGACAGATTACCAGACTACCACAGGTGGCCGGTGGCTCGACAGATTACCAGCCCACCATAGCGGGCCAGCAGCTCGACAGATTACCAGGCCACCATAGGTGGCAGTTCGACAGCTTACTAGTCACCATAGGTGGCCGGCAGCTCGACAGATTACCTGACCACCACAGGTGGCCGCCAACTCGACAGATTACCAGGCCACCATAAGTGACTGCCAGCTCGACTGCTTACCAGACGACAATAGGTGACCGGCAGTTCGTCAGCTTACTAGGCCGCCATCACCAGGCCATCACAGGTGCCAGTTCGATGGCTTACTAGGCACCATAGGTGACCGCCAGCTCGACTGCTTACCAGACCGCCATAGGTGGCCGGCAGTTCGTCAGCTTACCAAGTCAAGTGGCCGCTCGACAGCTTACTAGGCACCAGTTCGACTGCTTACTGGGCACCATAGATGGCCTGGCCGGCAGCTCGACAGATTACAAGACCACCATAGGTGACCGCCAGCCCGACTGCTTACCAGACCACAATAGGTGATCGGCAGTTCGTCAGCTTACTAGGCCACCATAGATGTTGGTTCGGGAACTTAAAAGACACAATAGGAGGCCGGCGGCTCTACAGCTTACCAGGCCACTATAGGTGGAGGCCAGCTCGACTGTATACCGGACGACAATAGGTGGCCGGCAGTTCGTCAGCTTACCAGGCCACCATAAGTGGCAGTTCAACTGCTTACTAGGCACCATAGGTGGCCGGCAGCTCGACAGATTATCAGACCACTACAGGTGGCCGCCAGCTCGGCATATTACCAGGCCACCATAAGTGCCAGTTCGACAGCTTACTAGACACCATAGGTGGCCGCGTGCTCGACTGCTTACTAGGCAACATAGGTGGCCGGCAGCTCGACAAATTACCAGACCGCCATAGGTGGCCGGCAGTTCGTCAGCTTACCAGGCCACCATAAGTGGCAGTTCAACTGTTTACTAGGCAACATAGTTGGCCGGCAGTTCGACAGATTATCAGACCACTACAGGTGACCGCCAGCCCGACTGCTTACCAGACCACAATAGGTGATCGGCAGTTCGTCAGCTTACTAGGCCACCATAGATGTTGGTTCGGCAACTTAAAAGACACAATAGGAGGCCGGCGGCTCTACAGCTTACCAGGCCACTATAGGTGGAGGCCAGCTCGACTGTATACCGGACGACAATAGGTGGCCGGCAGTTCGTCAGCTTACCAGGCCACCATAAGTGGCAGTTCAACTGCTTACTAGGCACCATAGGTGGCCGGCAGCTCGACAGATTATCAGACCACTACAGGTGGCCGCCAGCTCGGCATATTACCAGGCCACCATAAGTGCCAGTTCGACAGCTTACTAGACACCATAGGTGGCCGCGTGCTCGACTGCTTACTAGGCAACATAGGTGGCCGGCAGCTCGACAAATTACCAGACCGCCATAGGTGGCCGGCAGTTCGTCAGCTTACCAGGCCACCATAAGTGGCAGTCCAACTGTTTACTAGGCAACATAGTTGGCCGGCAGTTCGACAGATTATCAGACCACTACAGGTGGCCGCCAGCTCGACAGATTACCAGGCCACGATAAGTGACTGCCAGCTCGACTGCTTACCAGACGACAATAGGTGACCGGCAGTTCGTCAGCTTACCAGGCCGCCATCACTGGCAGTTCAACTGCTTACTAGGCACCATAGGTGGCCGGCAGTTCGTCAGTTACCAGGCCACCATAAGTGGCAGTCAACTGCTTACTAGGCACCATAGGTGGCCGGCAGCTCTACAAATTATCAGACCACTACAGGTGGCCGCCAGCTCGACAGATTATCAGACCACTACAGGTGGCCGGCAGCTCGACAGATTACCAGGCCACCATAGGTGCCAATTCGACAGCTAACTAGGCACCACAGGTGGCCGCCAGCTCGACTGCTTACTAGGCACCATAGGTGGCCGACAGCTCGACAAATTACCAGACCGCCACAGGTGGCCGGCAATTCGTCAGCTTACCAGGCCACCATAAGTGGCAGTTCAACTGCTTACTAGGCACCATAGTTGGCCGGCAGCTCGACAGATTATCAGACCACTACAGGTGGCCGCCAGCTCGACTGCTTACCAGACCACAATAGGTGACCGGCAGTTCGTCAACACCATAGAAGGCAGTTCGACAACTTACCAGACCACCACAGGTGGCTGGCAGCTCGACAGATTACCAGGCAACCATAAGTGGCCGCCAGCTCGACTGATTACCAGATCACTACAGGTGACCGACAGCTTGCCAGGCCACCATAGAAGGCAGTTCGACAACTTACCAGCCACAATAGGAGGCCGGCAGCTCTGTAGCTTACCAGGACACCATAGGTGGTCGGCGGTCCTACAGCTTACCAGGCCACCATAGGTGGCCGCCAGCTAGACTGCTTATCAGACAACAATAGGTGACCGGCAGTTCGTCAGCTTACCATGCCACCATAAGTGGTATTTCGACTGCTTACTAGGCACCATAGATGGCCAACAGCTCGACAGATTACCAGACCACCACAGGTGGCCGGCAGCTCGACAGATTACCAGGCAACCATAGGTGGCCGCCAGCTCGACTGCTTACCAGAACACTATAGGTGACCGGCAGTTCGTCAGCTTGCCAGGCCACCATAGAAGGCAGTTCGTCAACTTACCAGACACAGTAGGAGGCCGGCAGCTCGACAGCTGGCCACCATAGGTGGTCAGCGGTCCTACAGCTTACTAGGCCACCATAGGTGACCGGCAGCTCGACAGTTCGCCAGGCGTCATAGGTGGCCGGCAACTCGACAATTTACCAGACCGCCATAGGTGGCCGCCAACTCGACGGCTTACCAGATCGCTATAGGCGACTGGCATTTCGTCAGCTTACCAGGCCAGCATAGAAGGCAGTTCGTCAGCCTACCAGGCCACCATAGAAGGCAGTTCGACAACTTACCAGACCACCACAGGTGGCCGGCAGCTCGACAGATTACCAGGCAACCATAGGTGGCCGCCAGCTCGACTGCTTACCAGAACACTATAGGTGACAGGCAGTTCGTCAGCTTGCCAGGCCACCATAAGTGCCAGTTCGACAGCTTACTAGACACCATAGGTGGCCGCGTGCTCGACTGCTTACTAGGCAACATAGGTGGCCGGCAGCTCGACAAATTACCAGACCGCCATAGGTGGCCGGCAGTTCGTCAGCTTACCAGGCCACCATAAGTGGCAGTTCAACTGTTTACTAGGCAACATAGTTGGCCGGCAGTTCGACAGATTATCAGACCACTACAGGTGGCCGCCAGCTCGACAGATTACCAGGCCACGATAAGTGACTGCCAGCTCGACTGCTTACCAGACGACAATAGGTGACCGGCAGTTCGTCAGCTTACCAGGCCCCCATCACTGGCAGTTCAACTGCTTACTAGGCACCATAGGTGGCCGGCAGTTCGTCAGTTACCAGGCCACCATAAGTGGCAGTCAACTGCTTACTAGGCACCATAGGTGGCCGGCAGCTCTACAAATTATCAGACCACTACAGGTGGCCGCCAGCTCGACAGATTATCAGACCACTACAGGTGGCCGGCAGCTCGACAGATTACCAGGCCACCATAGGTGCCAATTCGACAGCTAACTAGGCACCACAGGTGGCCGCCAGCTCGACTGCTTACTAGGCACCATAGGTGGCCGCCAGCTCGACTGCTTACCAGACCATAATAGGTGACCGGCAGTTCGTCAACACCATAGAAGGCAGTTCGACAACTTACCAGACCACCACAGGTGGCTGGCAGCTCGACAGATTACCAGGCCGCCAGACGATGGCCGGCAGTTCGTCAGCTTATCAGGCCACCATAAGTGGCAGTTCAACTGTTTACTAGACACCATAGGTGGCCGCGTGCTCGACTGCTTACTAGGCAACATAGGTGGCCGGCAGCTCGACAAATTACCAGACCGCCATAGGTGGCCGGCAGTTCGTCAGCTTACCAGGCCACCATAAGTGGCAGTTCAACTGTTTACTAGGCAACATAGTTGGCCGGCAGTTCGACAGATTATAAGACCACTACAGGTGGCCGGCAGCTCGACAGATTACCAGGCCACCATAGGTGCCAGTTCGACTGCTAACTAGGCACCATAGGTGGCCGCCAGCTCGACTGCTTACCAGGCCACCATAAGTGACTGCCAGCTCGACTGCTTACCAGACCACAATAGGTGACCGGCAGTTCGTCAGCTTACCAGGCCGCCATCACTGGCAGTTCAACTGCTTACTAGGCACCATAGGTGGCCGGCAGTTCGTCAGCTTACCAGGCCACCATAAGTGGCAGTTCGACTGCTTACTAGACACCATAGGTGGCCGGCAGCTCTACAGATTATCAGACCACTACAGGTGGCCGCCAGCTCGACAGATTATCAGACCACTACAGGTGGCCGGCAGCTCGACAGATTACCAGGCCACCATAGGTGCCAGTTCGACAGCTAACTAGGCACCACAGGTGGCCGCCAGCTCGACTGCTTACTAGGCACCATAGGTGGCCGGCAGCTCGATAAATTACCAGACCGCCACAGGTGGCCGGCAATTCGTCAGCTTACCAGGCCACCATAAGTGGCAGTTCAACTGCTTACTAGGCACCATAGTTGGCCGGCAGCTCGGCAGATTATCAGACCACTACAGGTGGCCGCCAGCTCGACTGCTTACCAGACCACAATAGGTGACCGGCAGTTCGTCAGCTTACTAGGCCACCATAGAAGGCAGTTCGACAACTTACCAGCCACAATAGGAGGCCGGCAGCTCTAAAGCTAACCAGGACACAACAGGTGGTCGGCGGTCCTACAGCTTACCAGGCCACCATAGGTTGCCGCCAGCTAGACTGCTTATCAGACGACAATAGGTGACCGGCAGTTCGTCAGCTTACCATGCCACCATAAGTGGTATTTCGACTGCTTACCAGGCACCATAAGTGGCCGGCAACTCGACAAATTACCAGACCGCCATAGGTGGCCGGCAGCTCGTCAGCTTACCAGGCCACCATAAGTGGTAGTTCGACTACTTACTGGGCACCATAGATGGCCAACAGCTCGACAGGTTACCAGACCACCACATGTGGCCGGCAGCTCGACAGATTACCAGGCAACCATAGGTGGCCGCCAGCTCGACTGCTTACTAGGCCACCATAAGTGACTGCCAGCTCGACTGCTTACCAGACCACAATAGGCGACCGGCAGTTCGTCAGCTTACCAGGCCACCATAAGTGGCAGTTCACCTGTTTACTAGGCAACATAGTTGGCCGGCAGTTCGACAGATTATCAGACCACTACAGGTGGCCGCCAGCTCGACAGATTATCAGACCACTACAGGTGGCCGCCAGTTCGGCAGATTACCAGGCCACCATAAGTGCCAGTTCGACAGCTTGCCTGGCAGCTCGACAAATTACCAGATCACCACAGGTGGCCGGCAATTCGTCAGCTTACCAGGCCACCATAAGTGGCAGTTCAACTGCTTACTAGGCACCATAGTTGGCCGGCAGATCGGCAGATTATCAGACCACTACAGGTGGCCGCCAGCTCGACTGCTTACCAGACCACAATAGGTGACCGGCAGTTCGTCAGCTTACTAGGCCACCATAGAAGGCAGTTCGACAACTTACCAGCCACAATAGGAGGCCGGCAGCTCTAAAGCTTACCAGGACACCACAGGTGGTCGGCGGTCCTACTGCTTACCAGGCCACCATAGGTGGCCGCCAGCTAAACTGCTTATCAGACGACAATAGGTGACCGGCAGTTCGTCAGCTTACCATGCCACCATAAGTGGTATTTCGACTGCTTACTAGGCACCATAATTGGCCGGCAACTCGACAAATTACCAGACCGCCATAGGTGGCCGGCAGCTCGTCAGCTTACCAGGCCACCATAAGTGGTAGTTCGACTACTTACTGGGCACCATAGATGGCCAACAGCTCGACAGGTTACCAGACCACCACATGTGGCCGGCAGCTCGACAGATTACCAGGCAACCATAGGTGGCCGCCAGCTCGACTGCTTGCCAGAACACTGACACAAAAGGAGGCCGGCAGCTCGACAGCTGGCCACCATAGGTGGTCAGCGGTCCTACAGCTTACTAGGCCACCATAGCTGACCGGCAGCTCGACAGTTCGCCAGGCGTCATAGGTGGCCGGCAACTCGACAATTTACCAGACCGCCATAGGTGGCCGCCAACTCGACGGCTTACCAGATCGCTATAGGCGACTGGCATTTCGTCAGCTTACCAGGCCAGCGTAGAAGGCAGTTCGTCAGCCTACCAGGCCACCATAGAAGGCAGTTCGACAACTTACCAGACCACCACAGATGGCCGGCAGCTCGACAGATTACCAGGCAACCATAGGTGGCCGCCAGCTCGACTGCTTACCAGAACACTATAGGTGACCGGCAGTTCGTCAGCTTGCCAGGCCACCATAAGTGGCAGTTAGACTACTTACTGGGCACCATAGATGGCCAACAGCTCGACAGATTACCAGATCACCACAGGTGGCCGGCAGCTCGACAGATTACCAGGCCACCAGAGGTGACCGCCAGAACGACAGCTCGCCAGGCGTCATAGGTGGCCGGCAACTCGACAATTTACCAGACCGCCATAGGTGGCCGCCAACTCGACAGTTTATCAGACCACTACAGGTGGCCGCCAGCTCGACAGATTATCAGACCACTACAGGTGGTCGGCAGCTCGTCAGCTTACCAGGCCACCATATGTGGTAGTTCGACTACTTACTGGGCACCATAGATGGCCAACAGCTCGACAGATTACCAGACCACCATAGGTGGCCGGCAGCTCGACAGATTACCAGGCCACCAGAGGTGACCGCCAACTCGACAGCTCGCCAGGCGTCATAGGTGGCCGGCAACTGACAATTTACCAGACCGCCATAGGTGGCCGCCAGCTCGACTGCTTACCAGACCACAATAGGTGACCGGCAGTTCGTCAGCCTACTAGGCCACCATAGAAGGCAGTTCGACAACTTACCAGACCACCACAGGTGGCTGGCAGCTCGACAGATTACCAGGCAACCATAGATGGCCGCCAGCTCGACTGCTTACCAGATCACTATAGGTGACCGGCAGTTCGTCAGCTTGCCAGGCCACCATAGAGGGCAGTTCGACAACTTACCAGCCACAATAGGAGGCCGGCAGCTCTACAGCTTACCAGGACACCATAGGCGGTCGGCGGTCCTACAGCTTACCAGGCCACCATAGGTGGCCGCCAGCTCGACTGCTTACCAAACGACAATAGGAGGCCGGCAGCTCTACAGCTTACCAGGACACCATAGGCGGTCGGCGGTCCTACAGCTTACCAGGCCAGCATAGATGGCCGGCAGCTCGACAGATTACTAGGCAACCATAGGTGGCCGCCACCTCGACTGCTTACCAGACCACAATAGGTGACCGGCAGTTCGTCAGCTTACCAGGCCACCATAAGAGGCAGTTCGACTGCTTACTAGGCACCATAGGTGGCCGGCAGCTCGACAGATTATCAGACCACTACAGGTGGCCGGCAGCTCGACAGATTACCAGGCCACCATAGCTGGCCGGCAGCTCGACAGATTACCAGACCGCCATAAGTGGCAGTTCGACAGACTACTAGGCCACTGTAGATGGCAGTTCGACAACTTACCAGACACAATAGGAGGCCGGCGGCTCTACGGCTTACCAGGCCACCAGAGGTGGTCGGCGGTCCTACAGCTTACCAGGCCACCGTAGGTGACCGGCAGCTCGAAAGCTCACCAGACGGCATAGGTGGCCGGCAGCTCGACAAATTACCAGACCGCCATAGGTGGCCGGCAGTTCGTCAGCTTACCAGGTCACCATAAGTGGCAGTTCGGCAGCTTACTGGGCACCATAAATGGCCGGCAGTTCGACAAATTACCAGACCGCCACAGGTGGCCGGCAGTTTGTCAGCTTACCAGGCCACCATAAGTGGCAGTCCGACTACTTGCTGGGCACCATAGATTGCCAGCAGCTTGACAGATTACCAGAACACCACAGGTGACCGGCTGCTCGACAGATTACTAGGCCACCATAGGTGACCGCTAGCTCGACTGCTTGCCAGACCACAATAGGTGGTCGGCAGTTTGTCAGCTTACCAGGCCACCATGAGTGGCAGTTCAACTGCTTACTAGGCACCATAGGTGGCCGGCAGCTCGACTGCTTACTAGGCCACAATAGGCGGCCGGCAATTCGACAACTTACCAGACCGCCATAGGTGGCCGGCAGCTCTAGAGCATACCAGGCCACCATAGGTGACCGGCAGTTCGACAGCTCACCAGGCGTCATAGATGGCCGGCAGCTCGACAGATTACCAGACCACCACAGGTGGCAGGCAGCTTGACAGATTACCATGCCACCATAGGTGACCGCCAGCTCGACTGCTTACCAGACCGCCATAGGTGGCCGGCAGTTCGTCAGCTTACCAGGCCACCATAAGTGGCAGTTCAACTGCTTACCAGGCACCATAGGTGGCCGGCACCTCGATAGATTATCAGACCACTACAGGTGGCCGGCAGCTCGACAGCATGCTAGACACCGTACGTGGCCGGCAGCTCGACAGATTATCAGACCACTAAAAGTGGCCGGCAGCTCGACAGATTACCAGGCCACCTTACGTTGCAGTTCGACAGCTTACTAGGCACCATACGAGGCCTGCAGCTCGACAGATTACCAGACTACCACAGGTGGCCGCCAACTCGACAGATTACCAGGCCACCATAAGTGACTGCCAGCTCGACTGCTTACCAGACGACAATAGGTGACCGGCAGTTCGTCAGCTTAACAGGCCACCATAAGTTGCAGTCCAACTGCTTACTAGGCACCATAGGTGGCCGGCAGCTCGACAGATTATCAGACCACTACAGGTGGCCGAAAGCTCGACAGATTGTCAGACCACTACAGGTGGCCGGCAGCTCGACAGATTACCAGGCCACCATAGGTGCCAGTTCGACTGCTAACTAGGCACCATAGGTGGCCGCCAGCTCGACTGCTTACTAGGCCACCATAAGTGACTGCCAGCTCGACTGCTTACCAAACCACAATAGGCAACCGGCAGTTCGTCAGCTTACTAGGCCGCCATCACCAGGCCATCACAGGTGCCAGTTCGACGGCTTACTAGGCACCATGGGTGGCCGCCAGCTCGACTGCTTTCTAGGCACCACAGGTGGTCGGCAGCTCGACAAATTACCAGACCGCCATAGGTGGCCGGCAGATCGTCAGCTTACCAGGCCGCCATAAGTGGCAGTTCGACTGCTTACTAGGCACCATAGGTGGCCGGCAGTTCTACAGATTATCAGACCACTACAGGTGGCCGCCAGCTCGACAGATTATCAGACCACTACAGGTGGCCGGCAGTTCGTCAGCTTACCAGGCCGCCAGACGAAGGCCGACAGTTCGTCAGCTTATCAGGCCACCATAAGTGGCCGTTCAACTGCTTACTAGGCACCATAGGTGGCCGGCAGCTCGACAGATTATCAGACCACTACAGGTGGCCGCCAGCTCGGCAGATTACCAGGCCACCATAAGTGCCAGTTCGACAGCTTACTAGACACCATAGGTGGCCGCGTGCTCGACTGCTTACTAGGCAACATAGGTGGCCGGCAGCTCGACAAATTACCAGACCGCCATAGGTGGCCGGCAGTTCGTCAGCTTACCAGGCCACCATAAGTGGCAGTTCAACTGTTTACGAGGCAACATAGTTGGCCGGCAGTTCGACAGATTATCAGACCACTACAGGTGGCCGCCAGCTCGAAAGATTACCAGGCCACGATAAGTGACTGCCAGCTCGACTGCTTACCAGACGACAATAGGTGACCGGCAGTTCGTCAGCTTACCAGGCCACCATAAGTGGCAGTCAACTGCTTAGTAGGCACCACAGGTGGCCGGCAGCTCTACAGATAATCAGACCACTACAGGTGGCCGCCAGCTCGACAGATTATCAGACCACTACAGGTGGCCGGCAGCTCGACAGATTACCAGACCACCACAGGTGGCAGGCAGCTCGACGGATTACAATGCCACCATAGGTGACCGCCAGCTCGACTGCTTACCAGACCGCCATAGGTGGCCGGCAGTTCGTCAGCTTACCAAGTCAAGTGGCCGCTCGACAGCTTACTAGGCACCAGTTCGACTGCTTACTGGGCACCATAGATGGCCTGGCCGGCAGCTCGACAGATTACAAGACCACCATAGGTGACCGCCAGCCCGACTGCTTACCAGACCACAATAGGTGATCGGCAGTTCGTCAGCTTACTAGGCCACCATAGATGTTGGTTCGGCAACTTAAAAGACACAATAGGAGGCCGGCGGCTCTACAGCTTACCAGGCCACTATAGGTGGAGGACAGCTCGACTGTATACCGGACGACAATAGGTGGCCGGCAGTTCGTCAGCTTACCAGGCCACCATAAGTGGCAGTTCAACTGCTTACCAGGCACCATAGGTGGCCGGCACCTCGATAGATTATCAGACCACTACAGGTTGCCGGCAGCTCAACAGATTACCGTAGGTTGTAGTTCGACAGCCTAATAGGCACTATGAGTGGCCGGCAGCTCGACAGCATACTAGACACCATACGTGGCCGGCAGCTAGACAGATTATCAGACCACTAAAAGTGGCCGGCAGCTCGACAGATTACCAGGCCACCATACGTGGCAGTTCGACAGCTTACTAGGCACCATACGTGGCCTGCAGCTCGACAGATTACCAGACTACCACAGGTGGCCGGTGGCTCGACAGATTACCAGCCCACCATAGCGGGCCAGCAGCTCGACAGATTACCAGGCCACCATAGGTGGCAGTTCGACAGCTTACTAGTCACCATAGGTGGCCGGCAGCTCGACAGATTACCTGACCACCACAGGTGGCCGCCAACTCGACAGATTACCAGGCCACCATAAGTGACTGCCAGCTCGACTGCTTACCAGACGACAATAGGTGACCGGCAGTTCGTCAGCTTACTAGGCCGCCATCACCAGGCCATCACAGGTGCCAGTTCGATGGCTTACTAGGCACCATAGGTGACCGCCAGCTCGACTGCTTACCAGACCGCCATAGGTGGCCGGCAGTTCGTCAGCTTACCAAGTCAAGTGGCCGCTCGACAGCTTACTAGGCACCAGTTCGACTGCTTACTGGGCACCATAGATGGCCTGGCCGGCAGCTCGACAGATTACAAGACCACCATAGGTGACCGCCAGCCCGACTGCTTACCAGACCACAATAGGTGATCGGCAGTTCGTCAGCTTACTAGGCCACCATAGATGTTGGTTCGGGAACTTAAAAGACACAATAGGAGGCCGGCGGCTCTACAGCTTACCAGGCCACTATAGGTGGAGGCCAGCTCGACTGTATACCGGACGACAATAGGTGGCCGGCAGTTCGTCAGCTTACCAGGCCACCATAAGTGGCAGTTCAACTGCTTACTAGGCACCATAGGTGGCCGGCAGCTCGACAGATTATCAGACCACTACAGGTGGCCGCCAGCTCGGCATATTACCAGGCCACCATAAGTGCCAGTTCGACAGCTTACTAGACACCATAGGTGGCCGCGTGCTCGACTGCTTACTAGGCAACATAGGTGGCCGGCAGCTCGACAAATTACCAGACCGCCATAGGTGGCCGGCAGTTCGTCAGCTTACCAGGCCACCATAAGTGGCAGTTCAACTGTTTACTAGGCAACATAGTTGGCCGGCAGTTCGACAGATTATCAGACCACTACAGGTGGCCGCCAGCTCGACAGATTACCAGGCCACGATAAGTGACTGCCAGCTCGACTGCTTACCAGACGACAATAGGTGACCGGCAGTTCGTCAGCTTACCAGGCCGCCATCACTGGCAGTTCAACTGCTTACTAGGCACCATAGGTGGCCGGCAGTTCGTCAGTTACCAGGCCACCATAAGTGGCAGTCAACTGCTTACTAGGCACCATAGGTGGCCGGCAGCTCTACAAATTATCAGACCACTACAGGTGGCCGCCAGCTCGACAGATTATCAGACCACTACAGGTGGCCGGCAGCTCGACAGATTACTAGGCCACCATAGGTGCCAATTCGACAGCTAACTAGGCACCACAGGTGGCCGCCAGCTCGACTGCTTACTAGGCACCATAGGTGGCCGACAGCTCGACAAATTACCAGACCGCCACAGGTGGCCGGCAATTCGTCAGCTTACCAGGCCACCATAAGTGGCAGTTCAACTGCTTACTAGGCACCATAGTTGGCCGGCAGCTCGACAGATTATCAGACCACTACAGGTGGCCGCCAGCTCGACTGCTTACCAGACCACAATAGGTGACCGGCAGTTCGTCAACACCATAGAAGGCAGTTCGACAACTTACCAGACCACCACAGGTGGCTGGCAGCTCGACAGATTACCAGGCAACCATAAGTGGCCGCCAGCTCGACTGATTACCAGATCACTACAGGTGACCGACAGCTTGCCAGGCCACCATAGAAGGCAGTTCGACAACTTACCAGCCACAATAGGAGGCCGGCAGCTCTGTAGCTTACCAGGACACCATAGGTGGTCGGCGGTCCTACAGCTTACCAGGCCACCATAGGTGGCCGCCAGCTAGACTGCTTATCAGACAACAATAGGTGACCGGCAGTTCGTCAGCTTACCATGCCACCATAAGTGGTATTTCGACTGCTTACTAGGCACCATAGATGGCCAACAGCTCGACAGATTACCAGACCACCACAGGTGGCCGGCAGCTCGACAGATTACCAGGCAACCATAGGTGGCCGCCAGCTCGACTGCTTACCAGAACACTATAGGTGACCGGCAGTTCGTCAGCTTGCCAGGCCACCATAGAAGGCAGTTCGTCAACTTACCAGACACAGTAGGAGGCCGGCAGCTCGACAGCTGGCCACCATAGGTGGTCAGCGGTCCTACAGCTTACTAGGCCACCATAGGTGACCGGCAGCTCGACAGTTCGCCAGGCGTCATAGGTGGCCGGCAACTCGACAATTTACCAGACCGCCATAGGTGGCCGCCAACTCGACGGCTTACCAGATCGCTATAGGCGACTGGCATTTATTTCGTCAGCTTACCAGGCCAGCATAGAAGGCAGTTTGTCAGCCTACCAGGCCACCATAGAAGGCAGTTCGACAACTTACCAGACCACCACAGGTGGCCGGCAGCTCGACAGATTACCAGGCAACCATAGGTGGCCGCCAGCTCGACTGCTTACCAGAACACTATAGGTGACAGGCAGTTCGTCAGCTTGCCAGGCCACCATAAGTGGCAGTTCGACTACTTACTGGGCACCATAGATGGCCAACAGCTCGACAGATTACCAGATCACCACAGGTGGCCGGCAGCTCGACAGATTACCAGGCCACCAGAGGTGACCGCCAGCTCGACAGCTCGCCAGGCGTCATAGGTGGAAGGCAACTCGACAATTTACCAGACCGCCATAGGTGGCCGCCAACTCGACAGATTATCAGACCACTACAGGTGCCGGCAGCTCGTCAGCTTACCAGGCCACCATAGAAGGCAGTTCGGCAACTTTCCAGACACAATAGGAGGCCGGCAGCTCTACAGATTATCAGACCACTACAGGTGGCCGCCAGCTCGACAGATTATCAGACCACTACAGGTGGCCGGCAGCTCGTCAGCTTACCAGGTCACCATAAGTGGTAGTTCGACTACTTACTGGGCACCATAGATGGCCAACAGCTCGACAGATTACCAGACCACCACAGGTGGCCGGCAGCTCGACAGATTACCAGGCCACCATAAGTGACTGCCAGCTCGACTGCTTACCAGACGACAATAGGTGACCGGCAGTTCGTCAGCTTACTAGGCCGCCATCACCAGGCCATCACAGGTGCCAGTTCGACGTCTTACTAGGTACCATGGGTGGCCGGCAGTTCGTCAGCTTACCAGGCCGCCATAAGTGGCAGTTCGACTGCTTACTAGGCACCATAGGTGGCCGGCAGCTCTACATATTATCAGACCACTACAGGTGGCCGCCAGCTCGACAGATTATCAGACCACTACAGGTGGCCGGCAGTTCGTCAGCTTACCAGGCCGCCAGACGATGGCCGGCAGTTCGTCACCTTATCAGGCCACCATGAGTGGCAGTTCAACTGCTTACTAGGCACCATAGGTGGCCGGCAGCTCGACAGATTATCAGACCACTACAGGTGGCCGCCAGCTCGGCAGATTACCAAGCCACCATAAGTGCCAGTTCGACAGCTTACTAGACACCATAGGTGGCCGCGTGCTCGACTGCTTGCTAGGCAACATAGGTGGCCGGCAGCTCGACAAATTACCAGACCGCCATAGGTGGCCGGCAGTTCGTCAGCTTACCAGGCCACCATAAGTGGCAGTTCAACTGTTTACTAGGCAACATAGTTGGCCGGCAGTTCGACAGATTATCAGACCACTACAGGTGGCCGCCAGCTCGACAGATTACCAGGCCACGATAAGTGACTGCCAGCTCGACTGCTTACCAGACGACAATAGGTGACCGGCAGTTCGTCAGCTTACCAGGCCGCCATCACTGGCAGTTCAACTGCTTACTAGGCACCATAGGTGGCCGGCAGTTCGTCAGTTACCAGGCCACCATAAGTGGCAGTCAACTGCTTACTAGGCACCATAGGTGGCCGGCAGCTCTACAAATTATCAGACCACTACAGGTGGCCGCCAGCTCGACAGATTATCAGACCACTACAGGTGGCCGGCAGCTCGACAGATTACCAGGCCACGATAAGTGACTGCCAGCTCGACTGCTTACCAGACGACAATAGGTGACCGGCAGTTCGTCAGCTTACCAGGCCGCCATCACTGGCAGTTCAACTGCTTACTAGGCACCATAGGTGGCCGGCAGTTCGTCAGTTACCAGGCCACCATAAGTGGCAGTCAACTGCTTACTAGGCACCATAGGTGGCCGGCAGCTCTACAAATTATCAGACCACTACAGGTGGCCGCCAGCTCGACAGATTATCAGACCACTACAGGTGGCCGGCAGCTCGACAGATTACCAGGCCACGATAAGTGACTGCCAGCTCGACTGCTTACCAGACGACAATAGGTGACCGGCAGTTCGTCAGCTTACCAGGCCGCCATCACTGGCAGTTCAACTGCTTACTAGGCACCATAGGTGGCCGGCAGTTCGTCAGTTACCAGGCCACCATAAGTGGCAGTCAACTGCTTACTAGGCAACATAGTTGGCCGGCAGTTCGACAGATTATCAGACCACTACAGGTGGCCGCCAGCTCGACAGATTACCAGGCCACGATAAGTGACTGCCAGCTCGACTGCTTACCAGACGACAATAGGTGACCGGCAGTTCGTCAGCTTACTAGGCCGCCATCACCAGGCCATCACAGGTGCCAGTTCGACGTCTTACTAGGTACCATGGGTGGCCGGCAGTTCGTCAGCTTACCAGGCCGCCATAAGTGGCAGTTCGACTGCTTACTAGGCACCATAGGTGGCCGGCAGCTCTACATATTATCAGACCACTACAGGTGGCCGCCAGCTCGACAGATTATCAGACCACTACAGGTGGCCGGCAGTTCGTCAGCTTACCAGGCCGCCAGACGATGGCCGGCAGTTCGTCACCTTATCAGGCCACCATGAGTGGCAGTTCAACTGCTTACTAGGCACCATAGGTGGCCGGCAGCTCTACATATTATCAGACCACTACAGGTGGCCGCCAGCTCGACAGATTACCAGGCCACGATAAGTGACTGCCAGCTCGACTGCTTACCAGACGACAATAGGTGACCGGCAGTTCGTCAGCTTACCAGGCCGCCATCACTGGCAGTTCAACTGCTTACTAGGCACCATAGGTGGCCGGCAGTTCGTCAGTTACCAGGCCACCATAAGTGGCAGTCAACTGCTTACTAGGCACCATAGGTGGCCGGCAGCTCTACAAATTATCAGACCACTACAGGTGGCCGCCAGCTCGACAGATTATCAGACCACTACAGGTGGCCGGCAGCTCGACAGATTACCAGGCCACCATAGGTGCCAATTCGACAGCTAACTAGGCACCACAGGTGGCCGCCAGCTCGACTGCTTACTAGGCACCATAGGTGGCCGCCAGCTCGACTGCTTACCAGACCATAATAGGTGACCGGCAGTTCGTCAACACCATAGAAGGCAGTTCGACAACTTACCAGACCACCACAGGTGGCTGGCAGCTCGACAGATTACCAGGCCGCCAGACGATGGCCGGCAGTTCGTCAGCTTATCAGGCCACCATAAATGGCAGTTCAACTGTTTACTAGGCACCATAGGTGGCCGGCAGCTCGACAGATGTTCAGACCACTACAGGTGGTCGCCAGCTCGACAGTTTGTCAGACCACTACAGGTGGCCGGCAGCTCGACAGATTATCAGGCCACCATAGGTGCCAGTTCGACTGCTAACGAGGCACCATAGGTGGCCGCCAGCTCGACTGCTTACTAGGCCACCATAAGTGACTGCCAGCTCGACTGCTTACCAGACCACAATAGGCGACCGGCAGTTCGTCAGCTTACTAGGCCGCCATCACCAGGCCATCACAGGTGCCAGTTCGACTGCTTACTAGGCACCATAGGTGGCCGGCAGCTCGACAGATTATCAGACCACTACAGGTGGCGGCCAGTTCGGCAGATTACCAGGCCACCATAAGTGCCAGTTCGACAGCTTGCTAGACACCATAGGTGGCCGCGTGCTCGACTGCTTACTAGGCAACAAAGGTGGCCGGCAGCTCGACAAATTACCAGACCGCCATAGGTGGCCGGCAGTTCGTCAGCTTACCAGGCCACCATAAGTGGCAGTTCACCTGTTTACTAGGCAACATAGTTGGCCGGCAGTTCGACAGATTATCAGACCACTACAGGTGGCCGGCAGCTCGACAGATTACCAGGCCACCATAGGTGCCAGTTCGACTGCTAACTAGGCACCATAGGTGGCCGCCAGCTCGACTGCTTACTAGGCCACCATAAGTGACTGCCAGCTCGACTGCTTACCAGACCACAATAGGTGACCGGCAGTTCGTCAGCTTACCAGGCCGCCATCACTGGCAGTTCAACTGCTTACTAGGCACCATAGGTGGCCGGCAGTTCGTCAGCTTACCAGGCCACCATAAGTGGCCGGCAGCTCGACAGATTACCAGGCCACCAGAGGTGACCGCCAGCTCGACAGCTCGCCAGGCGTCATAGGTGGAAGGCAACTCGACAATTTACCAGACCGCCATAGGTGGCCGCCAACTCGACAGATTATCAGACCACTACAGGTGCCGGCAGCTCGTCAGCTTACCAGGCCACCATAGAAGGCAGTTCGGCAACTTTCCAGACACAATAGGAGGCCGGCAGCTCTACAGATTATCAGACCACTACAGGTGGCCGCCAGCTCAACAGATTATCAGACCACTACAGGTGGCCGGCAGCTCGTCAGCTTACCAGGTCACCATAAGTGGTAGTTCGACTACTTACTGGGCACCATAGATGGCCAACAGCTCGACAGATTACCAGACCACCACAGGTGGCCGGCAGCTCGACAGATTACCAGGCCACCATAAGTGACTGCCAGCTCGACTGCTTACCAGACGACAATAGGTGACCGGCAGTTCGTCAGCTTACTAGGCCGCCATCACCAGGCCATCACAGGTGCCAGTTCGACGTCTTACTAGGTACCATGGGTGGCCGGCAGTTCGTCAGCTTACCAGGCCGCCATAAGTGGCAGTTCGACTGCTTACTAGGCACCATAGGTGGCCGGCAGCTCTACATATTATCAGACCACTACAGGTGGCCGCCAGCTCGACAGATTATCAGACCACTACAGGTGGCCGGCAGTTCGTCAGCTTACCAGGCCGCCAGACGATGGCCGGCAGTTCGTCACCTTATCAGGCCACCATGAGTGGCAGTTCAACTGCTTACTAGGCACCATAGGTGGCCGGCAGCTCTACATATTATCAGACCACTACAGGTGGCCGCCAGCTCGACAGATTACCAGGCCACGATAAGTGACTGCCAGCTCGACTGCTTACCAGACGACAATAGGTGACCGGCAGTTCGTCAGCTTACCAGGCCGCCATCACTGGCAGTTCAACTGCTTACTAGGCACCATAGGTGGCCGGCAGTTCGTCAGTTACCAGGCCACCATAAGTGGCAGTCAACTGCTTACTAGGCACCATAGGTGGCCGGCAGCTCTACAAATTATCAGACCACTACAGGTGGCCGCCAGCTCGACAGATTATCAGACCACTACAGGTGGCCGGCAGCTCGACAGATTACCAGGCCACCATAGGTGCCAATTCGACAGCTAACTAGGCACCACAGGTGGCCGCCAGCTCGACTGCTTACTAGGCACCATAGGTGGCCGCCAGCTCGACTGCTTACCAGACCATAATAGGTGACCGGCAGTTCGTCAACACCATAGAAGGCAGTTCGACAACTTACCAGACCACCACAGGTGGCTGGCAGCTCGACAGATTACCAGGCCGCCAGACGATGGCCGGCAGTTCGTCAGCTTATCAGGCCACCATAAATGGCAGTTCAACTGTTTACTAGGCACCATAGGTGGCCGGCAGCTCGACAGATGTTCAGACCACTACAGGTGGTCGCCAGCTCGACAGTTTGTCAGACCACTACAGGTGGCCGGCAGCTCGACAGATTATCAGGCCACCATAGGTGCCAGTTCGACTGCTAACGAGGCACCATAGGTGGCCGCCAGCTCGACTGCTTACTAGGCCACCATAAGTGACTGCCAGCTCGACTGCTTACCAGACCACAATAGGCGACCGGCAGTTCGTCAGCTTACTAGGCCGCCATCACCAGGCCATCACAGGTGCCAGTTCGACTGCTTACTAGGCACCATAGGTGGCCGGCAGCTCGACAGATTATCAGACCACTACAGGTGGCGGCCAGTTCGGCAGATTACCAGGCCACCATAAGTGCCAGTTCGACAGCTTGCTAGACACCATAGGTGGCCGCGTGCTCGACTGCTTACTAGGCAACAAAGGTGGCCGGCAGCTCGACAAATTACCAGACCGCCATAGGTGGCCGGCAGTTCGTCAGCTTACCAGGCCACCATAAGTGGCAGTTCACCTGTTTACTAGGCAACATAGTTGGCCGGCAGTTCGACAGATTATCAGACCACTACAGGTGGCCGGCAGCTCGACAGATTACCAGGCCACCATAGGTGCCAGTTCGACTGCTAACTAGGCACCATAGGTGGCCGCCAGCTCGACTGCTTACTAGGCCACCATAAGTGACTGCCAGCTCGACTGCTTACCAGACCACAATAGGTGACCGGCAGTTCGTCAGCTTACCAGGCCGCCATCACTGGCAGTTCAACTGCTTACTAGGCACCATAGGTGGCCGGCAGTTCGTCAGCTTACCAGGCCACCATAAGTGGCAGTTCGACTGCTTACTAGACACCATAGGTGGCCGGCAGATCTACAGATTATCAGACCACTACAGGTGGCCGCCAGCTCGACAGATTATCAGACCACTACAGGTGGCCGGCAGCTCGACAGATTACCAGGCCACCATAGGTGCCAGTTCGACAGCTTGCTAGACACCATAGGTGGCCGCGTGCTCGACTGCTTACTAGGCAACATAGGTGGCCGGCAGCTCGACAAATTACCAGACCGCCATAGGTGGCCGGCAGTTCGTCAGCTTACCAGGCCACCATAAGTGGCAGTTCAACTGTTTACTAGGCAACATAGTTGGCCGGCAGTTCGACAGATTATAAGACCACTACAGGTGGCCGGCAGCTCGACAGATTACCAGGCCACCATAGGTGCCAGTTCGACTGCTAACTAGGCACCATAGGTGGCCGCCAGCTCGACTGCTTACCAGGCCACCATAAGTGACTGCCAGCTCGACTGCTTACCAGACCACAATAGGTGACCGGCAGTTCGTCAGCTTACCAGGCCGCCATCACTGGCAGTTCAACTGCTTACTAGGCACCATAGGTGGCCGGCAGTTCGTCAGCTTACCAGGCCACCATAAGTGGCAGTTCGACTGCTTACTAGACACCATAGGTGGCCGGCAGCTCTACAGATTATCAGACCACTACAGGTGGCCGCCAGCTCGACAGATTATCAGACCACTACAGGTGGCCGGCAGCTCGACAGATTACCAGGCCACCATAGGTGCCAGTTCGACAGCTAACTAGGCACCACAGGTGGCCGCCAGCTCGACTGCTTACTAGGCACCATAGGTGGCCGGCAGCTCGATAAATTACCAGACCGCCACAGGTGGCCGGCAATTCGTCAGCTTACCAGGCCACCATAAGTGGCAGTTCAACTGCTTACTAGGCACCATAGTTGGCCGGCAGCTCGGCAGATTATCAGACCACTACAGGTGGCCGCCAGCTCGACTGCTTACCAGACCACAATAGGTGACCGGCAGTTCGTCAGCTTACTAGGCCACCATAGAAGGCAGTTCGACAACTTACCAGCCACAATAGGAGGCCGGCAGCTCTAAAGCTAACCAGGACACAACAGGTGGTCGGCGGTCCTACAGCTTACCAGGCCACCATAGGTTGCCGCCAGCTAGACTGCTTATCAGACGACAATAGGTGACCGGCAGTTCGTCAGCTTACCATGCCACCATAAGTGGTATTTCGACTGCTTACCAGGCACCATAAGTGGCCGGCAACTCGACAAATTACCAGACCGCCATAGGTGGCCGGCAGCTCGTCAGCTTACCAGGCCACCATAAGTGGTAGTTCGACTACTTACTGGGCACCATAGATGGCCAACAGCTCGACAGGTTACCAGACCACCACATGTGGCCGGCAGCTCGACAGATTACCAGGCAACCATAGGTGGCCGCCAGCTCGACTGCTTACTAGGCCACCATAAGTGACTGCCAGCTCGACTGCTTACCAGACCACAATAGGCGACCGGCAGTTCGTCAGCTTACCAGGCCACCATAAGTGGCAGTTCACCTGTTTACTAGGCAACATAGTTGGCCGGCAGTTCGACAGATTATCAGACCACTACAGGTGGCCGCCAGCTCGACAGATTATCAGACCACTACAGGTGGCCGCCAGTTCGGCAGATTACCAGGCCACCATAAGTGCCAGTTCGACAGCTTGCCTGGCAGCTCGACAAATTACCAGATCACCACAGGTGGCCGGCAATTCGTCAGCTTACCAGGCCACCATAAGTGGCAGTTCAACTGCTTACTAGGCACCATAGTTGGCCGGCAGATCGGCAGATTATCAGACCACTACAGGTGGCCGCCAGCTCGACTGCTTACCAGACCACAATAGGTGACCGGCAGTTCGTCAGCTTACTAGGCCACCATAGAAGGCAGTTCGACAACTTACCAGCCACAATAGGAGGCCGGCAGCTCTAAAGCTTACCAGGACACCACAGGTGGTCGGCGGTCCTACTTCTTACCAGGCCACCATAGGTGGCCGCCAGCTAAACTGCTTATCAGACGACAATAGGTGACCGGCAGTTCGTCAGCTTACCATGCCACCATAAGTGGTATTTCGACTGCTTACTAGGCACCATAAGTGGCCGGCAACTCGACAAATTACCAGACCGCCATAGGTGGCCGGCAGCTCGTCAGCTTACCAGGCCACCATAAGTGGTAGTTCGACTACTTACTGGGCACCATAGATGGCCAACAGCTCGACAGGTTACCAGACCACCACATGTGGCCGGCAGCTCGACAGATTACCAGGCAACCATAGGTGGCCGCCAGCTCGACTGCTTGCCAGAACACTGACACAAAAGGAGGCCGGCAGCTCGACAGCTGGCCACCATAGGTGGTCAGCGGTCCTACAGCTTACTAGGCCACCATAGCTGACCGGCAGCTCGACAGTTCGCCAGGCGTCATAGGTGGCCGGCAACTCGACAATTTACCAGACCGCCATAGGTGGCCGCCAACTCGACGGCTTACCAGATCGCTATAGGCGACTGGCATTTCGTCAGCTTACCAGGCCAGCAGAGAAGGCAGTTCGTCAGCCTACCAGGCCACCATAGAAGGCAGTTCGACAACTTACCAGACCACTACAGATGGCCGGCAGCTCGACAGATTACCAGGCAACCATAGGTGGCCGCCAGCTCGACTGCTTACCAGAACACTATAGGTGACCGGCAGTTCGTCAGCTTGCCAGGCCACCATAAGTGGCAGTTAGACTACTTACTGGGCACCATAGATGGCCAACAGCTCGACAGATTACCAGATCACCACAGGTGGCCGGCAGCTCGACAGATTACCAGGCCACCAGAGGTGACCGCCAGAACGACAGCTCGCCAGGCGTCATAGGTGGCCGGCAACTCGACAATTTACCAGACCGCCATAGGTGGCCGCCAACTCGACAGTTTATCAGACCACTACAGGTGGCCGCCAGCTCGACAGATTATCAGACCACTACAGGTGGTCGGCAGCTCGTCAGCTTACCAGGCCACCATATGTGGTAGTTCGACTACTTACTGGGCACCATAGATGGCCAACAGCTCGACAGATTACCAGACCACCATAGGTGGCCGGCAGCTCGACAGATTACCAGGCCACCAGAGGTGACCGCCAACTCGACAGCTCGCCAGGCGTCATAGGTGGCCGGCAACTGACAATTTACCAGACCGCCATAGGTGGCCGCCAGCTCGACTGCTTACCAGACCACAATAGGTGACCGGCAGTTCGTCAGCTTACTAGGCCACCATAGAAGGCAGTTCGACAACTTACCAGACCACCACAGGTGGCTGGCAGCTCGACAGATTACCAGGCAACCATAGATGGCCGCCAGCTCGACTGCTTACCAGATCACTATAGGTGACCGGCAGTTCGTCAGCTTGCCAGGCCACCATAGAGGGCAGTTCGACAACTTACCAGCCACAATAGGAGGCCGGCAGCTCTACAGCTTACCAGGACACCATAGGCGGTCGGCGGTCCTACAGCTTACCAGGCCACCATAGGTGGCCGCCAGCTCGACTGCTTACCAAACGACAATAGGTGACCGGCAGTTCGTCCGCTTACCATGCCACCATAAGTGGTATTTCGACTGCTTACTAGGTCACGATAGGTGGCCGGCAGCTTGAAGGCATACCAGGACACTACGGGGGCCGGAGGCTCGACAGATTACCAGGCCACAATAGGTGGCCAACAGCTCGACAGCTCGATCGTCAGCTTACCAGGCCAGTTCGTCAGCTTACTCGGCACCATAGGTGGCCGGCAGCTCGACAGATTATCGGACCACCATAGGTGGCCGGCAGTTCGACAGATTACCAGGCCACCATATGTGGCCGGCAGTTCGTCAGCTTACCAGGCCATAATAGGTGGCAGTTCGACAGCTTACTGGGCAGGCTGCTTGAGAGCTTACCAAGCGACAATAGGTAGCCGGCAGCTCGACAGCATAACAGGACATCATAGGTAGTCTGCAACTCAAGAGGTTACCAGGTGACCATAGGTGCGGGCAATTCGACAGCTTACCAGGCCACCATAGGTAGTTGGCAGTTCGACAGCATACCAAACAACGATAGGTGGCCGGCAGTTCGTAGGCCTACCAGGCCACCATAGGTTGCTAACAGTTCAGCAGCATACCAGGCCACGATAGGTACCCGGCAGCTCGAAGGCATACCAAGACACTATGGGTAGCCGGTCGCTCGACAGCTCGATCGTCAGCTTACCAGGCCACCATAGGTGGCAGTTGGACAGCTTACTAGGCACCATAGGTGGCCGGCAGCTCGACAGATTATCAGGCCATAATAGGTGGCAGTTCGACAGCTTACTGGGCAGGCTGCTTGAGAGCTTACCAAGCGACAATAGGTAGCCGGCAGCTCGACAGCATAACAGGACATCATAGGTAGTCTGCAACTCAAGAGGTTACCAGGCGACCATAGGTGCGGGCAATTCGACAGCTTACCAGGCCACCATAGGTAGTTGGCAGTTCGACAGCATACCAAGACACTATGGGTAGCCGGTCGCTCGACAGTTTACCACACCGCCATAGGTGGCCGACGGCTCGACAGCTTACCATGCCACCATATGTAGTCGGCAGTTCGTCAGCTTACTAGGCCACCATAGGTGGCCGTTCGATAGCTTACTAGGCGCCATAGATGGCCGGCAGCTCGACAGATTATCAGACCACCATAGGTGGCCGGCAGCTCGACAGATTACCAGGCCACCATAGGTGGCAGTTCGACAGATTACTAGGCCACCATAGGTGGCCGGCAGCTCGACAGATTATCAGACCACCATTGGTGGCCGACAGTTCGACAGATTAGCAGAGCACCATAGGTGGTCGGCAGCTCGACAGATCGCCAGGCCACCAAAAGTGGCGGGCAGCTCGACAGCATACCAGGCCACTATAGCTGGCCGGCAGCTCGAAGGCATACCAGGACACCATGGGTAGCCGGTCGCTCGACAGTTTACCACACCGCCATAGGTGGCCGACAGGTCGACAGCTTACCATGCCACCATATGTAGTCAGCAGTTCGTCAGCTTACCAGGCCACCGTAGGTGGCAGTTCGATAGCTTACTAGGCGCCATAGATGGCCGGCAGTTCGACATTTTACCGGGTACCATATGTCGCCGGCAGCTCTACGGCTTTCAAGTGGACGTAGGCTCTGCAGCTTAGCACTCGTTTTTTTTTTTAGGATCTTCCGCAGTGTAAATAATTGATCTATAGTGGACTTCTCGGGCCTGAAACCACACTGTTATGGACAAATGAAACCAAATGGCTTCAAGCGTTCACACAGTGCAGCAGAGAAGATTTTATAAGCGATGTTCAGAAGACTTATACCTCTCTAGTTGGAGCACTCTTTTCTTGTGGATCGGGCAAACGATACTAAGATTCCATTCATCGGGCCTGCATTCCTCTGACCGTATCTTACAGATGAGCTGATGCATACTGCCAACCAGGTCCGTCTACTCCAGCAGCTATGTTGAACTTAAGCTTAGAAAATGCATTCCTCTTCATCCAGGTCAAGGGGACGGAATTCTCTACTATCATCGTCCGCTGTGAAAGGGTTATTCTGCCTGACAGCGGGATCTGTTTCGTCATCGCCATTAAACAGTCTGCAGAAGCAGTCTTTCTGGATTCTTAGCACCGACTGTTTCCACTTTCATTCCTCCAGGCTTCCGTTCTGGCCTTATATCCCTGCCAAGTTTGTTTTATTTGTTGATAAAACCTCCGAACGTCATTCCTGCGATAGCATCTCTCCATCTCTACGATCGCGAGCTTCTCATGCTCTCTTTTTTTTTTTTTTGACAAGCTTGTGCTCCTCCCTCTCCTCCTCCCCTTCTGCTCATAATGTTCACGAACAGCTTTCGTCTTTCTTAATAGGCTTGCTGCTTGGCTGCGTGAGTCCTCCTACCTCGTCAAACCATGGGTTTCTTGTGTTTCTTGTTGGTGACATTTTGAAACCCAGTACATCGAAAGCAGCACTCTCTAAGGCTTGTTGACAATAGATCCATTGGTGTTGTACGGTCTGAGCAGGTGTTGGAGGGTTTTCCGAGAGCTTGAGAGAGACGCGATTGGCATAGGCACTGGCTGTCTCTAACGATTACAGCATGACGACGTTGTATGCCGCTGGCCTTACTCGATTTTTCTGGGGGGCCAGGAATATTCGCTATCACAACCCGGCTGCCACAAGGTAGTAGTACAAGTCGATGTTGGCTCCTCTAAAAGTTCGTACATCCAGAATATCGAATGCGTGCCTGCCATCAATAGAAATACGGTCAATCTGGTTGACGGTTGATTGATCCGGAGATCGCCAAGTCCCTTTGTGGATGTTCAGATGTGGGAAACGCGTGCTAGCAACTAGAACATTTCGCCCCGTTGCGAAGTCTATCAGCCTAAATCCATTTTCGGATGTGGTATTGTGTAGGCTGTGCTTGCCAACGACCCTATCAAAAGCGACTTCCTTTCAAGTCGTAGCAAAGTAATCAAAGAAAGTTCGTTTAAGTATGCTGTTCACACAGATACTTCAAAGTTTATAAAGATGGCGAAAGCTTCCCTGCACGTACCCGATTCAAAGCGCATAGTCAGATCTTATGAATGGACAAAGTGAATTTTGTATACACTCCCAGCGAACCAACTGACAGTGTCATCGAATCTGGAAGAGTCAGTTTAGCGAGTAATATCGATTTTTCTTCGTCTCTCGAAATAAGGACACAACCGACAACCATAAACAATAATTTTTCATCAGCACCAACGTACTAGAGAGCAGTCTTCAAAGTCGACCTAAGTGTAAGTTTGGTTTGATATTATTTGGGGGATTCGTTGATAGTTACGAAGGGCATTCTTGGTTAAAGTGTGCTTCAGTTTTGGGATACGGATTTATTAGTGTATTAATTGCTTTATGTTCATACTTTAGTTCTATCAAGTGATACCATCGTTATCACCTGTAACAAACTTTTCCACTTCCACTTTTTCTACTTTGTTCCTAGGTACAGCAGTCGTAATTAGCACGGTGGTACACATTGCGTTAATTAAATTAAATTATCTAAACCAGAGTCGGTGTGCTGAGAGTTTGATGTATATGCTATTGTAACTAAAATTAACTTACTCACTTACTTACTTATCAGGCCAGCGATCCATGGAGGATCTGAGCCTGACCTATAGCTGCCTTCCATCCTTGACGGCCCCGGGCACGCTGCTTCCAGTTGTCAAGACCAAGATGTCTTACATCCGCGATTATTTGGTCTTTATACCGGAGGTTCGGTCTTCCTCTTCTTCTCGAACCAGGAGGCTCGGAGTCGAAGACCCTCTTAGCTGGAGCGTTGATGTCCATGCGCTCGATGTGGCCGAGCCAGTGTAGTCGACGGATCCTTGCCTTCCGGACTACATCCACATCTTGGTACAGCTCGTAGAGTTCGCGGTTGTGTCTTCTTCTCCATTCACCTTCCTCACAGACAGGACCAAATATCCGGCGCAGAATTTTTCTTTCGAAAGAACCCAAAATCAGCTCCGCTATCCTGCTTATCGTCCAGCTTTCGGCTCCGTACAGCAAGACTGGCAGAATGAGCGTTTTGTAAAGCATGACTTTGGTCTTTCGAGTGAGGAGTTTTGACCCCAGTTGTTTGGACAAGCCGAAGTAGCAGCGGTTGCCAAGGGCGATTCTATGCCGGATCTCCACTGTGGCGTCATTTGTGGAATTTACGTTTGCCCCGAGGTAGACAAACGCCTTAACTACCTCGAAATTGTAGCTGTCAATTGTTATATTTTGTCCCAGGTGGTGAGCGACGGATTGGTTTTTGCTTGACAGCATGTATTTCGTTTTGTCCTCATTGATCTTAAGACCAATTCGTTTCGCCTGTTCTTCAATCGCCGTGAAAGCTTCCACAATACCACGGCGAGAACACGCGATGATGTCGATATCATCCGCGTATCCTAGCAGCTGGATGGACTTGTAAAAGATAGTGCCTTCCCTGTTGACGCCTGCCAGTCGCACTATCTGCTCCAGCACCATCGGTCCATCGGTCGTTAAGCAGCTGCTGGAAGTGCTGCTTAAATACATCCACTATTCCCTGCGAGTCGGTGACAAGATTACCCTCGCAGTTTCGAAGAGCCAGGGTGCCCTTTTTGAAGCCTCCTGCAAGGTCTTTGGCTTTCTTGTAAAAGGCTCGTATTTTATGTTTATCCCTAGACTCCTCGATATCCATGAGCTGGGAGGCTGCGAGGATTCTTTTCTTTTGTCGCAGTAGTTTTTTCTCCTCCCTTCTTCTGGCTCGGTACTCTTTTTGCGCTGCCCTGGTTTTCCTCTGCAGCGCCTTTTGGTACGCCTCGTCGGTTGCTGCCTTTTTCTGCTCACACTCGCCATCATACCACGGGTTTCTTGTCGGGGGTGGTAGGTATCCTATGGTGGTTTCGGCTACTTCCTGGATGGCTGAGCGGCAATGCAGCCACATATTATTGGCATTTGTGTTCGACGTAGGCATACCGTAGAGTCTTTCGCTTAGCTAAAATTAACATACCAGTCAATTAGAAGTATAGAGGCATGTGCTTAAATTCCGTGGAATAATTGACATTAGGATGCAACCGGGAAGTGCATGTAAAATACTAGCTACGATCTGAGATGCAGTCGCAATAGGAGAATAATCCTTACTATAGGGACATTTTGCTCGTTATCTATTTCCAGAACAATGTTTTTAGGGTTCCATATCCAAAGGTAAAACGGAACCCTATTACTAAGACTTCGCTGTCCGTCCATCCGTCCGTCTGTCACCAGGCTGTATCTCATGAACCCTAATAGTTAGACAGTTGACATTTTCACAGATGATGTATTTCTGTTGCCGCTACCACGTCAAATACTAAAATCGGAACAAACTGAATATTTAAGGGGGGCTCCCATACAACAGACATGATTTTCATCCAAAAAATCCCCTTGGTCACATACTGAACTAAGGTTAGTCGACAATATATTTGTGTCTTTGATAAATTAATCCTAGCCTTTTCCCCATATTTATTGTTATTCACCTTTTCACATCGTTGCTGTTAAGTAAGATTTGATTTGAATTCAATGGACACTTTGATGATCAACTATATCTCATCATGAAGATTTTTGATTATCAAAGTAATATGCCGATAACCTGCCTGCAACCAAGATCTGTCATCATACAAAAAATGTGATTTAATGTGATGACTGTTGAGGTAACATACAACGTCTCTTTCATATTTATATATGCAGATGGTACGGAACCCTTCGTGCGCGAGTCCGACTCGCACTTGGCCGGTTTTTTCTATTTTCATTTCTGCGATTTTTTTTTTGATTTTTTATATTTTTTTTTTTTTTTTTTTTTTTTGTAAAATTGTTGCCCAACACTTATACTACCTTATGCCCCACCCTAACCTACCCTAGCCTACCCTACCATATCGGAGTCCACCAATGGCATTCGGCGAACCTGCCTTGAAGAGGCTGTATTAACTGATTCCACGACGGAGTCCGTTAGCCACCAAAAGCGTTGATGCTGTCGGACAATGTCTTCTCTATCTCGGCGAGAAACCGATCTACTGAACCTGATGCGCTCGGGCTCACAGAGCACGACGTCAGGTTCGTAAAGGAGCCGCCGCTCCACAGAACTACGGGCCACATGGAAGATTAGCGGTACCGCCAATCTATCCTGGATCAGCCCACAATTATCAAAGTAAAGAAATGCTTCCGGAGGCACAAAGCCATTCAGACGCACTTTTTCATAATACATAACATTGGGGTAGTAAGCCCCAGAGATCAGGTTATTGGTCGAAGTCATTGCCCTTGCAACGTGACCTCGAATCAGTTTAATCAGAAAGTTATCTATCCGTAAAATCCTTGCCCTATCGTATAGGACCCCGTTGGGATAGAACTTTCTGTACTCAGACTCTGGTGTTCTGTGTAATCCAAGACAAGTCCTCAGACATTGTCTCTCAAACACCCGAATCCTTTCCATTAAGCTTGCGCTCACATTAAACCAGACGGGACATCCATAGGCAATCATAGGCCTGATTAAGGCCATGTAGCAGATTACCTTCACCCTAGAAAGAAGTTGGCTACAGTAAAACAGCCATCTTGTCAGGGCGAAAACGCCCCGGGCTCTTTCCAGAGCAGCATCTACATTTTTGTTAAAATACAGATACTGATCCAGCCAGATCCCGAGGTATCTGACTACACTTTTACTCGCCAGTGGACGCCCGTCCGGTCCGATGATTGCGAATTTTCGCCAACGTTTTCTAATGTCCCTAGAGGCCCTAGACGGAGGCGTTCTGAACAAAATAGTCTCTGATTTATGAAAGTTGATTTTCAACTTCCAGTCGTCACAGAACTGCTGAATTTTATCGAAGTCACGTTGCAATAAAACAGCAATGACGTCGATCGTTGGACCTGATCTGTACGCAACCAAGTCATCTGCGTACGCTATTGAGTGTTGAAGAGAAACTATCTAATCACTGATGTAAATGCTAAAAAGGATCGGCGAGTTGACCGTACCCTCTTGCAATCCGTTTTTAATAACAAATGTTTGAGCAGAAGTTACGTTGGCAATTTTCACAACGAGCTTTCTACTCGTTAACAATGGTTTACTTATGCCCAACCGCTTGAGCTTGTAGTAGAGTCCTTCTAACCATACGGTGTCGAAGGCTATTTCCAAGGCCCTGAAACCGAATTGGTTATCCGGAATGATATTCTTGTCCTCAGCCCATTTGGACAGGGCTCTATGGATTACCTTCTCGAAGACCTTGCTGATACTCGGAAGGAGACTTATCGACCGGAGATTCGCCGGATTCGAGGAGTCTTTGCCCCTCTTAGGGATTGGTTGGACCACCGCCGTTTTCCAATGCACCGGATAATATGCATTATTCAGTGCATTGTTGAACAGGATGGTGTACCTCTCTATAGCCAATGGTGGAAGGTGCCTGAGCACAACATTGGATATACCATCAGTACCCGCGGATTTTTTATTTTTTAATGACATGAAGATCAACTGGAGATCCTCCGTCGAAACGAACAGTGTATGAGCACCTTCATTGGCGATGGCATTGTTTGCCGTAAACTCGTCATTGAACCTAGTGAAACCATGGTTCTCGATTCGCCAACGTTCTATATCATTTATATGCAGATGGTATGGAACCCTTTGTGCGCGAGTCCGACTCACACTTGGCCGGTTTTTCTATTTGGCAATAGTGTAGCTTCCTTCTATTGTTTCATTGAACTGGGTGTTACATCGTATAAGATTCGATACCAGTTTAAATGAATTCTAATAACTCATGAAGCTAATCCTCCTAAACCCATCAAAATTCTTAATTAAGTAAGACAATTTTCTTCACTACTCTAGATGAATCGCATTCATATAAGAATAGACCCACACAAGTCATTGACTCTTCATTTATCATGAATTGTTTTATTTAGCACGGACACATACGAGCCAGAAGTGACTGCAACGACCATATTCGACGGGTTAAATTCCAATCTGACAAGAAGTTAAGGCGTACAATCCCTCGATGTCCCGAAAGTAGCAAAAGTTTCTGGTCGTTTGTAAAAAACGTAAAAACCTCAACTTCTTCTTCTTCTTCTTAACGGGCGCTACAGTTCGGGATGAACCTGGGCCTCAACCAACATGCCCCTCCAACTAGCACGATCTTTCGTTAGCCTTTTCCATTGTCGTACACCCAGTTGGCTGAGGTCCACTTTCACCTGTGTGCGCCATCCTAAGTGCGGCAGTCCTCTGCTTCTTCGTCCCTCGGGGTTGGATTCAAAGACTCTCCGGGCTGGAGCTGTGATGTCCATTCGTTCTACATAGCCCAGCCATCTTAGGCGTTGAATCCATAGACGCCTGACTAGACTAACGTCGCTGTACAGCCCGTACAGGTCATGGTTGAATCTTCTCCTCCATTCCCCCGTCTGCGTTTATAGGCCCAAAAATCAAGGGCAAAATCTTTTTCTCGAACCGACCAGAGGCCTCCTCATCCGCTTTTGATAGGGTCCATGCTCCTGCGCCGTACAACAAGAACGGGATGATAGGGGTCTTATATAGAGTCAACTTCGTCGTTCGAGAGAGGGCTCTATTACACAGTTGCCTCCTGAGCCCAAAAAAACAGCGATTGGCAAGAGTGATTGTGCGTTTGATTTCGGAACTGACGTCGTTGTTCCAGGTCACTGCGGAGCCAAGGTAGATGAACTCCTTAACTACCTCGAACTTTCATCTGCCAATAAATCCGCACTGATAAGGACCTATCAGCTTATTTACAAAAGGCTTCAGGCGTTCACACAAAACGGCAGCGAAGATCTTGTATGCGGCGTTAAGGAGACTTATTTCTCTATAGTTGGCGCAATCAGAGGGATCTCCTTTCTTGTAGATAGGGCATACGATGCTGAGACTCCATTCCTCGGGCATGCTTTCCTCTGACCATATCTTACAGATGAGCTGGTGCATGACCTAACCAGGTCATCACCAGCTGCCTTGAAGAGCTCAGCAGACAGTCCGCCTGCGCTAGCAGCTTTATTCGACTTGAGTTTCGATTTGGCAATCTTCACTTCGTCGAAGTCAGGGGGACGGAATTCTCTGCGGTCTTCGTCGTTAAGAAATGAATTATTCTGCCTGACAGTGGCATATTGACTAACATCGTCGTTATACAGTCTACAGAAGTGGTTTTCCCATATTCTTAGCATCGCCTCGATTCTACTACTAGGTGTCCGTTCTCATCCCTGCAGGCTTCCCTTCTGACTTTAGAACCTTGGCATGTTTGCTATATCTGTTGATAAACCTTTCGAACGTCACGCCTGCAGTAACACCCCTCCAAATCCTCAATCGCACGCTTCTCATGCTCTTTCTTCTGAGAAGCTTATGTTCCTCCCTTCTATTTTACTCATAGAGCTCACGAGCTGCTCTTATTCTTTTATGCAGCGAGGCCTTATATGCATCCTGCTTCGCTGTGTGTATCCTCCTGCACTCGTCATCGAACCAAGTGTTTCTTCGTGGTAGAGCCTTGAAACCCAAGACTTCGGATGCAGAGCTTTTCAGGGCTTGTTTGCAAAGGCTCCACTGCAGTTCTATTGATAGCGTAGAGGATTGAGGTGTATTGGAGAGCTTAAAGGGGACGCGATCAGTGAAAGCACGAGCGGTTTCTGGCGATAGTAGCTTTCCGACGTCATAGCTTTGTATTCTTACTCTACTCCGCTGCGTTCGTGATATCCGTAGGCGCATCTTGGCTACTACAAGATAGTGGTCGGGGTCGATGTTAGCCCCTCGGAAAGTTCGGACATCAAGAATAGTGGAGGAGTGTCTGACGTCGATATCGATGTGATCAATCTGGTTGGTGGTCGATTGATCAAAAGACCGCCAGATGCCTTTGTGTATATTGAGATGCGGGACTGGGCAGAAGGAGATTTCGCCCCGTAGCAAGATCAATCAACCTGTGTCCGTTATCGGATGTGGTGTCGTTTAGGCTATGTTTGCCGATGACTCGTTTAAAGATGATTTCCTTACCCAACTTAACATTGAAGTCTCCTAGTACAATTTTGATGTCATAGCTGGGGCATGGGGCATACGTTCTGTCTAGGAGATCGTAGAACTCATTTTTGGCGGAGTCATCCTTGTCTTCCGTGGAGGTGTGGACGCAGATCAGGCTGTTAGAAAATGTAGCCGTGAAGCTTAGGACTTTTTGCCTTAGTCCACCTCGAGCGACAAAAATCCGCATCCGAACAATAGTGGTCCTCTCTCCCTATAGCAGTCACCATAGTAAATGTCGCAGTTTTTCATCCGCTTTATACTCGGTCCATTCCATCGCATTTCCTGGATAGTGGTTATGTCCGCTTTATAGCGGTCTAGTGCGTCCGCAAGTTGTTCGGCTGCACGTGGCCTGTTTAGGGACCTAACATTCCACGTACAGAGCCGAAGATCATTGTCCTTTTTTCGTTTTTTGCAAGGGTCGTCAACATTAATCCGGTCCGTCATATCCGAGGCTTGTGGTTGTTTCGGAGTTTTTGTTTATTTTTTAAGTTTACGGCTTACTAGGCCGTAGCCCAACCGACTAATCCTGTTTTTTGGCACAGGAGGCTCACCATTCGCCCTTCCCCGTCTGCAATTTCCATAATAGAAAGAGTATATTCTTCTTCTTCTTTGATGGCGTTACAGCCCATGAAGGACCAGAGCCAAGCTTCTCTCAATCACCCATATTGTGTGTGATTTATTTTTCACATAGCTAAACCTACAGTTTAATGCCGAACGGCGTGAGTCGAAAAGCTTTTTCTAGGCAAGTTGTACTGCGGAGGGTTTTGCCAGTACCCCGCCGAGGAGGAACGCCGCGAAATAAACATTCGATGGCGTCGGTGTTATCGGGATCCGAATTCGCTCATCGTGCGTCAGAGTCCAACACACTAACCACTGCACCACGGCGTCCTCAGAATCTATTAGATAAGTAATTTTCCAGAACGTTCGATATATTCCAAACCTTCGTGCCACACTTTGTCAAAGGCTTGTGAGACGTCAAGAAACCACCGGTGGCGTGGGACTTGTATAATTAAATTAAATTGACAAACACACATGTTCAATTCCTTATTTACACATCACCAAAGTACTTATCTAGATATAAGTAACGACACATCAGATGTTTTCCATCTAGTACCACTCACTGTGCGATTAGCAGATAATAAAATGAAAACGGTGCACATTCACGTATCTGTCCGCTACGGGTAAGATGCGAAAATATGGGAAAAATCTTCTCCGTCGAGACGTGATAATTCGAAGAAAGGAAAACACCGTTGCAAGAGAGAAAGATACAAAACGCCCATACATCCACTACGTGTATAGCGCAATTGTCCGAGTCCGACAATTCCAAGTTTATTTTGCCGCTTAACGAACGACGTGAAAATGAAAACACAGAAATACAAGAAAGAAAATGAAAATAAAAAAAAAAGATTAAAAAGGAAAATAGAATAAATCTATGATGAGTGGTATGTGATCATTATAAAACGTCTGCTTAGGTGATCTCAATATTCGCTAAAAACGGCCTGATCAGTTCGAACGGGCTACTCGGACTATGCGTAAGGTTCCATTTTACTTCTAAGCTTTTTGGTTTTCCTACTTTTCCGTTTCGCGCATACGTATGCAGCTCCATTCGAGTATACTATGTACTGCATGCAGATACTCGCTGGAATTAAGCAAATTTAAATTAGTGACTTGAGTAATGTAAGAGCTGAAATGGCCAACTTCCGGTCGTGCATATTGACCGCGATTCGTCAAATTGTGTTTCGTAACCGGACAGCAAAAACGCGCGTTACAATATTTGCACTAATGTCGAGGACGTGAGCACACACAAAAATCAAACATTTTCAACATTATGTGGGCAAAGCAGATGATGAGCTCTAAAAATAAAACCTAGGACTTGTTCATATTAGATACGAATAGAGCTGTGCGCATCTAGCAGAACTATGAACTAACGTGTGTGTGTTTTAACTGTGCCAAATACAGTGTTCCCTCATTCCAAGTTAATTACGGCTTTGTCGAATCCGAAGGTTTTTCCAAGTGCATCGTGTTCCAGAATCTGAGTTACCGTCCACATAGTGTCTCAAAATATTCTAAATTTAGTGTTGACATACTATTTTGACCCGAATATAGTGAAGCAGTACATTTGCCAAAAAAATACTTTGAAGGATGTGAACTACTTATGTACCTAGATGACATGATGTACTGCATGTGGAAGACTGTTTTCCTTTTTTTTAATTTCATTTTTAGTATTTCTATTTTTAGTCTGCAGTCGATTTTAAACAATTTGCAATATTCTTAGTTTTAAAACTAAAAAAAAAAAAAATGAATACCGTTATATGAGCAAGGTGTAACTATTGCCGATATGATCAAGTGTTTTGTACCTCCAACGTCTTACGAAAAGTATATTTCTTCATTTCATTTCTTAATAAGGAACTTCTTAATGGGCGCTACAGTTCGGGGTGAACCTGGGCCTCAACCAACATGCCCCTCCATCTAGCACGATCTTTCGCTAGCCTTTTCCATTGCCGCACACCCAGTTGGCTGAGGTCCCCTTCCACCTGTGTGCGCCATCTTAAGTGCGGCCGTTCTCTGCTTCTTCGTCCCTCGGGGTTGGATTCAAAGACTCTCCGGGCTGGAGCTGTGGTGTCCATTCGCTCTACATGGCCCAGCCATCTTAGGCGTTGAATCCGTAGACGCCTGACTAGGCTCATGTCGCTATACAGCCCGTAGAGTTCGTGGTTGAATCTTCTCCTCCATCCCCCATCTACGTTTATAGGCCCAAAAATCACACGCAAAATCTTTCTCTCGAACCGATCAAGAGCCTCGTCATCCGCTTTTGAAAGTGTCCATGCTTCTGCGCCATGCAACAGGACCGGGATGATAAGGGTCTTATATAGAGTCAACTTTGCCGTTCGGGAGAGGGCTCTATTACTCAGTTGCCTCCTGAGCCCAAAGGAATAGCGAATGGCAAGACTGATTCTGCATTCGATTTCGGAAGTGACGTCGTTGTTCCAGGTCACTGCGGAGCCAAGGTAGACGAAGTCCTTAACTACCTCGAACTTATATCTGCCAACACAAACGTTCTGGCCAAGACGTCCGTGGTGAGCGTCCTTTTTTGATGGCAGCATATATTTAGTTTTGCCCTCGTTTACCGCCAAACCAATTTTCGCCGCCTCCATCTCAATACTCGCAAACATCGCCCCATCGCCTCATTGACTTCTCGCTGTGATCTACCTATTATGTCAATATCGTCGGCGTATGCAAGGAGTTGCGAGGATTTGAAATAGATTGTGCCCCTTGTCTTCTTCTTCTTTGGTGGCGTTTCAGCCCATGAAGGACCAGAGCCAGACATAGCGTTGTATAGCTCATCTCTAATTACGCTGTTGTAGGCAGCTTTGAAGTCGACAAATAGGTGGTGAGTGTCGACTTGAAATTCATTGCTTTTTTCCAGGATCTGCCGTAGTGTGAAGATTTGGTCGTTGGTGAACTTCCATGGTCTGAATCCGCACTCATAAGGACTTATCAGCTTATTTACAAAAGGCTTCAGGCGTTCACACAAAACGGCAGAGAAGATCTTGTAGGCGATGTTAAGGAGACTTATTCCTCTGTAGTTGGCGCAGCAGAGGGGTCTCCTTTCTTGTAGATCGGGCATACGATGCTGAGACTCTATTCCTCGGGCATGCTTTCCTCTGAACATATCTTACAGATGAGCTGGTGCATGACCTAACCAGGTCATCAGACAGTCCGTCTGCGCTAGCAGCTTTATTCGACTTGAGTTTCGATATGGCAATCTTCACTTCGACGAGGTCAGGGGGACGGAATTCTCTGCGGTCTTCGTCGTTAAGAAATGGATCGTTCTGCCTGACAGCGGTATATTGACTAACATCGCCGTTACACAGTCTACAGAAGTGGTTTTCCCATATTCTTAGCATCGACTCGATTCTACTACTAGGTGTCCGTTCTCATCCCTGCAGGCTTCCGTTCTGGCTTTATAACCTTGGCATGGTCGCTTTATCTGTTGATAAAACTTACGAACGTTACGCCTGCAGTAACACCTCTCCAAATCCTCGATCGCGCGCTTCTCCTGCTCTTTCTTCTTTCTTCTGAGAAGCGTATGCTCCTCCCTTCTTCTTAACTCGTAGAGCTCACGAGCTGCACTTGTTTTCTTTATGCAGCGAGGCTTTATATGCATCCTGCTTCGCTGTGTGAATCCTCATGTACTCGTCACCGAGCCAAGTGTTTCTTCGTGGTGGAGCCTTGAAGCCCAAAACTTAGGATGCAGAACTTTTCAGGGCTTATTTGCAAAGGCTCCACTACTGTTCTATTGATAGCGTGGGGGATTGAGGTGTATTGGAGAGCTTAAGGGAGACGCGATCGGAAAAAGCACGAGCGGTTTCTGGCGATAGTAGCATTCCGACTTCATAACTTTGTATTCTTAGGCCAAGGCACTCGTGTCATGTCACCTCACGCACGCTATACGTGTCTCAATTTGCGCCTGGCCTTGTGAGTATGTTCCTCTGTTGTTGGCTTGAATAGGTGACGAGTATCTTCGGGAACAATGCTTGCACAGGTTGGGAGCGAGGCTGCGTCAGCATATTGCTCTGTTGTCGGTTTGCACAGGCTGCGAGTGCCCGTGGGAACGATGCTGCATCAGCGCGTTGTCTTGTGTTCAGCGTTATTGGTGCTAGAAGGAGGTACGTAGTAGGAGTACGCGTGCGGGAGGCGCGTACTGGCTAGAAGGAGATATCGCCCCGTAGCAAGATCAATCAGCCTGTGTCCGTTATCGGAGGTGGTGTCGTGTAGGCCATGTTTGCCGATGACTCGTTCAAAGATGCTTTCCTTACCCAGCTTACGTTCTGTCCAGGAAATCGTAGAACTCATTTTTGGCGGCGTCATCCTTGTCTTCCGTGGGGGCGTGGACGCAGATCACTTACTTACTTTGATGGCGCTACAGTTCGGGGTGAACCAGGGCCTCAACCAACAAGCCTCTCCAGCCGACCGGATCATCGGCCAGCCGCTTCCAGTGCCGCACGCCCAGTTGGTTGAGGTCCTCTTCCACCTGTGCGCGCCACCTTAAATGCGGTCGTCCTCTGCTGCCTCGTCCCTCGGGGTTGGAGTCGAAGACTCCTCGGGCCGGACCGTTGATGTCCATTCGCTCTATATGGCCTAGCCATCTTAGACGTTGGATCCGAAGACGTCTAACCAGGCCGATGTCGCTGTACAGCCCCTTACAGTTCTTGGTTGAATCTCCTCCTCCATTCTCCGTTTACACAAACGGGACCAAAGATTGCACGCAGAATTTCCCTCTCTTCATCCACTTTTGACAACGTCCAAGCCTCAGCGCCGTAGAGGAGGACCGGGATGATTAAGGTTTTGTAGAGGGAAACCTTAGTTTTTCGTGAGAGGGCTCTACTACTCAATTGCCTCTTGAGCTCGAAAAAACAGCGATTGGCAAGGGTTATTCTGCGTTTTATCTCAGCGCTGGTGTCGTTGCTGCTTGTCACTACCGAGCCAAGGTAGACGAAGTCCTTGACTACTTCAAAAATATAGCGGCCCAAGGTGACGTTCTGACCAAGGCGTCGGTATTGTGCGTCTTTCTTGGATGACACCATATATTTGGTCTTGTCCCCATTTACCCTTAGACCCACTTTCGCCACTTCTGCTTCAATGCTTGTGAACGCCTCATTGACCTCTCGCCTTGTTCATCTGCGTAGGCAAGCAATTGTGTGGACGCAGATCAGGCTGATGTTAAAAAATGTAGCCTTGATACGGATTGTTATGAGGCATTCGCTCACGTGCCGAAAGGTTAGGACTTTTTGCCTTAGTCTACCTCGAACAACAAATCCGCATCCGAACAATCGTTGTCCTCTCTCCCTATAGCTGTCGCCGTAGTAAATATCGCAGTCTTTCATCCGCTTTATACTCGGTCCATTCCATCGCATTTCCTGGATGGCGGTTATGTCTGCTTTATAGCGGTCTAGGGCGTCCGCGAGTAGTTCGGCTGCACGTGGCCTGTTTAGGGACCTAACATTCCACGTATAGAGCCGAAGATCATTGTCCTTTTTTCGTTTTTTGCAAGGGTCGTCAACATTAATCCGGTCCGTCATATCCGAGGCTTGTGGTTGTTTCGGAGTTTGTGGTTTTTTTTCCGCTTACGGCTTACTAATCCTGTTTTTTGGCACAGGAGGCTCGCCATCCGCCCTTCCCCATCTGCAATTTCCATAGGAAATCTCCAGATGGCACCACGAGGAGGTGGGGATAGGACTTACTTAGAGTGCCGCAAGATGTTCGACTGTGGTGGCTCTTCTCGCTTTTTAGCAGGCCAGCATCCGTCGGATGGATGCTACCCCTACGAGGCCTTTGCCATCTATTAATAAGGACTTTGAAATACATTTATATGTGCACGTACACTATCTTGTTACCTATTTTGTGTACATATTAAAATAAAAAATTAATTATTAATTGAATTGCAGGAAATGCAGGATTTTTATATTAAAAATCGTGACTATATTCGACAAATCTAAAAAGTAAACAATTAATCGACATGAATCAAGCATTTTAACAATTAGAATACGTACATATGTGTATCGTATAGCTTCGACAAAATTAAAAAAATTAAATAAAATTAAAAAAAAAACTGAAAACCCCAAAGGAATAAAGAAACGACGAACATTAAGAGAGAACCATGATGAACGTACCGAGTCGCCACGTTGTCGTTAACGAAGGGTTGGGCACCAAAAAGACAGCTTTCGTCATTGTAACCGTCATCGGTTGTGTAGCGATATTATGGCCAAAAGTCTTCCATCCAATGATGTTCGGCAGCGCACCTGGAAAACCACCTGTAACAGGCAAAGAGAACCGCCTACCTGGAGGTGAGTCAAAGTATTTTGATTTTTATATTCGAATTCCAATTTAAATTGATTTATTTATGGACATCGTATGTGAAAGGATGTTGTGACGTCGTCCTTGACAAGGACAGATTCTTCAATGATACACTAGTTGAAGATGGACCACGATTGTATCGAAAGCAATTGAATTTGTTCACCGGCGAAATTAGTAGGTTTATGAGTGGATTTTCGTTTTGCTCTTTTCCCTTTAACTCGAGTGATTTAAGATACGCTTAAGATTGAAAGTGTGCTCATCCTACTGTAACGTTGATAGTATCTAGTGTGGAACGATTTTCTTTTGTTTTTTTTTTTTTTTTTTCAAAATAATATAAAAGTGAAACGATCAAGAAGCCGTGGAATGGTTTACTATCATGTGTCGATTCCCTTTCGTTTTCCTAACCGAATCACGTTCGATTAACCTTTATTTTCTAACTTGGGTTTTTCTTTTTATTTTGCAATATCGCTTACTTACTTACTTACTTACTTATCAGGCCAGCGATCCATGGAGGATCTGAGCCTGAGCTATAGCTGCCTTCCATCCTTGACGGTCCCGGGCACGCTGCTTCCAGTTGTCAGGACCAAGATGTCTTACATCCGCGATTATTTGGTCTTAATACCGGAGGTTCGGTCTTCCTCTTCTTCTCGAACCAGGAGGCTCGGAGTCGAAGACCCTCTTAGCTGGAGCGTTGATGTCCATGCGCTCGATGTGGCCGAGCCAGTGTAGTCGACGGATCCTTGCCTTCCGGACTACATCCACATCTTGGTACAGCTCTCAGAGTTCGCGGTTGTGTCTTCTTCTCCTTTCGCCGGACCAAATATCCGGCGCAGAATTTCTCTTTCGAAAGAACCCAAAATCAGCTCCGCTGTCCTGCTTATCGTCCAGCTTTCGGCTCCGTACAGCAAGACTGGCAGAATGAGCGTTTTGTAAAGCATGACTTTGGTCTTTCGAGTGAGGAGTTTTGACCCCAGTTGTTTAGACAAGACGAAGTAGCAACGGTTGCCAAGGGCGATTCTATGCCGGATCTCATTTGTGGAATTTACGTTTGCCCCGAGGTAGACAAACGCCTTAACTTCCTCGAAATTGTAGCTGTCAATTGTTATATTTTGTCCCAGGTGGTGAGCGACGGATTGGTTTTTGCTTGACACCATGTATTTCGTTTTGTCCTCATTGATCTTAAGACCAACTCGTTTCGCCTGTTCTTCAATCGCCGTGAATGCTTCCACAATGCCACGGCGAGAACACGCGATGATGTCGATATCATCCGCGTATCCTAGCAGCTGGACGGACTTGTAGAAGATAGTGCCTTAGCTGTTGACGCCTGCCCGTCGCACTATCTGCTCCAGCACCAGGTTGAAGAAATCACATGACAGCGCATCTCCTTGCCGAAATCCATGTGCATGTTTCGAATGGTTCCGAGGTCCTAGAACCGAGTTGCACGGTGCATCGCGTGTTTTTTAGCGTGGCGCGACACAACTGGATCAGTTTTACCGGGATCCCGAATTCGGCCATCGCCCCAAACAGTTCTTCACGATGAATGCTGTCGTATGCGGCTTTGAAATCGATGAAAAGATGTTGTGTATCGATTCGAAACTCGTCGGTCTTTTCCAGGATTTGTCGAAGTGTGAAAATTTGGTCTAAAGTCGATTTGCCGGGCCGGAAGCCGCACTGGTAGCTGCCGATTAGTGCGGTGCAAAACGGCTTTAGACGTTCACACAATACGCTGGACAGGATCCTGTATGCGACATTGAGCAGGGATATACCTCTGTAGTTCTTGCAAGAGGTAGGATCGCTTTTTTTGTGGATGGGGCAAATAGAGCTGGTATTCCAGTCGTCGGGCATGTTTTCGTCTTCCCAAATTCTGCAGATGATCTGGTGCATGCTCCCTACCCTATTTTGCAATATTAACAACAATTATTAACTTTAATTAATGATTGGTAATAATCGAATTAAATATTATTATATGATCAATAGGTATCCGACAAGAACGTTCGCCACACTTGCATCCCGATGTGATACATCAATCTATGAAGGAAAGGGGAAGAGCAATTCCTGCTCTGCCAACTATTCCGATAGTTGAAAAGGCCAAGTCAGCCAGCAATCCGCCTCCAAGGATTGTTGAGGGCAGAGTAAGTATCTAGTCTTTAAGTTAAAACACTGCATATACGTCTCAGCGAGTTGCACCTATGAGATATGTTTTTTAGTTTGGTTTAGTTTATTTCATTTAAAAAGTGCAATAAAGCATCCACAGAATGATATACAGTGAGATTCAGTATTACACATTTTACATACTTAGGTGGCGCTACAGTCCGTAGTGAAACTGGGCCTCAACCAACAAGCGTCTCCAGCTGGCACGGTCTTTGGCCAGCTGTTTACAGCGCCGACGCCCGGTGCGCCACAGATGATGCGGCCGTCCTCTGCCGCGCCTTCCTTCCGGAGTGGATTCGAAGACTCTTCTGAGCTGTATTTTCCATGCGCTCTACATGGCCCAGCCACCTTAGACGCTGTATCCGTAGACGTCGTATCAGGCCGATGTCGCTGAACAGCCCGTACAGTTCCTGATTGAATCTCCTCCTCCACTCTCCGTTTACACAAACGGGACCAAAGACTGCACGCAGAATTTTCATCTCGAAACGCCCAAAGAGCTTCAGCGCTATAGAGGAGGAGGTTTTTCGAGAGAGGCCTCTACTACTCAGTTGCCTCTTAAGCTCAAAGAAACAGCGGTTGGCAAGAGTTATTCTGCGTTTTATCTCAGTGCTGGTGTCATTGCTGCTTGTCACTATGGAGCCAAGGTAGACGAAGTCCTTGACTACTTCAAAAAAATAGCTGCCGAAGCCGACGTTCTCACCAAGACGTCCGTGTTGCGTATCTTTCTTTGATGACAGCATATATTTGGTCTTATCCCCATTTACCCTTAGACCCACTTTAGCCGCTTTGCTTCAATGCTTGTGAACGCCTCATTGACGTCTCGCTTTGTCCGTCCAATAACGTCAATGTCATCTGCGTAGGCAAGCAATTGTGTGGACTTGAAGTAGATCGTACCTCTTGTATTGGCCGCAGAGTCCCGCACGATCTTTTCAAGAATGATGTTAAAGAAATCACATGACAGTGTGTCACCCTGTCTAAAACCTTTTTTAACATCGAAGGGGTCGGTTAGTTCACCTCCGATCTTAATGGAACAACGACAGTTCTCCATAGTCATTCTGCACAGTCTGACGAGTTTGACAGGTATGTTAAAAGATGACATGGCTTCGAATAACTCGTCATACGCGGCTTTAAAGTCGACAAAAAGATGGTGCGTGTCGACCTGGAATTCATGGGTCTTCTCAAAGATCTGCCGTAGTGTAAATATTTGGTCTATCGTGGATCTTCCTGGCCTGAAACCACACTGGATTGTCCACGAACGGATTAATGGGGGTTACACAGTACGGCAGAGAGGATCTTGTACGCAATGTTCAGGAGACTTATTCCCCTATAGTATGCGGAGTTATAAGGGTCTCCTTTCGGGTGGACCGGGCAAATGATGCTGAGATTCCATTCGTCGGGCATGCTTTCCTCCGACCATACCTTGCAAATGTGATTGTGCATGCACCTTACCAGCTCATCTTCAGGCGCCTTAAAAAGCTCAGCAGACAGACCGTCTGCGCCCGCGGCTTTATTAGACTTGAGTCTTGATATCGCTATTTTGACTTCGTCTAGGTCGGGTGGACTGGATTCTGTTACATTGTCGTCCACTACGAACGGATCGTTCTGCCTGACAGCGGTATCTTGTCTGTCATCGCCGTTATACAGTCTGCAGAAGTGGCTTTTCCAAATCCTCAGCATCGACTGTGACTTTACTACCAGTTCTCCAATTTCATCCCTGCAGGCCGTCGCTCTGGCTTTGTAGCCATGGCATGTTCGTTTTACCTTATTGTAAAACTTACGGGCGTCATTCCTTCGGAAGCATCCCTCCATCTCCTCGATCTCACGCTTATATTTAAGTAGCATCCAAAAATCTGTGCCAATTCATTTGCTGATTTGTTCTGTGTTAGTATATCTACATTATGTATAGTTCCATTTGTACGGATCTTTATTTGCACAAAATAGACGGACGTACGATGAGTTTGTAGGACATCAGAGGCAAGTTGTCAATCAACGGGTTGTTTTTAGAACCAATTTCGTTCGATCAAATTAAATTTGCAAATTGCATTCTTACATCAAACTAAATACCTTATCTATCTATAGCACTAAAATAAATATCTAATTTTTGTCTTATTTATAAAAAGACTAGTGAATAGGGAAAACAGAAAAGAAAATAAAAATAAATGATAAAGACTTGTCAGGGTATATCGGAGGCGCAGATATTTTTAGAAGGCCTTTACCTCCTACAACAGTTTTCACTCTACAGATTCACGGTCAATACTGTCTACAACTGCAGAAGATGTATGTATGTGGTTGCCAGATCTCTGGATGGAGGCAACTGATTAGTAACATCTCTCAGTAAATTGTGTATATAGTTGGCAAATCATCCAAGATATTGTATCTAGAGGTCATGTAGTATATTTTGCAGTCATCGTCAGCTGATTCGTTTTTACGGTCTATATTGTATTGAATTGTTTAGAAATAGGACGGAACTGAAAAACATGTTTAACAATTTTCTTTCGGCTATCTATCTATAGATCACCTTTTGAACAGGTACTTTATGAAGCCAAGCAGATACTTGCCAAATTATTATTTGGGGGTAAGCCTGGCGACTTACTTACTTACTTAACGGGCGCTACAGTTCGGGGTGAACCTAGGCCTCAACCAACATGCCTCTCCACCTAGCACGATCTTTCGCTAGTCTTTTCCAATGCCGCAGTGCCAATGCCCAGTTGGTTGAGGTCCCCTTCCACCTGTGCGCGCCACCTTAGTTGCGGCCGTCCTCTATTTCTTCGTCCCTCGGGGTTGGATTCAAAGACTCTACGAGCTGGAGCTGTGGTGTCCATTCGCTCTACATGGCCTAGCCATCTTAGGCGTAGGATCCGTAGACGCCTGACCAGACACATGTCGCTGTACAACCCGTACAGTTCGTGATTGAATCTTCTCCTCCAACCCTCCTCTGTGTTTTTGGGACCGAAAATCGAACGCAGAATATTTCTCTCGAAACGACCAAGGATTTCCTCATCCGCTTTAGATAAAGTCCATGTTTCTGCGCCGTATAACAGGACCGGGATGATAAGGGTCTTATATAGAGTCAACTTTGTCGTTCGGGAGAGGGCTCTATTACTCAGTTGCCTCCTGAGCCCAAAGAAACAGCGATTGGCAAGAGTAATTCTGCGCTTGATTTCGAAACTGGTGTCGTTGTTCCAAGTCACCGCGGAGCCGAGGTATATGAAGTCCTTAACTACCTCGAACTTATATCTGCCAATATGCACGTTCTGTCCAAGACGTCGGTGGTAAATGTCCTTTTTCGATGACAGCAGGTATTTAGTCTTGCCCTCATTAACTGCCAAACCAATTTTTGCCGCCTCCATCTCAATACTCGCAAACGCCTCATTGACATCTCGCTGCGATCTACCTATTATGTTAATGTCGTCGGCGTATGCAAGGAGTTGCGAGGATTTGAAGTAGATTGTGCCTCTTGTATTGGCCTGTGATTTTTGCACAATCATTTCCAATACGATGTTGAAGAAATCACACGACAGCGCATCGCCCTGACATCAAAACTATCGGTAAGGTGCTCACCGATTCGGATGGAGCAGCGAGCATTTTCCAAGGTCATCCTGCATAGTCTGACGAGCTTCGCAGGGATGTCAAAAGTAAACATGGCTAATTACGCTGTCGTATGCGGCCTTGAAACTCATTGGTTTTCTCCAGGATCTGCCGTAGTGTGAAGATTTGATCGATGGTGGACTTCCCTGGCCTGAAGCCACACTGATAAGGACCTATCAGCTTGTTTACGAATGGCTTCAGGCGTTCACACAAAACGGCAGCGAAGATCTTGTATGCGACATTAAGGAGACTTATTCCTCTATAGTTGGCGTAGTCAAAGGGATCTCCTTTTTTGTGGATCGGGCAAACAATACTGAGACTCCATTCCTCGGGCATGCTTTCCTCTGACCATATCTTACAGATGAGCCGGTGCATGCTCCTAACCAGCTCACCCCCAGCCGCTTTGAAGAGCTCAGCAGACAGTCCATCTGCGCCAGCAGCTTTATTCGACTTGAGTTTCGACATGGCAATCTCAACTTCGTCGAGGTCAGGGAGACGGAATTCTCTGCGATCTTCGTCGTTAAAAAATGGATCATTCTGCCTGACGGCGGTATGTTGGTTGTCATCGCCGTTATACAGTCTGCAGAAGTGGTTTATCCAAATTCTCAGCATCGACTGCGATTCTACTACTAGGTGTCCGTTCTCATCCTTACAGGCCTCCGTTCGGGCTTTATAGCCTTGAGACATTCGTTTTATCCGCTGATAAAATCTTCGAACGTCGTGCCTGCAATAGCACCTCTCCAAGTTTTCAATCGCCCGCTTCTCGTGCTCTTTCTTTTTTCTCTTGAGAAGCTTATGTTCCTCCCTTCTCTTAAGCTCGTAGAGCTCCCGAGCCGCTCTTGTTTTTTTGTGTAGTGAGGCTTTGTATGCCTCCTGCTTTTCCGCATGAATCCTTCTACACTCGTCATCGAACCAGGTGTTTCGTCGTGGTGGAGCTTTAAGGCCCAGCACTTCCGTTGCTGTGCTCTTCAGGGCTTGTTTGCACAGGCTCCATTGTTGCTCTACTGACTGAGTGGAGGATTGAGGTGTATCGGAGAGCTTAAGGGAGACGCGGTTGGCAAAAACACTGGCGATCTCCGGCGATAGTAGCTTTCCGACGTCATAGCTTGGTGTTCTAACTCTACTCCGCGGTGTTCGTGTTATGCGCTGACGTATCTTGGCTACTACAAGATAGTGGTCTGAATCGATGTTCGCTCCTCGGAGAGTGCGAACATCAAGAATAGTGGAGGAGTGTCTGACGTCAATCGCGATGTGGTCAATCTGGTTGGTGACTGATTGATCTGGCGACCGCCAGGTGCCTTTGTGTATATCGAGGTGGGAAAATCGTGTGCTGGCTACAAGAAGATTTCGCCCCGTGGCAAGGTCGATCAGCCTATGTCCGTTATCGGATGTGGTGTCATGTAGGCTGTGTTTGCCGATGACCCGCTCAAAGATGCTTTCTTTACCCAGCTTAGCGTTAAAATCCCCTAGTATGATTTTGGTATCATAGCCGGGGCATTTGGTATATGTTCGGTCTAGGAGATCAAAGAAATCATCTTTGATTGAGTCATCCTTGTCTTCCGTGGGGGCATGGACGCATATGAGGCTGATGTTACAGAAATTTGCCTTGATGCGGATCGTTATGAGGCGTTCACTCACATACTGGAAACTTAGGACTTTATGTCTTAGTCCACCTCTAACAACAAATCCGCATCCAAATAGTCTCTGTCCTCTCTCCCTATAGCAGTCACCGTAGTAAATGTCGCAGTTTTTCATCCGCTTTTTACCCGGTCCATTCCATAGCATTTCCTGGATGGCGGTTATGTCCGCTTTATAGCGGTCTAGGGCGTCCGTAAGTTGTTCGGCCGCACGTGGTCTGTTTAGGGACCTAACATTCTACGTACAGAACCGAAGGTCCTTGTTTGTTTTTTGTTTTCTTATAGGGTCGTCAACATAGATCCGTTCCGTTTTATTATCCGAGGCTGTTTTGTGTTTCTGAGCAATTAGTGGTTTTACGGTTATGGTTCGCTAGACCATAGCCCAACCGACACTAATCCTGTTTGGTGGCGCAGGATACTCGCCATTCGGCCTCTTCCGTCAGTAATTTCCCTTTTAAGGAAATTTCCAGATGGCACCACGAGGAGGTGGAGTTAGGACCTGACTAGCAGAGCTGCAAGATGTTCGGCTGCAGAGGCTCTTACTCGCTTTTTGTCGGGCCAGCATCCGTCGGCAGATGCTACCCCTACGAGGCCTTTGCTAGTCCTTCACCATCCTGGCGACAGCAAAGTAATAATTGAATTTATGTAGAATGTTATAAAGTCGTAAACAGTTTACAGCTGTACGATCTAGCTTTTTGACGAATTCTCACGCCATAAGCTGCTATCATCTTATTGAAATATTGCCAATAACAACAAACGCTCTCTCCCGGCTGCTTGGGACCTTTCCCAGAATATCGGGCTCTGTTTTAGAATGATAGTAAATGTCCGCATATTCCTGACGCTATCCCTCCATTCATCCAATTAGGTCTCAATTACACAGGGAGCATTTCGTGGTATCAATATTGTACATACATACATATTCAGTTGCACACGTGGCATCTCCAGGTCACTCGATCCTCCGCCATCGACTTGGTCCAACCACCTCGTTCTGGGTCTGCCAAGCGGTCGCCTGCCTGAAGGTATTCCATTCAAGGCACGCTTCGGAAGTTGTGATGATGGCGACATTTGTTTCACGTGACCAAACCATTGAACTATAGCCCTTCCCGTTCGGAGAAGCAGCTGCTCAACATTGGGCTCCGCGCGCACTGTCGTGTTACTCACCCTATCCCGGCGAGTAACACCTCCAACAGGACGAAGAAATCTCATTTCGGCAGCTTGTATTTACGATCTTATTCTTTCGGTCATGACCATAGGTGAGAGTTGGAACAAATATTGAGTTAAAAACCGCTAACTTGGCTTTTTCAAAATTTACCCAGCTTGGCCACTCCTGCATGAAAACTCAGTATTACTCCTCCCATCACCCGTTAAGTTAAACTCGAGATAGTTAAACTTCTTAACCTGCCTCAATGGGACTCCACTAACATGTAGAGTGCATTGGACAGGTGTTCTGGAAATAACCAGAACCTCGACTTTGTCCACGTTAACTCATTCCAGTACATACGGCCACAAACCTATTTTGCGCGCGCTGTAGTTCCGTCTGGGAGGATGTGAACAACTAAGTCATCTGCAAAAATAATATGGCTTACCCACAACTCTCCCAATGTGAAACACTCCTCGCCTTGACTGCGTTGCAACATCCAGTCCATATATATAATGAAAAGGAGAGGTGACAAGACGCACCCTTGGCGAAATCCAACGCCCACAGTGAAAGGTGTTGATTTACTACCGTTAAACCGAACTGATCCCAAACCGCTCAGCATGGGAAAACAGTGATCCCCTGCTAAATGTCAAAGGCCTTAGGTGGTACACGGATGGCTCCAAGATGACTTCCGGCGTTGGCGCCGGCATCTTTGGACCAAAACGCAAAATCTCGAAGGCACTGGGAATAAGTCCCAGCATCTTCCAAGCAGAGCTGCATGCCATCCTAACATGCGTAAATCTGAATCTTGAGACTGGCATCAGAGGATTAACCATCAACATACTCTCTGATAGCCAAGCAGCGCTTAAAGCGCTGGGTTCGTACAGCACGAACTCAAAAACCGTCAAGGAATGCCATGACGCCCTACAAGACCTCGCCAAAAGAAACAATATTAAACTTTGGTGGGTGCCAGGCCATAAAGGTATCAAGGGCAATGAAATTGCCGACCAACTTGCCAGGAAGGGCTCCAGTGACAAGTATATAGGTCCGGAACGATTCTGCGGCATTCCCGCGTCTAAGATAAATTACCTCTTAGACAAGTGGGAAAAATTACAACACCTACCCTTTGGAACGGCGTTCGGGGACTCCGTCAATCTAAACGACCCCTGAACAAGCACCTTATTGACATACTCAAACTCAATAGGATGGATATCAGGAGACTAGTCAGCTATCTAACGGGACACTGCGGTCTGAGATATCATTTAAACACAATTAGCCTCTCGTCTGAAACTGAGTGTCGGCTCTGTCTTGAGGACGATGAGACGGCAGAACACATACTGTGTGAGTGTGCTGCTCTCTGCCATCTTAGGAAGCGTATCCTTCTTAGTGAAGTTATGACTCCTGAAGGGATCATCCTGGCTCCTACGAGAAGCATTCTCAACTTCATTGTGGAGGTGGAGAGGCTACTCGGCTAAATCGGCTAGCAGGCACAATAGATCTGCAAAGGTCGCAGTGCCGCATTGCTATTGATAGCACTAGCCCTATATATAAAAAAAAAACCCGAACGCAGCTGCTATAGTTTGTGTATACAAACTGAATGGCCCTCAACAAAGGACCATCAATCTCATACTCCAGGAAAGCACTCCAGAGTTTACCTCGAGGAACTCGGTCATACGCCTTTTCCAGGCGTAAAGCAGCTCTAGATCGGTTTGGCGTACTCCCAAACCTTCTGGAGTACCATTCTTAGAGTGAAAGGAAGGCAGAAAGTTTCCCTTCTGCCGTGACGAAACCCGCATTGTTCATCCCCTATCCTGGAATCGACCCTAGCTCTAGAATGCGCCTCCAGCACCTTAGCGTAGACTTTACCGGTTACACTTAAAAGAGATATGCCTCTATAGTTGGAGCACGGCGGATTTTCCAAATCCCGCCCTGGTCGGGATTGAGCAGCTCCGAAAAGTGCTCGCTCCATCTGCGTAAGATGTCCATCTCATTGGAAAGCAACACACCATCTTTGGATTTAACTTTTTCCATTATGTTGAATTCCCTTCCTCTGAGCCGGCGAATGGATTGCCAGAGCACCTTTTTTCGCAGATCTTTGGTGGCCTTCCAGGACTGCTCTTTAGCTGCTCGCACAGCCAATTTGCAAATTCATGGTCATGGGAAATCCAGTCCCTGTAGGCCGTCTTCTTCTCTCTGATGGCTTCTTGAACTCCGGGTGTTTTAAACCACCACCACCCGCCACACCAAGCCGCTTCTCTCCACAAGAGGAGAGGCAATGACAGCTGTTGAAAATAGTCGCTATTCTTCCTCTACATGCGATCGAACAGTTGGAATTTGCTCAAACCTTTCAGATATGTGTCGTGCGAAGTGTTGCCGCTCACTGCTCACTGCTCTATAGTTCCTCCCACCGTATGCGTGTAACCACTCTTGGTTTCCACCTTGGTAGACGAGATACTCTATCACTAAGACATAGCTCACACAACACCAGGTGATGATGAGTTGACAGTTCAGCCCCTCTCAACACACGAACGTCACAAACGATCCACGTATATTTATGAGTGTCTTAGTGCGGAAGGAAGGTGTCCATAATGGACATGCCATTTGCACAGCAAAAATCCAACAAGCTCTCTCCGTTCGCGTTTTGATGAGGATGACCGTTTCTCCCAATCACACTCCCCCGTGTCGTTACATCAACACCCACGTGGGTGGGATATAGGAATCCATCTTAACCACCCTATCAAGGGCAGCATCAACTTCATCTAGGAAAGTCGCACACTCTGACTGACTCTACTGAGGCAAAGTTGATCTTTCAAGCTTGAGTTTGAAGATCGCGACTCGCCTTCTTAATGGTATTCACTCCAATACCCTGTCTGCCAGTCTGGGACTTATAAGTATCCCCACTCCCCCCTGTGCAGATATTTTAGGTGAAACTCCCGACAGGAAGAGTTTCCACCCGGCCAAAAGGTCCAGAGTTCAATATCCTCTTTGCTTTGTCGAAGAGATACCTACGATATCTAGCCGATACCTGGCAGCTTCCGCAACCAGCTCGAGATGCTTTCCTGTGAGCGATGAGACGTTCCATATGCCCATCCTAATTCGATACTGTTGTCTTTTAGTCCTCACATGGCGTGCATTCCCCTCCACCACTGTAATGGCTCACGGGGCCACTGACGGGTTGCTCTTGACTTCTTCGGGCTAAGCCCGACCGGCTGCCGAGCGAGACACGTCGGCCACCAGACGCTCGCATACTGCCACCATTTAGGCTTGACTCCAAACGGGGCCCTGGCACACCAGGGCAGGTAGTTTCCGAGGCAGGTCTCTTTCTTGTCATCCAGAGGGGTCTTGCTCTTCGTTAGTCAGGTTTGTGCTGTATGAGAATCAAAACTGTTGTCCGCCCCCCATCGTGAGGAGTGGATTGCTTGCGCAGTGTTCGTGGAACATACGTAATCCCAACGGCTTTGAAGTATGTTGTGAAGCACATAGGGAGGAGAAGGAGCAAGTGCGTTTGCGGTTGTAGCCCAACTTCGCTTAAAGCTTTGTCTAACCCTGTTATAACCTGTCAGATAGTACAAAACCTTAAGACTTCTTTATATCTAGCAGAGTTAGAAAATTGAATTTACTGAGGCAGAGCAGATGTTTTAAATCTGCTGCTTCATGTTCAAGTCCTCTTTTAATCGTAGACGAATGCTTTGACCAGAGAAGCTTACTATCTAAGATGACTCCTAGATACTTAGCCCCCTTGGATATCGGGATGGAAGTGCCCTTTAGTACCAGCTGAGTCATGTCAGTATTTTTCATCTTTCTCGTAAAGAGAACGACATCGGTCTTAAGAGGATTGACTGACAGCCCATTTCTGGTACACCAATCATCGATCACATTTAGCGCCGCCTGTGCTTTGAGACGGACAGTCACTAAACATGAGCCGACAGAAAGAATGGCGACGTCATCCGCATTGGCCTGGGCATAGGCTCCAGAGGCATTGAGAGCATCAAGCAGAGAATCGACCACCATGCACCATAGCAGCGGAGACAGGACGCCACCTTGAGGGCAGCCCCTGTTTACGCCAGATTTGACACACTGGTCAAGGCCTGCATCAGCTGTCAATGTCCTGTGCATGAGCATTGCTTTAGTCCAAAGGACCAGTGCTTCATCTACGCCATGATGTCTGGCAGCGTTGCACATGCTGTCAAAAGTTGCGTTATCAAAAGCTCCCTCAATGTCGATGAAAATGCCCAGCGCGTACTCTTTCGAGCGCGTATTCAATTCGCCCAACTAGGCTCTGAAGCGCAGTCTCGCAAGATTTTCCGCGCTGGTAAGCATGTTGCATCTCCGAAAGAGGGTGCATTCGAAGGGCAACCTTGCGCATGTGCAACTCTACCAGTCTCTTGACTTTTCAGCAGGAAGGATGTTAGACTGATTGGTCTGAAGCTCTTTGCCTTTAGGCTATACTTTACCTAAATAATTTGATACAAAGGTTTTCCTAAAGTTTGTTTATTGTTATTTTTTTTTAAGCCTGGTCCTATTCCCGGAATGCGACCGCCTTTAGGTGCAGGATCTGTACACCAAGCGCAACCTAAGACCAGCAGCATGGGACTTATCATGCCATTGTACACTATTGGAATAGTAGTCTTCTTTGTTTACACTCTAATCAAAGTAAGTCTTTTTCAAGCCACTTATCCAATGACATTTACTCAAATCAAGCATGTCCACGTTCATGTAGATTGTATTCAAGAAACCAATCCCTAATGCTCCCTATGGGCCAGCACCGAACGATCCCACATTCAGGAAGGAAGTATTTGGACAAGAGAAACATTTCAAAGACTTGAATGGTTCTAAACTGGGTAAGCTCACATTGATTGTACCTTAAGTGATGAACATACCTCTGTAGAACTGCGAAAGTAATCCTAAAACACATTTCTCATTTTACTAAAACTCATTTATAACATCAGGGTGGAGGGAGCATCAGACAAGTAAGACCATCATGGCGGTATCCAGTTTTTTTTCAATGCATTTCCGGTTATACTTTTTTTTTTTTTTAATTAAATGCCAATTTTAAAATATGTCCTTTTTTAATGTCACCTAGTTTGAATGAGACTGCAAGTTTATTCTACGTTCTTGGTGTAAGCTATCTGTCGATCTGTGTCATTTCTTAATATTTCTGATTACAACTTAATATTAATATTTAAATCGATAAGACGGTAGTGTCTAATTAGATAAGTACTTTGAAGAGGGAAGGGGTCTGTAATTTTCAGTTCAGTTTAGTTTACTTACATCTACCGAGTTCGACTCTAACAGATTAACATGCTTATAGTAAATTTAACAATTTTTGGTTAACAACTAGTATTAAGAGATAATGTACTTACTTACTTACTTATCAGGCCAGCGATCCATGGAGGATCTGAGCCTGAGCTATAGCTGCCTTCCATCCTTGACGACCAAGATGTCTTACATCCGCGATTACTTGGTCTTTATACCGGAGGTTCGGTCTTCCTCTTCTTCTCGAATCAGGAGGCTCGGAGTCGAAGACCCTCTTAGCTGGAGCGTTGATGTCCACGCGCTCGATGTGGCCGAGCCAGTGTAGTCGACGGATCCTTGCCTTCCGGACTACATCTACATCGCGGTTGTGTCTTCTTCTCCATTCACCGGACCAAATATCCGGCGCAGAATTTTTCTTTCGAAAGAAGCCAAAATCAGCTCCGCTGTCCTGCTTATCGTCTAGCTTTCGGCTCCGTACAGCAAAACTGGCAGAATGAGCGTTTTGTAAAGCATGACTTTGGTCTTTCGAGTGAGGAGTTTTGACCCCAGTTGTTTGGACAAGCCGAAGTAGCAGCGGTTGCCAAGGGCGATTCTACGCCGGATCTCCACTGTGGTGTCATTTGTGGAATTTACGTTTGCCCCCAGGTAGACAAACGCCTTAACTACCTCGAAACTGTAGCTGTCAATTGTTATATTTTGTCCCAGGTGGTGAGCGACGGATTGGTTTTTGCTTGACAGCATGTATTTCGTTTTGTCCTCATTGATCCTAAGACCAACTCGTTTCGCTTGTTCTTCAATCGCCGTGAATGCTTCCACCATGCCACGGCGAGAACACGCGATGATGTCGATATCATCCGCGTATCCTGTTGACGCCTGCCCGTCACACTATCTGCTCCAGCACCAGGTTGAAGAAGTCACATGACAGCGCATCTCCTTGCCGAAATCCATGTGCATGTTTCGAATGGTTCCGAGGTCCTAGAACCGAGTTGCACGGTGCATCGCGTGTTTTTTAGCGTGGCGCGACACAACTGGATCAGTTTTACCGGGATCCCGAATTCGGCCATCGCCCCAAACAGTTCTTCACGATAAATGCTGTCGTATGTGGCTTTGAAATCGATGAAGAGATGGTGTGTATCGATTCGAAACTCGTTGGTCTTTTCCAGGATTTGTCGAAGTGTGAAAATTTGGTCTATAGTTGATTTGCCGGGCCGGAAGCCGCACTGGTAGCTGCCGAGTAGTGCGGTGCAAAATGGTTTTAGACGTTCACACAATACGCTGGACAGGATCTTGTATGCGACATTGAGCAGGGATATACCTCTGTAGTTCTTGCAAGAGGTAGGATCGCCATTTTTGTGGATGGGGCAAATAGAGCTGGTATTCCAGTCGTCGGGCATGCTTTCATCTTCCCAAATTCTGCAGATGATCTGGTGCATGCTCCCTACCAGAACATCGCCGCCAGCCTTGAAGAGCTTTGATGGCAAGCCATCTGAGCCCGCGGCCTTGTTGTTCTTCAGTTTCTGAATAGCTGTGCCGACTTCTTCGATGCTGGGTGGGAGGACTAGTTCAGCGGCTGGAGTTTGGATTTCCTCGGTCCCTACCACTCTCTCTTGGTCATGCTCGTTAAGCAGCTGCTGGAAGTGCTGCTTAAATACATCCACTATTCCCTACGGGTCGGTGACAAGATTACCCTCGCAGTGTCGAAGAGCCAGGGTGCGCTTTTTGAAGCCTCCTGCAAGGCCTTTGGCTTTCTTGTAAAAGGCTCGTATTTTATGTTTATCCCTAGACTCTTCGATATCCTTGAGCTGGGAGGCTGCGAAGATTCTATTCTTTTGTCGCAGTAGTTTTTTCTCCTCCCTTCTTCTGGCTCGGTACTCTTCGTGCGCTGCCCTGGTTTTCCTCTGCAGCGCCTTTTGGTACGCCTCGTCGGTTGCTGCCATTTTCTGCTCACACTCGCCATCATACCACGGGTTTCTTGTCGGGGGTGGTAGGTATCCTAAGGTGGTTTCGGCTACTTCCTGATTGGCTGAGCGGCAATGCAGCCACATATTATTGGCATTTGTGTTCGACGTAGGCATACTGTAGAGTCTTTCGCTCAGCTGCTCCCTGTAGATTCTAGCAACCTCCGGTGTGCTCGGGCGCCCAATGTCGAACCTCCTCCTGATGGGCTGGTGCAGCTTTCTGACATTGGACAGTCAAGCTCTGAATCTTGCTGCTACGAGGAAGTTGTCAGAGTCGACATCTGCCCCTTTGAATGTTCGCACATCCAGGATGTTTGACGAGTGCCTTGCGTCAATGAGCACATGGTCGATTTGGTTGGCGCTTCGACCGTCCGGAGATCGCCAGGTTGCTGTGTGGATTCGCTTGCGAGGGAATCTTGTGCTACTTATCACCGCATTACGAGCTGTCGCAAAGTCAGCGAGTCGGAAGCCGTTATCTGTTGTTGTATCGTGGAGGCTGTGCTTTCCGATAACTCCGCCAAGGGTGTTTTCCTTACCGATTTCGGCGTTGAAGTCCCCGAGCACGATTTTTACATCGTACTTCGGACAAGCTCCGTAGGCGTTGTCCAGGAGGTCATAGAAGTCCTCCTTGATAGGGTCTTCAGCCTCGTCGGTAGGGGCGTGTGCACATATAAGGCTGATGTTATAAAATCTGCCTCTGATGCGGATCACAGCCAGGCGATCACTTATAGGTTTAAAGTCGATGACCCTCGACCTTAACCGCTTTCCCACGACAAATCCGCATCCCAGTAAGTGCAACCATTTGTGGCAGCTGTAATAAATGTCGCAATTTATCTTCCTAATCATACCGTTTCCTATCCAGCGTATTTCCTGGACCGCAGTAATGTCCGCCTTGTACTGCGTGAGGATTCCTTCTAGTTTATGAGCAGCTCCGGGAGTGTACAGGGTTCTGACAATCCAGGAGCATACTCGCAAATCGTGTTCCTTTTTCGTGCGTTGTCGTCGTCGAGTATCCGTCCGTGTATCCGAGGCATCTTGCTCTTTCATAACTTTAGGTTTTTTTACGTGGGCGGATTGTTAGCCCGCCGCACAACCGCCATTCTGGTCGGGGTTTTTTTTCGCTGCATACGTGTGTTCACCTCCCAACGGTTGTTGAAGAGGCTATCCAGAGGGCGCCGCGAGGAGGCCGTATGTCAACATGACCCGGGCATTAAACAGGGATCGTTGCTGGCATCTCGCCAGGTTGAGAGCAATCAACAACTTTACCCTGTATGTCCGAGCCCATGCCCTCTAAGAGATAATATAGATAATTCAAATAATTTATATAAAAGATATTTAGCTAACTTCTTCTTCTTCTTCTTAATGGGCTCTACAGTTCGCGGTGAACCTGGGCCTCAACCAACATGCCCGTTCATCTAGCACGATCTTTTGCTAGGCTTTTCCAATGCCGCACGCCCAGTTGGTTGAGGTCCCCTTCCACCTGTGTGCGCCATCTTAAGTGCGGCCGTCCTCTGGTTCTTCGTCCCTCGGGGTTGGATTCAAAGACTCTCCGCTTTACATGGCCCAGCCATCTTAGGCGTTGAACCCGTAGACGCCTGACTAGGCTCATGTCGCTGTAGAGCCCGTAAAGTTCGTGGTTGAATCTTTTCCTCCATGCCTCGTCTGCGTTTATAGGCCCGAAAATCACGCGCAAAATCTTTCTCTCGAACCGACCAGGAGCCTCCTCATCCGCTTTTGATAGGGTCCATGCTTCTGCGCCGTACAACAAGACCGGGATGATAAGGGTCTTATATAGAGTCAACTTTGTCGTTCGGGAGAGGGCTCTATTACTCGGTTGCCTCCTGAGCCCAAAAAACCAGCGATTGGCAAGAGTGATTGTGCGTTTGATTTCGGAACTGATGTCGATGTTCCAGGTCACTGCGGAGCCAAGGTAGACGAAGTTCTTAACTACCTCGAACTTATAACCGCCAATACGAACGTTCCGGCCAAGACGTCGGTGGTGAGCGTCCTTTTTTGATGACAGCATATATTTAGTTTTGTCCTCGTTTACCGCCAGGCCAACTTCCGCCGCCTCGAACTCAATATTCACAAATGGCTCATTGACATCTCGCTGTGATCTACCTATTGTGTCAATATCGTCGGCATATGCAAGGAGTTGCGAGGATTTGAAATAGATTGTGCCTCTTGTATTGGCCAGTGATTTTTGCACAATCATTTCCAATATGATGTTGAAGAAATCACACGACAGCGCATCGCCCTACCTAAATCCTTTTTTGACATCAAAACTATCGGTAAGGTGTTCACCGATTCGGATGGAGCAGCGAGCATTCTCCAAAGTCATCCTGCATAGTCTGACGAGTTTAGCAGGTATGTCAAAGGTAGACATAGAGTTGTATAGCTCACCTCTAATTACGCTGTCGTATGCGGCTTTGAAGTCGACAAATAGGTGGTGAGTGTCGACTTGAAATTCATTGGTTTTTTCCAGGATCTGCCGTAGTGTGTAGATTTGGTCGATGGTGGACTTTCCTGGCCTGAATCCGCACTGATAAGGACCTATCAGCTTATTCACAAAAGGCTTCAGGCGTTCACATAAAACGGCAGAGAAGATTTGGTAGGCGATGTTAAGGAGACTTATTCCTCTATAGTTGGCGCAATCAGAGGGGTCTCCTGTCTTGTGCATCGGGCATACGATGCTGAGACTCCATTCCTCGGGCATGCTTTCCTTTAACCATATCTTACGGATGAGCTGGTGCATGCTCCCAACCAGGTCATCCCCAGCTGCCTTGAAGAGCTCAGCAGACAGTCCGTCTGCGCCAGCAGCTTTATTCGACTTGAGTTTCGATATGGCAATGTTCAATTCGTCGAGGTCAGGGGGACGGAATTCTCTGCGGTCTTCGTCGTTAAGAAATGGATCATTCTGTCTAACAGCGGTATATTGACTAACATCGCCGTTATACAGTCTGCAGAAGTGGTTTTTCCATATTCCCAGCATCGACTGCGGTTCTACTACTAGGTGTCCGTTCTCATCCCTTGGCATGTTCGCTTTATCTGTTGATAAAACTTTCGAACGTCACGCCTGCAGTAACACCTCTCCAAATCCTCAATCGCGCGCTTCTCGTGCTCTTTCTTCTTTCTTCTAAGAAGCTTATGCTCCTCCCTTCTTTTCAACTCATAGAGCTCACGAGCTGCTCTTGTTCTTTTATGCAGCAAGGCTTTATATGCATCCTGCTTCGCTGTATGAATCCTCCTGCACTCGTCATCGAACCAGGTGTTTCTTCGTAGTGGAGCCTTGAAACCCAAAACTTCGGATGCAGAGCTTTTCAGGGCTTGTTTGCAAAGGCTCCACTGCTGTTCTATTTATAGCGTGGAGGATTCAGGTGTATTGGACAGCTTAAGGGAGACGCGATCGGTAAAAGTACGAGCGGTCTCTGGCGATAGTAGCTTTCCGACGTCATAACTTTGTATTCTTACTCTACTCCGCTGCGTTCGTGATATCCGTAGGCACATCTTGGCTACTCCAAGATGGTGGTCCGAGTCGATGTTAGTCCGTCGGAAAGTTCGGACATCAAGAATAGTGGAGGAGTGTCTGACGTCGATCGCGATGTGACCAATCTGGTTGGTAGTCGATTGATCAAAAGACCACCAGGTGCCCTTGTGTATATCGAGGTGCAGGAAGCGCGTACTGGCTAGAAGGAGATTTCGCCCCATAGCAAGACCAGTCAGCCTACGGACACAGGATATGGTGTCGTGTAAGCTATGTTTGCCGATGACTCGTTCAAAGATGCTTTCCTTACCCAGCTTAGCATTGAAGTCTCCTAGTAAAATTTTGATGTCATAGATGGTACATTGGGCATACGTTATGTCTAGGAGAACGTAGAACTCATCTTTGGCGGAGTCATCCTTGTCTTCCGTGGGGGCGTGGACGCAGATCAGGCTGGTGTTAAAAAATTTAGCCTTGATACGGATTGTTATGAGGCGTTCGCTCACATGCCGAAAGCTTAGGACTTTTTGCCTTAGTCCTTCCTCCTTCCTTCCTTAGGTGGCACTACAGTCCGTGGTGAACCTGGGCCTCAACCAACAAGCCGCACGCCCAGTTGGTTGAGGTCCCTTTCCACCTGCGTGCGCCACCGCTGAGGCGGCCGTCCTCTGCCGCGCCTTCCTTCCGGAGTGGATTCGAAGACTTTTCGGGTCGGAGCTGTATCTTCCATGCGCTCTACATGGCCTAGCCACCTTAGACGCTGTATCCGTAGACGTCGTACCAGGCCGATGTCGCTGTACAACCCGTACAGTTCTTCGTTATATCTTCTCCTCCATACACCGTTTGAACAAAATTGCCCAGAATTTTCCTCTCGAAACGACCAAGGGCATCTTCATCCGCTTTTGTTATGGTCCAAGCCTCTGCGCCGTAAAGGAGGACTAGGATGATCAAAGTCTTATATAGCGTCACTTTGGTTTTCCGAGAGAGGGCTCTACTTCTCAATTGCCTCTTGAGCCCAAAGAAACAGCGGTTGGTAAGAGTGATTCTGCGTTTTATCTCAGCGCTGGTGTTGTTGTCGCTGGTAATCAGTGAGCCAAGGTAGACGAATTAATTGACCACTTCAAAGTTATATCCGCCCATGGTGACGTTCTGGCCAATACGTCGGTGTTGTCTGTCTCTTTTAGATGAAAGCAGATATTTGGTTTTACCCTCATTAACCTTGAGACCCATCTTAGCCGCTTCTACCTCAATGCTCACGAAAGCCTCATTGACGTCTTGCTGTTTTCGTCCAATTACGTCAATATCGTCGGCGTACGCAAGCAATTGCGTAGACTTGAAATAAATCGTACCTCTTGTGTTGGCCAGTGACTCTTGCACGATCTTTTCAAGCACAATGTTGAAAAAGTTGCACGACAGCGCGTCGCCCTGCCTAAATCCTTTTTTAACATCAAAGGTCTCGGTTTGCTCATTACCGACCTTAATGGAGCAACGAGAATTCTCCATTGTCATCCTGCACAGTCGGACGAGTTTGACAGGGATGTTAAAACTAGACATGGCTTTGTACAGCTCGTCTCTATATGCGCTGTCATAGGCGGCCTTGAAATCGACGAAGAGGTGGTGAGTGTCGATTTGGTATTCCTGGGTCTTCTCCAAGATCTGCCGTAGCGTAAATATTTGGTCTATTGTGGATTTACCTGGCCTGAAACCACACTGATAAGAGCCGATCAGGTTATCCACAAACGGTTTCAGGCGTTCACACAATACGGCAGAGAAGATCTTATATGCGATGTTAAGGAGACTTATTCCCCTATAGTTGGCGCAGTTATAGGGGTCTCCTTTCTTATGGACCCGGCAAACGATACTGAAATTCCATTCGTCGGGCATGCTTTCCTCCGACCATACCTTGCAGATGAGATGGTGCATGCACCTTACCAGCTCATCTCCAGCCGCCTTAAAAAGCTCAGCAGACAGGCCGTCTGCGCCAGCGGCTTTATTCGACTTAAGTCTTGATATCGCTATTTTGACTTCGTCTAGGTCGGGTGGACTGAATTCTGTTACTTCGTGGTCCATTGCGAATGGCTCGTTCTGCCTGACAGCGGTATCTTGTCTATCATCGCCGTTATACAGTCTGCAGAAATGGTCTTTCCAAATCCTCAGCATCGAATGCGACTCTACTACCAGTTCTCCATTTTCATCCCTGCAGGCCGCCACTCTGGCTTTGTAGCCATGGCATGTTCGTTTTACCTCGTTGTAAAACTTACGGGCGTCATTCCTGCGGAAGCATCTCTCCATCTCCTCGATCTCACGCTTTCCGTGCTCTCTCTTCTTTCTTCTGAAAAGCGTGTGTTCCTCTCTTCTCCTCTGTTCTGCTCATAGATTTTTTTTTTTTTTTTTCTTGCCTTAGTCCACCTCGAACATAAAATCCGCATCCAAACAATCATTGCCGTCTCTCCCTATAGCAGTCGCCGTAGTAAATATCGCAGTTTTTCATCCGCTTTATACCCGGTCCATTCCATCGCATTTCCTGTATGGCGGTTACGTCGGCTTTATAGCGGTCTAGGGCGTCCGCAAGTTGTTCGACTGCACGTGGCCTGTTTAGAAACCTAACATTCCACGTACAAAGCCGAAGATCATTGTCCCTTTTTTCGTTTTTTGCAAGGGTCGTCAACATTAATCCGGTCCGTTATATCCGAGGCTTGTGGTTGTTTCGGAGTTTGTGGTTTTTTTTCCGCTTACGGCTTACTAATCCTGTTTTTTGGCACAGGAGGCTCGCCATCCGCCCTTCCCCATCTGCAATTTCCATAGGAAATCTCCAGATGGCACCGCGAGGATGTGGGGATAGGACTTACTAACAATGCCGCATGATGTTCGACTGCGGTGGCTCTTCTCGCTTTTTAGCAGGCCAGCATCCGTCGGAGAGAGGCTACCCCTACGAGGCCTTTTTAACACGCTACTATGGCAGCTAATAAACTGTAATTCATGTATTCAATTAGGTATACATGTTTATATATGTATGACATAGCGTTAATGTATTTATTCATCGCATAAGTAAGGTGTCCACTTTCTTTTTGTATATATTTCACTAAATCCTTAATCATTGCCTTGACAGAGTTCCATAGTATTTTCTGTTCAGTACATACATATGTATACGGTATGAGTTTGATGATGATGATGAACAATTCATAACACCATTTTTAGGATCTAGCCAACAGCAAGAGCAATGTAGACGGATTGATTGTCAAGCACCAAGTTTCCGAGATACTATATCCTATAATGGCTTACAAAATGCTGGTCAATCGCCAAGCTCTCAACTGTCAAATTCTAATCAACTAATAAATAAGGAATCTGAACAATTAATGGAAATAGAAAAGCTAAGGAAAAAGCTCGAGGAAACTGAAAAGGCAATGGCTAAGTTAATAGCTGAAATGAATTCCGATCAATATCGAACCAAGGTTAGAAAAACTGTTTTCTAGAAGTTGCCTAACAAGCACTCTACCTTTTTTTTTTTCTTTATCTTTTTTTACCTTTAACTATTAGTTGATTATATATTTTTAATGACTTTGTTAAGGACATGATACATATACTTTTTAAGTCATCTTATACATAGCCAACAACATTCAAAATACACGCTTCTGCAGGATCAAGGTTTCGAACATCTAACCCTTAAAACTCGGTAGGGGGCCTATCATATACACGAAAACACATTTAACAATAACAAATTAGTAATGAAAATTATATTAAAAATACACGAACAAGAAGACATGAGCTCATGTAGTTCTCATTTTTCATTTTTTAAGATGCTCGCCATGAGTTTTATAAGGCGGCAAGATCTAGGAGTTCCTTTTCAGAACTAAGTACTTAAAATTTGTTCTTTTTTTTTTCTAAATCGATTTTCAAGAATTGTAATCCGACTATTCATTTAGCATGCGACATTCCCTGAATTGAGTCTGTAGACAATTTCTCATTACCATACATAATTACCGTCATTTCATCCTGTTTGTCTTGCACAACTTGCGTGTGTCGTGTGCGCATCAAATCAATATACGGGTACTCGACACAATGGCATCTAATCGAGTTCAGCACTAATAAATAGAAATGCACTCGTAAATCCTTATCTAAGCATGAACGTTTACTATTAACTAAAAAGGGGACATATTTTAAAAGAGAAAAGACGTTAGCAATCAAGTTATTCGAATTTTCCAGTTTGATGATCTATCCTAACACCAGCTTCCAAGTTTATTTTAATATGACATCATAATTCGATGCGATTTAGGCTGAACCCACACCGAAGACGACAACCCACCTAACCTAACCCATTCTAATCCACAGCTTCATTCTTCTGCAATAACATGGAGAAAATACCAGACGCCTATACTCCATGGAGGATCTGAGCCTGAGCTATAGCTGCCTTCCATCCTTGACGGTCCCGGGCACACTGCTTCCAGTTGTCAAGACCAAGATGTCTTACATCCGCGATTACTTGGTCTTTATACCGGAGGTTCGGTCTTCCTCTTCTTCTCAAACCAGGAGGCTCGGAGTCGAAGACCCTCTTAGCTGGAGCGTTGATGTCCATGCGCTCGATGTGGCCGAGCCAGTGTAGTCGACGGATCCTTGCCTTCCGGACTACATCCACATCTTGGTACAGCTCTCAGAAGTCGCGGTTGTGTCTTCTTCTCCTTTCGCCGGACCAAATATCCGGCGCAGAATTTCTCTTTCGAAAGAACCCAAAATCAGCTTCGCTGTCCTGCTTATCGTCCAGCTTTCGGTTCCGTACAGCAAGACTGGCAGTATGAGCATTTTGTAAAGCATGACTTTGGTCTTTCGAGTGAGGAGTCTTGACCCCTGTTGTTAAGACAAGCCGAAGTAGCAACGGTTGCCAAGGGCGATTCTATGCCGGATCTCCACTGTGGTGTCATTTGTGGAATTTACGTTTGCCCCGAGGTAGACAAACGCCTTAACTACCTCGAAATTGTATCTGTCAATTGTTATATTTTGTCCCAGGTGGTGAGCGACGGATTGGTTTTTGCTTGACAGCATGTATTTCGTTTTGTCCTCATTGATCTTAAGACCAACTCGTTTCGCCTGTTCTTCAATCGCCACAATGCTTCCATAATGCCACGGCGAGAACACGCGATGATGTCGATATCATCCGCGTATCCTAGCAGCTGGACGGACTTGTAGAAGATAGTGCCTTCCCTGTTGACGCCTGCCCGTCGCACTATCTGCTCCAGCACCAGGTTGAAGAAGTCACATGACCGCGCATCTCCTTGCCGAAATCCGGTGCATGTTTCGAATGGTTCCGAGGTCCTAGAACCGAGTTGCACGGTGCATCGCGTGTTTTTTAGCGTGGCGCGACACAACTGTATCAGTTTTACCGGGATCCCGAATTCGGCCATCGCCCCAAACAGTTCTTCACGATGAATGCTGTCGTATGCGGCTTTGAAATCGATGAAAAGATGGTGTGTATCGATTCGAAACTCGTTGGTCTTTTACAGGATTTGTCGAAGTGTGAAGATTTGGTCTATAGTCGATTTGCCGGGCCGGAAGCCGCACTGGTAGCTGCCGATTAGTGCGGTGCAAAATGGTTTTAGACGTTCACACAATACGCTGGACAGGATCTTGTATGATTGAGCAGGGATATACCTCTGTAGTTCTTGCAAGAGGTAGGATCGCCTTTTTTGTGGATGGGGCAAATAGAGCTGGTATTCCAGTCGTCGGGCATGCTTTCGTCTTCCCAAATTCTGCAGATGATCTGGTGCATGCTCCCTACCAGAATATCGCCGCTAGCCTTGAAGAGCTCCGATGGCAAGCCATCTGAGCCTGCGGCCTTGTTATTCTTCAGATTCTGAATAGCTGTGCCGACTTCTTCGATGTTGGGTGGGAGGATTACTTCAGCGGCTGGAGTAATCACTACTCTCCACTACTCTCTATTGGTCATGCTCGTTAAGCAGCTGCTGGAAATGGTGCTTAAATACATCCACTACTCCCTGCGGGTCGGTGAAAAGATTACCCTCGCAGTTTCGAAGAGCCAGGGTGCCCTTTTTGAAGCCTCCTGCAAGGCCTTTGGCTTTCTTGTAAAAGGCTCGTGTTTTATGTTTATCCCTAGACTCCTCGATATCCTTGAGCTGGGAGGCTGCGAAGATTCTATTCTTTTGTCGCAGTAGTTTTTTCTCCTCCCTTCTTCTGGCTCGGTACTCTTCGTGCGCTGCCCTGGTTTTCCTCTGCAGCGCCTTTTGGTATGCTTCGTCGGTTGCTGCCTTTTTCTGCTCACACTCGCCATCATTCCAAGGGTTTCTTGTCGGGGGTGGTAGGTATCCTAAGGTGGTTTCGGCTACTTCCTGAATGGCTGAGTGGCAATGCAGCCACATATTATTGGCATTTGTGTTCGACGTAGGCATACCGTAGAGTCTTTCGCTCAGCTGCTCCCTGTAGACTCTGGCAACCTCCGGTGTGCTCAGGCGCCCAATATCGAACCTCCTCCTAATGGGCTGGTGCAGCTTTCTGACAATGGACAGTCGAGCTCTGAATCTTGCTGCTACGGGGAAGTGGTCAGAGTCGACATTTGCCCCTCTGAATGTTCGCACATCCAGGATGTTTGACGAGTGCCTTGCGTCAATGAGTACATGGTCGATTTGGTTGGCGGTCCGACCGTCCGGAGATCGCCAGGATGCTGTGTGGATTCGCTTGCGAGGGAATCTTGTGCTACTTATCATCGCATTACGCAAAGTCAGCGAGTCGGAAGCCGTTATCTGTTGTTGTATCGTGGAGGCTGTGCTTTCCGATCACTCCGCCAAGGCTGTATGCAATGCTTTATAAAATGGACATCGGAGCAACGAGCGCGGCCGAACAAAATGTTCTGTCGTGTTGCGTCCCATTTGGTGTGTGTTGACTTTTGTCGTATACGATAAGGAAAAACGTTTTGTCTGCCTTGGTGTGGGTTCAGCCTAAAGGGTTGACCATAATAGACCTACGCGAACTTAAGCTTATGTCAGAATCGAACGGAAATCTCACTTAAGTTTTAACGAAAAGTCAAGTTGCCCATAATGAGCTTAAGCGAACTTAAGCGAAGGAACTGTCAAATTGTTTTCATTCGGTTTGATTATTTCCGGTGTGGCTACAATAGTTTTGTTTAAAGTGAGAAAAATAAAAATAAATTAATAAAATCGTATTCCGACATATTTCAATTTGTTATTATCTTTCTTTGTTGTACTTTTGGTTTCTTTCACTGTCAGCTGTCAAATTTCCGCGCGGAATATCTTCTTTCATTGAGACGTTCCGTAAGCTCGCTTAAGTTAACGAACATTTAACGAAACCGCGCATAAGACATTTCCGTAAGCTGGCGTACGCTCGCTTAAGTCTATTATGCCTGATCCACAATACTGCGTTAGTGCTAGCTGAGACATCCAACACAAGCAATTCAATGGGGTAGTCATAAATACTGCGTTTGCGTTGGCGAGCTTACGTTCATTAAAAAATGAGAGGAAATAAGAAAAAATGAGAGCGAGAGAAAACGTAAGCTCACGTAACCAAAGGAGACAAAAGTCAAACACGTCGGAAATTTCTGTGCGTTTGAACGACTGTTGCTGTGTATTGATGTGTATGCTGCATCTTTGTATTTTATGGTTGGTGTTGTGTACGTTTACGTCAGTGTTTTGACATGGAACAGCTGATAAAATTGAAGTAAGCATGCGTCGAAGCATTTCTCGTAACACGTAAAGTGCCTCCCACCAACGCAGTATTGTGGATCAGGCATTATGGTCAACCCTTAAGAGAGTATCTAAATCTTCCCTTCTCTACGATTTTTTATTTTTTTTTTGTTTTCATTTTTTTTACAATCTTTGGATTTAATAAAAAACTGAATTACTATATTATCACATGTGTTCAGTTGTAGCAGCTATTCAAGGTTTAATTGATGCTGCCGACGAGCAACTAAAAGTGCGAGAAAAAAATTCAACTGCAAATTTAAATAAGGTTAGCAATGAATTAAAAATAAACAAACAAAAAAAAAACGACGAACAATTGTAACTTTTTTTACAAATTTTGTGTTTTCTGTTTTTTGTGTCGCGTGTCTATTTACTAACCACTTTACTCGTAACCAATTTAAGCAAGATATTTATGCACCCTGTGATACACTAACAAATACCAAATCTAACACACGACATTTTGAAATATATTTTTTTTTTTAATTTTGGTTTTTTTTTTTTGGTTCGACTGTGTTTTTTTAGTTTAATGTTATGCATGCGATTTTTGGTTTGTCTCGTTGTGGAATCGAAAAATCCTTTGTAGCAATACAGATTCCACAGAGTATTTGTATTGAAATTACCAATTGGGACTTGAAATTATTAATTTTCTTATTTACCAAATAGGAAACACCTGACAACACGGCAGCATCCGATAATCCAACTGTTGAAAATGGACATACAGATATAGCAGACAATAAAGATAAATCTCTAGACGAGTTAGCTGAATCCCAAAGCAAGACAATCTCAAATAATGTACGAGCAGAACCCGTAAATGTTAAAACTGAAAATATAAAATCGGAAGCCATTGATCGTAAGAGGAGAGACGGAAGCGTTGATAGAACAGTGGCAGTAAGTCAATATTACTTTCTTTTTTGTTATTGGTTAAATGTTAGAATTTTGTGCACCATTTACTATACATCTATTATATGTACTTGCTTAGGTGCTTGGTATGGAGTTAACAGCTAGTTGCGAAGGTGGTATGAAATGGAGCGGTCGCCCTCCGACGCCTGTCTTTTTATCACATGCCGAACATGTAAGTCGCGAAAGTGACTAACCGGATAACACCCTTTCTCATACTACTACCATTGTTCTAACACTGCCCAAGCCTTTATAATGCTAACAATGCTAGTGAACAATGAACAATGCGAACAAGCCCATGCAGCCAAACAAGACGCATATAAAGCCACGCTGCAACGACGGACGAGAGCTGCTCGCGAAATCTATGAGCAGAAGAGAGGAACACACGCTTCTCAGAAAGAAAATCGAATACGGAAAGCGTGAGATCGAGGAGATGGAGAGATGCTCTCGTAGGAATGACGCCCGAAAGTTTTAGGTTAGGTTAGGTTATTTTTGCAACAGACGAACAAACGAACATGCCATGGCTACAAAAGCCAGAGCGGAGGCCTGCAGGGATGGAAATGGAGAACTGGTAGTAGAGTCGCAGTCGATGCTGAGGATTTGGAGAGACCACTTCTGCATAATGTATAACGGCTGTCAGGCAGAACGAGCCATTCGTAATGGACGACTATGAAAGAGAATTCCGTCCACCCGACCTAGACGAAGTCAAAATAGCAATATCAAGACTGAAGTCTAATAAGGCCGCGGGCGCAGACGGACTGTCTGTTGAGCTTCTTAAGGCGGGTGGAGATGAGCTGGTAAGGTGCATTCACCGTCTCATTTGCAAGGTATGGTCGGAGGAAAGCATGCCCGACGAATGGAATCTCAGCATCGTTTGCCCGGTCCATAAGAAAGGAGACCCCTATAACTGCGCCAACTATAGGGGAATGAGTCTCCTTAACATCGCAAAGAAGTTGATCGCGTTTAACATGGCAAACGCCAGCTTCGATTTCTGTCCTTGCTCAATCCAAGTTGACACACAGCCTCCCCCCTGGATAGCTACCCTGGCACCCGCCAGGTAGTGAACCAATGTGTGCAGCGACCCAACCCCTTGCTCCTGGGGAAAGAGGAGCCTGGCCCTCCAGGTTGGGGGTTGTGCTTAGGGGTAACATCCCTATCACGTAAAAACCTACTTGTTCCGAAACAACAACAAGCCTCGGATACGGACGGGTACAAAGCTAACGACCCCTGCAAACGACTAAAGGACTTAACAGACCGAGTGCAGGCGATCAATTGGAGCAAACCCTCAGCTGCTATAAAGCAGACACAACCGCACTCCAAGAAGTGCGATGGGATGGACCAGGCAAAAGACGGATGAAAAACTGTGACATCTACAACGGGAAGTGCTACAAGGAGAACAAACAGCTCCTATTCGGGTGCGGATTCGTTATTCGAGGAAGACTCCGACAAAAAGTCTTAAGCTTTCGAGACATAAGCGAACGCCTCATAACAATCCGCATCAAAGCTACATTTGGAAACATAAGCTTAATATGCGCTCACGCCCAACATTTTTTCAACGCCCCGGAAGAAAAGGACGCTCGACTCAAAGAAGAATTCTACGATCTCCTAGACAGAACAATGCTCAATGCCCCAGCTACGACACAAAAATAGTTCTAGGAGGTTTGAATGCAAGAGGACATATTTGAGTCGATCATAGGAAAGCATAGCCTCCATAACACCACATCCGACAACGGACAGTAGGCTAATCGATTTCCTAGCGGGACGTAACCTCCTTGTAGCAAGCACGCAATTCCCCCATCTCAACATCCACAAGGGTACCTGGCGGTCTTTTGATCAATCGACCACCAACCAGATTGATTACATTGCGACCGACGCCAGACACTCCTCCTGTATTCTCGACGTACGAACCTTCCGAGGGGCCAACATCGATTCGGACCACTACCTTGTTGTAGCCAAGGTACGAATGAGGATATCCAGAATGCTTAGGAGTCAAGTAGTACTACGTAAGTTTGACGTCGTAAAGCTACAATAGCAAGAGACTGCCAGAATCTTTGCCGATCGTGTCTCCTCCAAGCTGTCCGCCAACAGCAGCTCAATCAATAGAGCAGAATTGGGCGCATTGCCAGAGCGCCGTCACAGACGCTGTCTCAGAGGTGCTGGGTTTCAAACCGCCAACACCTAGAAACCCCTGGTTCGATGACCAATGCGAACAAGCCCATGCAGCAAAACAAGAGGCATATAAGGCCACGCTACAACGACGGACGAGAGCTGCTCGCGAAATCTATGAGCAGAAGAGAAGAGAGGAACACACGCTTCTCAGCGTGAGATCGAGGAGATGGAGAGATGCTTCTGCATGAATGACGCCCGTAAGTTTTACAATAAGGTAAAACGAACATGTCATGGCTACAAAGCCAGAGCGGCGGCCTGCAGGGATGAAATTGGAGAACTGGTAGTAAAGTCACAGTCGATGCTGAGGATTTGGAAAAGCCACTTCTGCAGACTGTATAACGGCGATGACAGACAAGATACCGCTGTCAGGCAGAACGATCCGTTCGTAATGGACGACGATGTAACAGAATCCAGTCCACCCGACCTAGTCGAAGTCAAAATAGCGATATCAAGACTTAAGTCTAATAAGGCCGCGGGCGCAGACGGACTGTCTGTTGAGTTTTTTTAAGACGGCTGGAGATAAGCTGGTAAGGTGCATGCACCATCTCATTTGCAAGGTATGGCCGGAGGAAAGCATGCCCGACGAATTAAGTCTCAGCATCGTTTGCCCGGTCCATTAGAAAGGAGGCCCTAAAACTGCGCCAACTATAGGGGAATAAGTCTCCTTAACATCGCATACAAGATCTTCTCTGCCGTATTGTGTGAACGCATGAAACCGTTTGCGGATAACCTGATCGGCTCTTATCAGTGTGGTTTAAGGCCAGGTAAGTCGGCAATAGACCAGATATTCATACTGCGGCAGATCTTGGAGAAGATCCAGGAATACCAAATCGACACTCACCACCTTTTCGTCGATTTCAAGGCTGCATATGATAACGTGTATAGAGAACTAGCCATGTCTAGTTTTAACATCCCTGACAAACCCGTCCGGCTGTGCAGGTGGACAATGGAGAATTCTCGCTACTCCATTAAGGTCGGTAATGAGCAAACCGAGACCTTTGATGTTAAAAAAGGATTTAGGCAAGGTGACGCGCTGTCATGCATCTTTTTTGAACATCGTGCTTGAAAAGATCCTGCAAGAGTCACTGGCCAACACAAGAGGTGCGATTTATTTCAAGTCTACGCAATTGCTTGCGTACACCGACGGCATTGACGTGATTGGACGGACACAGCGAGACGTCAATGAGGCCTTTGTAAGCATTGAGATAGAAGCGGCTAAAATGGGTCTCAAGGTTAATGAGGGTAAAACCAAATATTTGCTTTCATTTAAAAAAGAAGGTCAACACCGACGTATTCGCCAGAACGTCACCATGAGCGGATATAACTCCGAAGTGGTCAAGGAATTCGTCTACCTTGGCCTACTGATGACCGGTGACAACAACACCAGCGCTGAGATAAAACGCAGAATCATTCTTGCCAACCGCTGTTTCTTTGGGTTCAAGAGGCAAGTGAGAAAGCCCTCTCTCGGAAAACCAAGGTGACATTATATAAGACCTTGATCATCCCAGTCCTCCTTTACGGCGCAGAGGCTTAGACAAAAGCGGATGAAGATGCCCTTGGTCGTTTCGAGAGGAAAATTCTACGCACTATCTACGTTCCCGGTTGTTCAAACGAAGTATGGAGGAGAATATTTAACTGTACGGGTTGTACAGCTAGGCCATGTAGAGCGCATGAAAAATACAGCTCCGACTCGAAGAGTCTATGAATCCACCCCGGAAGGAAGGCGCGCATCTACGGTGGCGCACGCAGGTGGAAGGTGACCTTAACCAACTGGGCGTGCGGGGCTGGAAACAGCTGGCCCAAAGACTGTGCCGGCTGGAGACGCTTGTTGGTTGGTTAAGTAAGTAAGTTTTGGATTAGTAAATTCTACGATCTTCTAAACAGAACGTATGCCCAATGTCCCAGCTATGACATCAAAATTGTACTAGGAGACTTCAATGCTAAGTAGGGTAAGGAAAGCATCTTTGAACGAGTCTGATTGATCTTGCTATTTGGCGAAATCTCCTTCTAGCCAGTACGTGCTTCCTGCACCTCGATATACACAAGGGCACCTGGCGGTCGCCAGATCAATCAATCACTAACCAGATTGATCACATCGCGATCGACGTCAGACACTCCTCCACTATTCTTGATGTAGCCAAGATGCGCCTAAGAGTATCACGAACGCAGCGAAGTAGAGTAAGAATACAAAGTTATGACGTCGGAAAGCTATTATCGTCAGAATCCGGTCGTGCTTTTACCGATCGCGTCTCCCTTAAGGTCTCTCATATACCTCAAACCTCCATGCACTCAATAGAACAACAGTACATGGAACCTTTGCAAACATGCTCTGAAAAGCGCTGCTTCTGAAGTTTTGGGCTTCAAGGCTCCACCACAAAGAAACACCTGGTTCGATCGATGAGGAGTGCAGGAGGATCCACACAGCAAAGCATGAGGCATATAAAGCCTCGCTGCACAGAAGGACAAGAGCAGCTCGTGAACTCTGCGAGTTTAAAAGAAGGGTAGAGCCTAAGCTTCTCAGGAAAAAAAAGATATAGCATGAGAAGCGCGCGAATGAGAATTTGAAGCGGTGTTACTGCAGGCATGACGTTCGACAGTTTTATCAACGGATAAAGCAAACACAGGTTATAAGGCCAGAACGGAAGCAGAATGATCCATTTCTTAACGATGAAGATCGCAGAAAATTCCGTCATCCTGACCTCGGCGAAGTTAAGATCGCCATAACAAAACTCAGACGGACTGTCTGCTGAGCTCTTCAAAGTAGCTGGAGATGACTTGGTTAAGGCCACGCACCATCTCATCTGTACGATATGGTCAGAGGAAAGCATTCCCGAAGAATGGAGTCTCGTGAACTACTGTGAATTATAACCAAAGCGGAATTCGGTTAAGGAAGTAGGATCCTATGTTTCCTGATTGAACAGACAGGTGGACAGGCGCAGAGTAGGTGATGAATGGATTCGACCTCCTCTTCGTCTAAGCAGCTTCTGCAGAAGTCGTTTGAAACTCGGCCCAGTTTTAGCCGCCAATGAGTCAATGTCAGTTCGTTTCAGAGAGATTAGTCCCTTGATCGACTGTCAAGCTGAGGTCAGATTTGCCTGGTGATGAGGCAGGTGTGCCCCTTGGCCCATCTCAAGTTCATCTCAGTCATGGCGAAGTTTGTAAGTTTAGATTTAACGGCTACTAGAGGTATACCTACGTGTGCCATGTTTGGATGCTGCGTCGTTTCTTGTCTTGCGCTCTTTCATTTCTTGAGATATCGCTGTGTCCCGGTACCATAGGAGATGTATGTTAAACTGTTCGGCCATCTCGTTCAGAGATAGGTGGCGGTCAAGGCTCACAGGACCCCAGGGATTTGAAGGCTACTTGACTGTCTGTGAGGATTCGAATATCCGTAGTAGATATTATGTACCACTTCAGCCATGACAATACCTCTTTATTGCCAACAGCTCCTCCGGAAAAACGCTGCAATGATCCCGTAATTTTAGAGCTTGGCTCAGGTTTAAATGTTTGCAGAATACTCTACTGCCCACCCCGTCTTTGGTTTTTGATGATCCGACGGTGTAGAAGTCCACGCAGCTCTTATGAGGTTGCGCCTGGTGGGACCAGTTCCAATGAGTTTCTTCTCAGAGAGCTATGGTTGCTTTTTTTGCGCGCAAGATAGTTTCCTATCTAGTACTATGCCAAGGTATTTAGCACTAGAAGAATAGGTTAATCTTTCGGGTGAACGGCACAAGCTCCGTCTTCTGGGAATTTACCCCGAGTCCATTGTATTGTGCCCATTTGCACAGTGTAAAGAATGCCGTGCACATACGATCATTCAATGTGTATAGATACTTGCCCAAGATTGCAATAGCAATGTCGCCTGCGTTCGCAATAACATCGAGGCCTTGTTTCTCCAATTTGGTCAGTAGTTCATTTGCAACTACATTCCAAAGAAGAGAGGAAAGGACCTCCCTTGAGGGGTACCACTGGTAACTTATTTGAATGTTACTTGGCTGCCCCATTCAGAGTAGATTTTGTGTGTTGAGAGTAACTTGCCAATCAACTCTATCAGAGTTCTCTCCACTTTAACATTTTCTTGCTTTGGTGGCTTCTCTAGCTTCTCTAAATCACCCATGCTGTGTGTGAAAGGGACCTACAGTTTTATGCCGTATCCGAACAACTTGAGTCGAGAAGCTTTTTCATGGCAAGTTACCGCCGAGGAGGGACACCGCGAAATAAACATTCGATGGCGTTGGTATTATCGGGATCCGAACTCGCTCATCGTGCGTCAAAGTCCAACACACTAACTACTGCGCCAAGGCGCCCTACATTTACATTTTCTAGCCCCTCTATTATTGCTTCCGAGCTGACCATGTTGAAAGCGCCCTCTATATCTAGAAAGACTGCTAAAATGTATTCTTTAAGATGGACTGATCTCTCAATTTTCCTCACCAGTGTAGACAAGGCTGTTTCGACAGATCTACCCTTGCAATAGGCGTGCTGTGTCTTGGAGATTACGGGTGGATCGTACTTATGACGTATATGTCCTTTATGTCATCAGCATATCCGATGACCTCGTAGCCACCAGTGATTAGCTTGTAGAGTAGATCATTGATAACTATCGACCAGAGAAATCCACTCAGGCCCTACCTAAGCTTAGAACGAAACAATTGGTAGAGAACGCTGTTCATAACCTGAAAAGCGTCATCACCAGTTGTTTTGAACTCGCATGTCCTGTCAGCAAACCTCCCAGCAGGAAATTGGTCCCCTGGTGGAATGCCGAGCTCCAAAGTCTTCGCAGGGAAGCCAGAATTCTTCTGAATAGATCGCTCAAATCAAATTCGGAAGATGACTGGAACAAGTATCGGTCGAAGCAGAAAGAATATAAGAAACTTATTCGTAAATCGAAGAACGATTCTTATAGGACCTTCTGCGAAGAGATCAAGTCTCTGAGTGCGACTAGCAAGTTGGTCAAAGTCCTCAAACGGGGAAAACCGACTAGGCTAGACGCACTCAGAAAATGTGTTGGAACCTTTACTGAGTCTAAATCGGAAACACTTAGTTTACTGTTTGCGACTCATTTCCCGGGAAATCAGATCGACATCGGCTCGTTGCACACTCCTTCAAGGGAAACTGCAACTGAAACGATGAAAATAACTCGGCCTAGCTGGTATATTGCGTCGCGCGTGGTTACGACTGAAGCTATTGAATTTGCTGTGGCATCCTTCGATGGCTTCAAATCGCCGGGCACCGACGGGATATATTCTGTTATGCTGCACAAAGGTATAAGGCAGCTGCTTCCTACTCTGAAAAGAATTTTCACTGCTAGTCTAGCACTTGCTCACATACCCATTCCTTGGCGCACAGTGAAAGTGGTCTTCATTCCCAAAATAGGAAAAGAGGACTACTCACTTGCCAAGAGGTTCAGACCAATTAGTCTATCATCCTTCCTGCTGAAAAGCATGGAGAGACTGGTAGAGTTGCACGTGCGAAAAGTTGCCCTTCGAATGCACCATCTTTCGGAGATGCAACATGCTTACCAGCGCGGAAAATCTTGCGAGACTGCGCTTCAGAACCTAGTTGGGCGTATTGAGTGCGCGCTCCAAAGGAAAGAGTACGCGCTGGGCATTTTCATCGACATTGAGGGAGCTTTTGATAACGCAACTTTTGACAGCATGTGTAACGCTGCCAGACATCATGGCGTGGATGATGCACTGGTCCTTTGGATCAAAGCAATGCTCATGCACAGAACATTGACCGCTGATGCAGGCCTCGACCAGTGTGTCAAATCTGGCGTAAACAGGGGCTGCCCTCAAGGTGGCGTCCTGTCTCCGCTGTTATGGTGCATGGTGGTCGATTCCCTGCTTGATGCTCTCAATGTCTCTGGAATCTACGCCCAGGCCTATGCGGATGACGTCGCCATTCTTTCTGTCGGCTCATGTTTGACGACTGTCCGTCGCAAAGCACAGGTGGCGCTAAATGTGATCGATGATTGGTGTACCAGAAATGGGCTGTCAGTCAATCCTCTTAAGACCGATGTCGTTCTCTTTACGAGAAGGAGGAAAAATACTGACATGACTCAGCTGGTACTAAAAGGCACTTCCATCCCGATATCCAAGGAGGCTAAGTATCTAGGAGTCATCTTCGATAGTAAGCTTCTCTGGTCAAAACATGTTGAGTCAAAAACCACAAAAGCGCTGTCAGCTTTCTGGCAATGCAAAGGAGCTTTTGGCAAAACATGGGGCTTATCGCCGACAAAGGTCCTTTGGATCTACACGGCAATGATAAGACCTATAATCTCATATGCATCGGTTGTCTGGTGGAACAGACTAAAACGCAAACACGTCGTAGCCTCTTTCACCAAACTTCAAAGAACGGTCTGTCTCAGCTGCACGGGGGCTTTCCCCAGCACGCCGGGCGCTGCTCTAGATGTTATGATGAACCTTCCACCTCTTGATATATTTATCAGAGGGTGTGCTCTGAAAGCCATGTTTCGCCTGAAGAGAAATGGCTTTTGGTAGAACTCGCATAGGAATAGCGGTGTGCTTGCGCAAGAATTGTCCTGCGACCCCTGTCTCATGAACATGCCTTCTGACGCACTGACGCCCGTTATCCTATTGCGTCGTAATTCCACAGTCGAGTTTCCATGGCGTCAGGATTGGCTATGGCTGGATACTGAACCTGGAAAGGATAGTCTTCGCATTTTCACGGATGGCTCCAGATCTGGGCGGGGGTCCGGTGCTGGGGTCTTCTTTGAGCGCGAAAACATTCGACTGCACTTCTCCTTAGGAAAATATGCGTCCGTCTTCCAATCAGAGATATACGCAATCCTAATGGCCAGGCACTATGTTGTGAAGCACAGGTGGAAGGGGGAAAGCATATGCGTATGTAGTGACAGCCAAGCTGCACTAAAAGCTGTGTGCAACCCCTTAACTAGCTCCAAATTAGTGCTTGAACTCAAGTCCTTCTTGAACAGAGTCGGCAGACTAAATTCATTAAGGCTTGTATGGGTTCCAGGCCACTCTGGGATCCCAGGAAATGAGACCTCTGACGAACTCGCTAGAATGGGTTCAGAGGAGAGCTTCTCAGGACCTGAACCCGCTCTAGGTCTTCCTACGTCCACGATAAATTCCTACATTAACGATTGTGTATTTAACACACACAACCGTAGATGGAGGGATTGTCCGGGTTGCAGGATGATTAAGCGCGTATGCCCTGATGTCTGCAAAAAATCTGCAGCATTCCTCCTGTCTTTAAGGAGAATCGACTGCAGAAGGCTTGTGGGAGTTATCACGGGCCATTACACTTTTGCCAAACATCTCTACGTGCTCGGCATCAGTGAGACGCCTACCTGTGCTGCATGTGGCGAAGAGGAGGATGATACTGCAGAGCATTTCCTCTGTTATTGTCCCGCCTTTGCTCGCATACGGTGGCGCACCCTTGGAGCCGATGTGGTGTGTGCCGAATCCCTTAGCTCTACATCACTGAAGCTCCTTCAAATTTTTCTCCGGAAAACGGAGAAAATACAGTAATGTAAGGTGTCTGTCTGAAGTACAATGGACCAGTGATTACGTCTGAGTGCTCCAGCGGATAGCAGAAGCCTTCAACAAACAAAAAAAAAATCGACCAGAGGAGGGGTGAAAGGACTCCTCCTTGTAGACAACCCTTAGACAGCTATTCAGCATCGCCCCAATCCAGTAATCGTGGGATGGTCTGCACCCCTGCAGGATAGTGCAGTGGTGACCGAGTCATAGCCCCCTCAATATCGGGGAAGGCGCAAATCATGATCTCCTTGTGTGTGAAGCTATTTTCAACTCGCGCCACTAGGTGGTGTAGCGCATTCTCAGTAGATCGTTCCTTCCGCATGTAAATAAATAATAATCGCTTCGTAACTGGACAATTTAACAAGGAAACTGTAACCGATGCATGTTGTTTCTGAACTGATCTACACAGCCATTAATAGCATTCTAACCCATTAACTATACCCATCTACTATTCCGCACTAAACAGACAGTATTAGAACGTAGTAATATCAACAAACTTAACTTCCAGTCCAACGAAGAACCAGCAGATTCCCCCGAACCACAATCTATCTACCTGGAGGGATCGTTAAGCCATGAAGCCCAGATTTTGGTAGCTGATGCTGAAACGCATACAGAGGAAGTTTTCGACAAAGAACTCAACGGATCTCCTGAAGAGCCTGCTGTAAATCAAAAACATATCTTTCCATAGTGCCCAGTTGCCTATTCTAATTCCGATATTCATTTGTTGTTTCAGGTTGTGCTTAGTAGTAAAATGACCCTATCGCTAATCAATCTTGGCACGGCCGAGGAAAGCCATCAACAAAGCGAAAAGACACCACCAAGTGACTTGGAAAGCCCCCTGGCCGACGACATCGAAATAATAGGCCACGATGAAAAATAAATAAGTTTTCTCGTCTCCGTTTACGAGCATGCATGCCTTCGTTAAGTGCATCCACATTTCATATTTTCAGTAATACTCTTAAGAAATTACTCAAACACCATGACATCTGTACTATTTAATTGAATTATCCTGTATGACTGATGTAACATTTTTTATTCAACAATTTTTCGTAAACAACGGTATGAGAGACGTTATTTATTAATTATACCGATGACCATCCTCTTGAATTTACCTAGTCTACCCATATGATACGCGTAAATGTAAGTCCATTTTAGGTTTTAAATACAACAGAACATGTTACTGAATAAAGCTTTCGATTTTTCACACTTGAAAAATGACTCCATGCCTTTTCAATCATTCACAAGAAAAAAAACCGGCCAAGTACGATTCGGACTCGCGCCCGAAGGATTCCGTACCATCTGTATATATAAAAGAACTGGCCAAGTGCGAGTCGGACTCGCGCACAAAGGGTTCCGCACCATCTGTATATATAAATATGAAAGAGACGTTGTATGTTACCTCATCAGTCATCAGACATGACAGATCTTGGTTGCAGGCAGGTCATGATGAGATAGTTGATGATCAAAGTGTCCATTGAATTCAAATCAATTATCTTACTTGACAGCAAGGGGGTGAAAAGGTGAATTACAGCAAAAGGGCTTGTAGCTAGGATTAACATATCAAGGGAACAATAGTGATCAAAACTCGGAAGTGTGTTATTGGTGGTGAGATATGTATTGTCGAAAATTCTTCTTCTTCTTCTTCTTTGGTGGCGTTACAGCCCATGGAGGACCAGAGCCAAGCTTCTCTCAATCACCCATGTTGTGTGTGATTTATTTTTCACACAGGTAAAAGGGACCTACAGTTTATTGCCGATTCCGAACGGCGTGAGTCGAAAAGCTTTTTCTAGGCAAGTTATACTACGGAGGGTTTTGCCAGTACCCCGCCGAGGAGGGACGCCGCGAAATAAACATTCGATGGCGTTGGTGTTATCGGGATCCGAACTCGCTCATCGTGCGTCAGAGTCCAACACAGTAACCACTGTCCCACGGTTTGACTAAATTCCCTTGGTCAGTATGTGACAGCAAGAAGGTGAAAATGTGAATCATCATCATCATCATTTTCAGTGGCCGGCATGTTCCACTAAAAGAGTCGCTGGAGTAATGCGGGCACGCGGGATCTCCAGGCCACTCGATCCTCCGTCATCGGCTCTAACTCATCAGGAGCTATGCCCAAACGCACCCAGGCGAGTTTTTGGACTTGGTCCAACCACCTCGTCCTGGGTCTGCCCAGTATTGCATCCAAGGCACGCTTCGGAAGTCGTGATGATGGCGACATTCGTCTCACGTGACCAAACCATCGAAGCATAGCCCTTTCCGTTCGGAGAAGCAGCTACTCAACATTAAGCTCCCCGCGGCGAGTAACTCCCACAACAGCACGAAGAAATCTCATTTCGGCAGCTTGGACTCGCGATCTTATTCTTTCGGTCAATACCCAAATTTCATGACCATAGGTGAGAGTTGGAACAAATACTGAGTTAAAAACCGCTTTGATAGCAAGCTCCATCTTCCTGATTACAGATCTTCCAAGCTGTTTCGAAATTGACCCAGCTTGGCCAATTCTGCAGGTAAGCTCAGTATTACTCATCACCCGTAAGGAAGACTCGAGATACTTAAACTTCTCTATCTGCTTCAATGGGATTCCACCAGCATGTAGAGTGCATTGGACAGATGTTCTGGACATAATCATAACCTCGGATTTGTCCACGATAACCCTCATTCCAGCATCAGCACATACGGCCCCAAACCTATCTAGCGCGCGCTGTAGTTCCGTCTGGGAGGATGTGAACAACTAAGTCATCTGCAAAAATAATATGGCTTACCCACAACTCTCCCAATGTGAAACACTCCTCGCCTCGACTGCGTTGCAACATCCAGTCCATATATATAATGAAAAGGAGAGGTGACAAGACGCACCCTTGGCGAAGTCCAGCGCCCACGGTGAAAGGTGTTTACTACCGTTAGTCCGAGCTGCTACAGTTTGTGTATAGAGACTGAATGCCTCTCAACAGAGGACCATCAATCCCATACTCCTGCAGAACACTCCAGAGTTTACCTCGAGGAACTCGGTCATACGCCTTTTCCAAATCTACAAAGCAGCTGTAGATTGGTTTGGCCTACTCCCAAGCCTTCTCGAGTACCATTCTTCAAGTGAAAAGCTGGTCGGTTAACTAACCTTAGTTCAGTATGTGGCCAAGGGGATTTTTTTGGATGAAAATCATGTCTGTTGTATGGGAGCTCCCATTAAATATTTATTTTATTCTGTTTTTAGTATTTGTTAATATGTTAAAGCGGCAACAGAAATGCACCTTCTGTAAAAATTTCAACTGTCTAACTATCACGGTTCATGAGATACAGCCTGGTGACAGACGGACGGACAGTGAAGTCTTAGTAATAGTTTTACTCTTTGGGTACGGAACCCTAAACAGAGGGTTGCAGAAGCATTTGTTTTTTTATCGACAGCCAATGGGAGTCTGGCCAGCTGAAGCTGCCTTGACTACCAATAAAGGTATGGCCAGATAAAGCCACACTAATAGGAGTTTTCCCAGCTGAAGCTACTCCGACCACCATTTGTAGTCGGGGAAGCCAAAGTCGCCAACTGAGGCTGTACCCAACACAAATAGGAGTCTGCCCATTTGAATCAGCCCCGGCCACCTATAGGGGTCTAGCCAATTGAAACTGCCCCCACCACCTGACTGGCTTTAGCCGCATGGCTGGCTATAGCCGCATGGCCGGCTATAGTCACCTGGCTGGTTACAGCCATTTAATCGGCTATAGCCGTATGGCCGGCTATAGTGGCCTGGCTGGCTATAGTCGTATGGCCGGCTATAGTGGCCTGGCTGGCTATAGCCGTATGACCGACTATAGTTGCCTGGCTGGCTATAGTGGCCTGGCTGGCTATAGCCGTATGGCCGGCTATAGTGGCCTGGCTGGCTATAGCCGTATGGCCGGCTATAGTGGCCTGGCCGGCTATAGCCGTATGGCCGGCTATAGTGGCCTGGCTGACTATAGCCGTATGGCCGGCTATAGTGGCCTGGTTGGCTATAGCCCTATGGCCGGCTATAGTGGCCTGGCTGGCTATAGCCGTATGGTTGGCTATAGTGGCCTGGCTGGCTATAGCCGTATGGCCGGCTATAGTGGCCTGGCTGGCTATAGCCGTATGGCCGGCTATAGTGGCCTGGCTGGCTGTAGCCGTATGGCCGGCTATAGTGGCCTGGCTGGCTATAGCCGAATGGCCGACTATAGTGGCCTGGCTGGCTATAGCCGAATAGCCGGCTATAGTGGCCTGGCTGGCCATAGCCGTATGGCCGGCTATAGTGACCTGGCTGGCTATAGCCGTATGGTTGGCTATAGTGGCCTGGCTGGCTATAGCCGTATGGCCGGCTATAGTGGCCTGGCTGGCTATAGCCGTATGGCCGGCTATAGTGGCCTGGCTGGCTATAGCCGTATGGCCGGCTATAGTGGCCTGGCTGGCTATAGCCGTATGGCCGGCTATAGTAGCCTGGCTGGCTATAGCCGAATGGCCGGCTATAGTGGCCTGGTTGGCTATAGCCGTATGGCCGGCTATAGTGGCCTGGCTGGCTATAGCCATATGGCCGGCTATAGTGACCTGGCTGGCTATAGCCGTATGGTCGGCCGGCTATAGTAGCCTGGCTGGTTATAGCCGTATGGCTGGCTATACTGGCCTGGCTGGCTATAGCCCTATGGCCGGCTATAGTGGCCTGGATGGCTTTAGCCGTATGGGCGGCTATAGTGGCCTGGCTGGCTATAGACGTATGGCCGGCTATAGTGGCCTGGCTGGCTATAGCCGTATGGCTGGCTATAGTGGCCTGGCTGGCTATAGCCGTATGGCCGGCAATAGTGGCCTGCCTGGCTATAGCCGTATGGCCGGCTATAGTAGCCTGCCTGGCTATAGCCGTATGGCCGGCTATAGTGGCCTGGCTGGCTATAGCCGTATGGCCAGCTATTTGAACGTATTCAAGCAGCTGGACTGAAATTGAGCCCCAAGAAATGTGCGCTCTTCCAAAACGAGATGAAGTACTTGGGACATGTGGTGACTGCAGATGAAGACAAAATCTCAGTGGTCAAGGAATGGCCACGACCGAAGAATCCTCATGAGCTAAGGTCTTTCCTGGCCCATATTACAGGCGATTCGTCCCAGGATTTGCAAACGTTTTCAGCAGTCTGCACGAGCTCACCAAAAAGAATCGGCCATTCAAGTGGGAGAAGCAGCAGGAGGAAGCGTTCATTCACCTGAAGGAATGGCTCTGCAGTGCGCAAATCCTTGCATATCCTGTCCCGGGAGAAAAGTTTATTTTGGTCACCGATGCGAGCGGACATGGAGTCGGAGGTGTACTCTCTCAAATGATTGACGGGCGAGAACGGGTCATCGGATCCTATCGAAGCCGGAGAGGAACTACCGTGGTTTACTGTGTCAAGCATTGCCACAAATATCTCTATGGCCAAGTTTTTCATCTTAGGACAAACCACGCAGCGTTGAGGTGGCTGCTGCAGTTCAAAAACCCAGAAGGCCAGCTTGCTAGATAGATAGAGAGAATCCAGAGTTATGACTTCAGTATCGAGCACCAGAAGGGAAAAAGTCATGGAAATGCGGATGCATTATCGAGGCGACCTTGCAATGTTGAATGCAAACATTGTTCATGTGCCGAAACCAAGGAACAGGTCTTCGACATCCGTCGTTTCCACGTGCTGCCAGAAGATGCCTGGACTGTCGAAAAGGTCAGAAGAAAGCAGCGTGAAGATGCCGATCTGGCAGTCATCATCGACTACCAAGAACGAGGTTTTCGGCCAACTTGGCAGCAAATATCCAGTGAAAGCCCAATCTTAAAAGCTTACTGGGCACAAAGGCAGAGTTTGAAGCTGAAGAACGGTTGTCTCTACCGCAGTTGGGAATGTGAGGACGAGAACATTGTAAACGATCTGCTGGTAATTCCAAAAGGACAAATCGACGAGGTCATCCGAGAATACCACGAGGGGCCAAGTGGGGGTCATCTTGGCGTTAACAAGACTGTAGAAAAGATCAAGAGACGTTTCTACTGGGTAGGATGCCATGAATCGGTCACGCGCTTCATTCGCCGGTGTGAAAAGTGTGCGAAGTCAAAGGGACCGCTTAGGAAAACTAGAGGAAATATGCAGCAGTACAATGTTGGAGCACCGTTCGAACGTATCGCCACGGACATCGCAGGCCCATTCCCAACGAGCAACGCTGGAAACAAATACTCGCTGGTTTTGATCGATTACTTCAGCAAGTGGGCTGAGGTGTTTTGCGTCCCGAACCAGGAAGCCAAGACCATTTCGGATGCGTTCGTGAATAACTAGTTTGCGCGTTATGGAGTACCAATGGAACTGCGCTCAGACCAAGGAAGGAAAGGTTCAACCGGACGATGGAGGAATACTTGAGGAAAGTCGTCATTGGAGATCAGAAGGACTGAGATGAACATCTTCCCCTTTTCTTAATGGCGTACCGTTCGACACAGCACAATTCAACGGCAATAACACCAGCTGAAGCCATTTTTGGAACTGATCTTCGACTTCCATCGGACTTGAAGTTCGGCGTGGTACTACCGTCAACTAGTGGCAGGGAGGAATTCGTAACCGAAAAGAAGGAACAGCTGAACTCCATCCATCGGTTCATCCGGGAGCGACTGAACTTGGTCAGCGATAAAATGAAGGCGAGATACGACGTGAGGGCGGACACTTCTGGATTCGAGACAGGACAATTGGTATTGCTGTACAACCCACAACGAAACGGGCCATATGAGGTCATCAAGAAGCTCAATGAAGTGGTATACCGAATACAGCATATATCCTTCTCCGTTAGCGCCATATTACGGAGAAGGATCCAATCGCTTGTTCGAGGACGAACAAGTTTAGGAGGAGGGCAGTGTTACGGAGACACAAACCGACGGTTAAGTTCGAATTTCGCTGTCGAAGTTCGAATGCTCTGGTGAAGCGGCAGTTGAAATGATGTCAACTGTCAACGGCGTAATGCTAATTGTCAGAGCATTCTAGAGATTTCCGAAGGGGAACTTCCGACGGCGAACATTCGAGAAGGTAGACCGAGAGCTATATAAGCGCGAATACTCGCCCTCGGGATTGATTCAGTTTACGGAAGTGAATAGAGCGTGACAAGTCGCAATCCAGCGATACGAACCCTATTCGGTGTGGGATTAAATTCCGTAACAGAATGAATATAAATTTGACAGCTACGGCGTTTGTAGTCGCGCTGTCGCATCGCCGTGTAGTAGCATTGTGACTCAGGCATGACTCTACACATGGGCGTCTTGAGACTAACGCAATGATAAGCCAAAACCGTCGTTTTTAAACGAGAATAACACGTAGAGTGTCGGCATATTACAAAAGCAACAACCAACCCCTGCGAGGATCAAAGGGCATACATACGAAGGTTTTCATCTCTTTATATATCTCTGATGCCAACCACTACGACCTACTACTTACTTAGGTGGCGCTACAGTCCTTGGTGAACCTGGACCTCAACCAACAAGCGTCTCCAGCTGGCACGGTCTTTGGCCAGCTGTTTCCAGCGCCGCACGCCCAGTTGGTTAAGGTCCCCTTCCACCTGCGTGCGCCACCGTTGATGCGGCCGTCCTCTGCCGCGCCTTCCTTCCGGGGTGGATTCGAAGACTCTTCGGGTCGATCTTCCATTTGCTCTACATGGCCTAGCCACCTTAGACGCTCTATCCGTAAACGTCGTACCAGGCCCATGTCGCTGTACAACCCGTACAATTCTTCATTATATCTTCTCCTCCATACACCGTTTGAACAAACGGGACCGTAGATTACTTACTTCTTTTGATGGCGCTACAGTTCGGGGTGGACCAGGGCCCCAACCTACAAGCCTCTCCAGCCGGCCCGATCTTTGGCCAGCCGCTTCCAGTGCCACACGCCCAGTTGATTGAGGTCCCTTTCCACCTGTGGGCGCCACCTCAAATGCGGTCGTCCTCTGCTGCGTCGTCCCTCGGGGTTGGAGTCGAAGACTCTTTGGGCCTACATGGCCTAGACGTTGGATCCGAAAACGTCTAACTAGGCCGATGTCGCTGTACAGCCCGTACAGTTCTTGATTGAATCTCCTTCACCATTCTCCGTTTACACAAACGGGACCAAAGATTGCACGCAGAATTTTCCTCTCGAAACGCCTAAGAGCCTCTTCATCCGCTTTTGATAACGTCCAAGCCTCAGCGCCGTAGAGGAGGACCGGGATGATTAAGGTTTTGTAGAGGGAAACCTTAGTTTTTCGAGAGAGGGCTCTACTACTCAATTGCCTCTTGAGCCCGAAGAAGCTGCGGTTGGCAAGAGTTATTCTGCGTTTTATTTCAGCGCTGGTGTCGTTGCTGCTTGTCACTACCGAGCCAAGGTAGACGAAGTCCTTGACTACTTCAAAAATATAGCTGCCCAAGGTGACGTTCTGACCAAGACGTCGGTGTTGCGCGTCTTTCTTGGATGACAGCATATATTTGATCTTGTCCCCATTTACCCTTAGACCCTAGACCCACTTTAGCCGCTTCTACTTCAATGCTTGCGAACGCCTCATTGACGTCTCGCTTTGTCCGTCCAATAACATCAATGTCATCGGCGTAGGCAAGCAATTGTGTGGACTTGAAGTAGATCGTACCTTTTGTATTGGCCGCAGAGTCCCGCACGATCTTTTCAAGAACGATGTTAAAGAAATCACATGACAGCGCGTCACCCTGACTAAAACCTTTTTTTGACATCGAAAGGGTCGGTTAATACACCTCCGACCTTAATGGAGCAGCGAGAGTTCTCCATAGTCATCCTGCACAGTCTGATGAGTTTGCCAGGAATGTTAAAACATGACATGGCTCTGTATAGCTCGTCTCTATAAACACTGTCATACGCGGCTTTAAAGTCGTCAAAAAGATGGTGCGTGTCGACCTGGAACTCATGGGTCTTCTCCAAGATCTGCCGTAGTGTAAATATTTGGACTATCGTGGATTTTCCTGGCCTGAAACCATACTGGTAGGCACCTATCAGATTGTCCACGAACGGGTTCAGGCACTTATACAGTACGGCAGAGTGGATCTTGTACGTGATGTTCAGGAGGCTTATCCCTCTGTAATTGGCGCAGTCACAGTCTCCTTTCTTATGGACCGGGCAAACGATACTGAGATTCCATTCATCGGGCATGCATTCTTGCATTCTTCCGACCATATCTTGCAGATGAGTTGGTGCATGTTCCTGACCAGATCATCGCCAGCTGCTTTAAACAGTTCCGCTGGGAGTCCGTTCCGTGGGGAGAAGGGAGCGAGCAAACAGAGCGAAGAAGTTGATCGCGTTTAATCCAAGTTGACACACAGCCTCCGCGTGGCCTCCCCTGGATAGCTATACTGGCACCCGCCAGGTAGAGAACCGATGTGTACAGCGACCCGACCCTTGCTCCTGGGGAAAGAGGAACCTGGCCCTCCAGGTTGGGGGTTGCGCTTAGGGTTAACATCCCTATCGCGTAAAACAAAAACTTGTTCAGAAACAACCAATAGCCTCGGGATTGTAGATAGTGCGCAGAGGCATCTTCATCCGCTTTTGTTAAGGTCCAAGCCTCTGCGCCGTAAAGGAGGACTGGGATGATTAAGGTCTTATATAGTGTCACCTTGGTTTTCCGAGAGAGGGCTCTACTTCTCAATTGCCTCTTGAGCCCAAAGAAACAGCGGTTGGCAAGAGTGATTCTGCGTCTTATCTCAGCGCTCGTGTTGTTGTCGCCGGTCAGCAGTAGGCCAAGGTAGACGAATTCCTTGACCACTTCAAAGTTATATTCGCCCATGGTGACGTTCCGGCCAATACGTCGGTGTTGTCCGTCTCTTTTAGATGAAAGCAGTTATTTGGTTTTACTCTCAATGCTTACAAAGGCCTCATTCACGTCTCATTGACCTCTTTAGACTACGACCTAACCTAACCTACTTACTTACTTACTTATCAGGCCTGCGATCCATGGAGGATCTGAGCCTGAGCTATAGCTGCCTTCCATCCTTGACGGTCCCGGGCACGCTGCTTCCAGTTGTCAAGACCAAGATGTCTTACATCCGCGATTACTTGGTCTTTATACCGCAGGTTCGGTCTTCCTCTTCTTCTCGAACCAGGAGGCTCGGAGTCGAAGACCCTCTTAGCTGGAGCGTTGATGTCCATGCGCTCGATGTGGCCGAGCCAGTGTAGTCGACGGGTCCTTGCCTTCCGGACAACATCCACATCTTGGTGCAGCTCGTAGAGTTCGCGGTTGTGTCTTCTTCTCCATTCACCTTCCTCACAGACAGGACCAAATATCCGGCGCAGAATTTTTCTTTCGTAAGAACCCAAAATCAGCTCCGCTGTCCTGCTTATCGTCCAGCTTTCGGCTCCGTACAGCAAGACTGGCAGAATGAGCGTTTTGTAAAGCATGACTTTGGTATTTCGAGGAGGAGTTTTGACCCCAGTTGTTTGGACAAGCCGAAATAGCAGCGGTTGCCAAGGGCGATTCTATGCCGGATCTCCACTGTGGTGTCATTTATGGAATTTACGTTTGCCCCGAGGTAGACAAACGCCTTAACTACCTCGAAATTGTAGCTGTCAATTGTTATATTTTGTCCCAGGTGGTGAGCGACGGATTGGTTTTTGCTTGACAGCATGTATTTCGTTTTGTCCTCATTGATCTTAAGACCGACTCGTTTCGCCTGTTCTTCAATCGCCGTGAATGCTTCCACAATGCCACGGCGAGAACACGCGATGATGTCGATATCATCCGCGTATTCTAGCAGCTGGACGGACTTGTAGAAGATAGTGCCTTCCCTGTTGACGCCTGCCCGTCGCACTATCTGCTCCAGCACCAGGTTGAAGAAGTCACATGACAGCGCATCTCCTTGCCGAAATCCGGTGCATGTTTCGAATGGTTCCGAGGTCCTAGAACCGAGTTGCACGGTGCATCGCGTGTTTTTTAGCGTGGCGCGACACAACTGGATCAGTTTTACCGGGATCCCGAATTCGGCCATCGCCCCATACAGTTCTTCACGATGAATGCTGTCGTATGTGGCTTTGTAACCGATGAAAAGATGGTGTGTATCGACTCGAAACTCGTTGGTCTTTTCCAGGATTTGTCGAAGTGTGAAAATTTGGTTTATAGTTGATTTGCCGGGCCGGAAGCCGCACTGGTAGCTGCCGATTAGTGCGGTGCAAAATGGTTTTAGACGTTCACACAATACGCTGGACAGGATCTTGTATGCGACATTGAGCAGGGATATACCTCTATAGTTCTTGCAAGAGGTAGGATCGCCTTTTTTTTGGATGGGGCATATAGAGCTGGTATTCCAGTCGTCGGGCATGCTCTCATCTTCCCAAATTCTGCAGATGATCTGGTGCATGCTCCCCACCAAAACATCACCGATAGCCTTGAAGAGCTCTGATGGCAAGCCATCTGAGCCTGCGGTCTTGTTGTTCTTCAGCTTCTGAATGGCTGTGCCGACTTCTTCGATGCTGGGTGGGAGGACTACTTCAGTAGTTTTTTCTCCTCCCTTCTTCTGGCTCGGTACTCTTCTTGCGCTGCCCTGGTTTTCCTCTGTAGCGCCTTTTGGTACGCTTCGTCGGTTGCTGCCTTTTTCTGCTCACACTCGCCATCATACCACGGGTTTCTTGTCGGGGGTGGTAGGTATCCTAAGGTGGTTTCGGCTACTTCCTGAATGGCTGAGCGGCAATGCAGCCACATATTATTGGCATTTGTGTTCGACATAGGCATACCGTAGAGTCTTTCGCTCAGCTGCTCCCTGTAGACTCTGGCAACCTCCGGTGTGCTCAGGCGCCCAACGTCGAACCTCCTCCTGATGGGCTGGTGCAGCTTTCTGACATTGGACAGTCGAGCTCTGAATCTTGCTGCTACGGGGAAGTGGTCAGAGTCGACATTTGCCCCTCTGAATGTTCGCACATCCAGGATGTTTGACGAGTGCCTTGCGTCAATGAGTACATGGTCGATTTGGTTGGCGGTCCGACCGTCCGGAGATCGCCAGGATGCTGTGTGGATTCGCTTGCGAGGGAATCTTGTGCTACTTATCATCGCATTACGAGCTGTCGCAAAGTCAGCGAGTCGGAAGCCGTTATCTATTGTTGTATCGTGGAGGCTGTGCTTTCCGATCACTCCGTCAAGGGTGTTTTCCTTACCGATTTTGGCGTTGAAGTCCCCGAGCACGATTTTTACATCGTACTCCGGACAAGCTCCGTATGCGTTGTCCAGGAGGTCATAGAAGTCCTCCTTGATAGGGTCTTCAGCCTCGTCGGTAGGGACGTGTGCACATATAAGGCTGATGTTATAAAATCTGCCTCGGATGCGGATCACAGCGAGGCGATCACTTATAGGTTTATGGTCGATGACCCTCGACCTTAACCGCATTCCCACGACAAATCCGCATCCCAGTAAGTGCAACCTTTTGTGACAGCTGTAATAAATGTCGCAATTTTTCTTCCTAATCATACCGTTTCCTATCCAGCGTATTTCCTGGACCGCAGTAATATCCGCCTTGTACTGCGTGAGGATTCCTTCTAGTTTATGAGCAGCTCCGGGAGTGTACAGCGTTCTGACATTCCAGGAGCATACTCGCAAATCGTGTTCCTTTTTCGTGCGTTGTCGTCGTCGAGTATCCGTCCGTGTATCCGAGGCATCTTGCTCATTCATAACTTTAAGTTTTTTCTACGTGGGCGGATTGTTAACCCGCCGCACAACCGCCATTCTGGTTGGGGTTTTTTTCGCTGCATACGTTTGTTCACCTCCCAACGGTTATTGAAGAGGCTATCCAGAGGGCGCCGCGAGGAGGCCGTATGTCAACTTGACCCGGGCATTTAAACAGGGATCGTTGCTGGCATCTCGCCAGGTTTGAGAGCAATCAACAACTTTACCCTGTATGTCCGAGCCCATGCCCTCCAAACCTAACCTAACCTATGATACTGAATCTGTCAAGATTTTGAGCGGGAAACAGCTGTCAGTGTCAAAATAACCTATGAATTCAATAAAAGGCACTAGATGGCCCACCCTCTACATACTCATATATTTATTCCGTTAGCGCAATGAGGTTGCTCTTGTTGCTAACGCAACTTGGCAGCACTGCATTATTTTGACAGTTGTCTTCGTTCATGACCCTAATGCCGTTCAACTCTATTCAACGTTCAACTTGGTCCAGATAGCACTCAATTGCAACCAGGAACCAGGCGCGTGTAGCGAATAGATTGCATCTAGTGAGGTTTCCTATTTGCCCGCAGATTTACAATTGTTTTTTCTCACAAATATTGAAAGAAAATCCTACAAAGGAACCCGCTGCCACACTGCAGACACTCGCGTAGAGTTTTTCCTCACCTTCAAAGGCATATTCTCTCTTCCAATCAAACCAGATCGCGCAAAGTGCCGTGCATTTGGCGAACCGCTTTCACTATTATTCGCGTACCCCCGGCAGTTGTTATTCAATTGTACTTAACCCTTGCCATTTAAGAAACGTAAGTATAGAAGCAGAGGCAGATATTTCGCAACGCTTAGAGCCTAAGCCTACCATAAGTGGGCCAACGGGTACACGTTGCGAACTACTTTGTCGTTAGCTTTCTAATGGTCGCGTCAAGTGAATAACAAATCCGTGTCTCACCTTCGATTAGAGGCACACAACAACAAAAGTAAAATGAAAACAATCGTGGATGTGATGTCGATTCAGCAAAGGTCCGAGAATGTTCCGAATACATCCAAAATAGCCCAGACGGACTACAGGTAGGCGCTTTTGGTTTCTTTCGTTATTCAATTGCATTCGTTTTACATGACCAAGTCTTGTTTGTGAAGAAAAAAAGAGGGACCAGGTGTGGTGCCACGTTTCCTCTTCGAATGTTCGATTAAGTTGTCGATGAAACCATTAACATCGGCCACGGCTGCCATATTATTTCACCGATTTTTCAACGAAGTCCAGAAGAACGGCTACGACCAGTATGTGAGTATGATGTAAAGGGCACATAAGTAGGCACATCACATGCCAATCAATCACATCCTTTTAGTTGATTGTTTCGAGTTGCTTGTACTTGGCCGGCAAAATTAAGGACGATCCTGTTAAGATACGCGATGTCATAAACGTATCGTATAGTACATTGAACCGAGGAACGGCTCCTCTTGATTTGGGCGACGAGTATTGGTCGATGAGGGATGCTATTGTTCAAGCTGAACTTCTGATTGCTAGGACACTTAAATTCGACCTGAACATCGAACATCCGCACAAGGTATATGTGCAAAATGTGTCGATAAATGTACCTTGCTAAGCGTATCACGTTTTGTTTTCCAGTATCTATTGTATTACATGAAATCACTAAAGGACTGGTTGGGATCGAATATCTGGTCATCACTACCGATTGCGAAGACAGCTGCTGCTTTTCTGCAGGTAAACAATTTCAAATGAAGACATGGACATACAATACGACTGATCATTCCTTTGTCCAGGACTTTCATCATAATCCCAAAATTCTGAACCACAATCCATCGCACATAGCCGTCAGTTGTCTTTCTCTAGCTCTGCAGACGTATGGAGTTCAAGTGCCACTTACCGGCGAATCTGACGAGAATTCCCCATGGTACAATGTAGGTTTGCTTACTATCTTTTTAGATCACGCTCAGGGCAAGTGGTTTATTCTTTCCAGGTATTTGTAAGTGAACTTACAAAGGAGAAACATTGGGAAATCATCGAAGAAATCATGGAGGTATACAACTATGATGTCGAGGCCGCCGCTAACTGAAGCCAGCCAACTGCAGATGATGCCATTTACGTATTTGTGATAAAAAGCTGAGTTCGATAACAGTCTGAGGACATGAGTGAATAAGTATATTCCCCCCTACTGCAATGCATTTTGTTATTTTTACCTACCATTACAACCAATCTAACTTCAAGACTTGTTTTTACTCGCTTGTCTCTGTCCTATAACAATCTTACTTACTCACCTAGGCGGCACTGCAGTTCAGGGTGAATCTGGCCTCAACCAACAAGCCTTTCCAGCTAGCACGATCTTTGCCAGCTGTTTCCAGTGTCACACGCCCAGTTGCTGATGGTCCCTTTCCACCTGTGTGATCCACCAACGTCGTCCTTCCGGGTCGGAATCAAAGACTCCTTGGGCCGGAGCTATGCTATTCATTCGCTCTACATGGCCTAGCCATCTCAGACGTTCGACCCGTAGACGTCGTACTAGGCCGATATCGTTGTACAGCCCGTATAGTTAGTGGTTGAATCTTCTCCTCCACTTTCCCTCAACTAAACGGGACCGAAGATTGTACGCAGAATTTTCCTCTCGAAACGACGCATGCCGCGGTGTGAATATTTGGTCTATCGTGGATTTTCCTGGCCTGAAACCACATTGATATAGAGGGCATGGGCTCGGACATACAGGGTAAAGTTGTTGATTACTCTCAACCTGACGAGATGCCAGCAACGATCCCTGTTTAAATGCCCGGGCCAAGTTGACATACGGCCTCCTCGCGGCGCCCTCTGGATAGCCTCTTCAACAACCGTTGGGAGGTGAACAAACGTATGCAGCGAAAAAAATCCCGACCAGAATGGCGGTTGTGCGGCGGGCTAACAAACCGCCCACGTAAAAAAACCCAAAGTTATGAATGAGCAAGATGCCTCGGATACTCGACGACGACAACGCACGAAAAAGGAACACGATTTGCGAGTATGCTCCTGGAATGTCAGAACCCTGTACACTCCCGGAGCTGCTCATAAACTAGAAGGAATCCTCACGCAGTACAAGGCGGACATTACTGCGGTCCAGGAAATACGATGGATAGGAAACGGTATGATTAGGAAGATAAATTGCGACATTTATTACAGCTGCTGCCACAAATGGTTGCACTTACTGGGATGCGGATTTGTCGGAAAGCGGTTAAGGTCGAGGGTCATCGACTTTAAGCCTATAAGTGATCGCCTGGCTGTGATCCGCATCAGAGGCAGATTTTATAACATCAGCACACGCCCCTACCGACGAGGCTGAAGACCCTATCAAGGAGGACTTCTATGACCTCCTGGACAACGCCTACGGAGTTTGTCCGGAGTACGATGTAAAAATCGTGCTCGGGGACTTCAACGCCAAAATCGGAAAGGAAAACACCCTTGGCGGAGTGATCGGAAAGCACAGCCTCCACGATACAACAACAGATAACGGCTTCCGACTCGCTGACTTTGCGACAGCTCGTAATGCGGTGATAAGTAGCACAAGATTCCCTCGCAAGCGAATCCACACAGCATCCTGGCGATCTCCGGGCGGTCGAACCGCCAACCAAATCGACCATGTGCTCATTGACGCAAGGCACGCGTCAAACATCCTGGATGTGGGAACATTCAGAGGGGCAAAGGTCGACTCTGACCACTTCCTCGTAGCAGCAAGATTCAGAGCTCGACTGTCCAATGTCAGAAAGCTGCACCAGCCCATCAGGAGGAGGTTCGACGTTGGGCGCCTGAGCACACCGGAGGTTGCCAGAGTCTACAGGGAGCAGCTGAGCGAAAGACTCTACAGTATGCCTACGTCGAGCGCAAATGCCAATAATATGTGGCTGCATTGCCGCTCAGCCATTCAGGAAGTAGCCGATACCACCTTAGGGTACCTACCACCCCCGACAAGAAACCAGTGGTATGATGGCGAGTGTGAGCAGAAAAAGGCAGCAACCGACGAGGCGTACCAAAAGGCGCTGCAGAGGAAAACCAGGGCAGCGCGAGAAGAGTACCGAGCCAGAAGAAGGGAGGAAAAAAAACTACTAAAGTAGTCCTCCCACCCAGCATCGAAGAAGTCGGCACAGCCATTCAGAAGCTGAAGAACAACAAGACCGCAGGCTCAGATGGCTTGCCATCAGAGCTCTTCAAGGCTATCGGCGATGTTTTGGTGGGGAGCATGCACCAGATCATCTGCAGAATTTGGGAAGATGAGAGCATGCCCGACGACTGGAATACCAGCTCTATTTGCCCCATCCACAAAAAAGGCGATCCAACCTCTTGCAAGAACTATAGAGGTATATCCCTGCTCAATGTCGCATACAAGATCCTGTCCAGCGTATTGTGTGAACGTCTAAAACCATTTTGCACCGCACTAATCGGCAGCTACCAGTGCGGCTTCCGGCCCGGCAAATCGACTATAGACCAAATTTTCACACTTCGACAAATCCTGGAAAAGACCAACGAGTTTCGGATCGATACACACCATCTTTTCATCGATTTCAAAGCCGCATACGACAGCATTCATCGTGAAGAACTGTTTGGGGCGATGGCCGAATTCGGGATCCCGAATCCAGTTGTGTCGCGCTACGCTAAAAAAACACGCGATGCACAGTGCAATTCGGTTACAGGACCTCGGAACCATTCGAAACATGCACATGGATTTCGGCAAGGAGATGCGCTGTCATGTGACTTCTTCAACCTGGTGCTGGAGCAGATAGTGCGACGGGCAGGCGTCAACAGGGAAGGCACTATCTTCTACAAGTCCATCCAGCTGCTAGGATACGCGCATGATATCGACATCATCGCGTGTTCTCGCCGTGGCATTGTGGAAGCATTCACGGCGATTGAAGAACAGGTGAAACGAGTTGGTCTTAAGGTCAATGAGGACCAAACATGCTGTCAAGCAAAAACCAATCCGTCGCTCACCACCTGGGACGAAACATAACAATTGACAGCTACAATTTCGAGGTAGTTAAGGCGTTTGTCTACCTCGGGCAAACGTAAATTCCACAAATGACACCACAGTGGAGATCCGGCATAGAATCGCCCTTGGCAACCGCTGCTATTTCGGCTTGTCCAAACAACTGGAGTCAAAACTCCTCACTCGAAAGACCAAAGTCATGCTTTACAAAACGCTCATTCTGCCAGTCTTGCTGTACGGAGCCGAAAGCTGGACGATAAGCAGGACAGCGGAGCTGATTTTGGGTTCTTTCGAAAGAAAAATTCTGCGCCGGATATTTGGTCCTGTCTGTGAGGAAGGTGGATGGAGGAGAAGACACAACTGCGAACTCTTCGAGCTGTATATAGATGTGGATGTAGTCCGGAAGGCAAAGACAACGGAAAGGAAGACCGAACCTCCGGTATAAAGACCAAGTAATCGCGGATGTAAGACATCTTGGTCTTGATAACTGACAGCAGCGTGCCCGGGACCGTCAAGGATGGAAGGCAGCTATAGCTCAGGCTCAGATCTTCCATGGATCGCTGGCCTGATAAGTAAGTAAGAAACTACATTGATAAGATCGCAGTTATAGGGGTCCCCTTTTTAAGAACCGGGCAAATGATGCTAAGATTCCATTCATCGGATATGCTTTCCTCCGACCATTTCTTACAGATGAGCTGGTGTTCCTAACCAACTCATTTCAAGCCGCTTTAAATAACTCAGTAGGCAGGCCGTCTGGATGGCAACGGACTATCAAAGGCCTCGTAGGGATAGCATCTATCCGATGGATGCTGGCCTGCTAAAAAGCGAGAAGAGCCACCGCAGTCGAACATCTTGCGGCACTGTTAGTAAGTCCCGTCCTCACCTCCTCGTGGTGCCATCAGGAGATTTCCTATGGAAATTGCAGACGGGGAAGGGCGAATGGCGAGCCCCCTGCGCCAAAAAACAGGATTTGTCGGTTGGGCTAGGGCCTAGTAAGCCGGAACCGTAAAAAAACCACAAACTCCGAAACAACCACAAGCCTCGGATATAACGAACCGGATTTATGTTGACGACCCGTGCAAAAAACGAAAAAAGGACAATGATCTTCGGCTTTGTACGTGGAATGTTAGGTCCCTAAACAGGCCACATGCAGTCGAACAACTTGCGGACGCCCTAGACCGCTATAAAGCGGACGTAACCGCCATCCAGGAAATCCGATGGAATGGACCGGGTACGGCGACTGCTATAGGGAGAGAGGACAACGATTGTTTGGATGTGGATTTGTTGTTCGAGGTGGACTAAGGCAAAAAGTCCTAAGCTTTCGGCATGTGAGCGAACGCCTCATAACAATCCGTATCAAGGCTACATTTTTTAACACCAGCCTGATCTGCGTCCACGCCCCCACGGAAGACAAGAATGACTCCGCCAAAGATGAGTTCTACGTTCTCCTAGACATAACGTATGCCCAAAGTACCATCCATGACATCAAAATTGTACTAGGAGACTTCAATGTTAAGTTGGGTAAGGAAAGCATCTTTGAACGAGTCATTGGCAAACATAGCCTACGCGACACCACCTCCGATAACGGACACAGGCTGATTGATCTTGCTACGGGGCGAAATCTCCTTCTAGCCAGTACGCGCTTCCCGCACCTCGATATAAACAAAGGCACCTGGCGGTCTTTGGATCAATCGACTACCAACCAGATTGATCACATCGCGATCGACGTCAGACACTCCTCCACTATTCTTGATGTTTGAACTTTCCGAGGGGCTAACATCGACACGGACCACTATCTTGTAGTAGCCAAGATGTGCCTACGGATATAACGAACGCAGCGGAGTAGAGTAAGAATACAAAGTTATGACGTGGGAAAGCTACTATCGCCAAAAACCGCTCGTGCTTTTACCAATCGCGTCTCTTTTAAGCTCTCCAAAACACCTCAATCCTCCACGCTATCATAGAACAGCAGTGGAGCCTTTGCAAACAAGCCCTGAAAAGCTCTGCATCCGAAGTCTTAGATTTCAAGGCTCCACCACGAAGAAACACCTGGTTCGATGACGAGTGCAGGAGGATTCACATAGCGAAAACATCACGTTCATACTGCAGGGCATGTCTCATCCTTCGACTACTTGACAATAAAATGGAAAGACATCCTACCAAGGCCGAAGTAGTGGCGTGAATCGTACGCAGATTTCAGAGTCACGACAGAGGCTTCATCCATCCCCACAACCTGAGTAGAGCCCTCTTTTTTCAGAGAGCCCTTACTCTCCTTGTAGGAGTAGATAACCCAAACTCTCGTGTCAAGCCCTGGATTCTGTGTGCGAAAACGCGTCAGCACATCCACCTTATTTCCAGGTTTCCACGGGATCCGGCAGATGGTGCGCGTTAGTTTCGAGAAACTAACTACCTGGTAAGTAGCAGTTCCCACAGGGGGATTTTCGGCACCATGTTCCTGATCCATGCCGATGTCTGCTGTGATGAACAGCTCACCACAAATGTGCCATTCATCAAAGCAGACTTTTCTGCCTGTAAACAGAAACCCGTTGCCGAGGCTAGCTCCAGTAGACGATTCTCACAGTGCTTGCAGTCTGCGTTGGTCATTCTACTATCATCGCCAGCTTTCCCTATCCTGACCTTTTCAGAGAAGATGACAGCCTCTCTATAAGAGGGCTGCTTCTCTCGACTTCTTACGGTCATTTGGATCTCTTTTTTGGAGGAAGGGGTTTTGTTGCGTGATGTGCCCGCCTCCGAGGAGCGGTTTTTGGCTATCTTCGCCTTCTGGCCTATGCTTTGATCCTTCTGGATCGCCACATCTGCCATTGGACTCCGATTTCCCACCGCTCCACCGGAGAGAGGGAGGCATCACACACTCTCTCCCTAGCGAAGCTATTCTTGGCAGCGGTCTTCCGTTAGCGGGAGCTTTTACCTTTGCCAGTTCGAGGACTGTTAGGACCCGTAACGACTTTGCCTTCTGTGTTCAGAGTCTGCCTGTCAGCCCCCGCCACATTTCTCGGCGGCAGCGCCGGCCATGACATAAACCTGAAAGCTTCCAGCCCCGTCATTTCGGGAACTGATCACGCTCTTTCTGTGTGGTTGAACCTTCCCAGTAAAAGAAAGAGTATTGGAGTGCTTGTGCCTCCTGCAGCAGCCTTTTTTCGCTGCGCACCGCTGAAAGAGGAGGGGACCTCAGATGAGAGGTTAGGTTAAGTTAGGTTGACGTGGTAGGCGTAAGCCACACTTAGGCCGAAACCGGCCCATTGTGATACCACCTGGATCAGGTTACCTTGATCCGCTACCTGGGAACCAACCGGTGCTTCTAATAAAGCGCTGGAGTTGAGCTATTTTTTGTTTTGCTAGCTCACTCAGATTGTCGAAGAAGGGCGCGCCGAGGTGAATCCTCCTGCGATTCGCAAAAGAGGGACATGAGCAGAGGAGGTGGTGTATTGATTCCTCCTCCTCCTCGTCCATGCAGCCGCGACAGAAGTCATTGTAGGGTAGCCCCAGTCTGGCGGCGTGGTTTCCAATGGTGCAGTGACCTGTAATGACACCCACTAGAGTGCTTAAGGTTGTCCTTTTGATTGCCACCAAGTCCCTGGTTCGTCCTAAGTTTAACTTAGGCCAGAATCGTTGGGTGATAAAGCCGATATTGCTTTCATTCCATTGGAGATTGGTCTCCTCTATGGTTTGAAGCTTTATCATGTGCTTTACCGTACTTATTGGTGTTTCTAGGTACCCGAGGGTAGGTATGCTGAGTGTGCTAGACCCTAACTTTGCGAGTTCGTCGGCCGCGCAGTTTCCTGGAATATCCCTATGCCCGGGAACCCACAGTATTTTAATGTTGAACTGTTCAGCCATCTCATCTAGAGATAGGCGACAGTTAAGGGATGTTTTTGATTTGTGGGTTACCGCTGCCAGGGGTTTTACCACAGATTGGCAATCCGTGCAAATGATAATATCCTTTGTGGATATTAAATTGATCCTGAGCAATGCCAGGGCCTCCGTTATCGCAGTTATTTCTGACTGAAACTCTCTCAGATGAGAGAGTCGGATCGGTTTCGGTAGGAGATACCTCCGTCGACCTAACCCACTTATCTGGATCTCCCCTTCTTTGTTGACACTTAGCAGCGCATTCAACAGTACGTCCCAATTCTGGGGCGCGTTCAACTTTTGCGGTTTCCCGTGGCACGCCGTCGTCGGTGTCGCCTCCGCTGGATGCATCGCTCATGCTCAGTCCGACCAAGTGGTCAGATAGTGAGCCGCTTGTCGGTGTCTTTCTGGGTTGCCGAAGAGTTAAAAATGTATGGTGGGGCCTCCAGGATCCTTGTCCCGACCGCGGTCAAAAAGATCGCGGGTGGATTTCCGCTGCTGCGGGTGCCACCTAGGGTACTCAAATCCATTGGGTTTTCCATTAATTTTTGTGTCTTCGAGTATTAGTTCGAGTTCTATGACCTCTTAAGCCTCCCGCCACGACAAGGCGCCCGAAGAAGGGAGATTCGTGCCGTGATAATAACAAACTATAGCGCTTTCAAAGGCTAGCATGCCCCAATGTTCCAGGTATCATTGAATCCTACATTACCCAGCACACTAGTTCACCTCTAAAATCGATCTTATTCCACTCCACATCTTACCTTTCTGTAGATTCGACAGTATCACCGTTCCATTACCCAAATATTTTGAGAATTGGATTCTCAGGTTTGTTTATGACAAACATCTTGGACACAAAGCTAATAAGAGGGCAGCCTTATGACACGAATAGTTCCCTCAGTTCCCTCGCACTGAAATCGTTTTAGCGGGCGATTTCAATGTACACAATTCTCAGTGGCTTCGGCATTCTGGACAGACAACACCCGAAGGAAGGTATGTTGAAATTTTTGCTGAGTTCAATCATTTAACTCAACTTGTGAATGAGCCATCACGTATCCCCGATGTTGCTGGTCATACCGCCAACACACTGGACTTGTTTCTTACCTCTCAGCCCGACAAATACACGATCGATGTATTGGAACCCCTAGGCTTGTCTGACCACTGCATGATATCAGCGAAATTCTCGAACTCCCACCATCCAGTTAAAGAAAATGCTCCTAAGAGAACACTATGGCTATACGAGAAAGCCAACTGGTGCGGCCTTGACAACTTCTTTCGGATCTTTAACTGGTCGTTGTGCTTCCTCGACAACGACGTGGACGCCGCAACTAATATTATCGTAAACATTATCCGAATTGGCATGGCAAATTTTATTCCCAGCAAGATTAAAAGCATCAGGCCTAAGGATAATACGTGGTTTGACTCGAGCTGCAAAGAGGCTATTAGGCTCAGGGAGCTAAGTTTTCGGGCCTACAAGGCAAACAGCTCTGAGGAAAATCGAAAAAAGTACATACGAGCCAGAAATGACTGCAACTCCCACATTCGACGGATTAAATTCCAATCCGACCAGAAATTAAGGCGTAGAATCCTTCAATGTCCATAAGGTAGCAAAAGTTTCTGGTCGTTTGTAAAAAACGTAAAAAATTCAACTAAGTCGTCTATACCGACGCTCATCCACAATGACATTCCAGCTGTCACCCCCTTAGACAAAGCTAACCTACTTGCTGCCCATTTCGCAACCAGTTCTTAGCTGCCAGCTTGTGCTTTGTCTCCGCCTGTACTAGAGTGCGTCAATTCCACCATGGGACTAATCCACTTCCGCACTCGTACAGTCGCAAGGGTTCTTAAAGACCTCGACATACACAAATCCGCTGGTCCAGATGGTATTGCCCCAATAGTTCTGAAGAGGTGTTCTTCTACGCTGGCAAAACCACTGCGTAAGCTTTTTCACCTTTCCTACACCTCTGGGCTCTTTCCGAGTAGGTGGAAAACAGCATTTGTCCAGCCTATACCCAAAAAAGGCGAATCATCTTCTCCCTCCAACTACCGACCCATTGCACTAACGTCCCTTCTTTCCAAGGTCATGGAAACGCTGATTAACCGTCAGCTTATGAAATATCTTGAATCACGGAAACTCCTCAATGACCGCCAATACGGTTTCCGCAGCAACAGATCCACTGGTGATATGATGGCATATCTCGCTGAAAAGTGGAATCACTCGCTTCACCAATCAGGTGAAAGCAAAATTGTTGCACTGGATATTTCGAAAGCATTTGACAGGGTTTGGCATGAAGCCCTTTTGTCGAAAATGCGTGCTTTTGGGATCGATGAGTCTCTCTTTCAATGGATTAGAAGCTACCTTTCGAATAGTTCAATTCAAGTTGTTTTGGACGGATTCAAGTCTGATACTCACTTTGTAAATGCCGGTGTTCCCCAGGGCTCCGTTTTGTCTCCGACACTCTTTCTTATTTTTATAAATGATCTCTTGTCTGTTACTTCTAATCCAATTCACTCCTTCGCTGACGACAGTACCCTCAGCTTCTCATATTCGTTCACCAGTTTACGACCCTGCACTTCGGTTGTAGATAATGAGCGGCAGCGTATGTTAAGCTCATTAAATTCCGATATCGACAGCATCATCCAATGGGGTAAAAGCAATAGAGTTGAATTGAATGCTTCCAAAACACAATGCTGTCTCTTGTCGTTAAAGCGTATAAATAACCCGCAGCCATTATCCATGAATGGCACTTGCATCTCAGAAACTGAAAAGCTTTCCATCCGGGGTATGTGTGTTGCTCACAGTCTTAATTGGAACGACCACATATTCAGTGTCGCCAAGAATGCTGCGAAGTGCCTAGGATTCTTATACAGATGCAAGAAATATTTCTCACCCTTAGATCTGGCTACAATCTATAAGGCGTTCATTCGCCCCAAATTAGAGTTTAACGCTCATGTCTGGTCCGGTGCTTCCAAGACCTCACTGCACCTACTAGACAGAATACAAAAACGAGCCATAAAACTGATAGGTGACTCCAGCATTACCAAAACATTAGACTCGCTGGAACACAGCAGGAAAGTTACCTGCCTCTCCCTGTTTTATCGTTACTTCCACCAAAAATGCTCTGATGAAATAGCCAGTTACATTCCGCCCCTTCAACATTTCTCCCGCAATACACGCCTCTCTCGGAATGCTCACCAATATACCCTGAAGCCCGCTTTCGGACGTACTGTCAAATATAGAGAATCTTTCATTAACCGAACCACACGAATCTGGAACTCCCTGCCGGATTCGGTTTTCCCACCTCAATGCAACATGCAAGCATTTAAGATCAATGTCCATCGGCATCTCCTCTATTCCTCTTCCTCTCTATCTTCTGCCCGCACTGTGTCACATAATAAGGTTATTAGACCTTGAGTGCGCGCAAATTATTAAACAAAAAAAAAAAAAAAAAAAGATGATCTGGTGCATGCTCCCTACCAGAACATCGCCGCCAGCCTTGAAGAGCTCTGATGGCAAGCCATCTGAGCCTGCGGCCTTGTTGTTCTTCAGCTTCTGAATAGCTGTGCCGACTTCTTCGATGCTGGGTGGGAGGACTACTTCAGCGGCTGGAGTTGGGATTTCCTCGGTCCCTACCACTCTCTCTTGGTCATGCTCGTTAAGCAGCTGCTGGAAGTGCTGCTTAAATACATCCACTATTCCCTGCGGGTCGATGACAAGCTTACCCTCGCAGTTTCGAAGAGCCAGGGTGCCCTTTTTGAAGCCTCCTGCAAGGCCTTTGGCTTTCTTGTAAAAGGCTCGTATTTTATGTTTATCCCTAGACTCCTCGATATCCTTGAGCTGGGAGGCTGCGAAGATTCTTTTCTTTTGTCGCAGTAGTTTCTTCTCCTCCCTTCTTCTGGCTCGGTACTCTTCTCGCGCTGCCCTGGTTTTCCTCTGCAGCGCCTTTTTGTACGCCTCGTCGGTTGCTGCCTTTTTCTGCTCACACTCGCCATCATACCACGGGTTTCTTGTCGGGGGTGGTAGGTATCCTAATGTGGTTTCGGCTACTTCCTGAATTGCTGAGCGGCAATGCAGCCACATATTATTGGCATTTGTGTTCGACGTAGGCATACCGTAGAGTCTTTCGCTCAGCTGCTCCCTGTAGACTCTGGCAACCTCCGGTGTGCTCAGGCGCCCAATGTCGAACCTCCTCCTGATGGGCTGGTGCAGCTTTCTGACATTGGACAGTCGAGCTCTGAATCTTGCTGCTACGAGGAAGTGGTCAGAGTCGACATTTGCCCCTCTGAATGTTGGCACATCCAGGATGTTTGACGCGTGCCTTGCGGCAATGAGCACATGGTCGATTTGGTTGGCGGTTCGACCGTCCGGAGATCGCCAGGTTGCTGTGTGGATTCGCTTGCGAGGGAATCTTGTGCTACTTATCACCGCATTACGAGCTGTCGCAAAGTCAGCGAGTCGGAAGCCGTTATCTGTTGTTGTATCGTGGAGGTTGTGCTTTCCGATCACTCCGCCAAGGGTGTTTTCCTTACCGATTTTGGCGTTGAAGTCCCCGAGCACGATTTTTACATCTTACTCCGGACAAGCTCCGTAGGCGTTGTCCAGGAGGTCATAGAAGTCCTCCTTGATAGGGTCTTCAGCCTCGTCGGTAGGGGCGTGTGCACATATAAGGCAGATGTTATAAAATCTGCCTCTGATGCGGATCACAGCCAGGCGATCACTTATAGGCTTAAAGTCGATGACCCTCGACCTTAACCGCTTTCCGACAAATCCGCATCCCAGTAAGTGCAACCTTTTGTGACAGCTGTAATAAATGTCGCAATTTTTCTTCCTAATCATACCGTTTCCTATCCAGCGTATTTCCTGGACCGCAGTAATATCCGCCTTGTACTGCGTGAGGATTCCTTCTAGTTTATGAGCAGCTCCGGGAGTGTACAGGGTTCTGATATTCCAGGAGCATACTCGCAAATCGTGTTCCTTTTTCGTGCGTTGTCGTCGTCGAGTATCCGTCCGTGTATCCGAGGCATCTTGCTCATTCATAACTTTAAGTTTTTTCTACGTGGGCGGATTGTTAGCCCGCCGCACAACCGCCATTCTGGTCGGGGTTTTTTTCGCTGCATACGTTTGTTCACCTCCCAACGGTTGAAGAAGTGGCGAGTGCAACCTAGAATACTCAAATCCATTGGGTTTTCCATTAATTTTTGTGTCTTCGAGTCTTAGTTCGAGTTCTATGACCTCTTAAGCCTCCCGCCACGACAAGGCGCCCGAAGAAAGGAGATTCGTGCCGTGATAATGGGGACTTTTATCGCCTTCGTAAAGAACTTGAGCAACAAACTATAGCGCTTTCAAAGGCTAGCATGCCCCAATGTTGCAGGTATCATTGAATCCCACATTACCCAGCACACTAGTTCAGCTCTAAAATCGATCTTATTCCACTCCACATCTTACCTTTCTGTAGTTTCGACAGTATCACCGTTCCATTACCCAAATATTTTGAGAATTGGATTCTCAGGTTTGTTTATGACAAACATCTTGGACACAAAGCTAATAAGAGGGCAGCCTTATGACACGAATAGACCTCCTACGTTCCAAAGAGCAAGAGTCCTATTATCCACGTATCAGGTTACAAGATTCAAATACGGCCATGTAGTCTATAGTTATTATTAATGAATACCATGGTCACAGTGGCATGAGAGAAAGGTAAATAAACGAATGGGGGACTCGATTCAATGCTTATGCTTGTGTTTATGCTTGTCACTACGATGTCGGGTCGGCGATGATCTACTGCTACTATACTTTGGCGACTCATCAAGTTTTGATGATTTCTCGGGACTGCGCCTAGTTCTTGAGGGTGGCGAAAATCGACTGGGTGAAGGGGATCTACAGGACAAACGTTGATTAGGAAAAGCGTAACATGAGTGGAAAATGCTTCGGTAAATGGAAAAACTACCTCCGAGACTTTGAAATGGGACTATCGTCGTATTTGGACGTTTTCGAACTATACGAACGACTTTCCGTATATCGTTTCGGCGAATCTGATAGACTGCGAGAACGATTGCGTTTTAATTGCTTAGAATATCGACTGGAAGGCGGCGAAGACTCTCGTTTACTGTACGGTGAACGTGATCTTCGTTTGCTTCTTGGCGGGCTCCCCCGTGATGAATATGACGGTGATGGTGAGCGTTTCGTACCACGTGACTTTTTCGATTGGGTTCTGGTGAATGGAAAACAAAAATGAATTTAATAACAAAGTAGGAACAATAGGAGCTGGTGCAACTTAACGATTCACTTGGACTGGGGCTACGACGTGAATCCTTTCGTGAAAAGGAGGCCGGAGAATCGAGTTCTTCTCTTAGCAGATCCTGCAAGTAAAATGAAGTTAGAAGGGACTCTTCATTCTGTTTTGCTTGATGCTTGTTTAACCCTTTTGAGTAGTTTTTTACGGTAGTATTCCACTTGTTCACCAATTGACCAACCGGAGCGTAATTCTCGCCTGCCACTTTCCAACTCATCCTGATACTGCATGGTTTTCACCTCGATCTCTCGCAGTTTATTACGTTTTTCCTCATTGAAGTCTCGCGATCTGTCCGTATTTTCATCGTTCGAACTATCGTTGCTGTCATAGAATTTTGGTGGTTCGGGTGCAATCGGATCCAATGTGTCCCATTTGCTTGTGGTTACAGCTTGTGCTTCGATTTGCTCGGGATCTACTGTCTCCCACTTGGACGGGATGAATGCACCACCCTTTTTCGGAGAATCTCCGGATTTCTCAATTGGAATTCCATCAATATCGTCGTCCACTAGAAAGAAAAGGATTTAGTTAAGCCCAAGCTTTTCTCGAGCGAAAAGAAAACTCACATGGTATCCCATCAATGTCGTCGTCATAGTCGTCCTCACAATTACTTCCGCCAAGCTTTATGACTGGAATATCCTTTTGTATTGGTATTGTTTCTGGTAGAGCACGCATTAATGCACCCTTCAGTAAAGCCGCTCCATCGAGTGGCACTCCGTTCAGATCTTCATCGTCTTTTTCATCTCCTGATATCGGCGCGCCATCGATGTCAGGATCTTCAACTTCCTTCACCTCTTCGGTAGGCTGGAACATTAACAAAAAAAAATAAAAATCTGTTTTGTCCCAAGCAGATATGAGGTATGGGATGACTTACAGGCGGCAGTCCAAGGAAGATTGCTTTTAATTTGGATAAAAACTCTTTAGGGTATACAGTCCATTCTTCCCAAGCGCGTACCACTTTAAGTACGCGAGCTTTAAAACCTTCTCCTTTTAGTCGACTGTCCATATTCGTGTAGTATATATGGAGATTCTCAAACACCTCAACAAGCTGCTTTTCCACGCTGAAAAAGAGTTACAAAAACTGTAGTTAAGTTGAGAGCGAGCAAACAGTATTCACACGCCAGCTTCGATCTCTGTCCCTACTCAATCCAAGTTGACACACAGCCTAGCACCCGCCAGGTAGTAAACCAATGTGTGCAGCGAAAGAGGATCCTGGCCCTCCAGGTTGAGGGTTGTGCTTAGAGGTAACATCCCTATCACGTAAAAGCCTACTTGTTCCGAAACGACAACAAGCCTCGGATACGGACGGATACAAAGCTGACGACCCCTGCAAACGACTAAAGGACTTAACAGACCGAGTGCAGGCGATCAATTGGAGCAAACCCTCAGGTGCTATAAAGCAGACACAACCGCACTCCAAGAAGTGCGATGGGATGGACCAGGCAAAAGACGGATGGAAACTGCTGTAAGCGAACGCCTCATAACAATCCGCATCGAAGCTAAGTTTGTAAACATAAGCTTGATATGCGCTCACGCCCCAACCGAAGAAAAGGACGATAGACTCAAAGAAGAATTCTACGATCTCCTAGACAGAACCTATGCCCAATGCCCCAGCTAAGACACAAAAATAGTTCTAGGAGGTTTGAATGCAAGAGGACATATTTGAGTCGATCATAGGAAAGCATAGCCTCCATAACACCACATCCGACAACGGATTAAGGCTAATCGATTTCCTAGCGGGGCGTAACCTCCTTGTAGCAAGCACGCGATTCCCCCATCTCAACATACACAAGGATACCTGGCGGTCATTTGATCAATCGACCACCAACCAGATTGATCACATTGCGATCGGCGCCAGACTCTCCTCCAGTATTCTCGACGTACGAACCTTCCGAGGAGCCAACATCGACTCGGACCACTACCCTGTTGCAGTCAAGGTACGAATGAGGATATCAAAACTGCTTAGGAGTCGAGAAGGACAACGTAAGTTTGACGTCGGAAAGCTACAATCGTAAGAGACTGCCAGAATCTTTGCCGATCGTGTCTCCTGCAAGCTCTCTCAAAATCCGCCTACAGCAGCACAAGCATAGAGCAGGAATGAGCGCATTGCCAGAGCGCAGTCAGAGACGCTGCCTCAGAGGTGCTGAGGCCACCACCTAGAAACCCCTGGTTCGATGAACAATGCGAATAAGCCCATGCAGCAAAACAAGAGGCATATAAGGCCAGAGCTGCTCGCGAAATCTATGAGCAGAAGAGAAGAGAGGAACACACGCTTTTCAGAAGAAAGAAGAGAGAGCACGGAAAGCGTGAGATCGAGGAGATGGAGAGATGCTTCCGCAGGAATGACGCCCGTAAGTTTAACAGGTAAAACGAACATGCCATGGCTACAAAGCCAGAGCGGCGGCCTGCAGGGATGAAATTGGAGAACTGGTAGTAAAGTCACAGTCGATGCTGAGGATTTGGAAAGGTCACTTCTGCAGACTGTATAACGACGATGACAGACAAGACGTCGCTGTCAGGCAGAACGATCCGTTCGTAATGGACGACGATGTAACAGAATCCAGTCCACCCGACCTAGTCGAAGTCAAAACAGCGATATCAAGACTTAAGTCTAATAAAGCCACGGGCGCAGACGGCCTGTCTGCTGAGCTTTTTAAGGCGCCTGGAGATTTGCAAGGTATGGTCGGAGGAAAGCATGCCAGACGAATGGAATTTCAGGATCGTTTGCCCGGACCACTAGAAAGGAGAACCATATAACGCCGCCAACTATAGGGGAATAAGTCTCCTCAACATTGCGTACAAGATCCTCTCTGCCGTACTGTGTAAGCGCCTGAAACGGTTCGTGGACAATCTGATAGGTGCCTACCAGTATGGTTTCAGGCCAGGAAGATCCACGATAGACCAAATATTTACACTACGGCAGATCTTGGAGAAGACCCATGAATTCCAGGTCGACACGCACCATCTTTTCGTCGACTTTAAAGCCGCGTATGACAGTGTTTATAGAGACGAGCTATACAGAGCCATTCCTGCCAAACTCGCCAGACTGTGCAGGATGACTATGGAGAACTCTCGCTGCTCCATTAAGGTCGGAGGTGAACTAACCGACCCCTTCGATGTTAAAAAAGGTTTTAGTCAGGGTGACGCACTGTCATGTGATTTCTTTAACATTATTCTTGAAAAGATCGTGCGGGACAATACAAAAGGTACGATCTACTTCAAGTCCACACAATTGCTTGCCTATGCAGATGACATTGACGTTATTGGACGGACAAAGCGAGACGTCAATGAGGCGTTCGCAAGCATTGAAGTAGAAGCGGCTAAAGTGGGTCTAGGGTCTAAGGGTAAATGGGGACAAGACCAAATATATGCTGTCATCAAAGAAAGACGCGCAACACCGACGTCTTGGACAGAACGTCACCTTCGGCAGCTATATTTTTGAAGTAGTCAAGGACTTCGTCTACCTTGGCTCGGTAGTGACAAGCAGCAACGACACCAGCGCTGAGATAAAACGCAGAATACCTCTTGCCAATCGCTGCTTCTTTGGCCTCAAAAGGCAATTGAGTAGTAGAGCCCTCTCTCGAAAAACTAAGGTAACCCTCTACAAAACCTTAATCATCTCGATTCTCCTCTACGGCGCTGAGGCTTGGACATTATCAAAGCGGATGAAGAGGCTCTTGGGCGTTCTGCATGCAATCTTTGGTCCCGTTTGTGGAAACGGAGAGTGGAGGAAGAGATTCAACCAAGAACTGTACGGGCGTACAGCGACGTTGACCTAGTTAGACGTCTTCGGATCCAACGTCTAAGATGGCTGGGTGATGTAGAGCGAATGGACATCACCGCTCCGGCCCGAAGAGTCTTCGAGGGCTGAACTCTCAACTGATCATCACCTGGTGTTGTGTAAGCTGTATCTTACTGATAGAGTACCTCGTCTGCCAAGGCGGAAACGAAGATTGGTTAGACGCATACGGTGGTGGAAACTACAGAGCAGTGTGGTGCGGCAACACTTCGCACGACACATATCCGAAAGGTTCCAACTGTTCCATCGCATGTAGAGGAAGAATAGCGACTATTTTCAACAGCTGTCATTGCCTCTCCTCTTGTGGAGAGAAGCGGCTTGGTGTGGCGGGTGGTGGTGAGAAAAGAATTGCGTGGCTTAAAACACCCGGAGTTCAAGAAGCCATCAGAGAGAAGAAGACGGCCTACAGGGACTGGTTCTTCTTGGGAGACTCTGCTTCCCGTGACCGGTACACTAGGGCGCGAAGAACTTGCAAATTGGCTATGCGAGCAGCTAAAGAGCAGTCCCGGAAGGAGTTCGGTGAGCCGGTTCCCCGGCTCAGAAGAAGGAAATTCAACATAATTGAAGAAGTTAAATCCAAAGATGGTGTGACATCTTACGCAGATGGAGCGAGCACTTTTCGGAGCTGCTCAATCCCGAACAGGGCACTGGGTGGGGCGGAGAATAGTCCAACGGTTGACGAAGTAATCTTAGCGAAGCTAAAGTTGGCAAATCCGGCGGTGTGGATGAAGTTCGGCCAGAAATGCTTAAGGCAATATGTAATGGCTCTATCGTGTCATAAAGGTGGCCTGGGAATGCGGTGAGACACATAGCGATTGGCAGACTGGGGTAATTGTCCCTTTTTTCAAAAAGAGGGGTAAAGAAGAGTGCTCCAACTATAGGGGCGTATCTCTTTTAAGTGTCCCCGGTAAAGTCTACGCTAAGGTGTTGGAGGCGCGTTCTGGAGCTATGATCGAATCCAGTATAGGGGTTGAACGGTGCGGGTTTCGTCACGGCAGAAGGACAACCGACCAGCTTTCCACTCTAAGAATGGTAGTCGAGAAGACTTGGGAGTACGCCAGACCGATCTACAGCTGCTTTGTACGTTTGGAAAAGGCGTATGACCGAGTTCCTCGAGGTAAACTCTGGAGTGTTCTGCAGGAGTGTGGGATTGATGGTCCTCTGTTGAGGGCCATTCAGTCTCTATACACAAACTGCAGAAGCTGTGTTCGGGTTTACGATAGTAAATCAACACCTTTCACCGTGGGCGTTGGACTTCTCCAAGGGTGCCTCTTGTCACCTCTCCTTTTCATTATATATATGGACTGGATGTTGCAGCGCAGTCGAGGCGAGGAGTGTTTCACACTGGAAGAGTTGAGGGTAAGCCATCTTCTTTTTGCAGATGATTTAGTTGTCCTCACATCCTCCCAGACGAAACTCCAGCGCGGGCTGGATAGGTTTGTGGCCGTATGTGCTAATGCTGGGATGTGGGTCAAGTTTGGTCACGTGGGGCGGATGTCGCCATTATCACGACTTCCGAAGCGTGCCTTAAATACCATCAGGCAGACCACCGCTTGGCTAACCCAGGACGAGGTGGTTGGGCATCGCTTCTGATGAGTTAGAGTCGATGGCGGAGGATCGAGTGGCCGCGACCCCTTTAGCGGAACATGCGGGCCACTGAAAATGTACTCGTATGTATGTTGGACTGAGTGGGGGAGACCAAGTGCGTTAAGCATTTCCAGATCCGTGTGGTTCGGTTAAAGAAAGTTTCCTTATATTTGGCAGTACGTTCCGAGAGGTCCTCTTTCAGGAGGCCAAGGTTCGCCATGATCTGTAGCTCCGAAGAAAAAGAAGAAGACGCCCGAGAATGGGCTTCAGGGTATATTGGTGAGCATTCCTAGAGAGACGGTGTTGCGCGAAAATTGTTGAAAGGGCGGAATACAACTGGGTATCGATATCGATAAAACGGGAAGAGGCCATAGACATTCCTGCGATGTTCCAGCGAATCTAATGAGTTGGCGATGCTGGCTTCTGCTTTAAGTTTTATCGCGCGGTTTTAAATTCTGCGTAGGAGGTGCAATAAGGTCTTAGATGCACCGGATGCTCTGACGCTTTTGACCTTGAAAGAAATAAAGCTTTTCATGTCGATTTGGACAATGACATGACGTAGTGGTCCGACGAGCAGAAGTGATACGTGACGACTTAACGAAATCTCGATATAACTTCCTTGGGATGATTGTTTGAATGTCGAGGCAGACCACTGAGGGCTAAGGAGTTTTAGTGCGACGATACAGGGAAACATTTCTTTAGACGGAGTCGGGCAAAGCATCAACACGTCGAACGTTGAATTTTTGTCCGTATTGGGGCTTTTGTAGATAAAACGATTGTGATACTCGAGCTTATGGGGCTTAAGTTGACAGTAGTAAGTAGTGAGCGATATCACTATGGACGTAGGTATATCCAGGAGGTTAACGTATGAAAGTTTACAGGTTTTGTCAATCTGTGTTTCCAAAACGGCTGGTTGATGGATTAAAGTGTGAGCATATGCCGCAACATTGCAGCAAAAGAACAAATCATCACAGACGCACACATCCAGCTAAACAGGATCGATAAGATGAAATAGATGTTATGCCCCCACGACAGTTTCAATCGGTGTGGCGGAACATGGGCTAGTTGCAAACACGAGTATACCGATACAAGCAAAAAATACTTACGCCTTCCGGAAGAAGCTTGCATTTGAGACCTTTACAGTGCAATTATGCAACAAGTCCGAAAGTAGATAGAATCGAGCAATTTTCTTAGAATACAACGTATCCGGATTAGCGAGTGATTCCGAAATGCATTCGCATATTTCATCCGCTGCCTCGGCATGTTCTATGCAAAAGATCATAACATCACCAATGCGTGTTCGCTCTGGCGTCATGTGGCGTATTAAATCTTCCAACCGATCTCGTTGCCTAAAATTATAAAATGAGAGCAATAGAGTAGATTTCTCCTAGAACGACATTACAATCAATACGTACGCGTTCGAAAGAGCCCCTTTATGGGGCTCGGGTGCTTCATCGTCGACGACCAATTCATCTGGCATCCCCTGAGTATAGAAATTAGCCAAGGGAGGCTTCCAAATCGGTCCTCCCTTAAACATACGAAACTCCTTTTCTCGCCATTCATTCGGGGTATCACCTTGGAGTAGAGAAAACAACTTCCATCGATAATACGTATGCGCTGGACTTTCATTATCAAATAGGAAAGTGAATAGGGGATTTTCCATTTCTCGGCTCATGACCAGCGCTTCGAACATGGGTCCTTCTCTGATGACAAACTCTATCATGCGATGTATAACACAGAGGACAGTCCTGAAAACGAAACAATATAGAAATGCCTAGTTGATGGCCTTGAAGAACTTACTTCTCGGTTGGTATAAAGACTTTTACAATCGAATTACTAAGAATCTGCAAGGCAAGATGTGAAACAGTGTTTAGATATGTACGTCATTTTACCTTTTTCATGCGGTCTGTCTTCTCATCATCGGATGCATATTCTTTGTAGTTACCTTCAGGTACGGCAAGGGTTTCATTCGGGGATGGTTGCGCGTTGAAGGGCAAGCCTGACGAAGTTGGAGGCAAAGTCAGCTCGAGCATAGCTGGGGGAATAAATATTGGTTGATTCATGATGGGAACGGCTTTGCCCCAACCAAGTCTCATTTCGTAGCCCATAACATCGCGACCATGCAGTGTTTTCAATGCTCGTTCGGCGTCCTTTCGGCTCATGTATGCGACAAAGCCGCAATTTCTACCGCGAGATTTCTCCTCCTCGGAACGTGGCCACATAATTTTAATACTCGCTAGTGGGCCATAACGACCAAACAGCTCCATAAGTTGTTGCTCTGAAATCTAGGGGACGAAAGATGTATGGAATGTATAACTTGATGTCACGCCTGTCCCTGTATATGTGTATACCTTCGGACTAAGGTTTCCCAAGTACAAGTTTGTTGTATTTGGATCGCCGTTATCGAACGAACCGGACTCGTTCGATTCTTTCGGGTGATCTGATTCGGTGGTTGCGATATTTTGCCGAGCTATATGCTTGTATTTGTGCCGCTCTTCACGCTCCTCTTGTATCCTATAAGCAAATTGTACATAAGAACAAGTGTATTCCGCAGAATTCGAGAAGCATGATGTACTGTCTAAGTTCCTCTTTGAAGAGTTCCAAGTTGCTCTTCTTCTTTTCCTGGCTCTTTTTCTTCGCACTACTCGACTCCTTTTTACTGTCCGTCGCCAGCATTTTTGCATACTCCTGTGCCCGTTCGGCCGTACTCTTTTCCTCGCTTCCCTTACCGGGAATGTATATTTTACCTTTCTCCCTTTTGTCCTCACCTAAAATGGGTTTAATGCAATATATACATAATTTGTATGGATAGCTTACGTCTGGAGCCGGCATCGTAGGTTCCAGCCTTGATCCAGAACTTTGTCGCTACCGGTGGTTCTTGAAATGTTTCAACAAACTCCTTGAAAGCCTTCAAAATGAAATAAACTATCTTGAGTAAAGAGCAATCATATTTCCAAGGGTCAACCAAATAAATACATGAGCTGCAGCCGCTTCCTCCTCACGTTTTTTCTGATCTTCAATCTCTTTGCGCGATAGCGGCCTTTTTCCCATCGCGCCCAACGTGAAGGCCTCCAATTTCTTCTCATTTATTTTCTGCAAAAATATGTTATGGCTTTGTTGAAACTATTTATTTCCATCGTTACCTTTAAACTCATTTTGTACTGTGTTTTCCAAATAAAACAGAAAATGAATGTGAAAATGAAAACTTCATGACATTTATTGTTAGCTTTCATGCGTGACTGCTGTCATTGACACTTAATTCTTAGGGTGACAATACAATGTCTCGTTCAGGATACAAGACAAGGTGCATTTTATTGCATTTTTTTTAATTGTCTTTTAAACTGCTTAGAACCAATAACTTATTATACAATCCTCGTTCGTCATCGAGTTGCAACTTTTAGAATGAGCTCATTAGTAGAATTTCACTCTACATTGTTGATGTGTTCGCTCGCATTTAGAATACACGTATTTACTGTGGTATTTCTCCAGATTTTGGAGGGCATGGGCTCGGACATACAGGGTAAAGTTGTTGATTGCTCTCAACCTGGCGAGATGCCAGCAACGATCCCTGCTTAAATGCCCTGGTCAAGTTGACATTCGGGCTCCTCGCTGCGCCCTCTGGATAGCCTCTTCAACAACCGTTGGGAGGTGAACAAACGTATGTAGCGAAAAAAAACCCCGACCAGAATGGCGGTTGTGCGGCGGGCTAACGATCCGCCCACGTAAAAAACCTAAAAGTTATGAATGAGCAAGATGTCTCGGATACACGGACGGATACTCGACGACGACAACGCATGAAAAAGGAACACGATTTGCGAGTATGCTCCTGGATTGTCAGAACCCTGTACATTCCCGGAGCTGCTCATAAACTAGAAGGAATCCTCACGCAGTACAAGGCGGATATTACTGCGGTCCAGGAAATACGCTGGATAGGAAACGGTATGATTAGAAAGATAAATTACGACATTTATTACAGCTGCCACAAATGGTTGCACTTACTGGGATGCGGATTTGTCGTGGAAAAGCGGTTAAGGTCGAGGGTCATCGACTTTAAACCTATAAGTGATCGCCTGGCTGTGATCCGCATCAGAGGCAGATTTTATAACATCAGCCTTATATGTGCACACGCCCCTACCGACGAGGCTGAAGACCCTATCAAGGAGGACTTCTATGACCTCCTGGACAACGCCTACGGAGCTTGTCCGGAGTACGATGTAAAAATCGTGCTCGGGGACTTCAATGCCAAAATCGGAAAGGAAAACACCCTTGGCGGAGTGATCGGAAAGCACAGCCTCCACGATACAACAACAGATAACGGCTTCCGACTCGCTGACTTTGCGACAGCTCGTAATGCGGTGATAAGTAGCACAAGATTCCCTCGCAAGCGAATCCACACAGCAACCTGGCGATCTCCGGACGGTCGAACCGCCAACCAAATCGACCATGTGCTCATTGACGCAAGGCACGCGTCAAACATCCTGGATGTGCGAACATTCAGAGGGGCAAATGTCGACTCTGACCACTTCCTCGTAGCAGCAAGATTCAGAGCTCGACTGTCCAATGTCAGAAAGCTGCACCTGCCCATCAGGAGGAGGTTCGACATTGGGCGCCTGAGCACACCGGAGGTTGCCAGAGTCTACAGGGAGCAGCTGAGCGAAAGACTCTACGGTATGCCTACATCGAACACAAATGCCAATAATATGTGGCTGCATTGCCGCTCAGCCATTCAGGAAGTAGCCGAAACCACATTAGGATACCTACCACCCCCGACAAGAAACCCGTGGTATGAGCAGAAAAAGGCAGAAAAAGGCAGCAACCGACGAGGCGCACCAAAAGGCGCTGCAGAGGAAAACCAAGGCAACGCGAGAAGAGTACCGAGCCAGAACAAGGGAGGAGAAGAAACTACTGCGACAAAAGAAAAGAATCTTCGCAGCCTCCCAGCTCAAGGATATCGAGGAGTCTAGGGATAAACATAAAATACGAGCCTTTTACAAGAAAGCCAAGGGCCTTGCAGGAGGCTTCAAAAAGGGCACCCTGGCTCTTCGAAACTGCGAGGGTAATCTTGCCACCGACCCGCAGGGAATAGTGGATGTATTTAAGCAGCACTTCCAGCAGCCGCTTAACGAGCATGACCAAGAGAGAGAGTGGTAGGGACCGAGTAAATCCCAACTCCAGCCGCTGAAGTAGTCCTCCCACCCAGCATCGAAGAAGTCGGCACAGCTATTCAGAAGCTCAAGAACAACAAGGCCGCAGGCTCAGATGGCTTGCCATCAGAGCTCTTCAAGGCTGGCGGCGATGTTCTGGTAGGGAGCATGCACCAGATCATCTGCAGAATTTGGGAAGACGAGAGCATGCCCGACGACTTGAATACCAGCTCTATATGCCCCATCCACAAAAAAGGCGATCCTACCTCTTGCAAGAACTATAGAGGTATATCCCTGCTCAATGTCGCATACAAGATCCTGTCCAGCGTATTGTGTGAACGTCTTAAACCATTTTGCACCGCACTAATCGGCAGCTACCAGTGCGGCTTCCGGCCCGGCAAATCGACTATAGACCAAATTTGCACACCTCGACAAATCCTGGAAAAGACCAACGAGTTTCGAATCGATACACACCATCTTTTCATCGATTTCAAAGCCGCATACGACAGCATTCATCGTGAAGCACTGTTTGGGGCGATGGCCGAATTCGGGATCCCGGTAAAACTGATCCAGTTGTGTCGCGCCACGCTAAAAAACACGCGATGCACCGTGCAACTCGGTTCTAGGACCTCGGAACCATTCGAAACATGCACCGAATTTCGGCAAGGAGATGCGCTGTCATGTGACTTCTTCAACCTGGTGCTGGAGCAGATAGTGCGACAGGCAGGCGTCAACAGGGAAGGCGCTATCTTTTACAAGTCCATCCAGCTGCTAGGATACGCGGATGATATCGACCTCATCGCGTGTTCTCGCCGTGGCATTGTGGAAGCGCTCACGGCGATTGAAGAACAGCCGAAACGAGTTGGTCTTAAGATCAATGACGACAAAACGAAATACATGCTGTCAAGCAAAAACCAATCCGTCGCTCACCACCTGGGACTAAACATAACAATTGACAGCTACAATTTCGAGGTAGTTAAGGCGTTTGTCTACCTCGGGGCAAACGTAAATTCCACAAATGACACCACAGTGGAGATCCGGCATAGAATCGCCCTTGGCAACCGCTGCTACTTCGGCTTGTCGAAACAACTGGGGTCAAAACTCCTCACTCGAAAGACCAAAGTCATGCTTTACAAAACGCTCATTCTGCCAGTCTCACTGTACGGAGCCGAAAGCTGGACGATAAGCAGGACAGGGGAGCTGATTTCGGGTTCTTTCGAAACAAAAACTCTGCGCCGGATATTTGGTCCTGTCTGTGAGAAAGGTGGATGGAGAAGAAGACACAACCGCGAACTCTTCGAGCTGTACATAGATGTGGATGTAGTCCGGAAGGCAAAGACAACGGAAAGGAAGACCGAACCTCCGGTATAAAGACCAAGTAATCGCGGATGTAAGACATCTTGGTCTTGATAACAGAAAGCAGCGTGCCCGGGACCGTCAAGGATGGAAGGCAGCTATAGCTCAGGCTCAGATCTTCCATAGATCGCTGGCCTGATAAGTAAGTAAGAAACCACATTGATAAGATCGCAGTTATAGGGGTCCCTTTTTTTAAGAACCGGGCAAATGATGCTAAGATTCCATTCATCGGATATGCTTTCCTCCGACCATTTCTTACAGATGAGCTGGTGTTCCTAACCAACTCATTTCAAGCCGCTTTAAATAACTCAGTAGGCAGGCCGTCTGGATGGCAACGGACTAACAAAGGCCTCGTAGGGATAGCATCTATCCGATGGATGCTGGCCTGCTAAAAAGCGAGAAGAGCCACCGCAGTCGAACATCTTGCGGCACTGTTAGTAAGTCCCATCCTCACCTCCTGGTGATGCCATCTGGAGATTCCCTTTAGAAATTGAAGACGGGGAAGGGCGAATGGCTAACGTGCTGTGCCAAAAAAAGCAGTATTAGTCGGTTGGGCTACGGCCTAGTAAGCCTTACCGTAAAAAAAAAAAACAAACTCCGAAACAACCACAAGCCTCGGATACAGCGGAGCGGATTTATGTTGACGACCCTTGCAAAAAACGAAAAAAGGACAATGATCTTCGGCTTTGTACGTGGAATGTTAGGCCCCTAAACAGGCCAAGTGCAGTCGAACAACTTGCGGACGCCCTAGACCGCTATAAAGCGGACGTAACCGCCATCCAGGAAATCCGATGGAATGGACCGGGTACGGCGACTGCTATAGGGAGAGAGGACAACGATTGTTTGGATGTGGATTTGTTGTTCGAGGTGGACTAAGGCAAAAAGTCCTAAGCTTTCGGCATGTGAGTGAACGCCTCATAACAATCCGTATCAAGGCTAAATTTTTTACCATCAGCCTGATCTGCGTCCACGCCTCCACGGAAGACAAGGATGACTCAGCCAAAGATGAGTTCTACGATCTCCTAGACAGAACGTATGCCCAATGTCCCAGCTATGACATCAAAATTGTACTAAGAGACTTCAATGCTAAGCTGGGTAAGGAATGCATCTTTGAACGAGTCATCGGCAAACATAGCCTACACGATACTGCCTCCGTTAACGGACACAGGCTGATTGATCTTGCTACGGGGCGAAATCTCCTTCTCGCCAGTACGCGCTTCCCACACCTCGATATACACAAAGGCACCTGGCGGTCTTTGGATCAATCGACTACCAACCAGATTGATCACATCGCGATCGACGTCAGACACTCCTCCACTATTCTTGATGTTCGAACTTACCGAGGGGCTAACATCGACTCGGACCACTATCATGTAGTAGCCAAGATGCGCTTACAGATATCACGAACGCAGCGGAGTAGAGTAAGGCCAGGCGCAAATTGAGACACGTATAGCGTGTGTGAGGTGACATGACACGAGTGCCATGGCCTAAGAATACAAAGTTATAACGTCGGAAAGCTACTATCGCCAGAAACCGCTCGTGCTTTTACCGATCGCGTCTCCCTTAAGTTCTCCAATACACCTCAATCTTCCACGCTGTCAATAGAACAGCAGTGGAGCCTTTGCAAACAAGCCCTGAAAAGCTCTGCATCCGAAGTCTTGGATTTCAAGGCTCCACCACAAAGAAACACCTGGTACGATGACTAGTGCAGGAGGATTCACATAGCGAAGCAGGATGCATATAAGGCCTCGCTGCATAAGAGAACAAGAGCAGCTCGTGAGCTCTACGAGTTAAAAAGAAGAGAGGAACATAAGCTTTTTAGAAGAGAGAAGAAAGAGCACGAGAAGCGCCCGATTGGGGATTTGGAGAGGTGTTACTGCAGGCGTGACGTTCGAAAGTTTTATCAACAGATAAAGCGAACATGCCAAGGGATGAGAACGGACACCTAGTAGTAGAACCGCAGTCGATGCTGAGAATATGGAAAAACCACTTCTGCAGACTGTATAACGGCGATGTTAGTCAATATACCGCTGTCAGGCAGAATGACCCATTTCTAATCGACGAAGACCGCAGGGAATTCCGTCCCCCTTACCTCGACGATGTTAAGATTGCCATATCGAAACTCAAGTCGAATAAAGCTGCTAGCGCAGACGGACTGTCTGCTGAGCTCTTCAAGGCAGCTGGGGATGACCTGGTTGGGAGCATGCACCAGCTCATCCGTAAGATATGGTTAGAGGAAAGCATGCCTGAGGAATGGAGTCTCAGCATCGTATGCCCGATCCACAAGAAAGGAGACCCCTCTGCTGCGCCAATTACAGAAGAATAAGTCTTCTGAACATCGCCTACAAAATCTTCTCTGCCGATAAGGTTGACTCTATATAATACCTTAACTATCCTGGTCCTGTTATACGGCGCAGAAACATGGACCCTATCAAAAGCGGATGAGGAAATCCTTGGTCGCTTCGAGAGAAAGATTCTGCGTGCGATTTTTGGTCCTATAAACCCAGAGGGGGGTTGGAGGAGAAGATTGAATCACGAACACTACGGCGACATGAGTCTAGTCAGGCGTCTACGGATCCAACGCCTAAGATGGTTAGGCCATGTAGAGCGAATGGACACCACAGCCCCAGCTCGTAGAGTCTTTGAATCCAACCCCGAGGGACGAAGAAATAGAGGACGGCCGCATCTAAGGTCATAAGGTGGCGCGTACAGGTGGAAAGGTACCTCAACCAACTGGGCGTGCGGCATTGGAAAAGACTAGCGAAAGATCGTGCTAGGTGGAGAGGCATGTTGGTTGAGGTCCAGGTTCACCCCGAACTGTAGCGCCCGTTAAGTAAGTTAGTCCACCAGACTATCACTCCATACATTAGAATGGGTCTTACGACTGTAATGTAAAACCATAGGATAAGCTTAGAGTTTTACATGGAATCGAATCCCGACAACAGCCTCGTCTTCGAACGTGGCCGAAAGAAGCTCGGCGTTGGTCCTTCATGGACTGTAACGCCAACATACATACACATACATACAAACTTAGGGTTGGTAGGTAGGAAGGTAGGTTCGTAGCCTCCCCAGAATGGAGAAGAATACACATAGGCCAGAGAGACCCGTTGTGCTGCTACGAGGGGGGTGTATCCCCCTATTCATGGAACCATTTAGTGCTTCTTAATAAGTTAAGAAGGTCAGATATCCTTATTCGCTGAACATCTGCCATGTCGTTAAGGAAGTAGGATCCCAGGTAGCGTTTCCTGACTGTGCAGAAGGCCGGGCAGACGCGGAGAAGGTGGTGGATGGATTCGACCTCCTTTTCGTCTAGGCAGCTTCTGCAGAAATCATTCGGAACTTGGCCTAGTTTTTGCGCGTGACTGCCAATGAGGCAGTGACCAGGGATGGCACCAATGATTTTATAGATGTCAGTTCCATTTAGGAAGATTATTCTTCTGATCCGTTGACGATCGAGAGCCGGGACCAGGTTTGCTTGATGATGACGCAGGTATGTCTCTGGGTTCTATCAGCTTATTTACAAAAGGTTACAGGCGTTCACACAAAACGGCAGAGAAGATTTTGTAGGCGACGTTAAGGAGACTTATTCCTCTATAGTTGGCGCAATCAGAGGGGTCTCCTTTCTTGGGGACCGGGCATACGATGCTGAGACTCCATTCCTCGGGCATGCTTTCCTCTAACCATATCTTACGGATGAGCTGGTGCATGCTCCCAACCAGGTCATCCCCAGCTGCCTTGAAGAGCTCAGCAGACAGTCCGTCTGCGCCAGCAGCCAGTCCGTTTTCATCCCTGCAGGCCTCCGTTCTGGCTTTATAACCTTGGCATGTTCGCTTTATCTGTTGATAAAACTTTCGAACGTCACGCCTGCAGTAATACCTCTCCAAATCCTCAATCGCGCACTTCTCGTGCTCTTTCCTCTTTCTTCTTCTTTCACAGCCTGGAGGATTGAGGTGTATTGGAGAGCTTAAGGGAGACGGTAAAAGCACGAGCGGTTTCTGGCGATAGTAGCTTTCCGACGTCATAGCTTTGTATTCTTACTCTACTCCGCTGCGTTCGTGATATCCGTAAGCGCATCTTGGCTACTACAAGATAGTGGTCCGAGTCGATGTTAGCCCCTCGGAAAGTTCGAGCATCAAGAATAGTGGAGGAGTGTCTGACGTCGATCGCGATGTGATCAATCTGGTTGGTAGTCGATTGATCAAAAGACCGCCAGGTGCCTTTGTGTATATCGAGGTGCGGGAAGCGCGTACTGGCTAGATGGAGATTTCGCCCCGTAGCAAGATCAATCAGCCTGTGTCCGTTATCGGAGGTGGTGTCGCGTAGGCTATGTTTGCCAATGACTCGTTCAAAGATGGTTTCCTCACCCAGCTTAGCATTGAAGTCTCTTAGTACAATTTTGATGTCATAGCTGGGACATTGGGCATACGTTCTGCCTAGGAGATCGTAGAACTCATCTTTGGTGGAGTCATCCTTGTCTTCCGTGGACGCACATCAAGCTGATGCTAAAAAATTTAGCCTTGATACGGATCGTTATGAGGCGTTCGCTCACATGCCGAAAGCTTAGGACTTTTTGCCTTAGTCGAACAGCAATTCCGCATCCAATCAATCGTTGTCCTCTCTTCCTATAGCAGTCGCCGTAGTAAATGTCGCTGTTTTTCATCCGCTTTATACCCGGTCCATTCCATCGCATTTCCTGGATGGCGGTGATGTCCACTTTATAGCGGTCTAGGTCGTCCGCAAGTTGTTCGCCTGCACGTGGCCTGTTTAGGGACCTAACATTCCACGTACAAAGCCGAAGATCATTGTCCTTTTTTCGTTTTTTGCAAGGGTCGTCAACATAAATCCGGTCCGTTATATCCGGGGCTTGTGGTTGTTTCGGTTACGGCTTACTAGGCCGTAGCCCAACCGACTAATCCTGTTTTTTGGCGCAGGAGGCTCGCCATTCGCCCTTCCGCGTCTGCAATTTCCATAGGAAATCTCCAGATTGCACCACGAGGAGGTGGGGATGGGACTTACGAACAGTGCCGCAAGATGTTCGACTGTGGTGGCTCTTCTCGCTTTTTAGCAGGCCAGCATCCATCGGATAGATGCTACCCCTACGAGGCCTTTGTTAGTCCTATGCCATTATGTGGCAATTTGCTTGGCAAATATATCGAGTGGTGTAAGGTGAAGTATCATGTTGAGCGCGTTGGGTCCGCTGGGGTGGATCTTAGGGCCCCGGTGTTGTACATACATGCTAGCCTTTGGACCTTCTCGAGTTGTTTGTTGTTTGTCCAGTGCAGGCCACCAGATTATCACTCCATACATTAGAATAGGTCTAATGACTGTAATGTAAAGCCATAGGGTAAGCTTAGGGTTGAATCCCCATTTTTCCCCTCAGGCCTTCTTGCAGGTGTAGAGAGCTATAGTTGCTTGGCTATTGTGAAGGTCGGTAATAACATTTTGCGACAAATTTCATTTGCTTGTCCCCAAACTTTATTGCAGCACCTCGTATCATGAGTAGTTCTGACAATCACGGATGACGCGCTGTCAGTAAAAAGGTATTCAAAGCCTTGCTCTCAACTTACCACTTTTGGCTTACACCAGCGGCAACACTTACCAAACCAGGTCGATGAAGAGAACCGCTTGGATCTCAGATTACCTCTCTTCGTTCGCTCCCTCGATATGTGCACATTCTCTTCAGCCACCTGTCAACAACCATGGCAACAAAAAAATGTAAACAAACAAAAATCGTTAACACCTTTTCCGGCTAGTCTCCACTCGGCTTAGGAAAAATTCTAGAAATTGGAAATGTTTGTGTATTTAAGCAAGAAGGTAAGCGTTATCCTTTTGAACATTTCACAAAGGCAATTAAATAGAAATCGTGTCCTTGTGCTCCGCATAGATCGCCATTCCGAACAATGTTCAGCTGAACAGCATTGCTTGGAATAAGGAACATGGATACATCGCCGTCGCTGGTTCCGAGGGTCTGTTGAAAGTCCTTAAACTCGATCAGGGTAAATGAGTCTTCAACTTCAAAGTATAAATTCTATTTTATTGGTAAAATGTTTTTGGATAGCAACGGGAAATGGCCAAAACAAGGGCGGGCTAGCAGCTGTAAGTAACCTGTCGATGAATCAGACACTCGAAGGACATAAAGCAGAAGTGAAAGTCGTCACCTGGAATGATAGTCAACAGAAACTCACTTCGTCGGATGTAGACGGAGTAATTATGGTATGGATGCTGTACAAGGGATCATGGTATGAGGAGATGACAAATGATCGTAAGAAGTCCACTGTGACTGGAATGTCATGGACATCGGATGGCTCGAAGATATGCATTGTATACGAAGATGGCGCTATCATTGTCGGTAATTATTTCCTAGTGGAAAGACTAAAATGGGTTCACAGCCATGCAATTGATACAGGCTCGGTTGATGGAAATCGAATATGGGGAAAGGAGCTGAAAAATACCCATTTAACCGGCGTACAATGGAGCCCCGACAATCGACTCATCCTCTTTAGTTTGGCTAATGGCGAGTGTCATCTTTACGACAATCAAGGGAATTTCGCGGTATTTTTTGTTATTATTTTTAGAATAAGAAGGACTGTAAGGAGTCTGTATGAATTGCTGCTTTTAGTGGCGCTGTTAAGGAGACTTAGACCTTTCGTTTCATCCTTGGGAATGGGCAGAGCGCCGTAGTGCAGTGGACAATGTGTTAGACCTTGGTGTCGATGACACCGTGATCGAATCCCAGCAACATCTCTGTTCCAAATGTGTTTTGCACAGCGTCTCTTCTCTATTATTCGTACATTACCCTTTCCCCATAGAAAGATAAATCACGCAACGTAGGTGACTGAGGTAATCTTCTCTGCTCCTCTATGGACTGTAACGCATCCATACATTTGCGAGCCTGCTTCTTTGTCAGCCAAGATGCTCGATGTGTTATCTGATCTTTCAGAGACTTTTTGTTAGGGCGAGCGTGAGTTCATGCTTTGCTTTGTTAGCATTACAACCCATGAAAGGCCAGAGCCAAGCTTCTCCCAATCACCCATGTTGTGTGTAATTTATTTTTTACACATGTGAAAGGGACATACAGTGCCGATTCCGAACGGCGTGAGTCGAGAAGCTTTTTCATGGCAAGTATACTACGGGGAGGAGGAGCGTCGCGATATAAACATTCGATAGCGTTGGTGTTAGCGGAATTCGAACTCGCTCATAGTGCGTCAGAGTCCAACACACTAACCACTGCGCCATAACGCTGTGTAGGCTCAGGCAGCGCACATATAAAAAGTCTGCTGAGGTAATAAAGTACCAAGGGAGTTCAAGGTACTCAAGGTAGTCGAATTCGCTGCGACAAGTAATGGCATTGATAATGGAGCTAACTAGACAGATTCGTCGTTGTAGCACAAAAGATGGTGATTTCGTCAGACTGTCCGTTTGCTCTGACAAACACCATTGGTACTTGTTTTCCCTGTGACAGCATACATATGTTGTGTGCTTTATAGCGATTCCAATTAATGTTCGGATGAGCGTAAGATTAGAGCGGGACCAAAGTTTGGTTGGATTGTTAAAGCTTGCAGTCCGGAGTAAACCAAGGCCTCAGCCAACGTGTATCTTCAGTCAACCCGCCCTTTCCGAAGTCGTCTTCAGTGTTGCACTCCCAGCTGGTTAAGTTCCCTCTCCACCTTTGTGCGCCACCTACGATTTGGCCTTCTTTTTTCACTTCGTCCTTTGAGTTGAGTTCGAAGATTCTTTCAACTAGAGCGTTGCTGTCCATGAGCTCAACGTGGCTAAGCCAACTCAACTGTTTAATTCGTGACGTCTTTGTACAGTCTGTACAGTTTTTAATTGTATCTTCTCCCCCTAACTTACTTACATACTTAGGTGGCACTACAGTTCGGCTAGCCTTTCCAGCTAGCCCAATCTTTTGCCAGCTGTTTCCAGTGTCGCACGCCCAGTTGGTTAAGGTCCTTCCGAGTTGGAGTCGAAGACTCTTCGAGCCGGAGCAGTACTGTCCATTTGCTCTACATGGGCTAGCCATCTTAGACGTTGGATCCGTAGGCGTCGTACTAGGCCAATGTCGCTGTTCAGCCCGTACAGTTCGTGGTTGAATCTTCTCCTCTACTCTTCGTCAACACAAACGAGACCGAATATTGTACGCAGAATTTTCCTCTCGAAACGACCAAGGGCCTTTTCATCCATTTTTGATAAGGTCCAAGCCTCTGCGCCGTAGAGGAGGACCGGGATGATTAAGGTTTCATAGAGGGTCTCCTTAGTTTTCCGAGAGGGCTCTACTACTCAATTGCCTCTTGAGCCCAAAGAAACAGCGGTTGGCAAGAGTGATTCTGCGTTTTATCTCAGCGCTGGTGTTGTTGTCGCCGGTCATTAGTAGGCCAAGGTAGACGAATTCCTTGACCACTTCGGAGTTATATCCGCCCATGGTGACGTTCTGGCGAATACGTTGGTGTTGTCCGTCTCTTTTAGATGAAAGCAGATATTTGGTCTTACCCTCATTAGCCTTGAGACCCATTTTAGCCGCTTCTACCTCAATGCTTTTAAAGGCCTCATTGACGTCTCGCTGTGTCCGTCCAATCACGTCAATGTCGTCGGCATACGCAAGCAAATGCGTATACTTGAAATAAATCGCACCTCTTGTGTTGGCCTGTGACTCTTGCAGGATCTTTTCAAACACGATGTTGAAAAAGTTGCATGACAGCGCGTCACCTTGCCTAAATCCTTTTTTAACATCATAGGTCTTGGTTTGCTCATTACCGACCTTAATGGAGCAGCGAGAATTCTCCATTGTCATCCTGCACAGTCGGACGAGTTTGGCAGGGATGTTAAAACTAGACATGGCTTTGTATAGCTCATCTCTATACACGCTGTCATATGCAGCCTCGAAATCGACGAAGAGGTGGTGAGTGTCTTCTCCAAGATCTGCCGTAGCGTGGATTTACCTGGCCTGAAACCACACTGATAAGAGCCGATCAGGTTATCCACAAACGGTTTCAGGCGTTCACACAATACGGCAGAGAAGATCTTATATGCGGTGTTAAGGAGACTTATTCCCCTATAGTTGACGCAGTTATAGGGGTCTCCTTTGTTATGGACCGGGCAAACGATGCTGAGATTCCATTCGTCGGGCATGTTTTCCTCCGACCATACCTTGCAAATAAGATGGTGCATGCACCTTACCAGCTCATCTCCAGCCGCCTTAAGAAGATCAGCAGACAGGCCGTCTGCGCCCGCGGCTTTATTAGACTTGAGTCTTGATATCGCTATTTTGACTTCGTCTAGGTCGGGTGGACTGAATTCTGTGTCAATGTCGTCCATTACGAATGGCTCGTTCTGCCTGACAGCGGTATCTTGTCTAACATCGCCGTTATACAGTCTGCAGAAGTGGTCTTTCCAAATCCTCAGCATCGACTGCGACTCTACTACCAGTTCTCCATTTTTATCCCTGCAGGCCGCAGCTCTGGCTTTGTAGCCATGGCATGTTCGTTTTATCTTATTGTAAAACTTACGGGCGTCATTCCTGCGGAAGCATCTCTCCATCTCCTCGATCTCACGCTTTCCGTGCTCTCTCTTCTTTCTTCTGAAAAGCGTGTGTTCCTCTCTTCTCTTCTGCTCATAGATTTCGCGAGTAGCTCTCGTCTGTCGTTGCAGCATAGCTTTATATGCCTCTTGTTTTGCTGCATGGGCTTGTTCGCATTGTTAATCGAACCAGGGGTTTCTAGGTGGTGGCGCCAGGTAGTGAACCAATGTGTGCAGCGACCCAACCCCTTGTTCCTGGGGAAAAAGTAACCTGGCCCTCGAGGTTGGGGGTTGTGCTATCCCTATCACGTAAAAACCTACTTATTCCGAAACAACAACAAGCCTCGGAAATCGTAGATGCTTACCCAGCGCAAAATCGAAACCTATTGCCTTCTGTCCTTCAAGTCGCCTACATGTATTCCACCTCTTTCTGAGGTTAATGTTGTCTCTGAGCAATCTGGTGATACCTGACCAGCCTCAAAAAACCAGCTATTCACGAGTTGTATCTCCGTCTGGATCGAAGGCACCCAGGAACCCCTATATGGAAGTGTAGCTAGTTTACGCTTTAGCATTCCCGTAATTACCAATAACTATCTAAATAACGAATTCGCTTTCTTAAAGATCAAATTGAATATACAATGCGTCACGTTAAGTCCTAACCGCGCTTATAAGATCGCCAGTTTTTGCTGGTTTAGTGGCAAAGTACCACCGAATCGGCCAATCCTGGCAATATGTTATGAAACAGGTAATGTTCAAGTTATGAAAAACGAAAACGATGAGGGTGAGTCAAGGCGTTATTGAAGATTTTCGCAGAAGGTCTAATCTACCCTTCTCTAGACCCCGTAATATTCGATACTTACATGAAGAATATTGACAGTAAATGGAATCACGATGGTTCTGTACTGGCCATATGTGGAGTTAAGGTGGAGCCAAATTCAAAGGAGGAAAACCAAGTTTGTTTCTACTCCCCCGTTGGTGAAACATTCCGCACACTAAAGGTTCCAGGCAACCAGGTCACGTCAATGGCTTGGGAGGGTCAATCCTTACGAATTGCTATGACAGTCGATTCGTTTATTTACTTCGCCAACATTCGACCGGACTATGTTTGGTGTTATTTCGAAAAGACGGTAGTGTTCCTAAACGCTGCCCACGAATCGCCGATGAATGTGATAACTTTCTGGAACACCAGCTCTAATCAGGTTTGATGGGCCCCATACAATATGTATTCTATACTTATCTTAAGCTTGTGTATATGCTACTATCAAGAGCTTCTTGAAAGAGGTGGAGCCCGCATTGTGTATGACTGCAGGCAATGAATACTGTGTCATTGCTGTTGAGTGTCTAAATGCAAACATTCGAGATCTAACACTTGCCGGAGGCGATCGGAAACATGACGAAAAATGTTATCAACTTTTATTGTGCAACTCTATCGGGACCACTGTTGATTGTAAGTACCAGGACCGACTCTCAGGATGTACTTTTTGAATTTGAATACTTTCCATCTCAGCAAAGTATACGCCGGTGAAGCCAAACTTCATTGCAATCAACTCTACCTATGTGGTAATTGCCTCCACCGAGGAGATTTTATTTTGGCAATATCATAGCCCGAAGGTAGACTCACTTAACTTGAAATGTCTACAGCTTCCGATCAACTCTTTTTTTTTTAGAGCTCCACCAATATCCAGGGAATAAGAGGAAGAAAGGAGAAACGAATTCACATTGACGAAACACCAACTGGTGTTGATTCTAAAGAGCCCGATTCGAAGGCTAAACAAGAAACGTCAGATCCAATCAGCTCGATTGCGCTATCGGAAAAGTTACTGCTCGTAGCCCGAAGCTCGGGAGTGATTAATGAGTACAGCGTTCCAAATATTGCTCTAAGAACTAGACACAAAACTGCCTACTTGATCCAAAAAATGTCAATTAATTGCAATTCCTCGTAAGCTATTGTGAGTATTTAAAGGATCGATCCTCAAATGAGTCATTTCATTTCTAGCCGTGCGGCACTGATTGATCATTTTGGTGTAATGACTCTACTCGACCTTGACGATAACGTAGAGACTCAAGTGAACTTGATTCGAGTCGAGCGAAAAGATGTGTGGGCCGTATGCTGGGCAAAGGATAATCCACTACTACTAGCATTCATGGAGAAGACACGTATGTACGTTTTCCGCGGTCATGATCCTGAAGAGCCGATAGCCTGTTCGGGCTATATATGCTGTTTTGAAGATTTGGAAATAACCAGTGTACTGCTTGACGACATACTGAGTAGTGGTGAAACACAGAATCCTATCAATCACATCGTTCAGCTTCGAGTCAAATCACTGCGTGACACGGACGATTTACTAGCACATGTGGGTATAGAGGATGCAAAGCAGTTTATTGAGGATAACCCACATCCAAGATTGTGGCGACTGTTGGCAGAGGCTGCACTGAAGAAACTCGACTTGGAGACTGCCGAAAATGCATTTGTCAGGTGCGCAAACTATCCGGGTATTCAGCTGATAAAACGATTGAAAAATATCCCATCGGAAGTCCTACAGAAAGCGGAAGTTGCGGCATTTTATGGTGAATTCGAAGAGGCAGAGAAGCTGTACATGGACGCGGATAGACGGTTTGTTGTTAAATTTAATTATGGTTGTTGTTGTTAAGACTCAAGGTTGATCTGTTTTCTCTGATTCCCTAGCGATTTAGCCACTGATTTGCGTATTACCTTATGCGATTGGTTTAGAGTTGTACAGCTTTATAGAATGGGTTCGGGCGTATCCGATCAACAAATGGAGACAGCTTGGAAGGAAATTGGCCATCACTTTGCTAACCTTCGATCATGGTAGGTTGACTTTTATATCCTGTGCCCAACCATACAACCAAAAAAATAATAATTTAAGGGAAAGCGCAAAAGAATATTTTGAAAAAGCCCACGACATCGAAGGTCTGATGGATTCCCTATATCACATGGAACAATTTGATGAGCTTAAGCTCTGCATTGACAAGCTTCCCGAGAGAAGTCCATTGCTTTCTAAAATCGCAGAAATGATGGCTTCCGTGGGTACGTTCTTACATAACAAATGCAATCCACAGCTAATTAGAACAATTTCATCTACAGGAATGTGCAACGAAGCTGTCGAAGCCTATCTAAAACTAGGGGACCATAAGTCGGCTATAAACACCTGTGTGAACTTGCGACAGTGGGGTCAAGCTGTCGACTTGGCCCAACAATATAGGATGCCTCAAATTGGAGTGCTTTTATCCAAGCATGCAGCCCAACTGCTACAAGAAGGACGCCTACCCGAAGCTGTAGAACTTCAAAAGAAAGCCGGAAGATACCTAGATGCAGCCCATCTCTTAACCAAATTAGCCGAACGTGAAGTGAACAAAAAGGCGAATTTGTTAAGAATCAAAAAGTTATATGTCCTTGCCGGCCTTTTAGCCGAGGAGCATTTGAAATCGTTGAACTCAAGCTCAACGACTCGATTCGATCGGACAAGTGTAATGGCTGAAATACCTCCTGAAGAGTCCAGTTTAATAACGCGCATTTGGCACAGTGCAAAGGCATACCATTTTCTATTACTCGCACAGAGGCAATTGCGATTCGGCATCGTTCACAGTGCGGTCATTACAGCCCTAAGGCTTAGAGACTACGAAGACGTGTTGAATGTCGAAGATATTTACAGTCTATTGGCTCTAGCAAGTTGTGCAGATCGTTCGTTTGGTAATGCTTTGTGGAATTAACTCAATTTACATCAAGCAATAGGACGACTTCTTTTGTTTTAAAGCTACATGCTCAATAGCGTTCATCAAGTTGGAGTCATTGGACTTAATATCTGAGTTAGGCAAGCAAGAATACGAAGAGCTAGCAGTAAGTATATTTTCCAAGAATGAACCTATCGACAACAATTTGGATCTAGTACAATGTTATTCATGTGACGGATCGGTATCCGATAGGTAAGCATATAGTCCCCTATAAAACCGTTATTTTCTCTTAACATTTATCGTTTTCAAGCCTTCCCTCGTGCTCGAGCTGTGGCGCTCATTTTCCAGCTTGCATTTCTTCAGGGAAGCCAATAACACAACCGACTAACATCTGGATGTGTTCGAGGTGTCATCATTGTGCGTCACCCATGGAGATAACGCGTCATCGATCGTGTCCACTGTGTCACAATCTAATAGCAGCAAACGTTTTTGAAAACTGATTTATTGTACATTCGATGACTGATGATTTGTTGCATGAATATAAATGTCAGAGTAACTTGCACCCAAACTTGATTAGTTATGTGGCCAAGTCTACATATAAGGTTCCCGAAGTCATAGAAGAACTTGTCATAACGTCCGCTTACTTCTTCTAAGACTGTATACTGCCTCCACAGCTCCAGAGCTTCTAGAGTACAATCAAAAGCAAAAAAAAGGTCCTGGCATTCGTTGCGATGCAAATATTCAAAACATACGAAGTGTGGCAATTAAGCTCCAAAAATTTAGTCTTAACTCGAGAACTGTCATTTTTCGTCAACATCTGTTTAGGTAGGTAGGTTCGTAGCCTCTCCAGAATGGGAAGAATACATTTAGACCAGAGAGACCGGTTGTGTTGCTGCGAGGGGGTCTATCCCCCTTTTCGTAGAACCACTTAGTGCTTCTTAACCTCCGGTGCTTCGTCGGAGTAGCGACGCTTTAAAGCTGCTATAATGCAGTGCAAAATTAGAGAAGAAGCTCTAGTTTATGCAAAATCTACCCCTGCTACCAAAGGTCCGGAACTGAAACGTGATCGTTCCGCTGACACTACCCCACCAAATCCAGCTGATAAACGCAGCAAGATCGGCAATCCCCAAGTCGATAAAAAGAGCTACAGTAGTGTAGCTGGGAGGATCCGACTGGGCATCGTCCCCAAAGACTTGGGAGCGAATCCCCTTACCACAGCGCAGATGGCATCCGCTCAGGAGGGGGAGTCCTCTCACCACTGCATTGGTCGATAGTCATCGACGATCTACTACGCAAGCTAACCACTTGTAGTCACTGTTACGGACAAGTGCGAGATCACTGCCTGTGAGCGCATGCAGCTTACGCTCCAACTTATCTCTGACTAGTGTGGCAGAGAGGGTTTATCTATTAACCCAAATAAGACAATCTTAGTCCCATTTACAAAGAGGAGAAAGGTACAACCCTGCTCAATCCTACTAAATGGCACACGCATAGGATTTTCAGAGGAAGTAAAGTATCCAGGTATTGATCTAGACCGTAGACCCAACTGGAGCTCGAATATGAGAAATAAACGCATGAAAGCGACTAAGGCCATGTGGGCCTGTGACGCACCTACGGTAAAACCTGGGGACTTAAACCTAAGGTAGTCCACTGGCTATACACCGCGATAGTAAGACCTATCGTCACCTACGGGTCAAAAGTTGACAAAAATTGAGAAAAAAAGCTACAATTGTTAAGCTTCAACGACTTCAGAGACTAGCGTGTCTCGGCATCACAGGCGCCATGCCAACCTGTCCCACGGCAGCCCACGAAGTACTCATTGGACTCACTCCACTGCACCTTTTTATCAAAAAGGTGGCATTACGCAGTGCAATCAGAGTTCTCTGCTCGGGAACAAATATGCTATGTAGACCCGCAGGCCACATGTCCATATTACAACAACCTCCAGAGCTGGACATGATTACCACGGTCTCGACCGCATTGCCACACACCTTCACCTTTGACAAGAGATTTGAGATACTGATCCCAAGCCGCTCAGCATGGGAAAACAGTGATCCCCTGCTAAACATCAAAGGCCTTAGGTGGTACACAGATGGCTCCAAGATGGCTTCCGGTGTTGGCGCTGGCATTTTTGGACCAAAACACAAGATATCGAAGGCCCTGGGAATGAGCCCCAGTATCTTCCAAGCAGAACTGCGTGCCATGCTAACATGCGTCAATCTAAATCTCGAGATTTGCATCAGAGGAGTGACCATCAACATACTCTCTAATAGCCAAGCAGCTCTTAAAACGCTGGGTTCGTACAGCACGAACTCAAAAACCGTCAGGGAATGCCATGACGCCCTACAAGACCTCGCCAAAAGTAACAATGTTAAACTTTGGTGGGTGCCAGGACATAAAGGTATCAAGGGCAATGAAATTGCCGACTAACTTGCCAGGAAAGGTTCCAGCGACAGATATATAGTCCCGGAACCATTCTGCGACATTCCCGGGTCTAAGATAAATTACTTCTTAGACAAGTGGGAAAAATTGCAACACCTGTCCTTTGGGAACAGCGTTCGGGGACTCCGTCAATCTAAACGACTTATGCGACCCCTGAACAAGCACCCTATTGACATACTCAAACTCAATAGGGTGGATATCAGAAGACTAGTCAGCTATCTAACGGGACACTGCAGTCTGAGATATCATTTAAACAAAATTAACCTCTCGTCTGAAACTGAGTGTCGGCTCTGTCTTGAGGACGAGGCTCTCTGCCATCTTAGGAAGCTTATCCTTCTCAGTGAAGTTATGACTCTTGAGGGGATCACCCTGGTGCTTCTTAAAAAAAATTAAGAAGGTCAGTTCAGCAAGTAGGCATGCTGCCTTCCTAGGATCCTAGGTAACCTTTCCTAATTGCGTGGAAGGCCGGACAGGCGCAGAGTAGCTGGTGCAGCTGCTGCAGAAATCATTCGGAACTTGCCCTAGTTTTTGCGCATGACTGCCAATGAGACAGTGACCGGTGATGACAACAATCATTTTGTAGATGTCAGTTCGTTTTAGGGAGATTAGTCACCTGGTCCATTGACTGTCAAGCCGAGGCCAGATTTGCCTAGTGATGAGGCAGGTGTACCTCTGGTCCCATCTCAGGTTCATCTCAGCCATGGCGAGGTTTGTAAGGTTAGGTTTAACGGCCGGTAGAGGTATATCTGCGCATGCCATATTTGATTTTTGCGTCGTTCCTTGTCTGGCGAGTGTGTCGGCTCCTTCATTTCCTGAGGCATCGCTGTGTCCTGGTACCCATAGGAGATGTATATACATATGTTAAACTGTTCGGCCATCTCGTTGAGACATAGGCGACAGATAAGGCTTATTTTTGAAGTGTACACATAGAACTCCAGCGATTTCAAGGCTGCTTGACTGTCTATGAGGATTCGAATATCCGTAGCAGATATTACGTTTCACTTAAGCCAAGACAATGCTTCCTTTGTTGCCAACAGCTCCGCCTGAAAGACGCTGCAATAATCTGGTAAATGAAGAGCTTGGCTCAGGTTTAACTGTTTGGCAGAAAACTCCACTACCCACCGCTTTTTTTGGTTTGTGACCCGTCGATGTAGGGGCATGGGCTCGGACATACAGGGTAAAGTTGTTGATTGCTCTCAACCTGGCGAGATGCCAGCAACGATCCCTGTTTAAATGCCCGGGTCAAGTTGACATACGGCCTCCTCGCGGCGCCCTCTGGATAGCCTCTTCAACAACCGTTGGGAGGTGAACAAACGTATGCAGCGAAAAAAACCCCGACCAGAATGGCGGTTGTGCGGCGGGCTAACAATCCGCCCACGTAAAAAAACCTAAAGTTATGAATGAGCAAGATGCCTCGGATACACGGACGGATACTCGACGACGACAACGCACGAAAAAGGAACACGATTTGCGAGTATGCTCCTGGAATGTCAAAACCCTGTACACTCCCGGAGCTGCTCATAAACTAGAAGGAATCCTCACGCAGTACAAGGCGGACATTACTGCGGTCCAGGAAATACGCTGGATAGGAAACGGTATGATTAGGAAGATAAATTGCGACATTTATTACAGCTGTCACAAAAGGTTGCACTTACTGGGATGCGGATTTGTCGGAAAGCGGTTAAGGTCGAGGGTCATCGACTTTAAACCTGTAAGTGATCGCCTGGCTGTGATCCGCATCAGAGGCAGATTTTATAACATCAGCCTTATATGTGCACACGCCCCTACCGACGAGGCTGAAGACCCTATCAAGGAGGACTTCTATGACCTCCTGGACAACGCCTACGGAGCTTTGGGGACTTCAATGCCAAAATCGGAAAGGAAAACACCCCCTCGGCGGAGTGATCGGAAAGCACAGCCTCCACGATACAACAACAGATAACGGCTTCCGACTCGCTGACTTTGCGACAGCTCGTAATGCGGTGATAAGTAGCACAAGACTCCCTCGCAAGCGAATCCACACAGCAACCTGGCGATCTCCGGACGGTCGAACCGCCAACCAAATCGACCATGTGCTCATTGACGCAAGGCACGCGTCAAACATCCTGGATGTGCGAACATTCAGAGGGGCAAATGTCGACTCTGACCACTTCCTCGTAGCAGCAAGATTCAGAGCTCGACTGTCCAATGTCAGACAGCTGCACCAGCCCATCAGGAGGAGGTTCGACATTGGGCGCCTGAGCACACCGGAGGTTGCCAGAGTCTACAGGGAGCAGCTGAGCGAAAGACTCTACGGTATGCCTACGTCGAACACAAATGCCAATAATATGTGGCTGCATTGCCGCTCAGCCATTCAGGAAGTAGCCGAAACCACATTAGGATACCTACCACCCCCGACAAGAAACCCGTGGTATGATGGTAGGGCAGCGCGAGAAGAGTACCGAGCCAGAAGAAGGGAGTAGAAGAAACTACTGCGACAAAAGAAAAGAATCTTCGCAGCCTCCCAGCTCAAGTATATCGAGGAGTCTAGGGATAAACATAAAATACGAGCCTTTTACAAGAAAGCCAAAGGCCTTGCAGGAGGCTTCAAAAAGGGCACCCTGGCTCTTCGAAACTACGAGGGTAATCTTGTCACCGACCCGCAGGGAATAGTGGATGTATTTAAGCTGCACTTCCAGCAGCTGCTTAACGAGCATGACCAAGAGAGAGTGGCAGGGACCGAGGAAATCCCAACTCCAGCCGCTGAAGTAGTCCTCCCACCCAGCATCGAAGAAGTCGGCACAGCTATTCAGAAGCTGAAGAACAACAAGGCCGCAGGCTCAGATGGCTTGCCATCAGAGCTCTTCAAGGCTGGCGGCGATGTTCTGGTAGGGAGCATGCACCAGATCATCTGCAGAATTTGGGAAGATGAAAGCATGCCCGACGACTGGAATACCAGCTCTATATGCCCCATCCACAAAAAAGGCGATCCTACCTCTTGCAAGAACTATAGAGGTATATCCCTGCTCAATGTCGCATACAAGATCCTGTCCAGCGTATTGTGTGAACGTCTAAAGCCATTTCGCACCGCACTAATCGGCAGCTACCAGTGCGGCTTCCGGCCCGGAAAATCAACTATAGACCAAATTTTCACACTTCGACAAATCCTGGAAAAGACCAACGAGTTTCGAATCGATACACACCATCTTTTCATCGATTTCAAAGCCGCATACGACAGCATTCATCGTGAAGCACTGTTTGGGGCGATGGCCGAATTCGGGATCCCGGGAAAACTGATCCAGTTGTGTCGCGCCAAGCTAAAAAACACGCGATGCACCGTGCAACTCGGTTCTAGGACCTCGGAACCATTCGAAACATCCACCGGATTTCGGCAAGGAGATGCGCTGTCATGTGACTTCTTCAACCTGGTGCTGGAGCAGAGGGTGCGACGGGCAGGCGTCAACAGGGAAGGCACTATCTTCTACAAGTCCGTCCAGCTGCTAGGATACGCGGATGATATCGACATCATCGCGTGTTCTCGCCGTGGCATGGTGGAACATTCACGGCGATTGAAGAACAGGTGAAACGAGTTGGTCTTAAGGTCAATGAGGACCAAACATGCTGTCAAGCAAAAACCAATCCGTCGCTCACCACCTGGGACGAAACATAACAATTGACAGCTACAATTTCGAGGTAGTTAAGGAGTTTGTCTACCTCGGGGCAAACGTAAATTCCACAAATGACACCACAGTGGAGATCCGGCGTAGAATCGCCCTTGGCAACCGCTGCTACTTCGGCTTGTCCAAACAACTGGGGTCAAAACTCCTCACTCGAAAGACCAAAGTCATGCTTTACAAAACGCTCATTCCGCCAGTCTTGCTGTACGGAGCCGAAAGCTGGACGATAAGCAGGACAGCGGAGCTGATTTTGGGTTCTTTCGAAAGAAAAATTCTGCGCCGGATATTTGGTCCTGTCTGTGAGGAAGGTGAATGGAGAAGAAGACACAACCGCGAACTCTACGAGCTGTACCAAGATGTGGATGTAGTCCGGAAGGCAAGGATCCGTCGACTACACTGGCTCGGCCACATCGAGCGCATGGACATCAACGCTCCAGCTAAGAGGGTCTTCGACTCCGAGCCTCCTGGTTCGAGAAGAAGAGGAAGACCGAACCTCCGGTATAAAGACCAAGTAATCGCGGATGTAGGACATTTTGGTCTTGACAACTGGAAGCAGCGTGCCCGGGACCGTCAAGAATGGAAGGCAGCTATAGCTCAGGCTCAGATCCTCCATGGATCGCAGGCCTGATAAGTAAGTAAGTAAGACCCGTCGATGTAGAAGTCCACGCAGCTCTTGCGAGTTTGCGTCTGACGGGACCAGTTACGTCTGTCCGGGTATGTTATCTTGAATTTCTTCTCAAAGACTGTGGTGGGCTCTATGTGGTCCGAGTTTTCTGCCATGGTTATCCTGTTGTTCAGGATAAGAAGAACTGTACAAGAACTGTACAAATGAAGCAAAGTGCGTCCTTTGCGAAGGAAAGGGGAGAAATAACATCATACATGCGGCAGGAAGTGCATGTCCTGTATAGGTAGTCCGGGCTACTGGTATCTTTTGAAAATTCCACATCCGTTTGGCGCAACTAAAAACAAAAAAAGAAATTTGTCTTATTGCCGTATATGTGGCAATTTGCTTACCAAGAATATCGAGTGGCGTAAGGTGAAGTACCATGTTTACGTTTAGCGCTGCCGTTGGAGCGGACCTTAGGGCGCCGGTGATGCACATGCATGCCAGCCTTTGTACCTTCTCGAGTTGTTTGTGGTATGTTATCTTGTCCAGTGCAATCCGCCAGACTATCACACCATACATTAGTATAGGTCTAACGGCTGTAATGTAGAGCCATAGGTGGGCTTGGGGTTGAATTCCCATTTTTTCCCTAAGGCTTTCTTGCAAGTGTCGAGAGCTATAGTTACATTTTTTGCTCTCTCGGTTGTGCTTATCAAAGAGAACAATCTTGCCCAGCAGAAAACTGGACAGGAAAGAGTACATGTTGGCCATTTCCAGTGACATCGAAGGGCCTTTTGGTAACGTTCGTATCGCTGACGCATACTATGATATTGATTGCAAAAGCGGACTTCGCGCATAGTAGTTCTTCCCAATGCTTTGAGTGCTTCTGAAGTCAACACGTACGCTGATGTGCTCGTGTTTCCAGCGTTAAATGTGACCGACAATTAATGCACAAGTATTGGATTCTCCGTCAATCTTCTTATCGACCGCCGGCAAGGGCGTTTCGTTTACAAATTTTGGTTATGTTACTATCGGTCTATCTAGATCGCCCAAGTCGAACTGGAACAAGTATCGGTCGAAGCAGAAAGAATAACGAAAAACGTTTCTTTTGGGCTTCTGCGAAGAGATCAAGTATCTGAGTGCGATTAGCAAGTTGGTTAAAGTCCTCAAACGTGGAAAACCGACAAAGCTGGATACAATCAGGAAACCTGATGGTACCTTTACTGAGTCTAAAGCGGGAACTCTTAGTTTACTGCTTCAGACTCATTTCCCGGGAAATCAGATCGCCATCAGTTCCTTCAAGGGAAACTGAACGATGAAAACAACTGCATCGCGCGTTACGACTGAAGCCATTGAATTTGCTGTGGCATCCTTCGATGGCATCAAATCTCCAGGCACTGAAAGGATTTATCCTGTTATGCTGCAAAAAGGTATAAGACAGTTGATTCCTACTTGAAAAGAATTTCCACTTCTAGCCTAGCACTTGCTCACATACCCATTCCTTGGCGCATGGTGAAAGTAGTCTTTACTCCCAAAATAGGAAAAGAGGATTACTCACTTGCCAAGAGTTTTAGACCAATTAGTCTAACCTCCTTCCATCCTGGAGAGACTGGTAGAGATGCACTTGCGCAAGGTTGCCCTTCGAATGCATCCTCTTTCGGAGATGCACTTATCAGCTTATCAGCGCGCAAAATGCTGCGTGACTGCACTTCAAAACCTAGATGGGCATTTTCATCGACATTAAGGGAGCTTTAGATAATGCAACTTTCGACAGCATGTGCAACGCTGCCAGACGTCATGGCGTAGATGAAGCACTGGTGGATCAAAGCAATGCTTGTGCACAGGACATTGACCGCTGATGCAGGCCTCGACCAGTGTGTCAAATCCGGCGTAAGCAGGGGCTGCCGGCAAGGTGGCGTCCTGTATCCGCTCTTATGGTGCATGTTGGTCGACTTTCCGCTTGATGCTCTCAATGCCTCTGGAATCTATGCCCAGGCCGTCGGCTCATGCTTAGCGACTGTCCGTCTCAAAGCACAGGTGACACTGCCGGTCAATCCTCTTAAGACCGATGTCATTCTCTTCATGAGAAGGAGTAAAAATATTGACATGACTCAGCTGGTACTAAAAGGCACTTCCATCCTGGTATCTAAGGAAACTAAGTATCTAGGAGTCATCTTAGATTTATATTTTTTTTATGTTGCTATTGTGCCTGCTAGCCGATGAGCCGAGGAGCTTCTCCACTTCCATAATGAAGTTGAGAATGCTTCTCGTAAGAACCGAGGTAATCAGCTCAGAAGTTATAACTTCCCTGAGAAGGATACGCTTCCTAAGATGACAGAGACCAACACCCTTACACAGTATGTGTTCCGGCGTCTCTTCGTCCTCAAGACAGAGTCGACACTCAGTTCCATGTGAAAGGCTAGTTTTGTTAAGGTGATATCTCAGACCGCAGTGTGCTGTCAGAGTCATCTTAGATTTTTTTTTTTTTTGATTTTTTTTTATAGTTGCGCCAAAGGATGTGTAATATTCTAAAGATACCAGTAACCCGTATGCACGATTCGCAAACCCAAATGTTAGTTGCTTTAGGAATGCGCCTACGTACTAAACCACACCCTGCACACTTCAACCACTCTCCCCGCGGGACTACCTTTAGGTATTACTTCACGGGGCTGGTTAGCATCTTATGCTTTTCTTCCTCTGCTCGCTGGTTCGACATTGGATCCTGCATTTGCTGCCCTTTGTGGAGTATGAGTTTGGTTTTCACTCTCCCTGACTCTCTCCAACCGTAGTTCCTTCATAATTGTTGCTGCTGCCTGTTTCACCACATCCCTGTTGCGCTCGATGTAAACATGTGGTTTACTATGTTCTCGGGTGTTGGTGCTTCTCCAATTCTGTCCTCTATTTCTCTGCGCTCAGCCATGTCCTGATAGAAGCTGGCATAATAGAAATCTACTGCCCCGTGGTCACGTTCCATCAATTTGCGAATATCAGGTATAAGCCGATAGGTCCATCTTCCCTTTGTGGACTCGTTTCATTTTTCCTGCCATGTTCTCATGCTTCCCTGCTTTTTCTCTAATTTTATATATTTGGCTGAGGCTCTGGGGACCCGAATTTTGGCGTCGTAGGTTCTCTGTAGCACCGTGGCGCAGTGGGTAGTGTGTTGGCCTCTGACGCAGATGACTCGGGATCGAATCCCGACACAGCCATGTCATCGAACGTGTTTTTCACGGTGTTTCTCCTCAGCGGGGTTCTGACAAAACCCCCTGTAGTAAAATTGTCATGAAAAGCTTCTCGAAATTCGCCGTTCGGAACCGGCAATAAAACTGTAGGTCCCTTTCACCTATGTGAAAATGAAATCACACACAACATGGGTGATTGAGAGAAGCTCGGCTCAGGTTCTTCATGGACTGTTGCGCCAACATACATACATACATACAGGTTCTCTGTAGCTCGCTGGCCATCTTAGATAGCAAGCTTCTTTGGTCAAAGCATGTTGAGTCTGGCAATGCAAAGGAGCTTTTGGCAAAACATGGGGCTTATCGCCGGAAAAAGTCCTCTGGATATACATACATGGCAATGATAAGACCTATAATCTCATATGCATCGGTTGTCTGGTGGAACAGACTAACACGCAAACACGTCGTAGCCTCTTTCACCAAACTCCAAAGAACGGTTTGTCTAAGCTTAATGGGGGCCTTCCCCAGTACGCCAGGCGCTGCTCTAGATGCTATGATGAACCTGCCACCTCTTGATATATTTATCAGAGTGTGTACTCTGAAAGCCATGTCTCGTCTGAAGAGAAATGGCTTTTGGTACAACTCGCATAGGAATAACGGTGTGCTTGCGCAAGAATTTTCCCGAGACCCCTGTCTCATGAACATGCCTTCTGACGCATTGGCACTCGTTATCCCACTGTGCTGTAATTTCACAGTCGAACTTCCATGACATTAGGATTGGCTCTGGCTGGATACTGAACCTGGAAAGGATAGCCTTCGCATTTTCACGGATGGCTCCAGGTCTGGTGCTGGGGTCTTCTTTGAGCGCGCAAACATCCGACTGCACTTCTCGTTAGGAAAATATGCGTCTGTCTTTCAATCAGAGATATACGCAATCCTAATGGCCATGCACTATGTTGTGAAGCACAGGTGGAGGGGGAAAAGCATATGCGTCTGCAGTGACAGCCAAGCTGCACTCAAAGCTGTGTGCAACCCCTTAACTAGCTCCAAATTAGTGCTTGAACTCAAGTCCTTCTTGAACAGAGTCGGTAGACTAAATTCATTAAGGCTTGTATGGGTTCCAGGCCACTCTGGGATCCCAGGAAATGAGATCTCTGATGAACTCGCCAGGATGGGTTCAGAGGCGAGCTTCTCAGGACTTGAACCCGGTCTATGTCTACCTGCGTCCACGGTAAATTCCTACATTAATAATTGGGCGTTAAACCCATACAACCGTAGATGGAGGGATTATCCAGGTTGCATGATGACTAAGCGCATATGCCCTGATGTCTGCAGGAAGAGAGTTGGAGGCGCATGCCGAAAGTGCAGACATGCTTATGCCTCCTTTAGCAGCCCTTCCCAACCGCCGATGCTTTCCGCGCTGCGCACCTTCAAGAGAGGGGTGGAGCTCAGGAAGGAGAGTCGGATAGATTCCGGTACGACATACTTCAGTCGACCTCCGTCTGGGGTTCCCCCAGAGGTTTAGCCATTGTGCCTTCGGCTTTATCAGCCTCTTTGCACAATAGTCGGGCACGCCTCTTACCTCTACTTTTTCGGCACTTAGCAGTGTATTCAGCAGTACGTCTCAGTTCTGGGGCGCGTCCCACCTTTGCGGTTTCCCGTGCCGCGCCATCGTTGGTGTCGCCTCTACTGGATGCATCGCTAATGCTCGGTCCGACCAGGTGGTCAGGCAGTGAGTCGCAGGAGCCGGTGTCGTTCCGGGCTGCCGTAGGGTTAAAAAAGAATATCGGGGCCTCCAGAATCCTTGCCCCGGCTGCGATCAAAGAGATCGCGGGTGGATTTCCGCTGTTGCGGCTACCACCTGGAGTACACAATTCCTTTGGATTGTCCATTCATTTTTGGGTCTTCGAGTCTTAGTTCGACCTCTTAAGCCTCCCCTACGACAAGGTGCCCGAAGAAGGGAGGCTTAAGGCGATACTTATCTTCTTTTACAGCGTAAGGTTGCCGCCATGCCCCTTCTACTTACTTACTTACTTACTTAGGTGGCGCTACAGTCCGTGGTGAACCTGGGCCTCAACCAACAAGCGTCTCCGGCCGGCACGGTCTTTGGCCAGCTTTTTCCAGTGCCGCACGCCCAGTTGGTTGAGGTCCCTTTCCACCTGCGTGCGCCACCGCTGAGGCGGCCGTCCTCTGCCGTGCCTTCCTTCCGGAGTGGATTCGAAGATTTTCGGGTCGGAGCTGTATCTTCCATGCGCTTTACATGGCCTAGCCACCTTAGACGCTGTATCCGTAGACGTCGTACCAGGCCGATGTCGCTGTACAACCCGTACAGTTCTTCGTTATATCTTCTCCTCCATATACCGTTTGAACAAACGGGACCGTAGATAGTGCGCAGAATTTTCCTCTCGAAACGACCAAGGGCATCTTCATCCGCTTTTGTTAAGGTCCAAGCCTCTGCGCCGTAAAGGAGGACTGGGATGATCAAGGTCTTATATGGTGTCACCTTGGTTTTCCGAGAGAGGGCTCTACTTCTCAATTGCCTCTTGAGCCCAAAGAAACAGCGGTTGGCAAGAGTGATTCTGCGTTTTATCTCAGCGCTGGTGTTGTTGTCGCTGGTAATCAGTGAGCCAAGGTAGACGAATTCCTTGACCACTTCAAAGTTATATCCGCCCATGGTGACGTTCTGGCCAATACGTCGGTGTTGTCCGTCTCTTTTAGATGAGAGCAGATATTTGGTTTTACCCTCATTAACCTTGAGACCCAGCCGCTTCTACCTCAATGCTCACGAAAGCCTCATTGACGTCTTGCTGTTTGCGTCCAATTACGTCAATATCGTCGGCGTACGCAAGCAATTGCGTAGACTTGAAATAGATCGTACCTCTTATGTTGGCCAGTGACTCTTGCACAATCTTTTCAAACACGATGTTGAAAAAGTTGCACGACAGCGCGTCGCCCTGCCTAAATCCTTTTTTAACATCAAAGGTCTCGGTTTGCTCATTACCGACCTTAATGGAGCAACGAGAATTCTCCATTGTCATCCTGCACAGTCGGACGAGTTTGACAGGGATGTTAAAACTAGACATGGCTTTGTACAGCTCGTCTCTATATACGCTGTCATACGCGGTCTTGAAATCGACAAAGAGGTGGTGAGTGTCGATTTGGTATTCCTGGGTCTTCTCCAAGATCTGCCGTAGCGTAAATATTTGGTCTATTGTGGATTTACCTGGCCTGAAACCACACTGATAAGAGGCGATCAGGTTATCCACAAACGGTTTCAGGCGTTCACACAATACGGCAGAGAAGATCTTATATGCGATGTTAAGGAGACTTATTCCCCTATAGTTGACGCAGTTATAGGGGTGTCCTTTGTTATGGACCGGGCAAACGATGCTGAGATTCCATTCGTCGGGCATGTTTTCCTCCGACCATACCTTGCAGATGAGATGGTGCATGCACCTTACCAGCTCATCTCCAGCCGCCTTAAAAAGCTCAGCAGACAGGCCGTCTGCGCCAGCGGCTTTATTAGACTTAAGTCTTGATATAGCTATTTTGACTTCGTCTAGGTCGGAATTCAGTTACTTCGTGGTTCATTGCGGATGGCTCGTTCTGCCTGACAGCGGTATCTTGTCTATCATCGCCGTTATACAGTCTGCAGAAGTGGTCTTTCCAAATCCTCAGCATCGACTGCGACTCTACTACCAGTTCTCCATTTTCATCCCTGCAGGCCGCCGCTCTGGCTTTGTAGCCATGGCATGTTCGTTTTACCTGTAAAACTTACGGGCGTCATTCCTGCGGAAGCATCTCTCCATCTCCTCGATCTCACGCTTTCCGTGTTCTCTCTTCTTTCTTCTGAGAAGCGTGTGTTCCTCTCTTCTCTTCTGCTCATAGATTTCGCGAGCAGCTCTCGTCCGTCGTTGCAGCACGGCCTTATATGCCTCTTGTTTTGCTGCATGGGCTTGTTCGCATTGTTCATCGAACCAGGGGTTTCTAGGTGGTGGCTGTTTGAAACCCAGCACCTCTGAGGCAGCATCTCTGACGGCGCTCTGGCAATGAGCCCATTCCTGCTCTATTGTTTGTGCTGCTCTGGGCGGATTTTGAGAGAGCTTTGAGGAGACACGATCGGCAAAGATTCTGAAGAATCTTTGCCATGTCCCTTCTACCACTTGCTATAAGGGACTCATTACTGTATTCAAATGAACAGACGATGACGCACAATTTTTTTTTTCTTTAATTTAATATAGAACACAAGCGATAACAAAATAATAAATTATTACAAACAAACAGGGTTGCTATAAATATTTACTATAAAGGAATTTAGATGTAATAGATAACGCCCGCCAACTGCCGATAAATCTGCGGACGCCGCCTGGAAACCGCACTAATTTCGGGACGCGCAAGTCGTCTTAGCATAAAGTGAATAAGGGCGAAGTGGTCCTTAATCTTTGTAAACCAAAAATACGGTAACGATGATAACATAGGTAGGAAGCTCGTAAACATATTTCGTAAAATTGTCGTGTTTCGAATCCATAAGAAACTTCATCTTAGCAGTCACTCCCTGGTTCTGCTTCTCAATAAGTGATAAGATACACACAGTGCGATGCCTAAAGAAAATCGGATAATATTAAAATTCACTTATAGTATGGAAAAGGACATACTTTCTGTAGTGCAGATCCTTTATTCTGTTCCTTATTTCAGAGGCTAGGCTCTCAGCGAAACTCAATCCGCGCCACGAATCGTACGTCCGGCTGAGACGATCCCACATGAGTCGTTCCTCTATTGTTTTCTCGATCAACTTGTGCACTCGTTCCATTGAAAAATTATTCCGAAGAAATTGAATGTCCTGGTTGGGACTGTGTTCGTTGGGGCAATCTCGTTCAGGTGTTTCATCATTATTCGCTTTCGTAAGCATGTTTCGTCTGTTCGCCATCGTTTCATTTAGAATGGAATTCATTCGGCTTGTAGTACGCACGGATGTGGTAATTCTAATAAATAGTAAAAATGATTTTACATTTCATCTTTATTAAGATCTATAACACTCTAGATATATGTTACACTAAATATCAGAGAAGAAGTCCTAGATCTCACCCTAACCACCCCCTTCATATGCAACTCTATCCTAAACTGGCATGCCTCAACAGAAACATCTATGTCAGATCATCGACATCCAAGCTTCCCTCCTGCTTGGATGTCAAAGAACGAGAACATAGAGACAACCGAGAACGACGGACTGGGACACCTACTGCACAATCGATTGGAAATGGTCCTAATAGCAACAGAGACATAGACCGCCTTGAATTTAGCTATGAATGCCTTAATGCTACAATCCCATCGGCCTTACACAACGCTTGCCCACAGGAAGTCATTTCAGGCGATCGCACCACTTCATGGCGGAACAGTAAACTGGTCAAGCTAAGAGCACTAACCAGGAAACTGTTCAACAAAGCTAAACGGACTGGTGACTGGACACAGTCCCGCGCTTCACTCACCAACTACAACCAAGAGAATAGAAGAGCCAAAAGAGATTCATGAAAAAAGTTTTGCAGCAGTCTCTCAGACATTCAGAACAGCGCTCGTATACACAGAGTCCTCGCCCAAGAACACACTAATCGAATTGGACAGTTGAAAAAAGCAGATGGCACCAACGCGGAAAACCAAAGTTTTTTTAAAGACTCTACCACGGCGGCCGCTCCAGCCACCAAAAGCGTTGATGCTGTCGGACAACGTCTTCTTTATCTCGGCGAAAAACCGTCCTACTGAACCTGAGGCGCTCGGGCTCACAGAACACGACGTCAGGCTCGTAGAGGAGTCGCCGCTCCACAGAATTACGGGCCACATGGAAGATTAACGGTACCGCCAATCTATCCTGGATCAGCCTACAATTATCAAAATAAAGGAATGCTTCCGGGGGAACAAAGCCGTTCAGACGCACTTTTTTAAAATACATAGTATTGGGGTAGTAAGCCCCAGATATCAAGTTGTTGACCGAAATCATTGCCCTCGCAACGTGACCTCGAATCAGTTTTATTAGGAAGTTGTCTATCCGTAAAGTACCTGCCTGGATAGAACTTTCTGTACTCAGACTCTGGTGTTCTGTGTAATCCAAGACTGGTCATCAGACATTCTCTCTCAAACACCCGAATCCTTTCCATTAAACTTGTGCTCACATTAAACCAGACGGGACATCCATAGGCAATCATAAGCCTGATTAAGGCCATGTAGCAGATTACCTTCACCCTAGAAGCACCCGCCGTGCATTAGTTCTTGCATTAATTCCATTGGACATCCGAGACGAGTTTCGACGCGGCATGTATAGTATCATGCCCCGCCTTGAAACCGAATTGGTTATCCGGAATGATATTTTTGTCCTCAGCTCATTTGGACAGGGCTCTATAGATTACCTTCTCGAAGACCTTGCTGATACTCGGAAGGAGACTTATCGACCGGAGATTTGCCGGATTCGAGGAGTCTTTGCCCCTCTTAGGGATTGGTTGGACCACCGCCGTTTTCCAATGCACCGGATAATATGCATTATTCAGTGCATTGTTGAACAGGATGGTGTACCTCTCTATAGCTACTGGTGGAAGGTGCCTGAGCACAACATTGGGTATACCGTCAGTACCCCCGGATTTTTTTATTTTTTAGTGACATGAAGGTCAACTGGAGATCATCCGTCGAAATGAACAGTGTGTTAGCACCTTCATTGGCGATGGCGTTAGTTGCCGTAGAATCGTCATTGAAACCTGGTGAAACCATGGTTCTCGGATCGCCAAAGATCAATATCATATCAAAGGTAGAAGTGGTGAAGCAGGGCTCTATCCTCCAGGTCGTGGTTCGAGTGAATGTTTTCATTCACCTTGTACAATTCCCCCCTTAATCATCCCGGTCCTCCTCTACGGCGCTGAGGCTTGGACGTTGTCAAAAGCGGATGAAGAGGCTCTTGGACGTTTCGAGAGGAAAATTCTGCGTACAATCTTTGGTCCCTTTTGTGTAAACGGAGAATGGGGGAGGAGATTCAACCAAGAACTGTACGGGCTGTACAGCGACATCGGCCTGGTTAGACGTCTTCGGATCCAACGTCTAAGATGGCTAGGCCATGTAGAGCGAATGGACATCAACGCTCCGGCCCGAAGAGTCTTCGACTCCAACCCCGAGGGACGACGCAGCAGAGGACGACCGCATTTAAGGTGGCGCGCACAGGTGGAAGGGGACCTCAACCAACTGGGCGTGCGGCACTGGAAGCGGCTGGCCGAAGATCGGGCCGGCTGGAGAGGCTTGTTGGTTGAGGCCCTGGTTCACCCCGAACTGTAGCGCCATCAAAGTAAGTAAGATAACGATCGTCACGTTACTGTGATTGGTCAGCGATATCGCGCCAAGATTACCGATTATTTTTGGCCCGAATTGGAAGTTATGGACTTGGACGACATGTGGTTTCAACAGGATGGTGCCACAAGCCACACAGCACACGTTACAATCGATTTATTGAAGAGTAAGTTTGATGAGCTTAACCTCAAAAGATGGGCCAGCCGATTGGCCGCCACGTTCTTGCGATTTAACGCGTCTACACTATTTTCTTTGGGACTACGTTAAGTCCTTGGTTTATGCTAACAAGCCGACGACGTTGAAAGAGCTCAGAGCCCACATTGAACGCGAAAGAGCGACCGTTTTGGCCGAAATGTAAGGCCGAGTCATCGAAAATTGGGTCCAACGAATCGACCGCTTCAAATGTGCCCGCGGAGGCGATATCAACGAAGTCGAGTACCATTCATAAATGTTTTGATTGCACTTCAAGCCGATAATAAAGTTTTTGAAATAGCTCAAATGGTTTGCGTTTTATTTAAAAGAAAAAGTTGTCAAGTCCTTCTTGGAAAACCCGATAATAGCTCTGTTTGAAGACTCTTTCTCTCATAGTCTTCCATAAGACGTAGTACTCACGGTAGGGCTCCTTATTTCGTTACAAGACGGAATCTTGTTCCAACGCTTCTCTCAGTTTAATGCAGCCGCCGGTGCAATCTTCGCCACACAAACCATTACGTCATGATTATCCTTAACCCGGCGTTCGCACAGTTGGGTCTATTTTACCCACGCCAATTTCAAATAAGCAAATTTCTCAAAATTTGTATGCGACCTTGCAACACTTCTCAGCAGCTGGAGCTAACGGTCTGCGCTCCCCGCACGATATCATCACTTAGTAGTGTTGTCACCGCAGCGGTGGATAGACGCATATTAACACGAAATAGGTAAATATGACCCAACCATACAGTTCGTGTTGTAATTTCGGGCCTTACTCAAAAAGACTGTTAAGTATTCTGGAAGAGTCCGACTCGGATCATGAAGATTCTAAATCAGAAAATGAAGACGAAGAAGATCATTTGAGTGTTCGCAGCCAAGAAAGTGACACCGATCAAGACGCATCTGACAATGACAATGACAACGAGCCCCTAGTTGAACTACTTCCCCGGACACATTCTTCAACATCTGAACTACAGCAGGATGTTGGTGCTAACTCGACTACGGCAAAATATTATAACCCAAATGCCAGGTTTTCGATCGGTAACTCGGTAATCTGAATGTGTCATCAGAAAAAGAGTGCTGGAGCATTTTTTTTACAGACGAAATGGTTGCCCAATTTTTGACCTACCAGCGATCCATGGAGGATCTGAGTCTGAGCTATAGCTGCCTTTCTTCCTTGACGGTCCCGGGCACGCTGCTTCCAGTTGTCCAGACCAAGATGTCTTACATCCACGATTACTTGGTCTTTATACCGGAGGTTCGGTCTTCCTCTTCTTTTCGAACCAGGAGGCTCGGAGTCGAAGACCCTCTTAGCTGGAGCGTTGATGTCCATGCGCTCGATGAGGCCGAGCCAGTGCAATCGACGGATCCTTGCCTTCCGGACTACATCTACATCGCGGTTGTGTCTTCTTCTCCATTCACCGGACCAAATATCCGGCGCAGAATTTTTCTTTCGAAAGAACCCAAAATCAGCTCCGCTGTCCTGCTTATCGTCCAGGTTTCGGCTCCCTACAGCAAGACTGGCAGAATGGGCGTTTTGTAAGGCATGACTTTGGTCTTTCGAGTGAGGAGTTTTGACCCCAGTTGTTTGGACAAGCCGAAGTAGCAGCGGTTGCCAAGGGCGATTCTACGCCGGATCTCCACTGTGGTGTCATTTGTGGAATTTACGTTTGCCCCGAGGTAGACAAACTCCTTAACTACCTCGAAATTGTAGCTGTCAATTGTTATATTTTATCCCAGGTGGTGAGCGACGGATTGGTTTTTGCTTGACAGCATGTATTTCAGGACAAAACCAACTCGTTTCGCCTGTTCTTCAATCGCCGTGAATGCTTCCACAATACCACGGCGAGAACACGCGATGATGTCGATATCATCCGCGTATCCTAGCAGCTGTACGGACTTGTAGAAGATAGTGCCTTCCCTGTTGACGCCTGCCCGTCGCACTATCTGCTCCAGCACCAGGATGAAGAAGTCACATGACAGCGCATCTCCTTGCCGAAATCCGGTGCATGTTTTGAATGGTTCCGAGGTCCTAGAACCGGATTGCACTGTGCATCGCGTGTTTTTTAGCGTAGCGGGACACAACTGGATCAGTTTTACCGGGATCCCGAATTCGGCCATCGTCCCAAACAGTTCTTGACGATGAATGCTGTCGGTTGTGGCTTTGAAATCGATGAAAAGATGGTGCGTATCGATTCGAAACTCGTTGGTCTTTTCCAGGATTTGTCGAAGTGTGAAAATTTGGTCTATAGTTGATTTGCCGGGCCGGAAGCCGCACTGGTAGCTGCCGATTAGTGCGGTGCAAAATGGTTTTAGACGTTCACACAATACGCTGGACAGGATCTTGTATGCGGCATTGAGCAGGGATATACCTCTATAGTTCTTGCAAGAGGTAGGATCGCCTTTTTTGTGGATGGGGCATATAGAGCTGGAATTCCAGTCGTCGGGCATGCTTTCATCTTCCCAAATTCTGCAGATGATCTGGTGCATGCTCCCTACCAGAACATCGCCGCCAGCCTTGAAGAGCTCTGATGGCAAGCCATCTGAGCCTGCGGCCTTGTTGTTCTTCAGCTTCTGAATAGCTGTGCCGACTTCTTCGATGCTGGGTGGGAGGACTACTTCAGCGGCTGGAGTTGGGATTTACTCGGTCCCTACCACTCTCTCTCTTGGTCATGCTCGCTAAGCAGCTGCTGGAAGTGCTGCTTAAATACATCCACTATTCCCTGCGGGTCGGTGACAAGATTACCCTCGCAGTTTCGAAGAGCCAGGGTGCCCTTTTTGAAGCCTCCTGCAAGGACAAATACTCGCATACACACCAAAATACAGCTTGCCAAAATGCTTCAAAACACAGCTACATGAAAGAATGCAGTCGTAATGAATTCTTGCTTTCCTTGGACTTTTGTATATTGCTGGTTTGCATCGCTCTGGGAGACAAAATCTAGCAAAACTTTTGACTTCAGATGGCACTGGTGTAGATATTTTCAGGTTGACTATGTCGCAAAGACGGTTCCATTTTATTCAAAGTAACCTTTGCTTTGATGACATGTCTACTCGTGATATTAGAAAATCAATGGATAATTTGGCTTCAATCCGCGACATTTTGAATACATTTGTCCATAGTTGCCAGCTACATAGCTACACGCCAGAAGAAAATCTTACGATTGACGAGATGCTTTTGGGATATAGAGGTAGATGTAAGTTCAGACAATATGTACCATCTAAGCCTGCCAAATGCGGTCTGAAGATTTTTGCATTAGTCGATTCAAAGACGTTTTATATAGTTAACCTTGAAATATACGCAGGAAAACAACCCAAGGGTCCATTTTATGTAAGCAATAAGCCATTTGATGTCGTGAACCGTCTCGTGCGGCCAGTTTCTAAAACAAACCGAAACATTATATTCGATAATTGGTTCAGAAGCTATGAATTAGTAACCCACTTACTTCAAGAACACAAATTAACATCTGTAGGCACTGTTCGAAAAACATAAACTACAAGCACGCGAAACTCGTCGACTTCTGGTTTTCAGAAAGATGTCACGATCGTTTCACATGTCCAAAAAAAAAAAAAAATAAAAAAAAAGAAGCCGGAGATAAGCCGGAGTCGATGTTGTTGACGAGCTTTGTTCTTCTTATGGCTTACTAAATCAGTCTGGGATCAATGCATACAGATTACATAACAAGGATAACACCACTAAGCCAAAGCGCCGCAAATTCCTAAAGAACTTAGGCCTTAGACTTGTTCGTGAGCATTTGCGCAATCGTAAAGATGTCATTCAGTTGCCAAGACTGATGCGGAAATGGATCAGAGAGTTTTTAGGAGAACCTGATGAGGAGCCACCTGGGAAGATACCCAATGTGAGAAAGAGATGTAAAGATTGTCCTGCCAAAAAGGAGAGAAAAACGAATAATACTTTTTTTTTTTTTAATAATTTGCGCGCACTCAAGGTCTAATAACCTTATTATGTCGGCGACACAGTGCGGGCAGAAGGTAGAGAGGAAGAGGAATAGAGGAGATGCCGATGGACATTGATCTTAAATGCTTGCATGTTGCATTGAGGGGGGAAAACCGAATCCGGCAGGGAGTTCCAGATTCGTGTGGTTCGGTTAATGAAAGATTCTCTATATTTGACGGTACGTCCGAAAGCGGGCTTCAGAGTATATTGGTGAGCATTCCTAGAGAGACGTGTATTGCGGGAGAAATGTTGAAGGGGCGGAACGCAACTGGCTATTTCATCAGAGCATTTTTGGTGGTAGTAACGATAAAACAGGGAGAGGCAGGTAACATTCCTGCGGTGTTCCAGCGAGTCTAATGTTTTGGTAATGCTGGAGTCACCTATCAGTTTTACGGCTCGTTTTTGTATTCTGTCTAGTAGGTGCAGTGAGGTCTTGGAAGCACCGGACCAGACATGAGCGTTAAACTCTAATTTGGGGCGAATGAACGCCTTATAGATTGTAGCCAGATCTAAGGGTGAGAAATATTTCTTGCATCTGTATAAGAATCCTAGGCATTTCGCAGCATTCTTGGCGACACTGAATATGGGGTCGCTCCAATTAAGATTGTGAGCAACACTCATACCCAGGATAGAAAGCTTTTCAGTTTCTGAGATGCAAGTGCCATTCATGGATAATGGCTGCGGGTTATTTATACGCTTTAACGACAAGAGACAGCATTGTGTTTTGGAAGCATTAAATTCCACTCTATTGTTTTTGCTCCATTGGATGATGCTGTCGATATCGGAATTGAATGAGCATAACATACGCTGCCGCTCACTATCTACCGCCGAAATGCAGGGTCGTAAGCTATTGAACTAAGGGTACTGTCGTCAGCGAAGGAGTGAATTGGATTAGAAGTAACAGACAAGAGATCATTTATAAAAATAAGAAAGAGTGTCGGAGACAAAACGGAGCCCTGGGGAACGCCGGCATTTACAAAGTGAGTATCAGACTTGAATCCGTCCAAAACAACTTGAATTGAACGATTCGAAAGGTAGCTTCTAATCCATTGAAAGAGAGACTCATCGATCCCAAAAGTACGCATTTTCGACAAAAGGGCTTCATGCCAAACCCTGTCAAATGCTTTCGAAATATCCAGTGCAACAATTTTGCTTTCACCTGCTTGGTGAAGCGAGTGATTCCACTTTTCGGCGAGATATGCCATCAGATCACTAGTGGATCTGTTGCTGCGGAAACCGTATTGACGGTCATTGAGGAGTTTCCGTGATTCAAGATATTTCATAAGCTGACGGTTAATCAGCGTTTCCATGACCTTGGAAAGAAGGGATGTTAGTGCAATGGGTCGGTAGTTGGAGGGAGAAGATGATTCGCCTTTTTTGGGTATAGGCTGGACAAATGCTGTTTTCCACCTACTCGGAAAGAGCCCAGAGGTGTCGGAAAGGTGAAAAAGCTTACGCAGTGGTTTTGCCAGCGTAGAAGAACACCTCTTCAGAACTATTGGGGCAATACCATCTGGACCAGCGGATTTGTGTATGTCGAGGTCTTTAAGAACCCTTGCGACTGTACGAGTGCGGAAGTGGATTAGTCCCATGGTGGAATTGACGCACTCTAGTACAGGCGGAGACAAAGCACAAGCTGGCAGCTGAGAACTGGTTGCGAAATGGGCAGCAAGTAGGTTAGCTTTGTCTAAAGGGGTGATAGCTGGAATGTCATTGTGGATGAGCGTCGGTATAGACGACTTAGTTGAGTTTTTTACGTTTTTTACGTTTTTTACAAACGACCAGAAACTTTTGCTACCTTTGGGACATTGAAGGATTTTACGCCTTAATTTTTGGTCGGATTGGAATTTAGTCCGTCGAATGTGGGTGTTGCAGTCATTTCTGGCTCGTATGTACTTTTTTCGGTTTTTCTCAGAACTGTTTGCCTTGTAGGCCCGAAAACTTAGCTCCCTGAGCCTAATAGCCTCTTTGCAGCTCGAGTCAAACCACGTATTATCCTTAGGCCTGGTGCTTTTAATCTTGCTGGGAATAAAATTTACCATGCCGATTCGGATAATGTTTACGATAATATCAGTTGCGGCGCCCACGTCATTGTCGAGGAAGCACAACGACCAGTTAAAGATCCGAAAGAAGTTGTTAAGGCCGCACCAGTTGGCTTTCTCGTATAGCCATAGTGTTCTCTTAGGAGCTTTTTCTTTAACTGGATGGTGGGAGTTCGAGAATTTCGCTGATATCATGCAGTGGTCAGACAAGCCTAGGGGTTCCAATACATCGATCGTGTATTTGTCAGGCTGAGAGGTAAGAAACAAGTCCAGTGTGTTGGCGGTATGACCAGCAACATCGGGGATACGTGATGGCTCATTCACAAGTTGAGTTAAGTAGAGTACTTGTAGAGGCTGTAACAAATACATTTGTAGTGAGCATGCAATGTTGTACTGCAGAGATTGCGCGGATGAAAAAGATAATACGACTGGCTTCTAAGACTTTTATAGTATATTATTCTTAGTCCTACTATAGATCTCGGATGGTGAAGGACTAGCAAAGGCCTCGTAGGGGTAGCATCTGCCGACAGATGCTGGCCCGACAAAAAGCGAGTAAGAGCCTCTGCAGCCGAATATCTTGCAGCTCTGCTAGTCAGGTCCTACTTCCACCTCCTCGTGGTGCCATCTGGAAATTTCCTTAAAAGGGAAATTACTGACGGAAGAGGCCGAATGGCGAGTATCCTGCGCCACCAAACAGGATTAGTGTCGGTTGGGCTATGGTCTAGCGAACCATAACCGTAAAACCACTAATTGCTCAGAAACACAAAACAGCCTCGGATAATAAAACGGAACGGATCTATGTTGACGACCCTTTAAGAAAACAAAAAACAAACAAGGACGTTCGGTTCTGTACGTGGAATGTTAGGTCAGACCACTAAACAGACCACGTGCGGCCGAACAACTTGCGGACGCCCTAGACCGCTATAAAGCGGACATAAGCGCCATCCAGGAAATGCGATGGAATGGACCGGGTAAAAAACGGATGAAAAACTGCGACATTTACTACGGTGACTGCTATAGGGAGAGAGGACAGAGACTATTTGGATGCGGATTTGTTGTTAGAGGTGGACTAAGACATAAAGTCCTAAGTTTCCAGTATGTGAGTGAACGCCTCATAACGATCCGCATCAAGGCAAATTTCTGTAACATCAGCCTCATATGCGTCCATGCCCCCACGGAAGACAAGGATGACTCAATCAAAGATGATTTCTTTGATCTCCTAGACCGAACATATACCAAATGCCCCGGCTATGATACCAAAATCATACTAGGGGATTTTAACGCTAAGCTGGGTAAAGAAAGCATCTTTGAGCGGGTCATCGGCAAACACAGCCTACATGACACCACATCCGATAACGGACATAGGCTGATCGACCTTGCCACGGGGCGAAATCTTCTTGTAGCCAGCACACGATTTTCCCACCTCGATATACACAAAGGCACCTGGCGGTCGCCAGATCAATCAGTCACCAACCAGATTGACCACATCGCGATTGACGTCAGACACTCCTCCACTATTCTTGATGTTCGCACTTTCCGAGGAGCGAACTTCGATTCAGACCACTATCTTGTAGTAGCCAAGATACGTCAGTGCATAACACGAACACCGCGGAGTAGAGTTAGAACACCAAGCTATGACGTCGGAAAGCTACTATCGCCGGAGATCGCCAGTGCTTTTGCCAACCGCGTCTCCCTTAAGCTCTCCGATACACCTCAATCCTCCACTCAGTCAGTAGAGCAACAATGGAGCCTGTGCAAACAAGCCCTGAAGAGCACAGCAACGGAAGTGCTGGGCCTTAAAGCTCCACCACGACGAAACACCTGGTTCGATGACGAGTGTAGAAGGATTCATGCGGAAAGGCAGGAGGCATACAAAGCCTCACTACACAAAAAAACAAGAGCGGCTCGGGAGCTCTACGAGCTTAAGAGAAGGGAGGAACATAAGCTTCTCAAGAGAAAAAAGAAAGAGCACGAGAAGCGGACGATTGAAAACTTGGAGAGGTGCTATTGCAGGCACGACGTTCGAAGATTTTATCAGCGGATAAAACGAATGTCTCAAGGCTATAAAGCCCGAACGGAGGCCTGTAAGGATGAGAACGGACACCTAGTAGTAGAATCGCAGTCGATGCTGAGAATTTGGAAAACCACTTCTGCAGACTGTATAACGGCGATGACAACCAACATACCGCCGTCAGGCAGAATGATCCATTTTTTAACGACGAAGATCGCAGAGAATTCCGTCTCCCTGACCTCGACGAAGTTGAGATTGCCATGTCGAAACTCAAGTCGAATAAAGCTGCTGGGGCAGATGGACTGTCTGCTGAGTTCTTCAAAGCGGCTGGGGGTGAGCTGGTAAGGAGCATGCACCGGCTCATCTGTAAGATATGGTCAGAGGAAAGCATGCCCGAGGAGTGGAGTCCCAGCACTGTTTGCCCGATCCACAAAAAGGGAGACCCCTTGGACTGCGCCAACTATAGAGGAATAAGTCTCCTTATCGTCGCATACAAGATCTTCGCTGCCGTTTTGTGTGAACGCCTGAAGCCATTCGTAAACAAGCTGATAGGTCCTTATCAGTGTGGCTTCAGGCCAAGGAAGTCCACCATCGATCAAATCTTCACACTACGGCAGATCCTGGAGAAAACCAATGAGTTTCAAGTCGATACGCACCATCTATTCGTCGACTTCAAGGCCGCATACGACAGCGTAATTAGAGACGAGCTATATAACGCCATGTTTACTTTTGACATCCCTGCGAAGCTCGTCAGACTATGCAGGATGACTTTGGAAAATGCTCGCTGCTCCATTCGAATCGGTGAGCACCGTATCGATAGTTTTGATGTCAAAAAAGGATTAAGGCAGGGCGATGCGCTGTCGTGTGATTTCTTCAACATCATATTGGAAATGATTGTGCAAAAATCACTGGCCAATACAAGAGGCACAATCTACCCCAAATCCTCGCAACTCCTTGCATACGCCGACGACATTGACATAATAGGTAGATCGCAGCGAGATGTCAATGAGGCGTTTGCGAGTATTGAGATGGAGGCGGCAAAAATTGGTTTGGCAGTTAATGAGGGCAAGACTAAATATCTGCTGTCATCGAAAAAGGACATTTACCACCGACGTCTTGGACAGAACGTGCATATTGGCAGATATAAGTTCGAGGTAGTTAAGGACTTCATATACCTCGGCTCCGCGGTGACTTGGAACAACGACACCAGTTTCGAAATCAAGCGCAGAATTACTCTTGTCAACCGCTGCTTCTTTGGGCTCAAGAGGCAACTGAGAAGTAGAGCCCTCTCTCGTACGACCAAGTTGACCTTATATAAGACCTTAATTATCCCGGTCCTGTTATACGGCGCAGAAACATGGCCTTTATATAAAGCGGATGAGGAAATCCTTGGTCGTTTCGAGAGAAAGATTCTGCGTTCGATTTTCGGTCCCATAAACACAGAGGAGGGTTGGAGGAGAAGATTCAATCACGAACTGTATGGGTTGTACAGCGACATGAGTCTGGTCAGGCGTCTACGGATCCAACGCCTAAGATGGCTAGGCCATGTAGAGCGAATGGACACCACAGCTCCAGCCCGTAGAGTCTTTGAATCCAACCCCGAGGGACGAAGAAATAGAGGACGGCCGCACCTGAGGTGGCGCGCACAGGTGGAAGGGGACCTCAACCAACTGGGCGTGCGGCATTGGAAAAGACTAGCGAAAGATCGTGCTAGGTGGAGAGGCATGTTGGTTGAGGCCCAGGTTCACCCCGAACTGTAGCGCCCGTTAAGTAAGTAAGTACTATAGATCTCATTGATATTATGTATAAGTTAACATTTTGGGAGAAAGCTTATGTTTTGTTTATGTTTTTATTACTTTAACACAGAGTTTGTCTACTTTGTTAATATGTTTTGTAACATTTGTAATACTTTTATACAAATGTCATTAAATATATAGTTAATTATATTTTAAATAATAGTCGTTTTATCCATGTTTATGTTACTAAATTTCTTATAGGTATTAAAATTATGGCGATTTTTCTATACGGGTCTAACCGACCCAACCCTACTATCGTTGTAACAAATTTCGACTATGCTGACGCCGGGTTAAAAGAACACAAAAGGCTTACGAAAAGAATTGACCTCGTACCGTGACTTCCAATTACTCCAGGAAGCCATCGCCTTGCCTCACAATTATTTAATTGTTTAAACAATTAGTAGTACGATTGTAAAGGAGTAGAGGATAACTTGCACTGAAACTAGAACACAACATACTGGAACTCTGATTTAAAAGACTGTGCCCGAACCCGAACGGTTAGACTTCAGAGGCATACGTGCAATAGATACATTGAAACTTTTTCCCTCAAGTGGATCTCGTGTTGCATGCATTTGAAATAGAAATATGCAATCAAAATAGCTTTATTTAGGCATCGATTTCTGGGTAAAGTTCCATGACCAATCACATGTAGTCCAAAGCATATGTTATATGCACGGTGCCTCGTTGTACCGAACTATCTAGGCAGTAGGAGGTACGTTGGTGTTCAACTGATGAACTGACTAAAGTTAAAGTTCACAAATCACTTACACGTGAATCCGGCTCATGGCTTCCGCGAAAGGAACTTCTTGTGTTCAGTCAGGAATCGCTGCCGCTGGCGAACTAATAACAGGCAAACCTATGCCTTGCTAATCTACTGAGCATTTCATTTTGAAGTGCGTGACTATCGCCATAAGATACGAGTATATGGTTCAGTAACTCGCGAGCTACATACTACATATACGTGTAGGACTTGCCGAAAATATCGCTCCCGGCGTGAAAGTTTTAGTACGCGCTTGCCGACACATTAGTCCCATTCCACGATAGGAATGGGATTGAATCGGTAGTTATTACAGGATACAAGTCGAAAAACACCTGTATGTTCAGAAGCATTGTATACATGTAGGATTTCTCCTCACAAAAGAAACGCACAACAATGACAAATATGTACATATGAAACTTTATTCAGTAAAAAAGAAAGAAAAGCAAAAAGGGCTTAATGGCCACTGCGCAATGCGGAGACTGGATACTCAGACGGCTGGTTCACGAATGAATGTCTTGTTTCGCGTGTTCGTTTTCGTCTGCTTTTGTTTCGTTCCACGTTGCGTACGTGGTACGTTGTGTGTATTGTATGTGTTGTGTGCGCTGTGTGTTCATCGTATGATTGTCCTGTTATATTGTGGCGTACGTGATCGGTTGTCGGCTAATCGTCTGTTTGTCTAGGGTGTTGCTCGTTAGTTCGGCTCCCATCCCACATACATACATATCTACATATTTAGATACATATGTACACAAGGTTTTCGTCACATACATACGTAGTTACATCGGTAAAGCTAGCTATACTTTAGTCAGATCTGTCTGTAGATGGGGTAGCCATAAACGACTAACAATAGCTTCTACCATATTCATATCATGTTTGAAAGCTTTAATCTAGGTATGAACAGTGGGTGTTAGTGCACTGTTGATGCCATATTTCCCGTTGCCTCGGACACACGTTATGCAACAACGGTGAAGGAATTTCTAAGAAGGCTTCTTCGTGGCGAAGTTGGGATATAAAACGCCTAGAGGGCGCAGTGGAGATGGCAAAGGACTAACAAAGGCCTCGTATGGGAAGCATCTATCCGACGGATGCTGGTCTGCTAAAAAGCGAAGAGCCACCGCAGTCGAACATCTTGCGGCGCTGTTAGTAAGTCCTAGCCCCACCTCCTCGTGGTGCCATCTGGAGATTTCCTATGGAAATTGCAGACGCGGAAGGGCGAATGGCGAGCCTCCTGCGCCAAAAAACAGGATTAGTCGGTTGGGCTACGGCCTAGCCGTAACAACCACAAGCCTCGGATATAAAGGACCGGATTTATGTTGACGACCCTTGCAAAAAACGACAATGATCTTCGGCTTTCTACGTGGAATGTTAGGTCCCTAAACAGGCCACGTGCAGCCGAACAACTTGCGGACGCTCTAGACCGCTATAAAGCGGACATCACCGCCTTCCAGGAAATGCGATGGAATGGACCGGGTATAAAGCGGATGAAAAACTGCGCTATTTACTACGGCGACTGCTATAGGAAGAGAGGACCACGATTGTTCGGATGCGGAATTGCTGTTCGAGGTAGACTAAGGCAAAAAGTCCTAAGCTTTCGGCATGTGAGCGAACGCCTCATAACGATCCGTATCAAGGCTAAATTTTTTAACATCCGCCTGATCTGCGTCCACGCCCCCACGGAAGACAAGGATGACTCCGCAAAAGATGAGCTCTACGTTCTCCTAGACATAACGTATGCCCAATGTACCAGCTATGACATCAAAATTGTACTAAGAGACTTCAATGCTAAGCTGGGTAAGGAATGCATCTTTGAACGAGTCATCGGCAAACATAGCCTACACGACACCACCTCCGTTAACGGACACAGGCTGATTGATCTTGCTACGGGGCGAAATCTCCTTCTCGCCAGTACGTGCTTCCCGCACCTCGATATACACAAAGGCACCTGGCGGTCTTTTGATCAATCGACTACCAACCAGATTGATCACATCGCGATCGACGTCAGACACTCCTCCACTATTCTTGATGTCCGAACTTTCCGAGGGGCTAACATTGACTCGGACCACTATCATGTAGTAGCCAAGATGCGCTTACAGATATCACGAACGCAGCGGAGTAGAGTAAGGCCAGGCGCAAATTGAGACACGTATAACGTGTGTGAGGTGACATGACACGAGTGCCATGGCCTAAGAATACAAAGTTATGACGTCGGAAAGCTACTATCGCCAGAAACCGCTCGTGCTTTTACCGATCGCGTCTCCCTTAAGCTCTCCAATACACCTTAATCCTCCACGCTATCAATAGAACAGCAGTGGAGCCCTTGCAAATAAGCCCAGAAAAGCTCTGCATCCTAAGTTTTGGGCTTCAAGGCTCCACCACGAAGAAACACTTGGTTCGGTGACGAATGCAGGATGATTCACACAGCGAACCAGGATGCATACGAAGCCTCGCTGCATAAAAGAACAAGAGCAGCTCGTGAGCTCTACGAGTTATAAAAGAAGGGAGGAGCATAAGCTGAGGAGGAAGAAGAAAGAGCACGAGAAGCACGCGATTGAGGACTTGGAGAGGTGTTACTGCAAGCATGATGTTCGAAAGTTTTATCAACACATAAAGCGAACATTCCAAGATTATAAAGAAAGAACGGGTGCCTGAAGGGATGAGAACGAACACCTAGTAGTAGAATCGCAGTCGATGCTGAGAATATGGAAAAGCCACTTCTGCAGACTGTATAACGGCGATGTTAGTCAATATACCACTGTCAGGCAGAATGATCTATTTCTAATCGACGGAGACCGCACAGAATCCTGTCTCCCTGAGCTCGACGAAGTTAAGATTGCCATATCGAAACTCAAGTCGAATAAGGCTGCTGGCGCAGACGGACTGTCTGCTGAGCTCTTCAAGGCAGCTGGGGATAACCTGGTTGGGAGCACGCACCAGCTCATCCGTAAGATATGGTTAGAGGAAAACATGCCCGAGGAACGGAGTCTCAGCATCGTATGCCCGATCCACAAGAAAGGAGACCCCTCTGATTGCGCCAAGTATAGAGGAATAAGTCTCCTTAACATCGCCTACAAAATCTTCTCTGCCGTTTTGTGTGAACGCCTGAAGCCTTTTGTAAATAAGCTGATAGGTCTTTATCAGTGCGGATTCAGGCCAGGGAAGTCCACCATCGACCAAATCTTCACACTACGGCAGATCCTGGAAAAAACCAATGAATTTCAAGTCGACACTCACCACCTATTTGTCGACTTCAAAGCCGCATACGACAGCGTAATTAGAGACGAGCTATACAAAGCTATGTCTACCTTTGACATACCTGCTAAAATCGTCAAACTACGCAGGATGACTTTGGAGAATGCTCGCTGCTCCATCCGAATCGGTGAACACCTTACCGATAGTTTTGATGTCAAAAGAGGATGTAGGCAGAGCGATGCGCTGTCGTGTGATTTCTTCAACATCATATTGGAAATGATTGTGCAAAAATCACTGGCCAATACAAGAGGCAGAATCTATTTCAAATCCTCGCAACTCCTTGCATACGCCGACGATATTGACATAATAGGTAGATCACAGCGAGATGTCAACGAGGCATTTGCGAGTATTGAGTTCGAGGCGGCGAAAGTTGGCCTGGCGGTAAACGAGGACAAAACTAAATATATGCTGTCATCAAGAAAGGACACCCACTACCGACGTCTTGGCCAGAACGTTTGTATTGGCAGATATAAGTTTGAGGTAGTTAAGGACTTCGTCTACCTTGGCTCCGCAGTGACCTGGAACAACGACGTCAGTTCCGAAATCAAACGCAGGAGGCAACTGAGTAATAGAGCCCTCTCCCGAACGACAAAGTTGACTCTATATAAGACCCTTATCATCCCGGTCCTGTTGTACGGCGCAGAAGCATGGACGCTATCAAAAGGGGATGAGGAGGCCCTTGGTCGGTTCGAGAGAAAGATTTTGCGCGTGATTTTTGGTCCTATAAACGCAGACGGGGGATGGAGGAGATTCTATCCGTGCTATTCTCTCGTTTAAAAACGACGCTTTTGACTAACACAATGATGGTCTTAAGACGTCGATGTGTAGAGTCAAGGCGTGGCAAAAAGGTCGCAACAAGCCAGAATGACATAGTCAAGACGCCCCGTCAAACCGCAACGCGTTTGTAGGTGCAAACTGTCAAAGCCAATGGATTGGTATCTCATGGTATTCAACATGAATAGGCTGCATAGATAAATTAGCAAGATGGAGAACCTTCGTACGTCTGCCCTGTGATCCCGGCAAGGGTTGGTTGTTGCTTCTGTTAAACACACCGATACTATACGTGTTATTCTCCGTTGTAATTCTCCATTTAAAAACGACGCTTTTGACTAACACAATGATGGTCTCAAGACGTCGGAACCAGGTCGGAACAAGTCAGAATGACATAGTCAAGACGCCGTATTTGGAGTGACGATAATCCTCAAGTGTATGTTAAGGCACCTTTACATCCACAAAAACTGACTGCTTGGTGTGGTTTATGGTTGGTCCGTACTTCTTTAAAAACGATGCTGGCCAGAACGTTACAGGCAATGATGACCGCTATAGAGCCATGATTACTGACTTTTTCATTCATCAATCGAACAACCATGATGTGCAGGAGCTGTGGTTTCAACAAGACGGCGCAATTGGACTCCAAAACCGTGCGATTTAATGCCACTTGACTATCTTCTGTGGGGATATGTGAAGTCACTAGTCTACGCCGATAAGCCCGAAACGATTGACCACTTAGGTGACAACATTTGCCGCGTTGTGGCCGATATACGGCCATAAATGTTGGGGAAAAGTCATCGAAAATTGGACTAGCAGATTAGACTACGTCGGAGCTAGCCGTGGCGTTCATATGCCAGAAATCATAATGAAATCTGTGTGTCTGTTTGTGGCATCGTAGCTCCTGAACGAATGGAACGTGATCGAAATGGTTCTTAGTTACAATTTGTGATGATCTGTTCAGGTGCTTTAAGGTCATAAGCTCATTTTGTTAGCTGCGGTAGGATTCTTAGACAAATAATGGTCAATGTATCGGTACTCGTCCGGTCACCGCTATCAACCGGCATCGGGTGCGGTCAGCAAGACTGGCAGTATTAGCGTTTTGTCAAGCATGACTTTGGTCTTTCGAGTGAGGACAATTTCGTTTTGTCCTCATTGACCGTAAGACCAAGCCGTTTCGCCCGTTCTTCAATTGCCGTGAATGCTTCCACAATGCCACGGCGAGAACACGCGATGATGTCGATATCATCCGCGTATCCTAGCAGCTGGGTGGACTTGTAAAAGATAGTGCCTTCCCTGTTGCCGCCTGCCCGTCGCACTATCTGCTCCAGCACCAGGTTGAAGAAGTCACATGACAGCGCATCTCCTTGCCGAAATCCGGTGCATGTTTCGAATGGTTCCGAGGTCCTAGAACCGAATTGCAAGGGGCATCGCGTGTTTTTTAGCGTGGCGCGACACAACTGGATCAGTTTTCCCGGGATCCCGAATTCGGCCATCGCCCCAAACAGTGCTTCACGATGAATGCTGTCGTATGCGGCTTTGAAAAGATGTTGTGTATCGATTCGAAACTCGTTGGTCTTTTCCAGGATTTGTCGAAGTGTGAAAATTTGGTCTATAGTCGATTTGCCGGGCCGGAAGCCGCACTGGTAGCTGCCAATTGGTGCGGTGCAAAATGGTTTTAGACGTTCACACAATACGCTGGACAGGATCTTGTATCCGACATTGAGCAGGGATATACCTTCATAGTTCTTGCAAGAGGTAGGATCGCCTTTTTTGTGGATGGGGCAAATAGAGCTGGTATTCCAGTCGTCGGGCATGCTTTCATCTTCCCAAATTCTGCAGATGATCTGGTGCATGCTCCCTACCAGAACATCGCCGCCAGACTTGAAGAGCTCTGATGGCAAGCCATCTGAGCATACGGCCTTGTTGTTCTTCAGCTTCTGAGTAGCTGTGCCGACTTCTTCGATGCTGGGCAGGAGGACTAATTCAGCGGCTGGAGTTGGGATTTCCTCGGTCCCTACCACTCTCTCTGGTCATGCTTGTTAAGCAGCTGCTGGGAATGCTGCTTAAATACATCCACTATTCCCTGCGGGTCGGTGGCAAGATTACCCTCGCAGTTTCGAAGAGCCTGGGTACCCTTTTTGAAGCCTCCTGCAAGGCCTTTGGCTTTCTTGTAAAAGGCTCGTGTTTTATGTTTATCCCTAGACTCCTCGATATCCTTGAGCTGGGAGGCTGCGAAGATCCTTTTCTTTTGTCGCAGTCGTTCTTTCTCCTCCCTTCTTCTGGGTCGGTACTCTTCTTGCGCTGCCCTGGTTTTCCTCTGCAGCGCCTTTTGGTACCCCTCGTTGATTACAGCATTTTTCTGCTCACACTCGCCGGCTGCGGTCAGTACTTAGATGGGAAACCGCTTGGAAAAACCGCGTGTTGCTGGCATCAAGCCGCCTATTTGTTGTTGCTCCATGTAATCCAGGGTAAGGGAACGCACACTCATGTGCGCACATTAAACAATTTATTGCTCATAAACTGCTCACGTGCGTGTGCAATTTTGATTGGACTTTATAGGAAATGAAGCCATCTTAGACTAAAATATTATAAAAACGAAAAAAAAAAAAAATAAAAATTGTTCAAGTGAAATGGATGATTTTCTGATTTGTTTTGGTTAAGAAAACTCGGGGAATTCTTTTAGATATCTGGGACTAACTTTGATAGCCCTTGTTCAATCTGTGCATATAAAACTTACATAGCCGCGTACGCTTTTAACCCTCTAATGCCTTATTTTTTGATTCAATTATAAAAATCAGTCTATACTTATATGGACACGGTAAGATCGAATCTGAAATTATTTTCAAAAAAAAAAAAAAAGTGATTTTCTAACGGTTTACAGGTGTAACTATTCACACCGCCTCTAGGCGGGGTTGGGTCGTTACGGGAGAAAAAACATACACGAGTGAAGTTATAAAAATAATAGTTTATTCAATGAATAATGTTGAAAATGAATCAAAAATATATGAAAACGAAGTGAAAAATGTTTGTATGGGAATATATTACGTTAACGTTGATGGAAGTTGGCAGTTCGATTTTGACTACGTTGTGCAGTCTATGATAAAGAATGTATGCGTTGACCATCGCCACATCCAACAGGTGGAAAAAAATGCGGTTCGTCCATTTTCGGGTTTTCATGCGAATATGATAGCGACCAAGAAGACCATCCATGAGATCGACACCGCCCATATGTCGATTATATTCTTTTATAATAAATGGGCAATCAATTTCTATTCGTTGCTGTTTTTTTCTGTCCCATCGCGAAGATTTTGAGGGTGGTGCAACAAGCTCTCTCGAGAGAATTGGTTTAATGGCTGGGGTGGAATCGGCTAAGATGATTTGTGACAAGTGACAGTCACATTCACGGTTTCGGTATCGTGTAAGGTGATAGTCACTGTGATTGTCACATTTTTGTGACAGTTTTCTGGTGACAGCTATTTAGCTATCACTTTCATATGTTCTGTGCGTTTGATATGGCTTTGTGCTTTTGTGTGTTTTATTAAATAGAAAATATGTGTTTCCGTGCTTGGAACTATTCTTAAGCGTAGATGAGAAGCTCAATGAGACATTGATGGAAGTTAGAATTCTGAGGAAGAATTCGAGAAATCGGTCTAAATCGGTTTTCTTTCCCTGTACGCCAACAAAATGTATAATTGGCCAATAAATGAATTGAATGCAATAATAGCACTTCTAATATGTGTATTATTTACTTTTCCCAGTATTTGTGCAAAACAATCGGTGACAACGGCCCTGATTTTAATTTCAAAATTTCTTTTTACCTATCTAACAGCTGTCTTAAGGCAGCCCTACACGGCGAACATGTTTGCCGATTTTGTTCGTGAATTTGCTGTGGATGTCGCCGAGTAAACACGTATAAATAACCATAAACGCAACCACTTGTGTTTATTTATCGTACATGCTTACCCCTTTGAAGAATCAGCACGAAATGAATGTTCTCCAAATGTGTTCGCCGTGTAGAGAGTAACGCAAACGAACGGATCCGGCGAACATGTTCGCCGTTTAGGGCTACCTTTATCTATCAGTAACTCCGAAAAAGCAAGTGTTGCTCCTTTTCTAAACTTTTTTTGTGATAATCTTACCCGATACCAACAGATGATGATAGTCACATATGACTGTCACCAAAGTGACTATCACCTATCACCTTAGCCGATTCCACCCCTGCATAGGTCGAAAGTAGTCGAACGCTTTTGTTGCCCAGCCACAAAACGCTGCTTATGTCTATACCGTAAGCGTTAGCGACATATTCCTCGGAGTAGCCTCGCTCAACTCTTCGTCAGTTCAACATCACTTGACAATTTGGGTATGTCAGCAAACCCAATGACGTGTAAAAATTGTAAAAATATACTATATGGTTCCCATTGTCTGGGATTTTACTTGACAAACGAACAACGACATTTGACGAAGCTCCGAGATCGGGTGCGTTTTCTGGTACAACATTGTCTCCTGCGCCAGAATAAATTTCAAATGAATATGAGAACCCCATGTGATCACATAGAACAAACAGCTTCGTCCCCCATTTATGTGGTTTGGCTGGCATATATTGTCGAGTAGGGTTGCCACCCATTTTTGTAGCACACATCTGTTCGTCTACACAAAGACGATGAAGCATCGGAATAGACCCAAAGCGTTCGTTGAAATGTGTTATAAGTGGTCGAACTCGATGTAACTTGTCGTATCCAGGCTGGCCATTCGGGATCATAGTGGAGTTATCATTGAAATGCAAGGACTGGCGCATTTGTTCGAATCTCGTTCGTGTCATTGTGGTTCGTATAACTTCCAGCGAATGTCTTCCCCAGTAGGAACGAACATTTGGATAGCAATAAACAGACATTAAGAACATGATTCCGATGAACTGTCGAACTTCCTGTTTGGTTAGTTATGAATCGAGTTTCGATTCTCTGCTGGCACGCGTACAAATTCATTTCATTAACCATATACTGTATAAATTCGTCAGTCACAATTCGTCAGTAATGGAAAAAATCAAATGACGTTTTCAAAGCTCTTACTTCGTCTGGCAGCTCTTTTACCCCACGAAAAACGACTTCGTTTTTGTGCAGTTGCATATTTTTTTTTTCTCCATAACATGGATTTGAATTCCTGCGAATCATTCTTCACTGTATGGAAAAGACCAATGAATTGACCCGTGCTTGAACAATGTGGGCCAACTTCCTCTTCTTGCAATTCACTGCCATCCGAATCGCGTTAACGTTTTCTGTAGCGTGACGGGACAACATTGGGCTCAGGTATGCTAGCGGAGCTTGATGCAGTATTAGCTCTCACGTCTGATTCAAGAGCAGCAACAGAAGCAACGGATGTTGAAGGCAATGATGTTACAACAGAACTTGAACTGATGTCCAAACTTGGATTTATTGCATCAATCAAGGCTTGACTCGAATTCATCAAACAATGATCAACCAAGAGTTCGTCTTCAGAGCAAAGAAAGTCTGGATCGTCAACATTGTCATCATCATTGAAATCGTCTTCACCGTCAGTGTCTTCAAAGCTTGAAATGGCATTCATCATTTCCAATATTTCACCATCTGTCATTTTCGACAGGTTCCTGGAGGATTTTCTTGACATTGCTACCTTACAAAAGCACTGGATCAGTTATGAAAAACTTACGCAAATGCCTGAACCCGCCTCTAGACGGGTTCAAGAAAACTCTGATAGTTTATATAAAAAACATCACAGCTTTGAACTTTTTTCACTTGTCGATAAAGAACACTTTTCTCTACTCACCTGTTATTTTTCCTATTCGATCAGACGAAAAATAGTGTTTGGATTCTACAAACGAAAATCGTATTTGCAAAAAAATAATTATTTTCGAGTTTGCGAGGGTATTTTTCACTCTGAACAAACTTAGCTTGCGAACGAAATGCACTACAGCTTTGTAATAAAAAGCTATGCAGAGAACGATATTTAAACTAAAGATAGGGCTTACCAGGTTGGACAAGAGATCATACCGTTATCTGTAGATAGCTTTAAGCTTTAGCCCGCCTAGAGGCAGTTCAAGGCATTAGAGGGTGCGAACGACTTTTGTGATGTGAAATGTTTCCATGTTTTATCATTCTGCAAACAACTCCCGAGTAGTAAGTCAACTCATTATGTGCGCACTCCACATGTGCGTTAAACAGAACCCACCGTACAGAGTGCACATAAGTGTGCTTTCTCTTTAACGAACATACATATGAAGTGCGCACATGGGTGAGTTTCCATAAATGAACACAAACTCGTGTTCGTGAATGAAAATAAAAATGTCACAGCCAATTACGCATGAGCGCGTGCGCTTAATAATTGCTCGTTGGATAGTGCACACTCACGAGCAGCTCATCTGTGCGTTGCCTTACCCAACCGCAACACTGTCCGAGCAATCTCATATGTATTCACGTTCACGTCCGGTCACCGCGCAATCAACGCCAATCGGGCGTGGTTGGTACTTAGATGGGGGATCGCTTGCAAACACCGCGTGCTGTTTATTTATTTTTTTTGCCGATTTTTTAAGTTATTTAATTTCGAACAAAAAACGGCTGGACCGATTTTGCTGAAAACTTTCTCAGTTCCAAGTTGCGTAATTACGCGTGGAATGAGCGACGATCTCATGTCAATATCACATTGGTTTTCGAGATAATTGAGACTAAAGTTGCGATACGCACATCCGTACATACGCACATGTGTATGTAGAGATGACTATAAAAACGTTGGATTTAGATTCTGGTGACCTTGAAACGTGGAGATATGTCAAAATTTGAAATTCACAAAATCGGTCCCAATACAATAACTTCCCACTGGGAAGTTGACAAGCCTCAAGGCTAGCCTGAGAAGCCATAATAAAAAACTGCCGCATGTTTTATTCACGTTTCTTTCATTGTTCATATATTCATTTTATAAAGGTAAAAGATGCGTACATACATATATATATATAGTATATCAACTGTAATGCAAAATTTGGGTCTTACAAAAGGTAAAGTTTAAACAAAAACGAAAACAACGGAAAGCTTATGAGGTTTGGTTGAGAGAGAACGTTTTTGTAATATAGGAATGCTCCTAGCATTTCACAGGAGTTTTATGTTTAAAAACAAAAAACTTTTCGTTCGTATATATTCAAAAGTACTTAGTAAGCAGCCCTGCGCTTATAGTTACGAATATTGTTTGCCAAACAGCATCCAAAGATGAACCCAATAAGCTGGAAAATGTTAAATGTCAAGTGAATGTAGTTAGATAGGAGAAAAGCTTGGCTAACTTACCTCAATGCCGGCAATACCCAATCCGGCGAAACGAATCATATCGCTCTTGCCGGTCCAGAAATCAATGAATCTGCTTTTGCATCCAATGGCATTGATGTTGGAAATGTTTGTGCAATCATTATGGTCGCAGCACGTCGCGGGTGGCAGTGAGAAGCTACTGAACACATAATCTTGTGGTCCGTTCTTGCCGCAGCATTTGAACTACGAATACAAAGATGGAAAACATTGTTTTCATATTATACACGTGCCATGTATGCGAAACTTACTGCGACTTGAATGGCATCCATAAAGTCGGCCTTCTGGGTTCGTTCTTCCCATGCCTTATCAATGACTTTTCCCATTGAGTTTATGAAGTTGTCTTTGTCTACCCAGAAGTATACTACGTAGACGAGTTGTACGATAAGCAATATCAACAGCAAAACTGAATACTATTTGTGAAAGACAAGTGCATATGTGTACGGATGGATTGTGATATGATTGAATTAACTTACAGTCATTGACATGCAGTAGGATTCCCTGATTGCGCCACAGCATCCTAGGAATGATATCAATAACACAACTGAGCCCAATACTATGATAGCAATAGGGATCTGATGAGTGGTGACGGCATCTTCAATATTCTTCACCGAGCCGACGTTCTCAAACAGCAAAGCGCCAAAAACCACCAACAAAATACCGCATATCTAAACGAAAAGCACAAATGTTGATAAAGAAATGTAGAAAGGCTTTATGTATGAACAGTAAAGGAAGATTTATCTTTAAGTAGACTAGACTAAGCAAACTTAATGCACGAAACTATAAGCGTCAGATCTCTCTAAACAAAAACACGAGAACTTCAGATACCCTAGAGCAGCCATACTCAACCTTTTTTTCCCTCCGGCCACGTTCATTTGTTTGCTGATTCACGCGGACCGCACCATTATACATTTCGGGTGATGACCTTATCGAGGAGTCTAGGGATAAGCATAAAACACGAGCCTTTTACAAGAAAGCCAAGGCCTTGCAGGAGGCTTCAAAAAGGGCACCCAGGCTCTTCGAAACTGCGAGGGTAATCTTGTCACCGACCCGCTGGGAATAGTGGATGTATTTAAGCAGCATTCCCAGCAGCTACTTAACGAGCATGATCAAGAGAGAGCGGTAGGGACCGAGGAAATCCCAACTATAGCCGCTGAAGTAGTAGTCCCACCCAGAATCTAAGAAGTCGGCACAGCTATTCAGAAGCTGAAGAATAACAAGGCCGCAGGCTTAGATGGCTTGCCATCAAAACTCTTCAAGGCTGGCGGCGATGTTCTGCTAGGGAGCATGCACCTGCAGAATTTGGGAAGACGAAAGCATGCCCGACGACTGGAATACCAGCTCTATTTGCCCCATCCACAAAAAAGGCGATCCTACCTCTTGCAAGAACTATAGAGACATATCCCTGCTCAATGTCGCATACAAGATCCTGTCCAGCGTACTGTGTGAACGTCTAAAGTCATTTTGCACCGCACTAATCGGCAGCTACCAGTGCGGCTTCCGGCCCGACTATATACCCTATTTTCACACTTCGACAAATCCTGGAAAAGACCAACGAGTTTCGAATCGATACACACCATCTTTTCATCGATTTCAAAGCCGCATACGACAGCATTCATCGTGAAGCACTGTTTGGGGCGATGGCCGAATTCGGGATCCCGGTAAAACTGATCCAGTTGTGTCGCGCCACGCTAAAAAACACGCGATGCACCGTACAATTCGGTTCTAGGACCTCGGAACCATTCGAAACATGCACCGGATTTCGGCAAGGAGATGCGCTGTCATGTGACTTCTTCAACCTGGTGCTGGAGCAGATAGTGCGACGGGCAGGCGTCAACAGGGAAGGCCCTATTTTTTACAAGTCCATCCAGCTGCTAGGATACGCGGATGATATCGACATCATCGCGTGTTCTCGCCGTGGCATTGTGGAAGCATTCACGGCGATTGAAGAACAGGCGAAACGAGTTGGTCTTAAGATCAATGAGGACAAAACGAAATACATGCTGTCAAGCAAAAACCAATCCGTCGCTCACCACCTGGGACAAAACATAACAATTGACAGCTACAATTTCGAGGTAGTTAAGGCGTTTGTCTACCTCGGGGCAAACGTAAATTCCACAAATGACACCACAGTGGAGATTCGGCATAGAATCGCCCTTGGCCACCGCTGCTACTTCGGCTTGTCCAAACAACTGGGGTCAAAACTCCTCACTCGAAAGACCAAAGTCATGCTTTACAAAACGCTCATTCTGCCAGTCTTGCTGTACGGAGCCGAAAGCTGGACGATAAGCAGGACAGCGGAGCTGATTTTGGGTTCTTTCGAAAGAAAAGTTCTGCGCCGTATATTTGGTCCTGTCTGTGAGGAAGGTGAATGGAGAAGAAGACACAACCGCGAACTCTACGAGCTGTATCAAGATGTGGATGTAGTCCGGAAGGCAAGGATCCGTCGACTACACTGGCTCGGCCACATCGAGCGCATGGACAACAACGCTCCAGCTAAGAGGGTTTTCGACTCCGAGCCTTCTGGTTCGCGAAGAAGAGGAAGACCGAACCTCCGGTATAAAGACCAAGTAATCGCGGATGTAAGACATCTTGGTCTTGATAACTGGAAGCAGCGTGCCCGGGACCGTCAATAATGGAAGGCAGCTATAGCTCAGGCTCAGATCCTCCATGGATCGCTGGCCCGATAAGTAAGTAAGTAAGAAGCTACTTTTCGAATCGTTCAATTCAAGTTGTTTTGGACGGATTCAAGTCTGATACTCACTTTGTAAATGCTGGTGTCCCCCAGGGCTCCGTTTTGTCTCCGACACTCTTTCTTATTTTTCTAAATGATCTCTTGTCTGTTACTTCTAATCCAATTCACTCCTTCGCTGACGACAGTACCCTCAGCTTCTCATATTCGTTCACTACTTTACGAGCCTGCACTTCGGTTGTAGATAATGAGCGGCAGCGTATGTTAAGCTCATTAAATTCCGATATCGACAGCATCATCCAATGGGGCAAAAACAATAAAGTGGAATTGAATGCTTCCAAAACACAATGCTGTCTCATGACGTTAAAGCGTATAGTATAACTAACCCGCAGCCATCATCTATGAATGGCACTTGCATCCCAGAAACCGTAAAGCTTTCCATCCTGGGTATGTGTGTTGCTCACAGTCTTAATTGGAGCGACCACATATTCAGTGTCGCCAAGAATGCTGCGAAATGCCTAGGCTTCTTAGATCTGACTACAATCTCTAAGGCGGTTATTCGCCCCTGATTAGAGTTTAACGCTCATGTCTGGTCCGGTGCTTCCAAGACCTCATTGCACCTACTAGGTAGAATACAAAAACGCGCGATAATACTGATAGGTGACTCCAGCATTACCAAAACACTAGACTCGCTGGAACATCGCAGGAATGTTTCTTGCCTCTCTCTGTTTTATTGTTACTTCCACCAAAAATGCTCTGATGAAATAGCCAGTTACATTCCGCCCCTTCAACACTTCTCCCGCAATACACGTCTCTCGAGGAATGCTCACCAATATACCCTGAAGCCCGCTTTCGGACGTACCGTCAAATAGTATGAATCTTTAACCGAACCACACGAATCTGGAACTCCCTGCCGGCTTCGGTTTTCCCCCCCTCAATGCAACATGCAAGCATTTAAGATCAATGTCCATCGGCATCCCCTCTATTCCTCTTCGACTACATAATAAGACCTTGAGTGCGGGCAAATTATGTACGATCCTATGTACGATATACCTATGTATGTAGCTTTATACATGCCCACCATTGTTTGCAGATGCCGTATGTGTAACGTATTTCATTGCTCTATGTGAGAGCTTGTTTGCGTAGTGTATGGCCCCTTTAACCTTCCTCTCATCTTTTATTATTAGAAACCCAAGCAGTCTTCCAATAGTCTCATGGTTAACCTCGAAATCTTCGCTCTGATTGAAACCAACCTGATCCCTAGCATAATTAATGAAGAATTATTCCCGCGACGACCTTTTCAATCAACCTATTGGCCCGATCAAAACCTCGGAGGCGGATGGCATCTTCCCAGCCCTCCTTCAGAAAGGAAGTGCGCAAATCAGCCCCATGCCAATCAACATCTTTAGAACCAACTATGCATGGGGATACATACCGACGAGCTGGACAGAGATAACAATAAAATTTATTCCCAAAGCAGGCCGTAGACCCACAGACCTGCCTAAGTTCTGCAGGCCGATAAGCCTTATCTCTTTCTTCCTAGGTTAGGTTAGGTTAGGTTGACGTGGTAGGCGTAAGCCACACTTAGGCCGAAACCGGCCCATTGTGATACCACCTGGATCAGATTACCCTAATCCGCTACCTGCGAACCAACCGGTGCTTCTAATAAAGCGGTGGAGTTGAGCTATTTTTTCGTTTGCTAGCTCACTCCGATTGTCGAAGAAGAGCGCGCCGAGGTAAATCCTCCTGCGATTCGCAAAAGAGGGACATGAGCAGAGGAGGTGGTGTATTGATTCCTCCTCCTCCTCGTCCATGCAGCCGCGACAGAAGTCATTGTAGGGTAGCCCCAGTCTGGCGGCGTGTTTTCCAATGGTGCACAATTGTGCACCACAATTGTTTCTGACCCTAACTTTGCGAGTTCGTCGGCCGCGTAGTTTCCTGGAATATGGCCTGTAAGTGATTAAGGTTTCCGTTTTGGTTGCCACAAGGTCCCTGGTCCGTCCTAAGTCGATCTTACTTTAGTTCCATTGGAGGTTGGTAGCCTCTTTGGTTCGAAGTTTTATCTTGTGCTTACCGTACTTATTGGTGTTTTTAGATACCCGAGGGTCGCAAGACTGAGAATGCTTGGCCCTAACTTTGCGAGTTCGTCGGCCGCGCATTTTCCTGGAATATCCCTATGTCCGGGAACGGACAATAGTTTTATGTTGAACTGTTCAGGCACCTCGTCTAGAGATAGGCGGCAGTTAAGCCATGTAAGAGCCTCCGTTATCGCTGTTATTTCTGCTTGGTACACACTGCAGTGATTTGGGAATCTAAATGATGGGTTGAGGTTAAGCTCCTTGGAGAAGAGCGTCTCCAAGGAGCTTAACCTCCATCTTGGAGCCATCGGGATAGAGGGAAATCGAGTCCTTCGGTATGACTTTTCCTTCAGCCCATTCCTCCCGGAATGGAAAGATAACTTCGAAGTTTTTAGAGAACACATTCTTCGGGGTGGTGTAGTCCGTGTCCATGGGTACTTCGAAGTGGTTAACAATGTTGGTATGGCCTTTGTATGATATGGGCCATTTTCCTAAGCCCCTAAACCGAAGGTTGCTGAAGAGGTCCAATGGTGGGAGATGTAGTAGAATGTTTAGGGTCTCCATGGGGGTCGATCCGATTGCACCACTTATGCATATGCTGGCCGATCTCTGCTCTTTCCCTAGAACTTTTTGATAGACTGCCTTGTCCAGAGCAGTCCACCAAACTACATACGATGCCGTAAAGAAGGATAGGCCGTATGACTGCTGTATAGAGCCAGTGCAATATGCTTGGTTGGAGACCCCACTTTTTGCCCACTACTTTCTAACAGCTGTAGAGGGCAATGGTTGCTTTCTTGACACGATCAAGAGTATTGGATTTCCAATTCAGCCCTCTGTGAAGTACTATGCTAAGGTATTTAGCCTGATCTTTGATTGTTAATTAGGTTCCACCCAGCCTCGGTGCTCCATCCGAATCGGTGAACACCTTACCGATAGGGCAGGGCGATGCGCTGTCGTGTGATTTCTTCAACATCATATTAGAAATGATTGTGCAAAAATCACTGGCCAATACAAGAGACACAATCTATTTCAAATCCTCGCAACTCCTTGCATATGCCGACGATATTATACAGAATAGTTCGAGGTAATTAAGGACATCGTCTACCTCGGTTCCGCAATGACCTGGAACAACGACATCAGTTCCGAAATCAAACGCAGAATCACTCTTGCCAATCGCTGTTTCTTTGGGCTCAGGAGGCAATTGAGTAATAAAGCCCTCTCCCGAACGACGAAGTTATCTCTATATAAGACCCTTATCATCCCGGTCCAGCTGTACGGCGCAGAAGCATGGACACTATCAAAAGCGGATGAGGGAAAAATTGTGCGCGTGATTTTCGGGCCTATAAACGCAGACGGGGGATGGAGTAAAAGATTCAACAACGAACTTTACCGGCTGTACAGCGACAGGAGTCTAGTCAGGCGTCTACGGATTCAACGCCTAAGATGGCTGGGCCATGTAGAGCGAATGGACACCACAGCTCCAGCCCGGAGAGTCTTTAAATCCAACCTCGAGGGACGAAGAAGCAGAGGACGGCCGCATTTAAGATGGCGCAGACAGGTGGAAGGGGACCTCAGCCAACTGGGTGTGCGGCAATGGAAAAGGCTAGCAAAGGATCGTGCTAGTTGGAGGGGCATGTTGGTTGAGGCCCCGAACTGTAGCACCCGTTAAGAAGAAGAAGAAGAAGTACTAGATCAGTCTTCTTGGGGTTCACCCCAAATCAAAAGTACTGCGTCCAATAACTACATACAGTAGTGCTCCCTGCATTAGATCACTTACGAGCGCTGGGAAATTTTCCTGACGATCCCAGCGTACCATTCCTGCTCTAGCGATAGTAGTAGTTCATTAACCACCACGTTCCAGAGGAGAGAGGAGAATAATCCACCTTGTGGTGTACCGGTGAAACGGCACCACCGAAGTTGGCTTTGATGACTCTTTGTGTTAGCAGTTGTCGTACCAGTTCTATCACTGATCCTATTCCACCCAGGTCAGTCAGCGCTTTGATGGTCAGGTCAGTCGGCCCATGATTCAACATTGTTAAAGGCGCCCTCAATACCAAGAAGGGCCACTAGGGTGTATTCCTTCTGTCCCAATGACCTTTCTATGGTACTAAGAAGTGAGTGGAGTGCGGTTTCCACCGATTTGCCTTTGTTGTAGGCATGTTGGTTCTCCGACAGCCTTCCTAAGCTATAGCTGTGTCGAATGTGTGCGTCTAAAATCTTCTCTGGAGTTTTTAGTAGAGAAGGAGTAAGACTAATCGGCCTCAAATCATTTGCATACGTGTGGGAGCTTTTACCTACCTTTGGTATGAAAATGACTTTGGTTACCATCCACTTGCTTGGGACATAGGATAAGGAGAGGCAGCTCTATACATAGAATGATAAAAAATAGTTGCGAACGCAAGCTAAATAAGGGGCAGACAACCTTCCATTCTCCTCGGGGTAATTGCGATTAATTTACATAAACACGTTATATGCTTTGAAGCACTCAAAATGTCTTACAATCGCAGTGGTGACATCACTGCAAGGTTTTGTGCGTTCATTTCATTTTATTGTTCACGCCCGGCATAGCTATTAGCCTTGTGTTGCTTTACCACATAATATCTTTCCACTCGTACTGTGTAAATTAGTTGAGAGCAGATAGTCTATCTATCTATCTTTGTATTCTCCCTTCATTCCAAACAAAAGGCAAGAAATGATAAATAAATTAAATTAATTAACATGATCAGTACTAACACGAATATCAGAACCAAGGGGTAGTTTTAAACGTCTACTGAGAATAAGACATGTCCTGTGACACGAATGTGTCACCATTCCCTCGAGAAAGTCCTGCTGTGTGACATTCGTAGTTTAATTAGTACAAGTAAGCGGAAATGTGATTCTCTACTTAAACTCCCATAAGCACCCTATTGTCAGCAGTAAACAATGGCAGGTAGCCACGCAATTAAGAGAAGAAACACAAAGCTCTAACTGGCGAAACACACATCACTTATCAGCATCAGAGTACATAGTTTACTTACTTTGGGGAGGGAGCGAGCAAAGAAGTTGATTGCGTTTAACATGGCAAACGCCAGCTTCGATCTCTGTCCCTGCTCAATCCAAGTTGACATACAGCCTCCGCATGGTATCCAGTGGGGGCCACACCAGGTAGTGAACCAATGTTTGCAGCGACCCAACCCCTTGCTCCTGGGGAGAGAGGAACCTGGCCCTCCAGGTTGCGGGTTGTGCATCACGTTAAAACCTACTTGTTCCGAAACGACAACAAGCCTCGGATACGGACGGATACAAAGCTGACGACCCCTGCAAACGACTAAAGGGCTTGAGAGTCTGCACCTGGAATGTGAGGTCCCTTAACAGACCGGGTGCAGGCGATCAATTGGAGCAAACCCTCAACTGCTATAAAACAGATATAACCGCACTCCAAGAAGTGCAATGGGATGGACAAGGCAAAAGGCGGATGAAAAACTGCGACATCTACTATGGTAACTGCTACAAGGAGAACAAACAGCGCCTATTCGGGTGCGGATTCGTTGTTCGAGGAAGACTCCGACAAAAGCTTTTAAGCTTCCGAGGTATGTATAAGCGAACGCCTCATAACAATCCGTATCAAACCAAAATTTGGAAACATTAGCTTAATATGCGCTCACGCCCCAACGGAAGAAAAGGACGATCGACTCAAAGAAGAATTCTACGATCTCCTAGACAGAACCTATGCCCAATGCCCCAGCTACGACACAAAAATAGTTCTAGGAGATTTGAATGCAAAACTGGGCAAAGAGGACATATTTGAGTCGATCATAGGAAAGCATAGCCTCCATAACACCACATCCGACAACGGACTTAGGCTAACCGATTTTCAAGCGGGGCGTAACCTCCTTGTAGCAAGCACGCGATTCCCCCATCTCAACAACCACAAGGGTACCTGGCGGGCGGTCTTTTGATCAATCGACCACCAACCAGATTGATCACACTGCGATCGACGCCAGACTCTCCTCCAGTATTCTCGACGTACGAACCTTCGGAGGAGCCAAAATCGACTCGGACCACTACCCTGTTGCAGCCAAGGTACGAATGAGGATATCAAAACTGCTAAGGAGTCGAGTAGGACAACGTAAGTTTGACGTCGGAAAGCTACAATCGCAAGAGACTGCCAGAATCTTTGCCGATCGTGTCTCCTGCAAGCTCTCTCGAAATCCGCCCACAGCAGCACAAACAATAGAGCAGGAATGAGCGCATTGCCAGAGCGCTGTCGGAGACGCTGTCTCAGAGGTGCTGGGTTGCAAACCGCCACCACCTAGAAACCCCTGGTTTGATGAACAATGCGAACAAGTCCATCCAGCAAAACAAGAGGCATATAAAGCTATGCTGCAACGACAGACGAGAGCTGCTCGCGAAATCTATGAGCAGAAGAGAAGAGAGGAACACACGCTCTTCAAAAGAAAGAAGAGAGAGCACGAAAAGCGTGAGATCGAGGAGATGGAGAGATGCTTCCGCAGGAATGACGCCCGTAAGTTTTACAATAAGGTAAAACGAACATGCCATGGCTACAAAGCCAGAGCGGCGGCCTGCAGGGATGAAAATGGAGAACTGGTAGTAGAGTCGCAGTCGATGCTGAGGATTTTTGAAAGACCACTTCTGCAGACTGTATAACGACGACGATAGACAAGATACCGCTGTCAGGCAGAACGAGCCATTCGTAATGGACGCTATGTAACTCGACCTAGAGGAAGTGAAAATAGCGATATCAAGACTTAAGTCTAATAAAGCCGCGGGCGCAGACGGCCTGTCTGCTGATCTTCTTAAGGCGGCTGAAGATGAGCTGGTAAGGTACATGCACCATCTCATTTGCAAGGTATGGTCGGAGGAAAGCATGCCCGACAAATGGAATTTCAGCATCGTTTGCCCGGTCCATAAGAAAGGATACCCCTATAACTGCGCCAACTATAGGGAAATAAGTTTCCTTAACATCGCCTATAAGATCTTCTCTGTGTGAACACCTGAAACCGTTTGTGGATTCAGGCCAGGTAAGTCCGCAATAGACCAATTATTTACGCTACGGCAGATCTTGGAGAAGACCCAGGAATACCAAATCGACACTCACCACCTCTTCGTCGATTTCAAAGCTGCATATGACAGCGTTTTAACATCCCTGCCATATTCGTCCGACTGTGCAGGATGACAATGGAGAATTCTCGCTGCTCCATTAAGGTCGGTAATGAGCAAACCAAGACCTATGATGTTAAAAAAGGATTTAGGCAAGGTGACGCGCTATCATGCAACTTTTTCAACATCGTGCTTGAAAAGATCCTGCAAGAGTCACTGGCCAACACAAGAGGTGCGATTTATTTCAAGTCTACGCGATTGCTTGCGTATGCCGACGACATTGACGTGATTGGACGGACACAGCGAGACGTCAATGAGGCCTTTGTAAGCATAAAAGTAGAAGCGGCTAAGATGGGTCTCAAGGTTAATGAGGGTAAAACCAAATATCTTCTTTCATCTAAAAGAGACGGACAACACCGACGTATTGGCCAGAACGTCACCATGGGCAGATATAGTTTGAAGTGGTCAAGGAATTCGTCTACCTTAGCTCACTGATGACCGGCGACTACAACACCAGCACTGTTTCTTTGGGCTCAAGAGGCAATTGAAAAGTAGAGCCCTCTCTCGGAAAACCAAGCTGACAATATATAAGACCTTGATCATCCCAGTCCTCCTTTACGGCGCAGAGGCTTGGACCTTAACAAAAGCGGATGAAGATGCCCTTGGTCGTTTCGGGAGGAAAATTCTCCGCACTATCTACGGTCCCATTTGTTCAAACGGTGTATGGAGGAGAAGATATAACGACGAACTGTACGGGTTGTACAGCGACATCGGCCTGGTACGACGTCTACGGACACAGCGTCTAAGGTGGCTAGGCCATGTAGAGCGCATGGAAAATACAACTCCGACCCGAAGAGTCTTCGAATCCACTCCGGAAGGAAGGCGCGGCAGAGGGCGGCCGCATCATCGGTGGCGCACGCAGGTGGAAGGGGACCTTAACCAACTGGGCGTGCGGCGCTGGAAACAGCTGGTCAAAGACCGTGCCAGCTGGAGACGCTTGTTGGTTGAGGCCCAGGTTCACCACGGACTGTAGCGCCACCTAAGTAAGTAAGCAAGTATAGTTGCTAAATATTCCTTAGCATGTAAATGGCAAGCAGTGGTCTTTCCTAAAAACAAAAACCAAACGTTTAAAGCTCGGTGCGTATTTATTTAATAGCAAGAGACTACTTCAACTTGTTCGCCAATAAAGCCACCTAATATTCGGAACAAACTAAAAATAGCCTTAAGCTTTGTATTCAGTAGTTTAATAGTACACAAATGCTTTTATCTGAACAACAAAAGATATGTATTTGATCTTTGTGTACACGTTCTCGAATACTAGATAAGATAGCTAGATAGCTAGATGTAGATTTTTATAAATAGACGAATCATGCATCGTTGCCGTGGTGTGTTCCTTGTAGGTGTTATTATCCGAAGTGAGCAATTTGTGAACAAAGACTCCCAGTTACCATTGAACAGATTTAAGGAAGGAATATGAAAATCTGAACTTACGTGAATTGCAAAACTAAACTAAACAAAAACAACAAATAACATCTGTACCTGTCTTACCACGCTTACCATCCATCGGGAAAGGCGCGAGGCGTATCAGCGTTATTTATTGGAGATAATATCGAACACTCTCTGGGAGTAAGAGTAGAGCTTGAGACGGTACAAATCAGTACAGTGTGCATTAAGAATACAAAATATTCCTTCACCAGACCAGACCACAGACCAGGTGCAGTCGAACAACTGGTCAACTCTTTGGACTGCTATAAGGCAGACATTACCGCGCTCCAAGAAGTGCGATGGGATGGGCCAGGCAAAAAGCGGATGAAAAACTGTGATATATACTACGGAAACTGCTACAGAGGGAATAAGCAACGCTTATTCGGATGCGGATTTGTTGTTCGAGGCAGACTCAGGAAAAAAGACTTAAGCTTCCAGTATGTAAGCGAACGCCTCATAACTATCCGCATCAAGGCCAATCTCGGCAATATAAGCTTACTATGTGTCCACGCCCCCACAGAGGAGAAAGATGACCGACATAAAGACGACTTCTATGATCTCCTAGGCAGAACGTATGCGCAATGTCCCAGCTATGATACCAAAATCGTTCTAGATTTCAATGCGAAGCTGGGTAAGGAAGCTATCTTTGAACGGGTCATTGGAAAGCACAGCCTACACAACACCACGTCAGAAAACGGACTAGGGCTGGTAGTAGCAAGTACACGATTCCCACACCTCAACATCCATAAGAGGACCAGGCGGTCTTTCGATCAATCGACAACCAACCAAATTGATCATATTGCGATCGACGGCAGACACTCCTCCAGCATCCTAGATGTCCGAACCTTTCGAGGAGCCAACATCGACTCGGATCATTACCTTGTTGCAGCCAAGGTACGGATGCGAATTTCTCGGAACCAACGGAGTCGAGTAAGAACACCAAAATTTAACGTCGGAAAGCTGCAATCGCAGGAGACCGCCAGAACCTTCGTCGATCAAGTCTCCCTCAAGCTCCCTCAGGTCCCGATGCAATCTGCAGAAACCATAGAACAGCAATGGAGTCGTTTTCAGAACGCCATTAGAGAGGCCGCCTCAGATGTACTCGGTTTCGAGTCACCACCGTCGAGAAACCCCTGGCTTGATGATGAGTGCAGATAGGCCCATGTAGAGAAACAGAATGCTGCCCGCGAGCTCTATGAACAGAAAAGGAGGGAGGAGCATGCGCTTCTGAGAAGGAAAAAGAAGGAGCACGAGAAGCGCGAGATTGGGGAGATGGAGAGATGTAACGGCAGGAACGACGTTCGAAAATTTTACCAGAAAGTAAAACAAACATGCCAAGGCTATAAAGCCAGAGCAGAAGCCTGCAGGGATGAGCACGGACAACTAGTAGTGGAGTCACAGTCGATGCTGAGATTGTGGAAGGACCACTTCTGCAGACTGTATAACGGCGATGATAGTCAAAATGCCACCGTCAGGCAAAGCGAACCATTTACAATGGACGAAGACGAAGAAGAATCCCGTCCACCCGACCTAGACGATGTTAAGATAGCGATATCGAAACTTAAGTCTTATAAAGCTGCTGGAGCAGACGGACTCCCCGCGGAGCTGTTTAAAGCAGCTGGCGATGAGCTGGTTAGGAACATGCACCAACTCATCTGCAAGATATGGTCGGAAGAACGCATGCCCGTTGTAGTAAAAGATAATAATTAGCTCGAAGGGTGATCTTTTTAGGAGCACACGCTGTCGGCCCTCATAGTGTCTTTTGAAGAACTTCAACAGCACTCGGACAAAAACAAAAAGCCAAAATATCGAAAATGTTGATTAGCCAATAGATAGATTTTCCGCGACGTGAAATACCCATCGGACATGTAACACGTGCTCCTTATACGCGTGAATAATTTACAAGCAAAACGATTGATTTTGTGCAAGGCTGGAACACTTGTTCCATCATAATTTGTTCACAAACCCCTGCATGCAAGAGACAGAAGAGAAAAAGCTTCTGATGCATCCCAAATGGAACTAATCTAATTACGCCAAACCATAGGTCATTCTGAGAGGAATGACTCACTCCAAGGCTCATATATTGTATATGATAAAGTAAAGCAGGAAATGAGACCACAATAACCACTTGAACCAATCAACATACTTTTCAAAGAGACTTTGTTATAAGGTGAAGAGGTTGGCCAGCACCAATCCAAAAGCATCTGTATCCGCACACCGCACATACATACATACATACGATGCACATATTAGCTGTACTTGGAAGAAACAACAACAATGATGAACACAGCATAATACGTATAATGTTGTTGATCCAAGTACTTGAACAGAGGATTGTTACTAGACCTATAGAGAAGTGATTCGATGAGTTAAAGGACCTTTTAGCCAAAGAAGACTGAGCAATAAAGGAAGGAATCAGCCAATACCTCAATAACTGATCATAAATTTGGAGATTAATTCGCGCGCACTCAAGGTCTAATAACCTTATTATGTCGGCGTCACAGTGCGGGCAGAAGGTAGAAAGGAAGAGGGATAGAGGAGATGCCGATGGACATTGATCTTAAATGCTTGCATGTTGCATTGAGGGGGGAAAACCGAAGCCGGCAGGGAGTTCCAGATTCGTGTGGTTCGGTTAATGAAATGTATGTATGTTGGCGTTACAGTCCATGAAAGACCTGAGCCGAGCTTCTCTCAATCACCCATGTTGTGTGTGATTTCATTTTCCCATAGGTGAAAGGAACCTACAGTTTATTGCCGGTTCCGAACGGCGAATTTCGAGAAGCTTTTCATGACAATTTTACTACAGGGGGTTTTGTCAGAACCCCGCTGAGGAGAAACACCGTGAAAAACACGTTCGATGACATGGCTGTGTCGGGATTCGATCCCGTGTCATCGGCGTCAGAGGCCAACACACTACCCACTGCGCCACGGTGCTCTCAGAAAGATTCTCTATATTTGACGGTACGTCCGAAAGCGGGCTTCAGGGTATATTGGTGAGCATTCCTCGAGAGACGTGTATTGCGGGAGAAGTGTTGAAGGGGCGGAATGTAACTGGCTATTTCATCAGAGCATTTTTGGTGGAAGTAACAATAAAACAGAGAGAGGCAAGAAACATTCCTGCGATGTTCCAGCGAGTCTAGTGTTTTGGTAATGCTGGAGTCACCTATCAGTATTATCGCGCGTTTTTGTATTCTACCTAGTAGGTGCAATGAGGTCTTGGAAGCACCGGACCAGACATGAGCGTTAAACTCTAATCAGGGGCGAATAACCGCCTTAGAGATTGTAGTCAGATCTAAGAAGCCTAGGCATTTCGCAGCATTCTTGGCGACACTGAATATGTGGTCGCTCCAGTTAAGACTGGGAGCAACACACATACCCAGGATGGAAAGCTTTATGGTTTCTGGGATGCAATTGCCATTCATAGATGATGGCTGCGGGTTAGTTCTACGCCTTAACGACATGAGACAGCATTGTGTTTTGGAAGCATTCAATTCCACTCTATTGTTTTTGCCCCATTGGATGATGCTGTCGATATCGGAATTGAATGAGCTTAACATACGCTGCCGCTCATTATCTACAACCGAAGTGCAGGGTCGTAAGCTATTGAACGAATATGAGAAACTAAGGGTACTGTCGTCAGCGAAGGAGTGAATTGGATTAGAAGTAACAGACAAGAGATCATTTATAAAAATAAGCCGGAGACAAAACGGAGTCCTGGGGAACATCAGCATTTTCAAAGTGAGTATCAGACTTGAATCCGTCCAAAACCATTTGATTTGAACGATTCAAAAGGTAGCTTCTAATCCATTGAAGAAGAGACTCATCGATCCCAAAAGCACGCATTTTCGACGAAAGGGCTTCATGCCAAACCCTGTCAAATGCTTTCGAAATATCCAGTGCAACTATTTTGCTTTCACCTGCTTGGTGAAGAGAGCGATGCCACTTTTCGGCGAGATATGCCATCAGATCACTAGTGGATCTGTTGCTGCGGAAACCGTATGGACGGTCATTGAGGAGTTTCCGTGATTCAAGATATTTCATAAGCTGACGGTTAATCAGCGTTTCCATGACCTTGGAAAGAAGGGACGTTAGTGCAATGGGTCGGTAGTTTAAGGAAGAAGATGATTCGCCTTTTTTGGACCAGCGGATTTGTGTATGTCGAGGTCCTTAAGAACCCTTGCGACTGTACGAGTGCGGAAGTGGATTAGTCCCATGGTGGAATTGACGCACTCTAGTACAGGCGGAGACAGAGTACAAGCTGGCAGCTGAGAACTAGTTGCGAAATGAGCAGCAAGTAGGTCAGCTTTGTCTAAGTGGGTGACAGCTGGAATGTCATTGTGGATGAGCGTCGGTATAGACAACTGAGTTTTTTACGTTTTTTACAAACGACCAGAAACTTTTGCTACCTTTGGGACACTGAAGGACTGTACGCCTTAATTTTTGGTAGGATTGGAATTTAACCCGTCGAATGTGGGTGTTGCAGTCATTTCGGGCTCGTATATACTTTTTTTCGGTTTTCCTCAGAACTGTTTGCCTTGTAGGTCCGAAAACTTAGCTCCCTGAGCCTAGTAGCCACGTATTATCTAAGGCCTGGTGCTTTTAATCTTGCTGGGAATAAAATTTGCCATGCCGATTCGGATAATATTTGCGATAATATCAGTTGCGGCGTCCACGTCGTTGTCGAGGAAGCCCAACGACCAGTTAAAGGTCCGAAAGAAGTTGTTAAGGCCGCACCAGTTGGCTTTCTCGTATAGCCATAGTGTTCTCTTAGGAGCTTTTTCTTTAACTGGATGGTGGGAGTTCGAGAATTTTGCTGAAACATATCACGCAGTGGTCAGACGAGCCTAGGGGCGACAATACATCGATCGTGTATTTATCAGGCTGAGAGGTAAGAAACAAGTCCAGTGTGTTGGCGGTATGACCAGCAACATCGGGGATACGTGATGGCTCATTCACAAGTTGAGTTAATTGATTGAACTCAGCAAAAATTTCAACATACCTTCCTTCGGGTGTTGTCTGTCCAGAGAATGTCGAAGCCACTGAGAATTGTGTAAATTGAAATCGCCCGGTAAAACGATTTCAGTGCGAGGGAACAGGGAAACAATCCTTTGGACAGTGCGTCGAATGCATCAAATGTTGCATTCCTGTCTAGATTGGGGCTTCTATAAAGAAAACAGTAGCGAACGGAGTCTTTACGGAATGTGATTTAAGCCATATGAAATTAAATTCCGAGGTGGATGTTTGGCTATACTGTGGAAGAAGTTGGTAAACAATGTCACTACGGACATATGTAGATGGCGAGACCGCGGTGAGAAACGATTAATGGCACTAAGCTATATCCAGGAAGACTGAAATCCGATGGATCGGCTTTTCACCGACCTGTGTTTCACAAAGAGCCAAAACAGTCGGTTTGCGGAGAAAGAGATGGACATACGTGGCCGAGAAATCCTTCCGTAACCCAAGAATATTGCAGAACTGCACACAGAAATCCCTCATCAATACAAACTACAAATTCAAAAATGTGCCTGCGTATGAGTAAGCTTTAGTTCTGGTTGAATCAGTGATTGCTGGAATCGGAGCTAAGTGTTTCATACAAGGTTTGTGTAAATTCATGAACTGTTTGTTGAGATTCTCGGAAACAATCATATAGAGGTGCCTACACCCCTTATCGTGACTAAGTGGGTTATTTCCCGAGTTGTCGGCAAATTGCGTCATAGCCACGAAACCACGTTGCAATTTATTACAAATCGAGTTGTATAGCTCACCTGTTTGGCGTTTTACATTTACTCTATTCAAACGTCTACTTAAAGTAGGTAATTTAAAATGATGTAACAGTTTCAATGGCATTATTGTACAGGGTGGGCCAAATACAAGCTTCTTTTTAAAAATGCAATAACATGAACAAAACAATTTTTTCCATCTATTATGGCTTTATTAGTAAGAACAAACGAGCACTTGAATCGTTTCCGAATTGTTGGCATAAATCGGTCCTTCACGGTTCCCCACAAAAAAAAAAGTTCAAAGCGGTCAAGTCGCACCTCCGAGGCGGCCAGTTGACATCGCCGAGACGGCTAACAACATGATTTGGGAATTTGGTGCACAAAACCCCCGACGCAAAAAGAGGGGTGTTATAAGTTTGAGGTGTCTGTGTGTCTGTTAGAGTTAGAGAGGGTACGTGGGACAAAGACGCCTGATCACTGCGGCCACGAGTGGGCCTATTGTGATGTCCCCCACTTACAGTTCACTCAAGAATCCTGAGTTAGTGATAAGACTTAGTATGCTTTTGAGTGAGCTAGCAGCGATTTCTTCTGCTTCAAGATAGTACTTGCCTAGGTGGCGATGACGTGTACTGACCAGGCAGTTACAGTGGTATAGTATGTGCTCTGCTGTTTCTTCGTCTTCATTACACATTCGGCAAGTGTCATCTTGTATGATGCCCATCGTTTTGAGGTGTTTGTTGACTGGGCAGTGTCCAGTAAGGAAACCTGTGATTAAGCGAATCTGACTCCTCGAAAGCATGGGGAGTTGTTTCGTTCTTCTGAGAGATGGCCAGATGGTGCAGTGGTTAACATCATCGACCGCCGAGCGGAAGGTCTATGGTTCAAATTCGCTACATAGCCAAGAAAAACTAATTCCTATACGGACAAAAAGTATGGAACGCAGTTGTGAATGGAAAGTGACCAGACGTACTGTTGCAGGCATAACACTCACAGTATATGGTCAACCGAAATTCATCCTCAGCGTATGCAATACTAAAAAGTGCTTGAACGAATTACTACGGACTATAACCAACGCGGAATTTGGTCGGCTCTCGTCCTATATCGGTCTAGGACAACCACCCCTGAGAGTAGTGAACGAACATCAACGATCCCAACCACTGCACTCCGTTCAGGTTGTGTGTGTCAACACATCATAAGAGAATATAAAAAACTCTTGAACCTGCGCGAGTAGTTGGGAGGAACACTTGGCTTGTCTGCTACCTTTCGTTTGTAACCAGTAGTGATCCGTCGTGTTCCTTAACCATTTGTTTATGCAGCATTTGGTGGTGCTGATGGGTATGCCGCAGAAAGGCTGTGGCATCATAAATGGTGCTGCAGAGCCTATCCTTGCTAGTAGGTACGCCATTTCGTTGCCTGTATGGCCGCTGTGTCCAGGTATCCAAATGAGATGAACTCTGTATGTGCTGGCCAGCTGGTGGAGTAGCTGTAGGCAGTCCCATACCAGTTTGGAGGTGATGGAGTGCTGTTTCCATCGATTTGCTTTTGTTGTAGTCATGTTGGTTCTCCGACAGTCTTCCTAACCTATAGCTGTGTCGAATATGTGCGTGTCTAAAATCTTCTCTAGAGTTTTTAGTAGAAAAGAAGTGAGACTAATAGGCCTCAAGTCATTTGCATAGGTGTGGGAGCTTTTGCCTGCCTTCGGTATGAAAATTACTTTGGCTACCTTCCACTTGCTAGGGATGCAGGATAAGGAAAGGCAACTCTTATATATGACCACAAGCCAGGGAAGGATGAGATCTGCTACCTGCTAGAGCTCCGCTGGTATGATCCCGTCCGGTCCTGGAGACTTATAAGGTACAAAGCTTTTTGGAGCCCAGAGGACAATACTACTGTTTACTATTCCTCACTCTAAAGAGGTTTACTTGTTCACTCTGTAAGAGTAGTCTGCGTGCAATTTTGTGTGGTCACTCAACCGATGTTCATTAAACCGAGAGCGTACTGTATTGCAAATTTGCAAAGCTCCATGTATGTGGAAACACTCTGTGCCTAAGCGTACGGAGCTACATATGCAAACTAAGAAAGTTCTCTCACCGGCTGCGGCGCTTCGAATCTAAAGATGAGTTAAGTGAATATAATGTATATTATGTAGTTGCTCCAATTAGCACATTGTATTTAACTTCGTTTAGGACTAATGCTAATTATAGCGAACAAAACTGCGCGTTAGTTCTTCACTTTGATAGGCGCCATGACTCAGTGGACGGCGTGTTGGCTTCTGATGCCCTTGTCAGACCTTATATAACATTCACCATTCGGAGTAGGCTATAGAAAATAAATCCCCTTCGCCTATGAGAAAGGAAAAGGTGAATCAGTTCAGGAAAATAGCTGAACTAACCTTATCCTTTCCGTTCGGTATGTACCATACCCAACCGATCTACAAGACTTTCAATGACACAGTCGCTTGCGGAACGATATATCATACAAATACAAGCCTCATCGGCTTGTATACTAGGGCAACTCGTATACACTATATTCCTGATAGCATACCCTACAATCGTTAGGGAGAACCGGTTTTACGAACAAGTAAGTCGAGAGGGCAAATGTCGCAATGTGCACTTTAGACGACTTTTCTGATCAACCACTCGCGCGTCACCACTCGTTAAGAATATGAGCTCACTCAAGGACCTTATTATATCGGCGACACAGTGCGGGCAGAAGGTACAAAAGAAGAGGGATAGAGAAGATGCCGATGGACATTGATCTTAAATGCTTGCATGAAGTGATGAGGAGGGAAGACCGAATCTGGCAGGGGAATTCCAGATTCGTGTGGTGTGGAGAAACGTGTTGCGGGAGAAATGTTGAAGGGGCGGAATGTAACTGGCTATTTCTTCAAAGCATATTTGGTGGAAGTAACGATAAAACATGGGTGATTGAGAGAAGCTTGGCTCTGGTCCTTCCTGGGCTGTAACGCCACCAAAAGAAAGAAGAACGATAAAACAGAGAGAGGCAGGAAACATTCCTGCGATGTTCCAGCGAGTCTAGTGTTTTGGTAATGCTGGAATCACCTATCAGTTTTATCGCGCGTTTTTGTATTCTATCTCGTAGGTGCAATGAAGTTTTGGAAGCACTGGATCAGACATGAGCGTTAAACTCTAAGCAGGGGCGAATGAACGCCTTACAGATTGTAGCCAGATCTAAGAAGCTTAGGCGTTTCGCAGCATTCTTGGCGACACTGAATATGTTACCTACTTACTTACTTACTTATCAGGCCAGCGATCCATGGAGGATCTGAGCCTGAGCTATAGCTGCCTTCCATCCTTGACGGTCCCGGGCACGCTGCTTCCAGTTGTCAAGACCAAGATGTCTTACATCCGCGATTACTTGGCCTTTATACCGGAGGTTCGGTCTTCCTCTTCTTCTCGAACCAGGAGGCTCGAAGTCGAAGACCCTCTTAGCTGGAGTGTTGATGTCCATGCGCTCGATGTGGCCGAGCCAGTGTAGTCGACGGATCTTTGCCTTCCGGACTACATCCACATCTTGGTACAACTCGTAGAGTTCGCGGTTGTGTCTTCTTCTCCATTCACCTTCCTCACAGACAAGACCAAATATCCGGCTCAGAATTTTTCTTTCGAAAGAACTCAAAATCAGCTCCGCTGTCCTGCTTATCGTCCAGCTTTCGGCTCCGTACAGCAAGACTGGCAGAATGAGCGTTTTGTAAAGCATGACTTTGGTCTTTCGAGTGAGGAGTTTTGACCCCAGTCAATCGCCAATGGCGATTCTATGCCGGATCTCCACTGTGGTGTCATTTGTGGAATTTACGTTTGCCCCGAGGTAGACAAACGCCTTAACTACCTCGAAATTGTAGCTGTCAATTGTTATGTTTTGTCCCAGGTGGTGAGCGACGGATTGGTTTTTGCTTGACAGCATGTACTTCGTTTTGTCGTCATTGACCTTAAGACCAACTCGTTTCGCCTGTTCTTCAATCGCCGTGAATGCTTCCACAATGCCACGGCGAGAACACGCGATGATGTCGATATCATCCGCGTATCCTAGCAGCTGGATGGACTTGTAGAAGATAGTGCCTTGCCTGTTGACGCCTGCCCGTCGCACTATCATGACAGCGCATCTCCTTGCCGAAATCCGTTGCATGTTTCAAATGGTTCCGAAGTCCTATAACCGAGTTGCACGGTGTGGCGCGACATAACTGGATCAGTTTTCCCGGGATCCCGAATCCGGCCATCGCACCAAACAGTTCTTCACGATGAGTGCTGTCGTATGCGGCTTTGAAAAATTGGTGTATCGATTCGAAACTCGTTGGTCTTTTCCAGGATTTGTCGAAGTGTGAACATTTGGTTTATAGTTGATTTGCCGGGCCGGAAGCCGCACTGGTAGCTGCCGATTAGTGCGGTGCAAAATGGTTTTAGACGTTCACACAATACGCTGGACAGGATCTTGTATGCGACATTGAGCAGGGATATACCTCTATAGCTCTTGCAAGAGGTAGGATCGCCTTTTTTGTGGGTGGGGCAAATAGAGCTGGTATTCCAGTCGTCGGGCATGCTTTCATCTTCCCAACACTGAATATGTGGTCGCTCCAATTAAGACTGTGAGCAACACACACACCCAGGATGGAAAGCTTTACGGTTTCTGGGATGCAAGTGCCATTCATAGATAAGGGCTGCGGGATAGTTATACGCTTTAACAACATGAGACAGCATTGTGTTTTGGAAGCATTCAATTCAACTCTATTGCTTTTACCCCATTGGATGATGCTGTCGATATCGGAATTTAATGAGCTTAACATACGCTGCCTCTCACTATCTACCGCCGAAGTGCAGGGTCGTAAAGGAGTGAACGAATATGAGAAACTAAGGGTACTGTCGTCAGAGGGAGTGAATTGAATTAGAATTGGCAGGCAAGAGATCATTTATAAAGATGAGAAAGAGTGTTGGAGACAAGACGGAGCCCTGCGGAACACCAGCATTTAAGACATAGATACTGTCCAAAACAACTTGAATTGAGCGATTCAAATTTAGCTTCTAATCCAATGAGGAATAGAAACATCCATCCCAAAAACACGCAATTTCGACTAAAGGGCTTCATGCCAAACCCTGTCAAATGCTTTCGAAATATCCAGTGCAACTATTTTGCTTTCACCTGCTTGGTGAAGAGAGCGATGCCACTTTTCGGCTGGATATGCCATCAAATCAGTGGATCTGTCGCTGCGAAAACCATTATTATTATATTATGATGTGGGGCTAGTGCTAATCAAATAGTATTTGGCACTGCGACCTTTACAGATCTATTGTGCCTGCTAGCCGATTAGCTTCTCCACTTCTCTAATGAAGTTGAGAATGCTTCTCGTAGAAGGTAATCCTCTCAGGAATCATAACTTCACTGAGAAGGATACGCTTCCTAAGATGGCAAAATGCAGCACACTCACACAGTATGTGTTCTGCCGTCTCTTCGTCCTCAAGGAAGAGTCGGCAGTTAGTTTCCGACGAGAGCTTGATTTTCTTAAGATGATATCTCAGACCGCAGTGTCCGTCAGGTAGGTGACTAGTCTTCCAATACCCTATTAAGTTTGAGTATGTTGTTCAGGGGCCGTAAGAGTCTAAGAAGAAATTGATCTTAGACCTGGGAGTGCCGCAGAATGGTTCCGGACCTATATATGTATTTGTTGCTGGAACCCTTCCCGGCAAGTTGGTCGGCAATTTCATTGCCCTTGATACCTTTATGTCCTGGCACCCACCAAAGTTTAACATTGTTTCTTTTGGCGAGGTCTTGTAGGGCATCATGACATTCCTTGACGGTTTTTGAGTTCGTGCTGTATGAACTCAGCGCTTGAAGCGCTGCTTGGCTATCAGAGAGTATGTTGATGGTTACCCCTCTTATGCCAGTCTCCAGATTTAGATTGACGCATGTTAGGATGGTATGCAATTCTGCTTGAAAGACGCTAGGGCTCATTCCTTTGAGATCTTACGATTTGATCCAAAGATGCCGGCGTTAGCACCAGAAACCATCAGTTTACCACCTAAGGCCTTGAACAGTAAGCAAGGGATCACTGATTTCCCATGCTGAGCGATTTGGGATGAATATCTCAAATCTCTTGTCAAAGGTGAAGTTGTGCGGCAATGCGCCCGAGACCGTGGTAATCATATCCGAAAACCATACTGACGGTCATTAAGGAGTGTCCGTGATTCAAGATATTTCATAAACTGATGGCTAATCAGCGTTTCCAAGACCTTGGAAAGAAGGGACGTTAGTGCAATGGATCGGTAGTTTAAGGGAGAAGATGATTCGCCTTTTTTGGGGTATAGGCTGGACAAACAGCGATATTTATACGGCGACTGCTATAGGTAGAGAGGGCAACGATTGTTTGGATGCGGATTTGTTGTTCGAAGTGGACTAAGGCAAAAAGTCCTAAGCTTTCGGCATGTGAGCGAACGCCTCATAACAATCCGTATCAAGGCTACATTTGTCTACACGGAAGACAGAGATGACTCCGCCAAAGATAAGATGATCGAAGCTCAAGTCGAATAAAGGTGCTGGCGCAGACGAACTGTCTGCTGAGCTCTTCAAGGCAACTGGGGATGACCTGGTTGGGAGCATGCACCAGCTCATCCGTAAGATATGGTTAGAGGAAAGGATGCCTGAGGAATGGAGTCTTAGCATCGTATGCCCGATCCACAAGAAAGGAGACCCCTCTGATTGTGCCAACTATAGAGGAATAAGTCTCCTTAACATCGCCTACAAAATCTTCTCTGCCGTTTTGTGTGAACGCCTGAAGCCTTTTGTAAATAAGCTGATAGGTCCTTATCAGTGCGGATTCAGGCCAGGAAAGTCCACCATCGCCCAAATCTTCACACTACGGCAGATCCTGGAAAAAACCAATGAATTTCACTCACCACCTATTTGTCGACTTCAAAGCCGCATACGACAGCGTAATTAGAGACGAGCTATACAACGCTATGTCTACCTTTGACATACCTACTAAACTCGTCAGACTATGCAGGATGACTTTGGAGAATGCTCGTTGCTCCATCCGAATCGGTGAACACCTTACCGATAGTTTTGATGTCAAAAAAGGATTTAGGCAGGGCGATGCGCTGTCGTGTGATTTCTTCAACATCATTTTGGAAATGATTGTGCAAAAATCACTGGCCAATACAAGAGGCACAATCTATTTCAAATCCTCGCAACTCCTTGCATACGCCGACGATATTGACATAATAGGTAGATCACAACGAGATGTCAATGAGGCGTTTGCGAGTATTGAGATGGAGGCGGCGAAAATTGGTTTGGCGGTAAACGAGGGCAAAACTGAATATATGCTGTCATCAAAAAAGGACGCTCACCACCGACGTCTTGGCCAGAACGTTTGTATAGGCAGATATAAGTTCGAGGTAGTTAAGGACTTCGTCTACCTTGGCTCCGGAGTGACCTGGAACAACGACGTCAGTTCCGAAATCAAACGCAAGAGGCAACTGAGTAATAGAGCCCTCTCCCGAACGACAAAGTTGACTCTATATAAGACCCTTATCATCCCGGTCCTGTTGTACGGCGCAGAAGCATGGACACTATCAAAAGCGGATGAGGAGGC